>JBBBVM010000664.1:0-600000 GCA_037355625.1 Petunia x hybrida | reverse complement strand
GCTAAGTGAACCAACTCAGTATTCTCAGTTTCCTCAGCCATCGTTGTTGGAGTATTTTCTTGAAGAGGTGCTTCAACCGCTTCTGGAACAGGCAGTGGTCCCTTGATTCTGGTGGCGTAGGAATGTAGGGCCAGCACGGCAGTTGCTCAAGCTAATGAATCAAAACAGGTTAGTGCAACAAGATAGCATATAACATGAATTTGTGCGTCGGCCTAGCCAATGCCTAAAGATCGTTATGCATCATCCCAAATCAAGACACGGCGGGTCCTTATCTTCTCCTTTCTTTTTCTTCTTTTCTTCTCTTTTTTTTTTCTTTTCTCCTCTTTTTTTTTTTTTTTTGCTCTTTTGTTTTTGTCCTTCCCTTTTTCCTCTTTTTTTTTCACTCTTTTTCTTTTCTTTTTCATATCATATATCTTTTCAAATGTAAGAGGGGTCCAAAAATCAAATTGAAAAAAGAAAGAAAAAATGCATTTAAGATAATAAAGAGACACAATTTTGGATTTTCTGATTTCCTTTTCATAAATGCCGAAACAGAATCTTTAGGCTCAATTTGGGCCAAAAAGTGACTATTGTACTTTATATCAACTTCAAACTAAAAGTAAAACTTATTTTCAAAAAGTATATCCAAATATTTTTTCATTTTCACATCAAATTTCACCCAAAAAGTGTTTTGTGTTTTTCAAAAAATATTTGGGAATCTATGTCCAAACTGCTAACTTAGCCAAGTTACCGAGTGATTCTAAATTGTTAAAAGATCTTCTGTCTAAGAAGGTTGACTTTAATGAGGTAGAGATGGTCGAGTTGAATAAGGTGTGTGGTGTTGTCATCACAAAGTTTGTAGCTAAAAAGAAGCAAGATCCTGGTAGTTTTACAATCCAGTGCTCGATTGGTGATCTCACAATTGGTAAGGCCTTGTGTGATTTTTGGTAGCAAGCATTAATCTAATGCCGCTGGAAGTATACAATAAGTTGGGTTTGACTGGCATGAGAGAGACTTCAATGTGAATCCAACTAGTAGATAGAAGACAAAAGTACCCCCATTGGAATAGTTGAGGATGTACTTGTACATGTGGGTAGTTTCATGTTTTCAGTAGATTTTGTGGTTCTTGACTGCCCCGCTGATAAAGATGTTCCAATTATCTTAGGCCGTCCATTCTTGGCTACTGGTAGAGCAGTGATTGATGTTGATAAGGGAAGATGACCTTGAAGCTGTATGATGAAGAAATAACTGTTGACATTGGCAAAATGCTGAAGGGACATTGTGATGATGTGAATTGTTCGTGTGTGTATACGTGTGAGCCTGGATGAGCCATGGGTTGAGCTGATTGAAGTCATGCAAAGACTATAACTAAGGCGCTTCTCGGGAGGCAACCCGTGATTGTAATTGTATACAAAAAATTGAAATGAAAAAAAAAAATACAAAAAGAATATAATGTTATCTTTTGAAGGATATTACTTGGTGAGTTTCTTTGTTTTGCAGGTTTTGACTGGTTTGAAGTCCTAGTGTGGAGTGCTTGCAACCTCGTACAATTGGTTGAGGATGTCCTGCTTGAGGGAAGTCTGAGTACCTCGTTCCCTAAGGAAACTCACAATGATGTTCTTCGGGCTTAGAGCCCCTGGGAGTTTCTCTATCACCCTTAGTTTTATTTTCAATGCATTGAGGGCAATGCAAGATTTTAAGTGTGGGGTGGGAGTCTTCTTATTTGTATTAGTAATCCCCTTTGATTTTTCTTTGTGCATCGATTCTTTTCCAAATGAAGTAGTTTGAACCGGGTATAGGTAAAGTTTTTTTAGGATTAGAGTGTAGTAATTGGATGGGAGAGTCTTAGCTCCACTTTGACTAGTTTTGAATAGATACTTGATTTGGGGTATGTGAACTTCATGCATGTATTCTGTCAGGATCTATTTGCCTTGAGAAACGTTGAGTGCATTCGTTGAAGCCTATGATCATGATGTTGACTCTAGATTTTCTTAAGAGTTTGCTTGTGTTTGCTCTGTTTAAGGGCGCGATTGAGCCATTTTGAGTAGGTTATGTGCCATATGTGAGTGAGGTTTTGCTTTTTCCATATTTAATACTTGATGTCCAGAACTTGCCCGGTGTGTGTGCAAAGCGAAATGAGAAGTTTTCTTGATTAGAAAGTGATATAGGCATTCCTTTCATAGGCCAATTTGTTTAAAGCCTCAGAATTAGATGTTACCAGTGAAATTTGGCCTTAGCTAACCCTTTTGAGCCTGTAGCCTTTTCTTTGATAGCCATTTAGGTTCATATTTCATGTGTTAAATACATGCGAGTTGTACTTGTGATGTCATGAGCCTAAAAGGCTAGTTAATAAAGTGAAAAATTGTGGTTATCGGAGGAAGACAAAAGATGCTTTGAGTGGAGGCTATGGGGAGGGATTTACTAAAAAAAAATGAAAGTGAAGGCTTGAAATATTGTGCAATAGCTGAGTATTGAAAAAAATAATTGTTTGAAAGATAGAAGAAAAATTAGTAGTCCCTATCATTAGCTCCTGCCTTTGCTTAATGAAAAGTTGATAAAAATTGACTCTGAGCTGGTAAAAGAAAGATTGGTTGGGAGGAAAATATTTAAATTAATTGTGGTGTATTAAATTGCTTAGGGTGGTTAGTCACTATTACCTAAATATATCATACATGTCCCATTGCCTACATTACAACCTAAAAAAGTCCTAATTGATCTTAGTCGAGTAGATGGACATTAGTCGAGTTCTACACTAAGAGCAAGCTTATGGTATGTCTTATGTTGCATGTGAGTTCTTTTCTGAGAGTGAGTGATTCATATATATGTGAAATTTTTGTTCATGATATGCTCTTGAGTGAATTCCTGCTCTAAACTTTGGATTTATTATGAAGGCACATGATTTACGAGAAGCGAGCTCTTTTATTAGTCTCTTGAATAGAGTGAGTGCTTGCATGACTTGTTGAGTGAGTTTGGAGTTTTTATGGGATTGAGAGGTTGATTTGGTGTACTTGATTGTTTTTAAATATTCTTGACATTGATTTCGTACGAATAAAGCATAATGAGTGCATATGCAACTTGTTAAGTGCCTACATAAATCCAAGTCATTGTGTGAGTTATTTTAGTGTGTCTAAAGTTCAAGTTATAAGTTGCTCGAGGACGAGTAAAGGTTTAAGTGTGGGGTGTTGATACGAGGCTAAATATTACTATATTTCCTTTATTTTCGCCTCGTATTCATGCTTCTACTTGTCTCATTTAATAGCACTTTGAGCTTAACTTCTCTCATTTGGTGTGTTTCATATTGTAGGAATTATTTTGATGATATAAGGCATTTGTGGAGCAAAGTTTAGTGAAAACAAAGGTTTTGAAGTCTTAGTAGAAGCTCGAGGAAATGAAGGAAAAACAATAAAAAAATTGGAGAAGCAGGTAAATTAAGCCTGTTGCGTTGCGCTGCACGATGCAACAAGGGCGAGATCCAGAGAGTTGATATTTTCGAAAACTTGCAAATTTTGGCCTACGGCACCGCGTTGTGTGGCACCGTAGGCTTAAAATCCTGACATTCTCATTCCAACTTTATTTTAGATTCCCGACTTGTGTGGGTCTGTGGGGACGGTATAAAAGCCCTAAAACACGTCCCAAAACACAACTTTTGACCTGGGAAGGAGCAAAAGGAGGCTAGAGCTTTGGAGACTTCAAGAACACAAGAGTTTTTTTCTAAATTCTTCCTTTCTTTTTGTAATGTATTCATTCATGAATTATCTTGACATGTTTATGATGAACATGAGTGGCTAAATTACTCATTCTAGGGTTGATTGAACCACTCCAATACTTATGTGTTATGAATTATTGCTTTAATGAATGAAACTTGTTAACCTTCCTATCCAAGTGCTTATGATTTGTATGCTATTGATTAGTAGAGCTCCCAATTGATAGTGCCCTTTATTCTTGTGCATCTAGGGATAGATTCATGAGTTAGGGTTAAACACTTAGCAATATTTCAACCTAAAACAAAGGCATTACTTAGGTTGTCAAAAAGGTGATTTGTGACCATTGACCCTGATTGTGAACCATACGTGTAGTCCTACATATCTTCATTAATTAATTGGAAAATTGATTAGTGAAAGTTACAATTATTACATATGAGTGAATAGTTGTGAATTTGGAGCAAGTGTTCAATAGGAAGAAACAAGTTGAACCCATTAATGCATTATTCTAACACAGGAGTAGGAGTTGGGTAGATCAATCATAGGCTTCTAGGTCCTTGAATTAATCTATTTCTTGCTACTTTTCTATTTACTTTATTGTTAATTAGTTGTTACATTTAAACCATCATAAAAATATAAACTTTCGAAGTTAATTGATTAGATAATTTAGTTAGATTAGCAACTAGATTTCGAGTGTTCTCTGTGGGATTCGATCTCGGGACTTTAAGTACCGAGCTATATTTGCTGCGACCGCTTAGTCCCTTTTATAGGGCGTAGCTGGGCATGAACGACAGAAAGCGGGTTAAGGGTTATCCATTTGGGTCGAGCCGGTTTTCCATCATGTTCCAGTCAAGGGATTCCCCTATAGAACTTAATTTTCAATCCAAAATGTGTAAAGGGTTTGTATCTCGCCCATCGTATCGGTTTTTTCGGTGTCAGCGACGGAGGTCGATGAAGGGTCAAGTTTTTCTCTTCATCATTTTGGCAAAATTCCCATGGGGGTTATGTTGCGGACAATGAGAGGAGTAAAAAGATGTAATTTTCATGATTTTTGGGTGGCTGGAGGTGGCCGAAATCGCCTTTAGCAGTGGTGAGCTAGGGTTTTGCGGGAGAGGAGAAGAGAGAGTGATGGCGGCGTGGGGTTGGGGGAATGACAAGGGGGTTAGGGTTTGGGGGTGTGAGAGTGTAATTAAAAATGGAAAGTGGGTTTCCAACCGTTGGATCAGCTACTTGGGCGGCTAGGATGTGGCCACGTAGGTGTGAGGTGGAGTGTATGGGGCTCCTGATGTGTATAGGTGTGAGGTGCATAAGTGTGCAAGTGTATATATGTGTATAGAAATAGTATAAAATATGTATAAACATGTATAAAATGTGTATAAACATGTATAAAATGTATATAAAATTATAGATAATTGCAAAAATTAATTAAATACTAAACTGACTAAAAAATGTATAAAAATATTATTTCGAGATTTAAAATAATTTGAGCAATTTTGTCAAAAATATAAATAATTGCAAAATTTCTAATTGGACGTGCACATTTTGTAAAATAGCCGTAATTTGTGGTAGTGCCTTCAAAAATAGCGTAATTGGCATGCTTGTGTGGAATAAGGATTTTGAATAGGAGTCAAAGTGAAGATAATTGTGTGGTTATCAGTGCAATTTTGTCTAAAAAGGGCTATTGAAACATAAGGGACAAAATTGGATATCAACAAACTCTTGGCATCAACTTGCTTGTTCTCTTGTTGGGAAACCTCTCTTTTCGAAAGTGGACCCTAACCCAATCTCCTGGCTCAAAGATCATCTTCTTCCGACCCTTGTTGGCTTTCATGCCAACCTCTTGATTCTTTTTCTCAAGTTGCTTCCTCACTTGTTCATGAAGCTTCTTCATTTCTTGGGCCCTTGCTCTAGCATATAAGCTTATCACATTGTGAGATAAAAGGGTGAGATCCAAGGGGGTTATGGGGTTAGACCCATATACAACTTCAAAATGTATGCAAGTATATGCATGGTTCTATTGTATGCAAATTCAATCAAAGGCAATTGATCTTCCCATGATGCAAGATTTCCCTTAACCAGGGCCCTAGGCATAGTTCCCAAGGTTCTATTAACAACCTCGATTTGGCCATCTGTTTGGGGATGGCAAGAAGTAGAAAACAACAATTTAGTGTCAGACCTTCCTTATAATTCCTTCCAAATATGGCTAAGGAATTTGAAATCTCTATCACTAACAATAGTTCTAGAAACTCCATGCAATTTAAGCACATGCTTAGCAAACAAATTAGCAACATGGGGTCACTTTTGTGACAAGTAATGAAATGTGTCCTTTTAGAAAATCTATCAACTACAACAAAGATGTTAGTTTTTCCTCTTTTGGTACTAGACAAACCAAGCACAAAATCCATGGAAATGTCAAGCCAAAGACCCAAAGGAATGGGAGAAGGAACACTCCAAGCACTGGGCACACACCCTTGCGACATCTACCTTCATCCTAGGCCAATAAAATTACCCTTTGAGGATCTCAATAGTCTTTTCAACTCCAAAATACCCCATCAAACCTCCATCATGAGCCTCCCTCACAAACAACTCTCTCCAAGAAGAGTTAGGCATGCACAAATTGCCATTTCTAAACAAAAACCCCTCAAATTTGTGAAATCTCTTATCTCTTTGTCTTTAGTTTGCTCCTCCTCACCACACAATCTAATGATCCTCCTTCCCCTTTCTTCCAACTCAAAAGTATCAAAGAGCTCTCCAAAGTCCGGATCATTAACATATATTCATTTCATGCTTTCAGAACCCATAAGTTTGGACCCCAAAGTATTCAACAATACATGTCTCCTTGATTGAAGCACAAACTTCCTTGACAATGCATCCGCCACCACATTTTCTTTTCCCTTTATGTAATGGATGACATAAGGAGATGTTTCAAGGAATTCTACCCATTTAGCATGTCTCACATTCAACTTCTCTTAGATTTTGAGATGTTTCAAAGAATAATGGTCGGTTTTGACAACAAACTCCTTTGACTAAAGATAGTGTTGCCAACTGGCCAATGCCCTCACCAAATCATACAATTCCTTATTATAAGTGGAGTATTTGCTAATGGCCCATTTGGCCCCTTTAAGCTTCTCACTAAAATAGGCAGTGGGCTTTTGATCTTGCATCAGCACAGCTCCAATTCCACTCCACTTTCATCACGCTTGACTTCAAAGGTTTTATTACATACCGAGGTCTTTTTTATACCGAGGTCATATTTTAAATGCATTGGCTCGAGAGAGAGAGACGTCGTTCTAAGTTCGCATCGACGTTGTATGAACTAAGACTTGCAAGCAAAATTATTCTATTTGTTCGGCTCAAAATACTTCATAAAGCGAAATGAAAGTTTAAATGTTTTTTAGTGTAAGAAACAAGTTCATTCATGAAAGGCCCCAAGGCCACAAAATCATTTACATTATAAGGCCCAAAGGCCAACACAAACAGAAAGCAGAAGATGAAAACAAGAGCGCTAAGCTTCGGGTCCGTCTCCCTCCTCGGAAACCCCATCATCGGCATCCTCGGTGTCCTCTCCATCTTCATCTTCTTCTTCATCCTCGGCATCATCATCGCCCGAACCTTCACTTGAAGGAATATAATCAATCATAGCTTGGGTTTTGATTGCATTATCTTCAGCCTTAACAATTTCCTCCTCCAAGTTCAGCTTCCCAGCACGGCATTGCTTGAGCAGCTTCAATCGAGACTTGATAACGGCCCAGCGCTTGTCCAACTCCACCCTTTTGGCTTTGACCTTGGCCCTCTCCTTGCGATCAACCACTTCTTCTCGAAGCAGTTTAACCTCGGCTTCAAGGGTCGGAATCTTGGAATTTTTGCCCTCCAACCTCTGGATATAGAGCACATGCTTTTTCAGCTGCTCGTGGTGCTTGTTGGCCTCCTCTACGAACTCATTCTTGCCTTGAGCCAACTCCGTACCGAGCCTCGCTACTTCGGCATCTAGCCTCGAGCGCTCTACCTAGAAACCATCACCAAGAGCCCGAATCTTAGCCTTGGAAGCAGCCTCAGCTTCGCGTAAATCAGAGCAAGACTTGGACAACTTAGCCTTCAATTCAGCTATTTGAGCATTAAAGTTGTCCATTTGCTTGTCCCAAGCACTGGCGATGCGTTGAACCTCCTCGTACCTTGCGGTTTCAAGCTCGATAGCTCTCAGCGATAAAATGAAGCCCTGAATGGAAATTATTAAAAGATCAATATAAGCGAATACACAGAAATAGAAGTAGGGATGAAGGTGTCAAGGCTTACTCTAAGTGCGGTTGCAGCAAGAGTGTTGGTTAGTTGAATTGGAGGAAATTTCTGCACGACGACGCCTTCTTTTGGACCGAGCAGAGGCATGAGGCTCAATATATCCCTTCGGGTGCTTTCCAGAAGGTTTGAAGAAGTCAATACCTCGAGCTTTGGCAAAGACCCCACCGAGGTCGAAAGTCTCGCAGGCTCAGATTGAGCCCTAGCAGTGCTAACATTTGCCTCCTCTCCAGCGGCAGAAGCCCCAACTTCTCCAACTTTAGCTTTGCCTTTGGCCTTGGCAACAGCCGCATCAGAAGTCGTGTTCTAAATCCTCAAGATCCACCACTTCGACCTCCCTACAAGACTCCAAGCCCTCGGCGTTCTCATCGCTAGGCTCGTCAATCAACCCCCGGCGTTTTTCGACAGTCGCTTCGGGCTGGGGGAGGTCGTCGCTTCGGTGCGAGGATTGACCGAGTGGAAGGGTTTCTTTGGAACTGCACTTCTTCTCTTCATACCTACGAAGAACAACGTAGAAGAGTCATAAACACTAAAACGAGAAGAAACAAACGCAAACGTATCAACCGAAGAGAATGTTTAGCATTATCTTTTGAGGTCCCCTGACCCGAGGACCCCTTCGAAGACTTAGAAGGCTTAGAAGCCTTAAGCTCTTTCAAATCTCCAACGAGACCTGCCACCGAGGTCAACTCGTCATCAGATTCGGTATCCTCTTCATCTTTCTTCTTCCCTTTTTCCTTTTCTTTTTTTGCCTATCTTCTTATTCACGGCTCGGTTGGGAAGTCCTAACATCGAGAAGAAAAATTAACAATAAAAACAAAAGCTTCGGGCGGCACCTCTGATAAAAGATTGTAAATAACTTACCATGCCTCTTACATTGGCAACCAAGGGCTAGCAGCCATGTCCATCCAGGACCGAATAGGACTGCTTGCGGGCTCCGGTCACGGCCTTGACCCACTCGGTAAAGCCCTCGGGAGGGACGTCATCAACCTTGTTGGCTACAGAGCAAAAAAATGAATTGGGGTCAAAGACAAGGACGATACAAAATAAGAACATTAACCGAAAGGAATGATGGACGAGGGGACACTTACGTGTTCTATTCCACTTCTCTGGAAAATTGGGCTCAGTTGATAAAGCGCTAGTCTCCAAGAGTATGTAGCGATCACACCAGCCTCGGTCCCCATGATCCTCACTCTTGTGAAGAAGCGCATACTTACCTCGATTTTTTAAGGCCACAACCCCAGCCTTATGAAAATATGGATAAAAAAGAGAGATGAGATATTGCAAAGTAAAATCTACCTCGGCTTGCCGGCTCAGCCAGTCAAAGCATTGCACGACCCTCCAAAAAGTGGGGCCCAGTTGAGCCAAACATAAGTTGTATGCTCGGCAGAACTCATCAATTACTGTGTGAACGGGAGAGATAAAACCCAATAGTGAATGGATAGGTGTATGTGAAAGACAACCCCTCTACGTGATCGCAACATCTACTAGCTGGATCAGGGATGACGACTTTCACTTCGGGCCCAAAGTTAAACTCCTTTCAGATTAATGCCATGTGAGCTTTGGTGAGGCGTGTGGGCGTCGTTTCACCGGTACATTCCTATTTAATTCTTACTGGTCGGCTGATTGTTTTTGCAACTTAAGATCCTTGTCGGTGTTGAAGTGCGAGGGGATGATTTGGTGAGGCTCGAGCTCTTGCTCGAGGGGAATCTTTGGGAGCTTCTTCTCAGGACCCGAAGGTCCAGCTTCGGCAGCATGCCCACCCTCGGTAATAGGCAATTCGCCCCCGATCTCTGTAGTGGCTTTAACCTTATTATCTTCACCTTCGGCATCGTCACCCTCGACGCTGTCATCCCTGTTGCTGACTTCTTCAGCGTTAGCAGTTGCGGCAATCATGGCGTCATCTCCAATAATGTCATCCTCACCTTCAAGATTGACGTCCTCGCTTACCTCAGCTCTATAGCGCCCTGCTCTAGCCTTGCACCTGCCTAGAGCCACCTACCAAGGATGTTATCTCGCCACTGCCACTCTCTGCTTCAATAACTTGCAGCGGCGGGACGGCGGCGATGAAATCACCACTGGAAATCATGGCAGCAGTACACGAAATTTATTCGCCTGAGTCACTAGAGTCTTAAGTGAAGTGTGTTGCAGACATGATCACAGATGCAGAAACAAAGATTCTTTGAAAGAGGGATAAATTGTTTAGGACGAAAGGGTTGTTTTTTATACTGTTGCTTGTTGATCGTAAAAGTAAACTAAAAATTTCTAGAGGAGGTATTTATAAGAGGATGAAGAAGACAAGTGGGAAAGATCATGATGAATTGTAATGTTGGGAAGCCAAAGGAAGCGGCGTGACCGTTCAGAAGCTAGTGAACGGTCGCCACGTATTGCTCAACTGTAGCACGAAGTGATAGGCGACGTTTTGAAACTCATGGATAGGGTTAGGCCACGTTATTCTCCCGCGCAATTCCATTCCACTCCTCGGTCACTTCGGCATTTATCCGAGGAGTGGGGGGACTATCTGTATTGGGTAAAAATCGACTTGAAGATGTGGCACCTCGGTGGCATGGTTCAGAGCTGACTGAACAAGTGTTGGCAAACCGTGGATCGATGTGAGTGATAGATCACCGAAGTCAGCAATCGAGGAACAGGATTAACATGTTCGCCTCGGTTTATGTCACCTCGATCACCTTGCGAAATCATGTTCCCGAGGCTAATAGCTTGAGCCTCGGTGAATTAGCCCATCCACAGCAGAGGACTTTCCCTTTATTTCGGCCTACTAACTCCACTATCTAAGTAGTTGAGGCATGCAGAGCTTAGTAGAAACGTGGGATCATGGCTTTGTGTATCCGCTAGTCATAAATTGTCCTTCATTTCACAATATAATCATTCATAAATATATACCAAAGCTCTACCAAATTTTGTACTCAAGATCATATATTGAAATATCAGTTATTTATGCATATTTACTGTCTTTTTTGTTGTGATTTCGACTTTGATACATTGATTTGCTTGTATCCGCAATCCAAATTCGATTTGTGTTCTAAGATCAGTTTAGGTCAATACATTATTTAGAATGTTTATTTTACATATAGAAAAAAAATATCATTGTAATAAATTTTGATTGAAGAGCAAAATGGTTATTCACTAAAATTTAAGGACTTTTTAGTAATTTGACTTTACTTTTAGGGATTTCCACTTTTAATATAATATGATAATAAGCATGGAAGCATTTCACCATACTTGAAGCTTTTCTTTCTTTATTTAACTTCCCTTTTATGTTCATATTTCACATCCTATTTCATCTCCTATCACTTGTCATTTTTAAAGGATACATATTTTTGTAGAAATTTGACAGCAATGGTTTGCCTTTTTACTCGCGTTTCATAGGATTTTTTAAAAATATGCCCATTAAATTTAATAAAGAAATTTTGGACAGAAATATATCTTAGCACGAGGCCAAGACTTGCGCTTTGACTTCTCTCTATTTGCCAACACTTTCCCCTTGAATGTTGAAGCCCCTTGAATCTCATATTCTCTCGAAAAAAGTGTTGGCCGGGCAGCACTTGATCATAAGTATTGGCAGCACTTGGTCGTAAGTTTTGGCACAAGGCCGCACTTGCCCCTTCCAATCTCTTTCTGCATTCTTCCCAAATAACTTGAAGTGTTGGCAAGGCAACACTTGCCCTTGACCTCTTGCCTAAAAGGCAACACTTGCAAATTGGTGTCTTGAAATCTTGATCCTCCTACCAATGTAAGGATATTTTGCTAAAGCATTATTAAATGAGGGCAAACTCTCAAAATCACTCCTTATTGAGGGCAGCCGGTGAAAATTTATGGATTTTATGAGTGAACTTGGCTCCAGCTTGGTAAGCCTACATACATTATAATGGTAGCGGGAGACCAAAATTACAAACTTTATCATAAGTTTCCAGTTTAGTGTTTCATAATTTCATTTCACTTCAGAGGGGTCTCAAATTGGTTCTGCAGATTCATGATTCTAACTCTATACACCTCAAGTCCTCAACAATACTACCCTGTCGATTAAACATAATGACTACGCGTAAATGAGCACAGTCCTGTTGAATGTATAGTAAAAGTCGGTTAGAAATCATTTACTATCTCCAGCTTTGTGTAAAAAAGTAAAACCCTCCTACAATTTTAAACAATCACATTATTTCCATTATATCCAAAGATTTTACAATTGATGAATGATTTTGTAATTGCAATGTCTGTTTTGTCTTTAGATAACTAAACTAACCTCTAAATGATTGACGATTTACTTTCGTATTCTGAGTTCCTGGTGCTTTTTAAGTGTTTTTTACTTTCAAACTTATAAATCAACGATGTCATGCAATATGAATCTTAAACCCATTCACAGTAAAAATAAACTCTTTTAAAGGTGATGTAAAATCTAGCACTAACTCTTTTATTTATAAAAATTAAAATATTTGGTGCATGTGTGATTGATTTTCTATTTTTCAATTTAAACTTCTTACTGATTTTCGTTATTCAAAGTTGTTAACGAATACTATGTAATTTAAGTAGGAGTTTAACTAGTATACCGCGATATTTAATATTATTTACGTAAATTAGTTGGCTATTTTTCAATTTAAACTTCTTACTGATTTTCATTATTCAAAGTTGTTAACGAATACTATGTAATTAAGTAGGAGTTTAACTAGTATACCGCGATAGTTAATATTATTTATAGTTGGATATACCAAATTACTATATACCGGGATTAGTTAATACCAAATTATATTTAAAACAACATTTGAAAGAAACTTACTTAATACGCACGTATCCTATATTTCAAGTATTCCTACAAAAAGAAAACTTTCCCGAGGTGTAATAGGAAAACTTTCCTACCTTATTTCCTATAAATACTCCTGCTTATGACTAGTAGACCAAAAATTGTCTCATTCTTCATACAACAATCTTAGGTTACTGTAATCAGATTCGTAGAAAAGATGGGTGGTAAAGTTAAGATGGATTTAGAAGACATATTTGTAAGCCATTTTGCAATTGGAAAAAAGCCAGACATATTTGAGTTAATTGGAGCAGCAGTCCAAGTCGGTGCATGGAAGCACCCTGCAGAGTTTAAGAAGAGGAAAGAAGGAATTCTAAAGCTGTTAATGAATCCTGGAAAACGTCCCGGCGATGTTGAAGGAGATGAAGCAATCGGCAATGGTGTTGATAAGATTGAATTAGGAGATGAAGCAATCGACAGTAGTGATGATGAGAGTGAACTAGAAGATGAAATCGACATTGATTCTGCTGAGTTTGAAAAAGATGAATTAACTGGTACTGAGATTGAAGACGATGAAGTAATCAACAGTGCTGGTACTGAGATTGAAGAAGGTGAAATAATCGAAGGTGGGGTTGATGACATTGACGAACTTGCTGCAGAGATTGAAGAACTTGTAGAAGAAAAGGGTTGTAGGTTTGGAGAAGATCAAGAAACACGCCATCAAGAAAAAGAAAACATCAGTAACATCAAGTCTACAGTAGAACAGCGTGGCAAACATCTTGTAAGTGATAAAGAAAACAAGACACAAGGAGGCAAGTGTCGGATCATTACTTCTGCAATGGGTTCAGCAGCAACCAACAAATTTACTAAGAGGATGTCGAACATGAAGCAACTCCACAAAGCAAGCAATACCAATGCTTTTAAAAGACAACGACAAACAACAAAAGAGAGACTAAGGAAGAAATTAGGGTTCAAGAGAATGGAGACCGACTTCTTTCGACACAAGCATCTCAACTGTGACAGTGACAGAGCGAAAAAGACAGAAGGAACTCAACAGAACCCTATCCGAAGCAACAACCAGAATGCTACTGATTATTGTAAGGGACCAGCAACAAAGTTGTGCAGTGCCCAAGGTTCCTCTATGACGAAGATGAATGTGGCCATCAAACGTGTAGAACTCGCTCCTCCTCATGGAAATCAACTCCTTGCTGATTGTTTCGAGCACAAAAAACCTGAGGAGGGAGACCAACAACTCCAGAAACAGAATAACTGCAATAATAGAGATTTGAAAGAAAGATGGGCGACAAAGTTAGAATCCAGTAAAAGAAAATTCAATGAAAGAGTTGAGGAGATAAACATAGCTAAGAGAAGGGCCATAATGGTGGATTTTCATGACATGCCGAAACCTCCTAAAAACCCTTCTGCTCCCAGTCGCTGCTGGGACAGGAGGTTTTAAGATTTTGATTCAATTTGTCGTAAATTTCCTATGAGAATCTGTCTTCTTCCTTCTTGTTGTATTGAAATTGTTGAGAGTATCATCATTCACTTCAAATTATTTAGCATTGGGCGCTTTACATATGTGAGTATTTCAGGTTAGTCAAAAGCCTTGAAGATTTTGAGTAAGAACTATCAGACTGTAGCACTGCTCATCCTAATAGGTTAAGTTTAATAATAACTTTGCAAGGAAATCAGAAGCAACAACACTTGCTAGAAACCATTCCAAATAGATGAAACCATTATATTAAATTGTATCACAATAAATTGCGAGTATTATACAATTTGCCTTGAAACGATGGAAGTTAGTTAATTGATCATGAAAAGACAAACAGCAGAATTTTATCAGCACTGTAAAATATAGCTCATAACTATCTTCTGTAAAATGTTATGTTTATCGTATTGTTGTATACCTTTCACTGCCAGGCCAGATACGACGTGAACGGAAGAAAATCTGCAACAACAATGAACGTTGGAAGCCTTAAGTATATATATTATCTATTAAAGCAATTGAAAATTTGAAATATTTCTCCCAGTCACAGGCAAAAAAAAGGAAGATAAAGGAACCACAGAAAACGTTAGCCACAAAAAGAGTTGGCAAAGCCAGAGAGAAATCAAACAGAAACATGAAGGAAAATTGAGATTCCTCCATTTACATATGCCTTTTCAATCAATACATTTCACATCGATGATATTATAAGGTTCAGGGACATAGACAGAACGAATTTTCGCGTAGACAGCTCAAAATTTAATGGTAAGAACTTCGATAAACAATGAAAAAGAGGCTAATACTTCAAGAATACAAATTCCGCATGACGAAAAGATGTGCAGTATGAAGTAGCATCTGTACTCAAATTAAAAGAAGTAGAAACCATTTCAGGCACTTAGACGGGGAGCACTCGACTTTCCTTGACCCTCTTTCTAGAAGTTGTACAATGAGCCAATTTTCAAGATTAAGGAAATTGAGTTGCGAAATAAAAGCAAGCAAAAGCATTTAATCATCAAACTAGAACGCTGGCAATGCAAGAACATAAAATTATTTCTGAAGGACTTGACAAAACTAAAAGCTCAAAACTCCCATAAAGAAGATAAAGGCAACTCAGTCCTTGTTTCACTTGGAACTAGTCTCCTCGTTTCCAAACATAACTCAATTTTTCTTTCAGATAGTCAGTATAAGAACTGAATACAATCTCTAGCAATCTGGTACAGTAAAGTGTACTTTAGCATGCTTCCACCCGTATTAGCATCTTAAAGCGACATAAATCTTAAACTTGTGCTGATAATATATATTGACTTTCAGGCAGAAAATGTACAATACAAAAGCTTGTGAGAGCTAGAGGTCTGGGAAAAGAAAGTCATTAACCATAGGAATAGAGATGAAATACTGAGCTGAAGATGACTTGTTGTGACAATGAAAAAAGATAGTATGTAGGTTTAGTTCAGCATCCTATTCCAAGTTTTCAACCAAGTGAAGATGTACTATTTCCGGGTAAACTGAATGTAAATAGTCTTTTATTTGATGTGCCAACTGCCAAGGTTCAACATGTCTTAGAGCAGTATTGCAGGATTAAACAAAGAAAATGAAATGATAAAATTTAAGGCTTTCTTTAAGTGGGCAACTTAGTTTTTTGGCACTTGGCAGCATTATTAAAGTAGAAATTCAAAATGAGCTTAAGTCAAGTAAGCAAATGAACGAAATTAAGTTTCTGCACTCTGTACTACTGCTCGCTGCAGGCAAATCAAGTCTTAGTGCTTAGCTTAGCTACATATTAGATGCCTCAACATAGATCATCTCACTCAGTTTAAATACAACAGTTGCAGCACCACAAGTCATTTTGCCTGAAGCTAAAGAGAAACAGATAATCCTTCAAACTGCTACCACTTCAAATGCAGCCAAGCTCAACATATGATGCTTTAGGTAAATTATCAGTATACACACATACATTAACAAACCCAAATAATAGTGTACACTAGCATTTTGTTAACAAACCCAAATCAACTCAGGTTGGAACAACTGATAAAGGAAACGCAGAGCTTGTAAAATGTTGATGCCACAGAGTGAGGACTTTGTTAATGTTGAATAAGGAGTACCTCAAATCTTGGTAACTGCAAAGTAATGGGGTTGTATTTCCACCACACAGATTCCATTTCGTTAAATGGATTATTTTGCATATATTGCACGATCGTAATAAATGTCAAGGTCGAGTAGTTCTTTGTCATGGTATTTTGGGATCTAGATGCATTTATTCCTCCCCGAAATACATGGTCACAGCAAGGAGTGGACAAGTACCATAACTGGAACCTCTTCATACACAAAAATCGCATGAAAAAAAGAAGAAAGAGTTACACCGATAAGTTTTATGTGTGTACCCAATCCTCATCATAAAATAGTGTGTCAGTCTTCAATTGTTGGTAACTATATCACACAAATATGTACAGTCAAACCCTTCGATTTTGAAGATGACCAACTAGTGGTTTCACTATTTAGATCTCAAAATACTAATAAACCAGCAGTTAATGCATTGAGATGTCATCAGATTCACATTAGTAACTCTAAAACTAGTAAGTGTAACCATAACGAGGTCTTTCCTGAGCACTTACTCCACGGATACATTCAAATTGGCATTCTTATTGATCAGATCACCGTGCCGACTGGAAAGCTTCAGTTCACACACAAGTTCTGGCCAGGAATCATTTCATATTGAATATTGATCCAATAAGCAAGCTTAAGATAACCAACTGACAAAATATCAACAAGCAAAAGTATTATTCAATAAAGTGAAATGCCCACGGAACAAGAAAATCAATAGAGAAACTAATATTTAAGAGGACTTGCCGAGACAAAAGGTCACAAAAGCAGGTATACCTGAGGATACTTCTCACACCATATAATGTCTTGAAGCCACAGAAGTCTTCAAACATGTCTGAAAAATCCTGAAGCAATGTGGATTTCATAAACTGTACAAGCTTAAGCTCTGGCACGAAGAGTCATTCACCACTGGAAATAAAGGCAAAATACTGACCTAAGGATGAACATCTGCGACCTTGCACAAAATAGATTACAGTTCCAAAGGTTATGTTTAGCAACCCGCTGCAATTCACAGACATTTCCACAAGAAAAATGGAATATACTTATTTTCTTACTTCATATGGAAGAAAATAGTTAAGCATTCACAAAAATAATGATAATATTATGACTGTTTTTTATTCAACTTCTTAAAGCATTAGAGAAGAGCAATACCAAAATGAGCTTACGCTGAAGCAGGCGACCTGTTTATTGCAGGAAAATCACGTCAAATATGCTAAGTGGTACTGCATATGAATACAAAGAAATTCATGTTGTAACAAAGTTTCTATGAAGAACAATTTAGAAATAGTTAGCTAGAAGCTCTATTTTACTATAGATTCCATCTAGTTCATTCAACAAAAGTTAAACACAAATTGCTAAGTAAATCAGCAAGGCCGAAAACTCACTTAACGCTTGCTGAAGTTGCTTGAGATGGGAAGACTCACAATAGACCAATTCATCTCAGTTTAAATACAATAGCTGCAGCACTAGAACACTTTTATGGCAGAAGCTAAAGTAGTCAATAAGAAAATTCTTTAAAATGGCCACCGTGTCAAATGCAGCCAAGTTCAAACTTTAATAAACATAAACATCAACTCACCTGCTTCAACACTAGTACGTTTTAGCATTTGATGCCAATGATAAAGGAAATTCAGAGCTTGAATAATGACATCACAAAGTACAATTTTTAAGTAAATGTTGAATTGAGAATGTATTGGGTTCCATTTCCTACATAACAAAAATTGTACCCCTTTTCCATTGGGTCGAGGGGTGTGTAGTGGGTTGGGGGAGGGGGAGGTGGATGTCCATCATAAACCATAAGCAAAAGAAATGTCAAAGACATTCATTGTCACACTATTTGGGGATGTATACTTTTGTTGGAAGGAACAAATAATTTGATGAAACATCCTAATATATATAACCAAAAAACTGTAAAAACAAACACACTCACACGAGAGAAATAATATTTGGGTGAAAACTCTTGCTCTCATTGATGAGGGGAGTCCCTATTTATACAAAAGAAACCTAAAGAAAACCTAACCATAAACCTAACTTAGTGACCAAGTAAACCTAACCCTAACGGGCTTGGCCCAATATACATAATACATGACTAATCTATTTACATACGGGCATATACGGGCAGAGCCTATACGGGCATATACGGGCAGAGCCTATACGGGCAGAGCCTATTTACAATACCCCCCCTCAAGTTGGAGCATGAGGGTTCCTTATGCCCAACTTGTTAAGGAAGAATTCAAACTGGGCGCGTCCCAGCGCCTTTGTAAAAATATCAGCTAGTTGCGTGGTCGTAGGCACATAGCTGGGACGAATGACTCCTCCGATGATTTCATTCCGAACAAAATGACAGTCAACTTCGATATATTTAGTGCGTTCATGAAAGACAGGATTCCAAGCAATATGTAACGCAGCTTGACAGTCACACTTCAAATTCATCGGAGAATCGTGATCAATTCCAAGATTCCATAAAATCCCTTTCAACCACTTCAATTCACACACAGTCATCGCCATCGATCTATATTCTGCCTCAGCGGAGGACCTCGACACGATCTGTTGCTTCTTCGTTCTCCAAGATATCGGCGAATCCCCTAACGACACATACCAACCTGTTAACGACCGACGTGTCAACGGACAGCCTGCCCAATCAGAGTCACACCACCCGTGCAATCTCAGATCACACCGAGAAGGAAATACAATGCCTTGTCCCGGACAGCCCTTCAAATATCGAACAACCCTGAGTGCCGCTTCCATATGCTCAATACGGGGACTCTGCATGAATTGCGACAACACATGCACACTATAGGACAAATCCGGTCGCGTAAAACACAAGTAAATCAATCTACCAACCAGTCGCCGATAGCGTTCAGGATCTTTGATAAAACGACCAGTCGCAAGGGCCAAGCGATGGTTTTGTTCTATCGGTGTACCAACCGATTTTGCCCCCAACAAGCCTGCTTCAGATATGATATCCAATGCATACTTCCTCTGACACAGGAAGATTCCTTTCGGAGCCCTTGCCACTTCAACTCCCAAGAAGTATTTCAAGGCACCTAAATCCTTCATATGGAAACATTTCGAGAGATACAACTTAAAAATTCGTATTGCCTTCGAATCGTTACCAGATATAATCAGATCATCCACATAAACAAGCACATTCAAATGCACATTTCCCTTCTTCATCGTAAATAATGAGTAATCCGAATATGATTGTCGAAACCCATATTGCTTAAGTGCAGCAGACAACTTCGCAAACCAACATCGGGGAGCTTGTTTTAAACCATACAATGATTTTCGAAGGCGACACACAGCTCCTCTCCCCGTCATGCGATGTCCCGGAGGCAATTTCATATATACTTCCTCGTGAAGATCACCATGCAAAAATGCATTGTGCACATCCATCTGATGCAATTCCCAATTTTTGGCAGCTGCTACGGCCAGAAAAACTCGGACAGTCACCATCTTTGCAACCGGTGCAAATGTCTCCGTATAATCAACCCCTTCGATTTGGTGATTTCCGAAAATCACAAGTCTTGCTTTGTACCTTTCAATAGTTCCATCCGAGTTGTACTTTATCTTGTATACCCATCGACATCCAAGGGCCTTCTTACCGGTAGGCAAGCGAACTATCTCCCAGGTTCTGTTCGCTTCCAGTGCCTTCAATTCTTCCCCCATGGCTGTTCTCCATTTGTCACTTTTTACCGCCTCTGAATAGGAGGTAGGCTCATGTCCTTGCGTTATAGCTGCAAGAAAACTCACATGTTTCGAAGAGAAATTATCACAATTGACATAGTGTGCTAGAGGATAGGGCTTACCAGAGGGTTGTTGAGAAACGGATGAATAAGTAGACTTTCGAACACAGGACGATACCCGGTGACTCATCTTTTGGACCGTATTAGTAACAAAGTCTCTCAGCAAGATATTCTCTTTCTTAGTTCGTTTTCCCCGACCCAACTCTTCGGGTTCAACTTCGGAAACAACCTCAGGTTCAGCTTCCGGAGTCACCACTTCGGGTTCAATCACCGGAGTCATGACTTCGGGTTCAACACCCCCCCTTCCTTGCACACTCTCCTCTTCCTCTTCCAATGCAACGGGGACAGAAGCGGTATCTTGTGTCCGTTTTCCGGCATCCGTCTCCTTTGATGCGAATGGAAATTCCTTTTCGTAAAACACCACATCCCTCGAGAACACAAACTCCTTTGCCTCCAAGTCATACATTTTCCACGCTTTCTTCCCATTTGGATATCCCAAAAACACACATCGACGACTCCTACTTTCAAACTTGTCACTTGTTCGTCCTTGATTGCGAGCATAACATAAGCAACCGAACACCCTCAAATGATCGTAATTCGGTGTCACACCCATCAAGATATCGTAAGGTGTCTTCCCATTCAACAACTTAGTGGGTGTCCGGTTAATCAAGTAACATGCCGTCATCACACATTCTCCCCAGAAGTCAATCGGTAAATTAGCTTGAAAACGCAGAGCCCGTGCCACGTTTAAGATATGTCTATGTTTCCGTTCAACTCTACCGTTTTGTTGGGGTGTCCCCACACACGAAGTTTGGAACAAGATCCCTTGTTCGAGAAAATACCCTTTCAGACTTACAAATTCGGTTCCATTATCACTCCAAACACACTTAACCCGTTTATTGAATTGTCTTTCTACCATTGCAAAGAAACCCTTCAATTTTTGTCCGACCTCTTTCTTATCAACTAACAGGAATACCCATACTCCTCGTGAACAATCCTCAACAACAGTCAAAAAATATGATGCACCACACGAAGACTCAGTTCTATAAGGACCCCACAAGTCACAATGAACTAAATCAAAAGGTTCAGCAGCTTTATTATTACTCGAAGGAAATACATTTTTAGTTTGTTTTGCCCTAAGGCATACATCACATGCTTTCTCTTCTAAGCTACCTTTCCCACTACCTTCTAAGACGGAAAGAAATTTTGTTACTTGCATCGAAGGATGTCCCAACCTTTGATGCCATAGATCTACCCCATCGACCTTCACAGCTTTCACCACGGGTATCGTCCGAAAGTAGTAGAGTCCGTTCTTTTGTTCACCCGCTCCAATCAACCTCCACGTAGCCCGGTCCTGCATAACACACAAATCATTAGTGAAATTTACATTGCAACCAACTTGATTAATTAATTGAGACACAGAAATCAAGTTGCAAGTCATTTCGGGCACATATAACACTCCGTGAAGAACCATGTCTTCGTTAAATCTGATGGATCCTTCCTGAGTCGCCATCGTACTGCTTCCGTTCGGTAAACCTACCGGACACTTTGGTATTGTTCGTAAATTCTCCAAAACACTTATCTGACCGGTCATGTGATTTGACGCCCCCGTGTCAATAATCCATGAAGGATGAGTTTTCTTACCAGTCGATGGTTCACTTGTGCTTGCCTTCTCCTTTTTCAGCAAATCGAACAGCATCTGCAACTGATCACCTGTTATTCCGGACAGGTTAGTCTGTCCGGGCACACTCATGCGTCCGTTTTCTCCATTCTCGAGCTCAGCTTGAGCAGCATTTGCTCGATTATTGCCACGTCCTCGACCAGCATTTGAACCAAATGGTTGATGTCCACGACCTCTTCCACCTTTGTTACCTTCAGCTCTCCCTCTACCACGTCCTCCATTCGAAGTGCCTTGCTTCGAATAATGCACCCACCCCTCCGGATAGCCAATGACTTCATAGCAGCGTTCCGGAGGATGTCCTCCTCGATCACACAGGTGACACTCCTTATAGCCTGTCTTCGGCGGTTGCGATCGTTGTACAGCAAACGCCGTCACCTCCCCTCGTTCTTCCTGAGTTCGTGCCATCCCTTTGACCCGTTCATCTTGGATTACCTTTTGGTAGACTTGATTCATCGATGGCAACGGCTCCTGAGCCAAGAGATTGGAACGGACAGTTCCATAAAGACTTTCATCCAGGCCCATAAGGAATAAGTGAACCCTATCTTCTTCCCTTTTCTTCTCTAGTGCAACCGTTAGATTGCAAGTGCAGTTTCCACACGAGCAAGTTGGAAACTTATCACAATTTCCTAGTTCTTCCCATAACATAGCCAGTTTTCCATAATGAGCAGCAACTGTCAATCCCTTTTGCTTACAACTGGCCAAAGCCGCTTTCAATTCCTGAATCCGAGGTCCGTTTCCCACGGAGAAACGTTCTCGAATACTCTCCCACAGATCTTTCGCTACTTCCATGTGCGATATGGTGGTCCGAAGAGTAGGCTCGATCGAATTCCTAATCCACGACACCAGAAGAGAATTGATAGTCCACCAATCCTCATAATCGATCGACTTTTCATCGGGCATCTTGATCGATCCGTCAACAAAACCAAACTTCTTCCTTGCACGCAGCGCCGTTCTAACCGACCGCGCCCACTCCTCATAGTTTTCACTGGTCAACTGGACCTGTGTGATAATCAAACCAGGATTATCATTCGAAGTGATATCATACGGAGAGATTGTCTTCCGTACGGCTGCAACATCACCTTTTGGAACCTCCATTACTTTTCTATTTGAAGAGCTTCACAATGGCTCTGATACCATGTAAAAACAAACACACTCACACGAGAGAAATAATATTTGGGTGAAAACTCTTGCTCTCATTGATGAGGGGAGTCCCCTATTTATACAAAAGAAACCTAAAGAAAACCTAACCCTAAACCTAACTTAGTGACCAAGTAAACCTAACCCTAACGGGCTTGGCCCAATATACATAATACATGACTAATCTATTTACATACGGGCATATACGGGCAGAGCCTATACGGGCATATACGGGCAGAGCCTATACGGGCAGAGCCTATTTACAATAAAAGCCTTTTCCACGAATAAGATTATTAACAAATTTACACCATATTAATGTTCAAATATGTGATAATTTCAATTATATTAATTCACATTTAACGAAATCAAACACCAAGTAGCACTTCAATCTTTAATAATTTGCAAATATATCTTTGATTGAACAAAACGAAGTACACATACTTCTACTGAAACTAACAATTACAATTTACACCACTAAACCATAGCTTTCCAACAACAGATAATAAAAACAAATTAACCATAACCCTAACAAGCTGCTTATTCCTTAAGCCCTTTCACCACGGATCCTTCTGGCAAGCTGAATATCCTTAGGCATAATAGTAACTCTCTTTGCATGAATGGCACACAGATTGGTATCCTCAAACAGCCCGACAAGGTACGCCTCAGCAGCCTCTTGTAAAGCAGCCACAGCACTGCTCTGGAATCTCAGATCGGTCTTGAAATCTTGAGCAATTTCCCTAACGAGCCTCTGAAAGGGAAGTTTCCTAATCAACAACTCAGTAGACTTCTGGTACTTCCTGATTTCTCTAAGAGCCACTGTTCCTGGCCTGAATCTGTGTGGCTTCTTCACTCCTCCTGTTGCCGGTGCTGATTTTCTAGCAGCCTTGGTAGCTAGTTGCTTCCTTGGTGCCTTTCCTCCTGTTGATTTGCGAGCTGTTTGCTTTGTACGTGCCATTTTTTAAATTGATTGATGAAATGGAATATTAATGTAAATTTGCTAAATGCTTGAATATTTGTTAAGATGGTGAATTTGAGAGATGGGTAATGGGGGTTTTATATAGGTGGGTGGTGGTGAGCGGGAAATTTTGAAGGGATTTTGAAAATTTTTGGGGATGTAATTGGGAGCGAATAGCAGCCGCCGGTTTAAGGAGAATTGGTAGTAACGGCTGAGATAAGAGAATAGATGGGTGCTTGGATAGCGATCCATGTACTACTTCATTAACGAATGGCTATTGTCCACGTGATGACTAGCCAAAGAGGGGCCTTGCCGAAAATGGAGTATAATTTGCAATTTGGAAAAGTCTTTAAATGAAATTACTAAGCTAGCGTTTGGACATAGATTTGGTTGAAACTTGGAAATTTGAATTTTTGAAGTTGAATTGAAAAAGAATTTTGGAATTTGAAATTGTGTTTGGACATACATTTCATTTGAAATAACATTTGAAGTTTTGTGAGTAAAATATACAAAATTTCCCAAAAAAATTCACCACTTTTTGATTTTTGAGAAATCTTTTTCAAAACTTAACCAAAAAGTGATCAAATAGTATGTCCAAATAAGTTTTCACCCAAAAATTGCTCCCAAATTCTATAAACAAACGGGAGTTAGCTTCATTAATATTTACCCCATTAAATATCACTATAGTTATGAATTATTGTCATGTAAACTAATTATACTTGAAAGGCTAAGATTGCGTTCTCTACTTTTGATTAAAATCTTATTAACATTTAAGTTGATAACAATTGAAAAAAAAAACATTATTGCCAATGTTTTTCTTTTTGTTTTTTTGGTAAGTAAATATTTTATTTACCAAATGGAGTTTCAGTACAATATCAAAGCTAAGCTGATCTGGACAAAAGACCCCTGGTCAGTCATCTACTACTATCATCTATATGACTACACACAGAGTGAAGGATAAAAATTTAAAGCCTGAAGTCCCTTCACTATTCTACTACTCAGCATACCCCTACCAAACACTTCTTGGATGATTAGTCTAGTTATTCTCTCAGGCCCTCTGCTTCTCTGTTGGAACTGTCGCATGTTCCTCTCTTGCCATAAGTAGTATACACATCCTGCCAAAGTCATTCGAAATATATCAGCTGCTACACTCTTCCCCTTGCAATATCTCATTGCCCATTCAATTTCCTCAAACCACTGCATGCTCCTTCTATTTATTCCTTGCCAAGTTAGGAGTTGTTTCCAGACATTACTTGCATATGTACATGTAAAGAATATGTGGTTCAGGCTTTTTTCTTCTAGTCTGCACAAAGAGCATATTATATCTGGTAAGTGAATCCACTGGTTCAGTCTGTCCTTTACGAGTAACTTCTGGGGAGCAGCTAGGAATAGAGTAAACAACCATTTAGGTTTCCCCAGGTTGTTGCACATCATTCTTCTCCAAGGTACCTTTTGGTATTCCCCTTTCAGTCTCTTGTACACCTTCTTGATAGAGAATTTCTCCTAGTGTACCATCTCTTCTTCCTTATATCCAGCTTTTGTCATATATTTAGTTGCTTTAAACACTTGTTGAATTACCCATGAAGCCTGTGTTGGCTTCTTTTCCCATACTCTAGCACCTTTTATATAGACACTATGCACCCACTGGACCCATAATGTGTCCTTCTTTTTGCTAAGGCACCACAGAAGCTTACATATTGTTGCATTGTTCCAGCAGTAAATGTTTAAAATATCTAGTCCCAGCGTAAGATAGCATCCTTGAGGTCCCAGTATTAATTCTGCCTAGCATTTCGTCAAGCAATGGTTTACATTGAGTAATTGATAATCTTTTTGCACTCAGGGGTACTTCTAGATACCTTATTGGCAGCTCACCTTTGACCAGGCCCAGTTTCATCATCATTTCCTCTTTTGTATTACCATCCACACACCAAAGAACAATGAACTCTTTTCTTTGTTAGCTACCAATCCTGTGGCCTTTGAGAATTCTTGGAAGAGATCAAATAATATTTGAACATACACCATATCACCTTTACTAAATAACAACAAGTCATATGCAAAACTTAACTGCACAATCCCCATTTTGCACACTTGGGATGGTAGCTAAAGGCTGGTTTATGTTGTAGTATCTTGAGCAATCTAGTTAGGTACTCCATCATAATAACAAATAGAAAGGGGGAGAGAGGTCCCCTTGTCTAATTTCTCTCTTAGATGGGAATGGACTAGTAGGCCTGCCATTAAGGAGGATGGAGTATGTCACTGTTGTTACACAGCTCATAACCCACTTGACAAATTGTTCAGGGAATTGCAGAGCATTCAACATTTGTTCTAAAAAATACCATTCCACTGAATCATACGCCTTTCTCGTATCTATCTTCATCATGCACCTTGAGGATACTCGTTTCCTACCATAGCCTTTTACCAGGTCATGACTTAATAGGATGTTATCAGTGATGACCCTCCCTGGTACAAATGTAGATTGATTTTTGTCTATCACTCATTCTATTACCTCCTGCATCTTTTTGGTCAAAATTTTTGATATGATTTTATAGAGCATTGTGCAGCAGGTGATGAGTCTATATTCTTAGTGGGATTTTTCACTTTGGGAATTAGAGTAACCGAGGTACAGTTAATTACTTTATTCATTTTCCCATATGAAAAGAACTCTCTCACTGCCTTAGTGACATCTTTACTTATCACTAGTCATGCTTTTTTGAAGAAACAAGCATTGTATCTATCGTACCCTGGAGCTTTTAGGTCACTGATATCTTGCAGTGCTTTAAAAAATTCTTCATCTGTCACCCTTGCTATCAGCTCCAGCTGTTGTTCTCTATCCAGTACTGCTTCTTGTTTCACTATCTCTAGACTTATGGCTGGTATTGATTTAGCAGCTTCCCCAAGTAGTCTCCTGTAAAAATCCAAGACTTCATTCTGCACCCCTTCTTTATCTGTTACCCACTCTCCATCAACATTGATCAAACTCTTGATGGTATTTTGTGCTTCCCTGTTCTTCAAGCAAGCATGAAAGTAGGAGGAATTTGAATCCCCTAGTTTGAGCCATTGTACTCTAAGACTTCTGCTTTAATATACTCTCCTCAATCAATTCCCATTTTTCAAGTTGTTGTTTCATCTCTTTTTCTTCGGAGCACCTTACAGCATAGCAATTGGGATCATACATTTGATTCCGAACCTCTTCTAGTGTCTGTCTTATCTCTTCTATTCTATCTGCAATTTCATGATTTCCATTGTGTTTAGTTGCTTCAAGTTTTGCTTCACTGCTTTAAGCTTTTGCCAGACATCAGCCATACAATTTGTGCCTCTTGTACCTTTCAATGCCTCTTGCACCACTTTTAAAAAATCCTGGTGGCTTGCTAAATGGTTTAGGAATCTGAATGGTCTTGGACTGTGATCTTCCTCTCCATCTAACTTGATGCTTAAAGGTGAATGATACGAGAACCAAGGATTTAGGACCAGCACCTCTAGCTGACTACTTTGCAACATCTAGTTTTGATTTACCAGAGCTCTGTCAATTCTAGTGAACACCTGACCATTTGTCCAAGTGAATTCCTTGCCTACTGCTCTAAGTTCAGTGATCCCTATATCAAACAGAAGATCATTGAAGTCTTTAATTTCACCTTCTTGAACTGGGCTTCCATTATATCTATCTTCAGGAGAGATAATGGCATTGTGGTCCCCCATGAGTAGCCATGGCCCCTGTTGTGTATTGTGGATCCTTCTCAAAATCTTGCCATAAAGTCTTCCTAGTTTCAATAGTATGATAGCCATACACTGCAGTGAATGTAAATCTTTTTTGTGGACAACCTACTAGGATTTGTCCATGAATATACTGTGCAGTTTTCTCTAGCTCCACATATACTATCTTCCTAATGATGGATTTTGCCTTCTTCTCCTTTACTATATGTTCTACTACTGCTAATACGACTACATTATTTTCATTTATAAATTTTTTTCAACTCTTTTTGTTTATATAACGTATTCAACCCCCTTACATTCTAAGTAATCAGCTGCATTGTAATATTGGTTGAGCTTGTGATACCTCTGATCTTCCCCCTTTGCAACTCTGAGCTCCTGTTTCATTAGCAGGTGTCACAGACTAGATCTTCTCAGCTAGTACTTTGAAATCATTTTGCATGTGCCTTACTGGTTGCTGTGACATTGTGTGCACTTTTGCAGCAAGCTCCCCCTTGACTAGTGTCCAAGTACTTGCATCCCCTGCTTCATGATTTGCCTCTTTACTTGCATCTGGATTTTTGTTTTGCTCCTGGATAGGCCGTTCTGTAGCTGGCTTCATCAACTTATGCTCTTCAACTCTAACTGGATTTTGATTCATTTGTTCCCTAGCTCTCCATATTCTTGGTAATTCTGGTCTTCTTTGTTCCTGCTTTTCTGGTTTCTTACACTTATGCCCTACCTAACAGTATTCTTGACAAAACTCAGGCACCCAGTCATATTCCACTCTTTGCTCGAAAATTCTCCTATTCGGATCCAACACTTTAATCTGAGTTGGTAGAGTTCTGGTAACATCCATTTCCACTAGCAAACGAGCATATGAGATCCTGTCTACTTTAGTGGTGCACTCATCAGCGTATATTGGTGCTCCTATAATACTATCTATCCTACTTAAGGAATCAATTCTCCAACGGTGTAGGGAAAGGTTAGGGAACCTCACCCAAATTGGAATCATCTGTTACATTTCTTCATAGAACTTGAAATCCAGTCCATACTTTCATAATCAGTGGTCGATTGTTCATTGTATGGCGTCCTGAGTAAAACACCTCATCTCTATCCTCTAGGCTATTGAATTTAACTAGGAAATATTCCTCATTATGATAATGTATTTTAGGTTTAGCTGCAAAATTCCATTGAGCCATGATGTATCTTTCCAACGCATCGATTGTGGGTTCATCTCCTACAACATAGACAATTAAGGCCTGTCTCCATTTTTCATTTTCCTTTTCAACCTCAGTTTTACTCAATTCCACCATTTTTTCTCCATTTATGATAGTAGGAGCTATGAAATTTAGGTTCATACCTCTTGCAGCTAGTCGATTCCCGGTAAAGAGATTTGCTCATTTCTTCGGTTCCTCTTCTTTCGGAGTAAGGTTGAGCTTTCTCTGAGCTTCCGGTTGTTTTTCAATTGCCTTTGGTTCCTCAGATCTAGTGTTGTTAGAGCCTGAAACTGCTTTGGAACTACTCACTCCACTATTCGTGACCATGATCACTGGAGTTTTTAGCTCATCCCTGTTATTGGTTTTTAGATTTGGCCATATCTCCGTTGTTATGCTTACTTGCTCTGGTGTTGTGTCAAGTTTCCCCTCTGCCTTTCTCCCAAAATGTGTTCCTGTTTTACCGCCGGTAATCGGAGCTTTTTTCTTGTTCTTAGTTGGTCTTTCTTTAGGCATTTTCCGTCGGGGCGCACGATAGCCGTTTCACCCTATCATGCGCCTAGTTTTCTTTTTTTTTTTTTTTAGTGTTTTTCATTTTGTCTCCTTCAAAGTAATTCAAGCGGATATACTGAAAAAGTTTTTGTGAATCTGTTAGTTCCAGGAAAACAAAGCAAGAGATAAAATGTCTTCGTTAAAGCGGTAGGCTATAGGTTTGGCTTCTTTTATATTTAAATATTAGTTTTTATTAATCCTATAATTATTACTACATTTTATTTATTTGTACCTAAAAAAAAAAATTCTTGTGCATGAACTAGGGCTGTCAACGGTTCGGTCGGTTATTTTAGAAATTTTGTACCATACAAATTTTTTAGTTATTTTAATATGTGTAATCAAAATTTGATTTTTCCAAACCGTCCCAATCATCTCGATTTTTCTTTGATTTTGGTACAGTTCAGTTAATTTTCTATTTTTTCTTTTGACGCAATCTAAAACTATCTACTAATAAAGATGTATGTTTGCATACAAATCAATAACATTGATAAAGATGTATCACTTTCTTTAGAAAACTCATATATTCAGGTGAACGAACAAAAATATAAATTCCATTTTAACTAAGTGAATCATATAACAAACCAATAATGATGTCATATTTCAGCTAAATATTTGATGAAGAGTTCCTATAAGGGATTCATGAGAAATATATAGGGCATGTGAAGTGTTTAAAAATACAAAATCGCAAGAATATATTTTTAAAGAGTAGGTATGAGTGCATAAAATAAAAAATAAGACAACGCTAAACATTAAGATTATTTTGATTGTCAAATTCAAGCTCATTCATTTCTTCAAATAGATATTTGACTATCATCTATTGTTCTATACTTAATTAAATTTAAAACTGAAATTATTTGGTATAAATCTATAAAGAAATTAATCTTTATCTAAGTGAACAAACTTTCCAGATCAACACAAACAATTACCCCAGAAACCTTATAAAATAAATTTATTATTTCATGGGAACTATATTTAAAGAAGATTGGAATCGAGTGTTGTCGAATATAGTTCATTGCTGAAGCACGACATATTAAAATAGTAGCATTTGTAGTACTACAATATGTACATTGGGATTACTACTTCCACCCAAGGATCAAGCTCAAAGGTAAATATTTTTGCAATTTTATTTTAAAGTTTAATTGTGTGTATATATATATATATATATATATATATATATATATATATATATATATATATATATATATATATATATATATATATATATATAAAATTCTATCCGGTTCGGTATTTTTTCGGTTTATTTTTATAAAATGAAAAACGTAACCTAATTACTCGGTTTGGTTATAACTTTAAATTGAACCTACGATTTTAAGAAAAAAAACCTCACAATCGGTTCGGTACGGTTCGGCTTGGTCGGTTATTATCGGTTTGCAAATAACCATTGACACCTCAAACATGAACTAGTTCTGCTGCTCTGTATGTGTATGTTATATTTATTTATTAGTTTAATATTATAAGATTTGAAGTATCAAGTAATCAGTATTTCTTTTTCGTTGTTTTGAAATTTATACTGGATTACCATGAAAAAAGTACTGTAAATGAAGTTCTGCGAAAACAAAATGTAAAAGCTTATGAGGAGGTAAAATTGGAGGGTCCATTTAATTGTTGCAATTGTTAATAACTTATAATTAATAGAATTTTAGTTAAAAGTGTATTAGTCCGCATGACAAAGAGCCAAACATATATTGAACTTAATGGGACATACACCATTGGAGTAAATTTGGACCTTAAAAATTGTAAATGAAAATGTCACAAATTGTAATTTCAATAGAAAGTTGCCTAATTCGTACTCCTCTCTCTCTCTCTCTCTCTCTCTCTCTCTCTCTCTCTCTCTCTCTCTCTCTCTCTCTCTCTCTCTCTCTCTCTCTCTCTCTCTCTCTCTCTCTCTCTCTCTCTCTCTCTAAAGTGATTACGATTTTGTCTTAAATGTTAAATTGAAAGTCTCAAAATATTTGCTATCTTACAAAAAAATGCACATTTTAATAGAGTATCTCCTTTACGGATATATGGCTATCTGACGACTCTCCAGTGGTTCTATTCCTTCTTACTGTATTTCTGAGTCAACCCAATCCGAATGGGAAGAAGAGGGCCACCCAAACTGCGGTCTATTTTATACGTTTGATGAGTCTGTCATTAAACTATGTTCTTTAACATAAAGTCTATTATCTATAACTCGGCTTAGTCCACACATCAAATATTAAACATTTTAATGAACGTGTTAAATATAAGACAAACAGTCGAATCAAGATGGAAGAGTAGTACTTTAAGGGGTCGTTTGGTAGAGAAAGAAGTTATACAGGAATTAACAATACAGAAAATAGTAATGCAAGAATTGTTTTTATGGGGTATTTGGTTTATTGTATTAAAACTTGGATATACAATATATAACTCAAATTAGTGTTTGGTTTAAAATGGTATAGAATTTTGTTTATAATTATACCCTAAGAATTTTGTAGGCATTTTCTCTTTCATTTAATTAAGTGATTAGTTAGTCTTTCCATATCTTCTCTAGTAATATGTTCAAGACGATCTCCCATAAATTATTGTAGTTGGTCTCTGTTTATGCTCCGCCGTTTTACCAGGTTCTCCTTGAAGATTAGGAATCTCATGATTCCTTCCTTCACCTTTATGAGCTCGGATTAGAAGATGTTGCTGAGCCAATTCATAAATAGAAATTGTTGCTGAACCAATTCATAAATCTGCAAACACAATTAAACTTTTACCAAATTCTTTCCCCAAAATAAAATGAACAGCTATCCTCCTTCTCGTCCAACTTTCTGAATCGAAAAATATTTATACATAAGGGTTTGAGGTTCTCTTAAGGGCAGTTTTGCTATTTCAACTCTTTATCCATGTATTGCTAATCTTGCTATTATTAATACCATCTTGGTGTTGGTATAGTCGTATAGAATAATACATCAATTGATGTATTAAGTAATACATGGATTAAATATTATTGGGTTTTAATTTGAAATCAGACAATGGATTAATTTATCCAAATCCTTATATCGAGATTAGCTAATGGAGTACAATATTAGCTAATACAATGCAGCATACCAAACGACCCCTAAGGATCCATAATAGACTTTACTCTCATAAGCATTTTAGGTAATTGGATACATAGACAGACAATCGAATCGAGATGGAAGAGCAGTCTCATAAACATTTGAGGTAATTGGATACAATAAGTATCAAGGAGAAAGCAGAAATAATGTTGTATTTAAACAAGAGTTCAACCATAAATAAAGTGACTATTTTATTCAAATGAATTTGATCTTTCTTTTAAAATATGTCAAATACTATGTATTTATAATACAGCTAGAGCATGAGAGATTTCACTTTAGCCGAGAGTCTTTCAAAAACAGCATTTCCATCTTGAACGAGGTAAGGTCTGCGTACGTCTTATCCTTCTCAGATCCCACTTGCACGATATTACTGGATATGTTGTTGTTGTTAGAGCATGATAGAAATGATATATTGTATAAATAGGATAATTTGAGCCTACTGTTTATATTGTGTTTTCCCTTTAAATAAACGTTGTGTTGTTGAATTTGTCATAAGTTTAGCCGAGTGAGCAAATTTTGCCTATATTGTATATGTATTCACAACTCTCTACCATAGTGTCGTAGATTAGATTAGGCTATGAGTTCAAAGAAAGTTAATTGGGTCACACTACTTTATAGGTTCGTCTTTCAAAGTTCTTACCATCAAATGCATTGTAGGTTTAAAATTGAGTTCAGCTGAAATTTTAGAGGGAGTACATACATACATTTATAGTCAACGTCTAAAATACTAGCTTCAATGTATTTGTTGCAATGGTTGAGAACTTGAGAGAGAACAAAAATGAATGTAACTAATTCAATCTTCTTGCTCTTATTTTGAGAGAATATATAGCTCAACAGGAAGAACAAAAGAAATACAAAATCATTATTATGAAAAAGGAAAAAAGAAGAAGAATACTAATATGAATTCTAGAGTTTGTAGTGTTGCAAGTGAAAGTCTGATCAAATAATAGGGTTTCCGTGAATTTTAGCATATAAATGCATTATAAAATCATGTGCTGCATCATCAAAAGGTAGATGAGATATATTAATTTCTGACTTGAGTAATATTTTGCGTAAAATAACAAAAATAAATTATCTCTCTAATACGAGAGACAGAGCAGTGATATTTTGAGTGAAACTGCAAAGTATATTTTCTTATACAAAAGAAAAAATGCGACTTTATTTACCTAATTTTAATAATTTAATGACCGCTTAGGTAATGAATTCTGATAAGTAATCAAAGTATAAAAAAATAACTTTGAAAAATTGTAATTTTTGTTTTTATTGTTGACGTTAGTACAGGCCTAACGCATCTAGTTGATAAAAGATAAGGGAATTTGCCGCCTAACTTAATTAATGAACTAGTAAATCTAAGACATGGAGTATCTGTTATCTGCCCAACGTGTATATAATATCCCTCTATTGCAAATGAATTACCAAGTACAACTTGCTCTTTCCTTTTCAGTTTTCTCCCATGAAGTACTCATCTTTTATTTTATTTTATGTGAGTAAGAATATCCAGTGAAACTTTAATTTCCCTTTTCTTTCTTAGTGTGATACGATGGAGATTCTTTCAAGTCATTTCAACGTAATTTCATTCTTGCTTTTCTTATTCCTTCTCTTTATTGTCATTAGAAAATTGAAAAGTCCAACAACTAGAAGTAAGCAAAGATTGCCACCAGGTCCATGGAAATTGCCTATTATTGGTAGCCTACATCATTTGGTCGTTGGAGCAGCTCTTCCACATCATGCTCTTAGAAATTTATCTAAAAAATATGGGCCTTTAATGCATTTGCAGTTGGGGGAAGTTCAAGCAGTTGTAATATCATCTTCTCACGTTGCAAAACAAGTTCTAAAAGTTCATGACCTTTCCTTTGCAGCTAGGCCAAGTATTATGGCCTCTGATATAATCTTTTACAAACAGAAGGACATTGTCTTTGCAAAATATGGTGATTATTGGAAACACATGCGTAAAATATGCACTTCAGAGCTCCTCGGTCCAAAGGCAGTCAAGTCATTTAGCTTAATTCGACAAGAAGAAGTGCACAATCTTGTTTCATCAATTCGTTCCATGCCAAATAATAGTGTGATTAATATGACTGAAAAAGTTTGTCAACTTGTTAGCTCAGTGGTTAGTAGGTCAGCTTTTGGAAAAATATGTGGTGATAAAGATGATTTCCATATGATTATGGGGGAGGTACTATCCTTCGCTGATGGTTTAGATGTGGCCGATCTATTTCCTTCTTGGAAATTACTAGTACTTCATAAAATACGTGGACTGAGGTACAGATTGATGAATGCTCATCATAAGCTTGATTTAATATTGGAGAAAATTATTGATGATCACAAAGAGAAATATCAAGCACATGCAGAAAAGGATAATAGTGAGTTTGGGCGTGAAGGTCTGATTGACGTTTTACTAAAAGTTATGGAGAATGATGAACTTCAGTTTCCAATGACAAATGACAACATCAAAGCAGTCATTATTGTAAGTTCCCCAACCGGACAAGCCCCTTTAGAGTTCTTGATCATGTTTACCTATATGCTTATCGTATATGAATAATGATCATTCATATAAATCATGAGTTTAAGTGATAGTCTTTTATTGTCTTATTACGTTATAAATTTCTTTTAGAAAAAATGGCATAAACCTTTATATATTTGGAAGTTGTTTAATCTTAACATGCAATTCACATGTGTTAAATAGCCTATTAGAACATGTCTGAACCATTTGATAGGAGAGAAAAAGATTATGACAAGTGGAACTACCTACTTACCATCCTTCATTTAGTTGATAGTAAGGACGATTATATCTTGCTATCTTGCGTGTTAAAGTACTTCTTTTGTTTCTTGACCTCCATCTGATAACATTACAAAAGATGGGATGTATGAAAGATTTCTTAAGTTCTAAACTTCTTATATAGCCAAAGAAATAGTTTGAGTTAGTACCATTATTTGGCAAAACGATAGTACTCTAATAGTTAAATTTCAATGATGTGCTAGGACATGTTCGCCGGGGGAACTGAAACTATATCAACAACAATTCAATGGGCGTTGTCAGAAATGATAAAGAACCCAAATGTCATGGTGAAAGCACAGGAAGAAGTTAGATGGACCTGCAGAGGAAAGAAAGATCTGGATGAAAATGATCTTGAAAAGTTGAAGTATCTGAAGTTAGTGATTAAAGAAACACTACGGTTACACCTTCCAACTCCACTTTTAGGCCTTAGAGAATGCACAAAAGAAACAAAAATTGATGGATACACTATTCCTTTTGGAGCCAAAGTGATTGTTAATGGTTGGGCTATTGCAAGAGATCCTGAAAGTTGGGATGACCCTGAAAATTTTGTGCCTGACAGATTTGAAAATAGTTCTGTGGACCTTTATGGAAATCACTTCCAATATATTCCATTTGGTGCAGGAAGCAGGATATGTCCAGGAATACATTTTGGTTTAGCTAATGTTGAGTATCCTTTAGCACAGTTGCTTTATCACTTTGATTGGAAACTTCCTGATGATGTACAACCTGAGGATCTAGATATGATTGAAACACCTGGGATATCTGCAACTAGAAAAAACCCTCTTCACTTGATTGCCATCCCACAAGTCTCACAATATATTGGCACAAAGCATTAGCATACTTTTATAATGCTTTGTTTCTTTTACATACTCTGCAAAATCCTATATCATCTTTGAAAATGTATCCCCTATGAAAAAGCAATAAGTAGTCAATATTTCCTCATATGTCGATTGCTAAATGAGTATGGCTATAGCAAATGAGGTACTAATCCATGGTGCTAATCCATGTATTACTAACCAATGCGTTACATACCAATCATATATTTTAATTTTTATATAACTTGTCTTCAAACCAAACGACTCCTTAGAGCAGGGGCGGAGCCAGTGTACTAAGTGGGAGTTCGGCCGAACCCCCTCGCATTGGTTCAAACACTGTATTTAGCTTACAAAATTTATATAATTTTATACAAATTATTAATCTAGAACCCCGTAGCTTAAATAGACTAGAATCTTGAACTCCTAAACTTCAAATCCTGGCTTCGCCTCTGCCTTAGAATTTTAAGTCCTGGGTTAACTTCAATTATTTGGATTTGTTTCTCTTCTCTTACGAGTAGCTTGCTATGGTGCTAGAAGTATATAGTAACTCTAAATTATTTCTTCTGATTAATAATCTTTTAATGTCCATCTTTGATCAGTTCACTCCAAAATAAAAATTATAAATGTAGCATTGCTAAAGAAAGAGTAAGGTATTTACCTGATCAGAATTTGTTAGATGTGTATTCTCTTTCATCATTCAAGCTATTGCTAGTTGACTCTCAATATAGTTAATTATTAGGATATAACATGTACAATGAGACGCAATCTTGTACATTGTCGGTTACGCTACACGCCTACAACGCTATATATATACAGCTACGAATTCTCAACTATGAATGTGAAGATTGTGCTAATTAATACTTGACAATGCAAAACTATAATTCCATGGCTATTTCATTATCATAGAATGTCTTAGCCGCAAATACTAAATGGAAAAGCTAAATCCTAATGTTTGTTATAGCTGCCAAGTATCGTGGAGAAAATTAGGTAAATAGCTATAATTACCATAAAACTCATAACTAAGTAGTAGTAGAAGTTTTTACCGACGTGTTTGGATTAGTTTATCTAATTTGATTTCAATCAGCCCACTATCCTATATATTAATAACGGGTCAATATCAGTAAAAAAATTATGAACAATCTCATTACAAGTTTTAAATATTGGCCAAAGTATTCACAAGTTCTGCTGAATTTGCAGTTTTTTTGGACCATTGTTCAAAAACTTATAAGCAAGTATTTCAAATTCAGCGAAATTTATACATTTTTTTGTGTAAATTAAGCATTTTGTGGCATGGTCTTAATTTTCTGCGCACTTTTTTCATGGTTATTTTTTATCACTTTTAAAGATATTTCTATTTCTACTCCTTAAGCACGTTTCTACAATTATTTGACAATTCTTCTTTCACGCCAACTCCAGCGGCGGCTGGTGGTGGCCCGACGGCAGCCAACGATGGAGCCATGGTGGCAGAAAAAAAATGGAAGATGGGTTTCCCAGAGAGATAAAGTGTGAAAGAAGAATTGTCAAATAATTGTAGAAACCTGCTTAAGGGGTAGAAATAAAAATATCTTTAAAAGTGATAAAAAATTCAAGACCATGAACCTAACTCGGGCGACTCTCCATTTTCTCCGGCCAAACCACACCGTTGAAGCGTACATGCTTATGAAAATTGAGTAAGTGTAGTAATTAAGCATTATAAGTAGTCATTATTTTTTGTAATTGCAGAGTGAGTACAACGAAGGTGTGGACCCATCACTAGAATTCATAAGTTCCAAAGATATAGAGTCCCATAGAAGGAAGAGGATGAATCCTTTAAACATGCTTGAAGATAAAGATCTAAAGGTGTTGCTACTCTCTTTACCTTCACAAGTTGTAGTTCCTGAATTTTTGTAGAGAGATTCGCAAGAGGAAATTACTTAGAGTCAACTGACTTAACAATTTTGCCCAGATTCCCAAAGAGTTGTGTATATTTTTCTCATATGCCAAACTAGCTTCCAGTGGATAGGCAAAGGCCTTCACTCATCGTAGAGTTCTTACCGTTCGAATCCAAATGGTTTAACATGAAAAATAAAGGCTACATGAGTTTAGACGTGTAATAATAAATTGGCAATACAAAAATTAGATGTGCAAATTAACTTCTGATTTCATGAGTCGTATGATAGTGATTTCAGCTCAGGTCACCCTTTTCATTTTCACACGAGTTGTTGCCAGGGCCATATTAATCTCCTGCCGCTGTCAGTGGTCATTGCTAGCAGTGGTGATCCTGGTGGTGCTGTGATGATTATAGAGTTAGAGTTTTGTTTTGGGATTTCAATTCTAATTTGGATATAATTCTTATTTAGTAAAATACTGACGGATTTTGGTGTTTATGACTTAATTATGAAAAGTGATGACAATTTGTCTTCAATTCTTTACAAAATATATGTAATATTTGGCTCACTTTGTAAATAAATGATGTCGAATTGCTCTTGTTTTATTTTACTTTAGATTTTTTATTTGGGCAAAATGATAATGATTTGGTGTCTTTTGTTTGTAAAATAGACATAATAGTTTGATCACTTGTAAGTAAATAATGCTGAACTGTCCCTGTTTTATTTTTTACTTTGGATTTTTGTATATGGGCAAAGTGATAACGATTTGGTGTCATTTGCATGTAAAATGGACATAATAATTTTGCTTATTTATGAATAAATACTGTCGGATTGTCTTCATTTTATATTTTCATATGTAGTTTTATGGATGAATGAAGTGAGGATGATTTGGACTAATTTATTTGCAAAATGTACATAATATATAGGTCACATTATGAATAAATGATGACGGATTGGGGTAGTTATATTTTTCTTGAACTTTTGTATTTTCATATTTATTTTTTTGGATGAATGAAGTGAAGATGATTTAGACTCATTTATTTGCAAAATGTACTTAATATTTGGCTCATGACAACGCTCAACACACACTTCGAATTGAGAAATGAGCGGTCATTGCAACAATAATACTCAACTAGGAGTCGGGGTCGAATCCACAATGAACAATGTGATGCGATTAAGGTAGTGAAGGAACTAAACCAGTTGAACTAAGCCAAACGGGCGTTAATGAGTGATGATTCTAACACCTACTGACTACACTAGGAAAGTAAGTAAAGGTGCTCAATGGCATTCTCACAAGCAAGGGAAGACAAGTTCGCAGACTAAGTTGCAAATATGGCATGGGGTTTTGTACTATGGTCGAACCACACATTTAACCCTCTAAACCCGTTAGGTATAGAGAGAGTCTACCAAGTTAAGCCTGTTAGGGTCAATAAAGAAGCACATAAAGATCTAGTTCAAATATTCAGTAGAAATAACCATTTTTAGCTACTTCTTTTAGATGGGGTAGGCTCGTGATCCAATATAACTCAAATTCTCGCTAGCTCTTATAAACCCACACCTTCAACCCCGTTAGGGTGATGAAAGCAAAGTGGAGTTTAGTCTAAGTGTGGCCAAACCTTAAACTTGAATATGAAGTATGATAAGAACTAGATTAACATTAGCCCATTAATATGAAAATCTAGTCCTGAGATATATTTCATACAATCATGTCCTCAATAACATCAACAACGCCAAATATATTCAATACAAAGCATGAAAATGAAGAAATAAGAGAAAAGGATTAAGAAATTCTCATTGGGTTGTTTCAAATTTCACTCTCTTTGTATTTTGAATTGGTTCTTGCTCCCTAAGCTTGGTAAATAACTAAAGATATGAAAAATATGTTGAACTAATTAACTATTTATAGGTCCCTAAGATGAATGCAATTCATTTCCAATATTGTCCCTAAGTTAAAACAAAGAAAACTCTGCATTTTCGACGCATAGTCACCTTGGTGAATAACGTTGACCAGCTAGCCACTTCTGTGTTGTGAAGCTGTTGCCTGAAATGTTCCTTTAATTCAAGCATATGTATATTTCTGGTTCTTAAAATTACTATTTTGACAATAAATTTGTATAACTGAGAGGAGTACAATTATTTGGTCAATTTCTGTAGTCATACATAAATGTAATCGCGAGAGGCATTTATATATTTTTGAGAGATAAAGAGCTGAAGAATAAACTACGCTACGTCATATCAAGTGAAGTCAGGATCCCAATAATTTTCATCAAATTGAGAAACAAAAATATTTTATTTTTGTTGTCACTTTTCTCTACTTTAGCAGATAAATTACTCACAACTCCAATTTTCAATTTTCTCAAATAGTAATTAGAGCAAGAAAAATCTGTAGAATAGATAAACCAATGTCTGTGGGTTCGACATCTTTCTATACTATTATTTGACAGAGAACGACTTGAAATTTTATATACACTAGAAGCTCGTCATGCTCCTTCCAGGAGATGTTTTTTCTTGATGGATAGCCCTAAACCTAGTATGTTGGGTAGTTTGCTGTAATTTCTTTTGTAAACCTTAGAAGTATCAGTATATCTGTGCTTTTCTAAGTCTTGTTCTTATTTATGAGTTGGATTTATATTTATTTTCCTGATTCAGTTGGTAAGGGTTCACCCGACGGGTCTAGGAGAGGATATCGGGTGCCCGCACGGCCAAGGCAGAAATTCGGGTTGTGTCAGTTGGTATCAGAGCCCAGTTTAGAGTCTATCTAGACTAAGATAGTGTCTAGTAGAGTATCACTGATAGGTAAGTAGACGTCCATACTTATCTAATAGAGAGTCTAAGGCTCCTGGCTGGCTGCAGGACTTCATTACTCAGCCCAAAACTGGGACATCCTGCAGACATCCTATTTCTAATTCAGTATGTTATGATGCCATCTCTTCTTCCTACAGAGCTGCCTTGCTTGCTCAGTCTTCTTGCACAGAACCAAAGAGTTTTCAAGAGGCTGCAAAGGACCCTAAATGGGTGGAGGCTATGCAGCAGGAAATTGCTGCATTAGAGAGCAATCACACCTGGTCTACTGTCAAATTGCCCTCAGGGAAGAAGCCCATAGGCTGCAAATGGGTGTATAAGATTAAGTACAAAGCCAATGGTGAATTTGAGAGATACAAGGCTAGGCATGTTGCCAAGGGGTACAGTCAGAGAGAAGGGTTGGACTATCAGGAGACCTTCTCCCCAGTTGCTAAAATGGTCACTGTTAGAAGTGTCATTTCAGTTGCTGCAGCTGCAGACTGGCCTATCTTCTAAACAGATGTTTTTAATGCCTTTCTGCAGGGTGACCTCTATGAGGAAGTCTATATGGAGGTTCCTCAGGGTTTTTATAGACAGGGGGAGTATGTATGCAGACTTCAAAAATCCGTGTATGGCCTGAAACAGGCATCTAGGCAATGGAACATCAAGCTCACTACAGCTCTCATTCAACTGGGATTCAGACAGAGCCTACATGATTACTCATTATTTACATTGCATAGAGGCTCTAGTATTGTCATCATTCTCATTTATGTTGATGATTTGTTGCTCACTGGCAATGATAAAGAGCTGGTGTCTAAAGCAAGAACAGATCTACAATCCACCTTTAAGATGAAAGATTGTAATACCTTGTTAAACTAAGGGCAATTAAGTCATTACTCGAAATAATTATTATACAATATAAGTAAAGTAAAAGGAAAAAAAAGGAACAAACAAACAAATAAAACCAAAGCCAAAAGGGCTCTGGCAGACTCCAGCCCAAACGAAGAAAAGGGAAAACATAAGAAGAAGTTCAGGCTTCTCGTAAAAGTGGCAAACATCAACAAAAATTTCAGCACAAAAAAGGATTAGAAAAGGCATAAATACGGTAGTAGCTAGCAAAGTGGAAATTTCTCGAAGCCATTGTTTATCCAAATTCGAGGTACTTCTTTATACTCTTCCATTGTCATATTGTCATGGGGAATAATTAGAACTTAGTCCTGTTGAGTTTCAATAAAATTGGATTTGAAGTATCATGGATACAATTAAGACTCTTTCTCTGAATAAACAAGGTAATGAGTTGGTTAAATTAGATTACTAATCTGCTATAGAAATTACAATAGAGAAAAGAGTTATGGGCGACCTGTTTGCTATTCTGAATAGAATTGAGTTATAGAAGAATTGAGAGTTTGGTCCGAAATTTCAAAAAAATTATATATTGTGAAGTTGAATAAATTGGAGAATAGAATCTCAATCATATATCCTCGAGGATTGAGTATTCTAATTAGTTATGAGTTATCTTAGATAAGAAAATTGACACGAGATCGATACAATGTGATTATAGATTGATCGGACGAGGTGTTGGATTGCTCGTGGTAGATACGCTTAAGCCACACGTGTTTGTACTATGAGTGATGACCTTACCGCAATTTGTATTTCCATAACCTGCATGGTTTCTACTTGATTTTGAAGTAAAATATATTACTGAATGATTTAAATTGCATGGGACAAGTCCTTTTACAAGATATGTACTGAGATATTTACTTGAATTATTTTACCGTTACAGGATATGGTTTTATCGCTACTTGACATGTTTCACCACTATGTGAAATATTGAATTGTTTCTTGGAATGCCTTGTACTTGGTATAGGGATTATATATATATATATATATATATTTGGGATAAACCTTGACAGACCCCGTAGCTAACGACGGGTACGTTAGACCTGGTGCACCTTGTATACTCCGGATTACCGTTACAGTCCTTACTAGTGGGGAGGTAGAACTAGCTTACCGTTACTGATTTTCTCAGGGAGGAATTTATACTGATTACATGGTTTGTTCTTGAAAATCCCCCTAACCTATATACTTGATATAATATAGTGATTACTGAATTTATTACTGATTTTATATTGATTACTGTTTACAAGAAGTACTTGGAAAGACTGATTTCTGTTTGTTATTCTGAAAGTGACAATTAAATTATATGTATATTTTGTTAATTCCTTCGTAGTAATGGTGTTATGATATTATCCAGATATACTTTATTCTAAAAGTTCGGTATGCATGTTATAATTCTGATTCTTTAATCAAGAGATAGTTTATGTGGGGTAGTTTATGAAAGTCATGCAAGTTCTATTGTTTTCTGTTATAAATTTTGCTTTAGACTCAGCTCGTTCGAGGACGAACGAGAGTTTAAAGGAAGGAGAATGAAACGACCTTAGGTAGTCGTTTCGGAAGTTAGGATTCTGATTGGCGTGTTGATAGTTTTAAAAGCTTTGTAAGGTCCATTAGGACTTATCTGTTGAATTGAAGCTAAATCGGACCTTGTTTGGTAGGTATCGGAAGAAGGTTCAGTTTCCATTGTCGGTAAATTTTAAAAAGAAGTTTTCGAGCTCGATTTTGGCGAAATGAGTTCCGATTCGAAATTCGAAAGTGTCATTAGGTTTGTACGATTATTTGTGACCTGTGTGAACTTTCGAAAGTAAATTCTGAGGTCGTTCGGATAGTTTCTGCTAAAATACCGAAAAGTTAAAGAATTTGAACTTTTTCATTTAATTCTTATCCTGAGCTTCGAAAATCCGATTTGAGATCTGTCTTAGCAAGTATGTCACATAAATTTTGTATAACTTTCTTGAGAAATTTTATATTATTCCGAATTTCGTAGGGTTTCGTTTTAATTTTCGTCACGAAAATAAAAAAAAAGGAAAAAAGAAAAGAAAAGAAAGAAAAAGGAAATGGGAAAGGCAGCGTAAGCTTAAGCTTAAACTACGAACAAAACCAGCGAATGAGAGAAAGCGGAGACGAAAAATAAGCCAAAAATAGAGAAAGAAAAGGAAAAGGAGAAGAAAAAAATAGAATTTTCACCCTGAAACATCGAGGCTTAGACTGCGTATTGCCTATATAAATCGGGTGTCGGGTTCCTGACCGGATTGTTCTAAGATGTAAGGAATGAAGTTTTTAGCCTTAACTGGATTGTTCTAAGATGTAAGGAATGAAGCCTTTAGCCTAATTTGATATATGTTTCTGCTTATTGAATAGAGCAGGATCGTTTGGCAGTGAATCCAAAGGACAAAGTGGTTGTTGAGTAGCAGTGCTAACTTTGGAATAAGGTAAGTCGTTTATATCCATTTCTTTGGTGCTCTTTTGCCACGTTGATATCTTGTACATGTTTTTTTTCATGTATAACTGCTGGTTTGGGCATACTTACTATGTCACCTTGTTTGTAAGTGCGTAGTAAATTGTGTGTTTACTATTATGTGTACTGATAAAATATATGGATCGGGTTGCATGCCGCAACAGTATAAATATATAGATCGGGTTTCACGCCGCAACAGTGTAAATATATGGATCGGATTGCACGCCGCGACAGTATAAATATATGGATCGGGTTTCATGCCACAACAATATAAATATATGGATCGGGTTGCACGACAGTATAAATATATAGATCGGGTTGCACGCCGCAACAGTATAAATACATGGATTGGGTTGCACGCCGCAATATTATAAATATATTGATCGGGTTGCACGCTGCAACAATACATAATAAGAGGTATTACATACAAATTCATGACAATTGAACGCTATATGTATTGTATTCCTTATTTTTTGCCTGCTATTGTTTAATTGCTTGACTCCATCGTTATCATAACTATCTCCCTGTGCATTATTTGTTGGTTGTCGAGTGATTCTGTCTCCATGGCTAGCATATCTGCTTCTTCGAGGTGTCTAGCCAGCCCCGACTTACTGAGTCCTTTCAACTCACCCTCTGTTTGTTTCTTGTCTATTTGTTTCGTTTCGGCAGGTTCGCTCCAAGATCGAGTTCGCCACGTTGTTGAGGAGCGAAGATGACTTCAGCTGTCAGGGTGAACCAGTTTTTGTTCAGGACGCCACCAATTTTATGTTTATTATCTCAGTTGTATTTTGCTCCCTTGAGGAGATGTTTTTGCTTCATTGGTATTCTTAGATTTCTGTCTGGATAGCCCTAAACCTAGTACTTTGGGTATTCAGCTGTAATATTTTTTTTTACAGCTTAGAAGTATCAGTATGTCTGTGCTTTTCTAAGTTTTGTTCTTATTTATGAGTTAAATTTATATTTATTTTCCTGATTCAATTGGTAAGGGTTCGCTCGATGGTTCTAGGGGAGGATGTCGGGTGCCCGCACGACTAAGCCAAAAATCAGTGTCGTGTCCAGACCTATGATAGAAAGAATAAATTATCAGTAAAGGAAAACCTCGGGAAGTCCTTGAATGGACCTAAATGTGAAAGGAAACTCACCATGCCTCTCGCACACACAGTTATTGTCAGAAGCTATGCTCGCCCATATTCTGTCAGGCCGAATACGGATCATAATTATTGCTCAAACCCAATCCATCAGATCGATTGTGGGAACGATCTTAACCATGTTGGCTGTAGGCGAAGACGATGCGTAAAAAAGTGGATCATGGTTAAAAGAATCGAAGTAACATCAAAACAAAATCGAAGGGAGGATAACTTATGTTTGAGGTTCACTGCTCGGGAAATCCCGGCTCGACGAAAATTTGAGCAATCAGGAGTAGAACATAACGATCATCCCAACAATGATCTCTGTCGTCCTTGCTTTTTGTTATCAAAGAGTATTTGCCCCAATTGTAAAAACCCACGACCCCGCCCTTATAGAAAAAGGGGTTGAAGAGAGAAGTTAAATGCTAAAGGGTGAAAGACACCTCAGCCTTTTTGCACAAGAAGTCGAGGCACCCGACGATTCTCCAAAGTCTGGGTCTGAGCTGGGCTAGGCACAGATTATAGGTACGACAAAACGAGTCGATCGCCTTGTGCACCGGGAGTGAAAATTCCACTATGAATGGGTAAGTATAGACAAAGAATACACAACAATGTGCTCGGAGCTGTCATTGTTGCGGTCCGTGATACCAACATAGACCTCTGGCCCCCATTTGCAGTCCTCCCGAATCAGGGGTATGTGAACTTGGGTGATCAAAGTTGGCGTAGGTTGCATGGGTGCATTCCTATTTTTCTCTTTCTGAAGAATGGATTGGCCATGCATATCGAAATATTTTCTTGATGTGGAAAAAACTGGGTATGACATGGTGGGGCTTGAGTTCGCTCTTCAGTGGAATCTCTTTTTGATTGGGACGATTCCCCTTCACCCTCATCGGCGACGTGGTCTTCCTCATCACTCTTTTTAGATTAATCACAGCAGGAGGTGGCCTTACGCCACCTACGTATTAAACCCACCACTTCAAATATCGCCTCACTACCAGCCGACGCTGGAAAAACCACCTTCAACGGATCAACGAAATTAACTATTTCGCCACTGACATTTACAGCGATGGCCTCAGCAGCGACGTCAGCAACATGGTCATCAGAATGACCGGAGGAATTTTACACAGACATGGTGTATTTCACTAGAAGTTGGCGATCATAGTTCTATATTTAAAAAGAAACATGAAGATTTGCTTGAGATTTTGATTGCTACAGTGGTTTTGAATCAAGTGGAGTGTTCAATTGATCAAGTTGAAGGATTTATAGAAGAAGAATCATCATTTCCTAGGGAAGAAGTGCAACAGCTGCAGCCACCTCCTGGCTTCTATGTGGAGTGGATGGGAAGGCGAAGCAATCACGTCCCTTTTTAAATACAAGGCGCACGTGTGGCCACGTCACCTTTTCCGTCTGTTCTCATTCCACTCCTCGAGAACTTTGATAATTGCTCGAGGAGTGAGGGGACTATATGTATTGGTGAAAATATAGCTTGGACACGTGGCATATGAGGCATAAGGCTCGAAGTGATTTCCATGTAAATTATGAGTTGGCCACAAGATGGATACGAAGGAGACTGAGGCTAGGCACCAAGGTTAAGTTTGTACAACCCACGGGATGTGATCGCTTCGAGAAAATAAACTATTCGATGCCCCGAGGCGGAAAGATCCTGGCCCCGGGAAGCGGTTCTACTTCAGCAAGGCTAGAGCCCCACGATCTCAACCCCACGATCCCAGCATTAGTGAAGGGCAGATCGTGGGACTTCCATGATCTTGACATGGGAAAGTGGGAAAATTAGTGCCCGAAATTGTTTCTATTGTACCTTGCTATAAATAGCACCTCCATAACAATGTAAAGAATTCACAAATATAACGAAAACTCTATCAGTTTATATTCTCAATTGTTCAATATTAGAATCGTTACTTTCGTTTTTTTTTCTCTATTATTATTTTCACTATTTCATAGCTTACGGCTATCTCGATACGAATTATTGTTTGTAACCCAAAATAAATTCAATTGTATTTCTAAAACTAGATTTGTATGGCCCGTGTACAACAGGGGCCCAATTGATTGAGTTTTTCTTGTTTTATTTATTTCTTTTTTTGAAATTTTATTACTACTTAAAAGAAAGTAATTAAGTGTGAAATCACATTTTCATATAATGTCATTTCTCTTTTATATTATGTTTGTTTTATTTTTCAAACATTTTATTACTGATTCTGTATAAAATGTGAGATTCAATATTAACTAAAGATTTATCAAGTAAGAATTTGGCTTTAAGATATAATTTCTTTTTATTTTTATACCCATGTAAGCCGTTCATATCTACCAAAGTAATCTATACTCTTTTAGATCATTTTACCTTTCAAAAAAGTTCCAAATAAAAAGGCAATGTCGTTTTCTATTTGTAGTGGATATAAACTCAAATGGAGCTCTACATTCTTATCACTCCTATTTAATTCACCAAATACTTGTATACTCTCCGCCATTTTGAATTTCTAGTTCTATATTTTCTTATCTACTTATTGATAAACCAAATACGCATACTCTCCTCAATTTTGAATTTTTGTTTTAAATTTTCTTATCTACATATTGATAAAAGGTTAATAATGACATTGTAATTCTAGAAGCAAATAGAAATGCATGGCTATAAATTGATAGGTGGTGAAATGACAATATTAACCTTTAAATGAAATTAAAATTACAAAATAGCCATGGTTGAGATTTGCAGCTATGAACAACGATATAATATTTGTATGGTTATAAATACTTTCACTAAGGTTAAAATGAGAAGTTCAGAAAGTTGTCATTCCTTTTAAAATATACTATTTATAGAAATATTAGTATATAAACTGGAACGAAGGAAATATAAAATATGATAGGTGCAATATTAACTAATAACCACCCTTTCTATCCTAGTTTTTCTTTTACTATCATAGTTTTGTGTTCTTTATAATAAATTACTCCCTCCAGTAAATTATTAAATAATGTGCATATTTTACTATGTTATTTCTATTTAATATTTGATTATTAATTTTTTTATAATTTTTTTTAATTTTTTTAGAGTATAGTTGGAAAGAACTATGGTAATAAATCTATACTTGAAACCTGATATGAGACTACATATTGCGATAATTTCTACACTTTCGCCTCGTATTTATGCTTTGACTTGTGATATTTGTCGGTAGTTTGAACAGAATTTCTCTTATTTGGTGTGTTTTATGTTGTAAGGATTACATTGATGATATGAGGTGTTCATAAAGCATAATTGATGATCAAGGATTTTGAAGTCTGAGTAGAAGCCCGAGACTCGACCAGGAACCAAGGCGTGGAGGAAAAAAAAGAAAAATTGGAGAAGCAGTAAATTAAGCATGTTGCGCCGCACTAGCGTTGCACTGTGCGATGCAATAGGGGCAATATTCAGAGAACATGAAATTTTGAAATCCTATAGAAATTGGCCTACGACACCGCACTGCGCGGCGTCGTAGGCTTAAAATTCTGACATTCTCAATACGACTTTATAATAGATTTCCGACTTATGTGGGTCTATGGGACTATATAAAAGCCTTAAAACACGTTCCAAAACACAACTTTTGACCTATCTAACATCAAAAGGAGGCAAGGAAGAGAGAAGATCAAAATTCAAGGCTCTACTTCATCCATCCATCCATATTCTTGTGGTTTTATATATTTATAGTTATTTCTTGTCTTAGAACACGACTATGAGTGACTAAATCACCCATTCTAAGGTTGATTGACCCACTCCACATACTTGTGTGATGATAATTGTTGTGTTAGTAATGAACTTTGTTAATTCTTCCTATTTATGTTGTTTACGAATTGTTTTCAATTAATTGGTAGGATTCCCAATTAATTGTCCCCTTTATTCTTGTGATTACTAGGAATAGATTCATGAGTTAGAGTTAAACACATAGTAGTATTTCAACCTAAAAGTAAAGGCATTTCTTAGGTTGTCAAAATAGTGAATTAGGAATATTGATCCTTACTTTGAACCATAAGTGTAGTCCTCCCTATCTTCATTAGTTAATTGGAATAGTTAGTTAGTGAAAGTTATGATTACTTAATGGAAGTGGGTAGTTGTAAACTTGGAGCACTTGTTCAGTAGGAAGAGTTAGGGAGAATTGATAGCACAATACTTTAGCACAAGTTAGGAGGTGGGGAAATCAATCCTAGGGTTTCCATCTCTTGAATCAAAGCTATCTTTCTATACTTGTTATTTACTTTATTGTTAAGTAGTTAGTAGCAACAAACCAAACCAAAGATATACTCTTGAAGTTGATTGGGTAGGTAATTTAGCTAGATTAACTGCTAGGAGTCGTGTTCTCTATAGGATTCGACCTCATGACTTTAAATTCCAAGCTATATTTGCCGCGACCGCTTAGTCCCTTTTGTAGAGCGTAGTTGGATGTGATCAAATTTTGGTGCCATTACCGGGGAACACGGTGTATTTCTAGCTTTTAGGATAGCTGGGTTGTTAGTTAGATTAATGTAACACCTCAACTAAGGGTTAAATGTCCCACATCAGCATAACACAGGAGAGATGCTAGGTATATAAGTTAACTAGGCTTAGACCCTAGTGACGCGTTTTAAAGCCGTGCGGGCTTAGGCCCAAAGCTTTTAAAGCCGTGCGGGCTTGGGCTGTTACAGATAGTATCAGAGCCACTCTGTGTCAGCCTTGTCGATGTGGGTCAGAGTTCAGCCCTGAGTCTAGGCAAATCCCGGGAAGGCGGGACAAACCTCAGTAAGGACGCTGCGTCCATAAGAGGGGGTGTATGTAACACCTCAGCTAAGGGTTAAGTGTCCCACATCGGCATAACACAGGAGAGATGCTGGGTATATAAGTTAACTGGCCTTAGACCCTAGTGACGCATTTTAAAGCTGTGCGGGCTTAGGCCCAAAGCGGACAATATCATTAGCGGGCTTGGGCTGTTACAATTAACTTCGCCTATGTACATATTTGTTTAGTTTATAAAAAAATCTAAAAAAATATATAGCATAAGGAAATAACATTTGGCTAGGTGATCATTATTATGGATGTGCTAATATGTTTGATTCTTCCCTGAGCCCATATTATGATAATTCTTCTTTATCTTATGATAATAATAGGTGCAATAAAATGGAGGATGATGAGGAAGATTATGAAGCTGAATTGAAAAAGGTTTGGGACAGACATAGAGCACAACTATGCCACATAGAAGCTCAAGTGAATCAATTGGCTGTATTATTGGGAATTCAACAACCTAGCCAAGAAGACGCGAAATTAGTAGAAGAAATTATGACTATAGTTTAAGATCTAAAATGTTAATTTTCATTGCAGGAGACAAGGGTTGAAAGCCAACCATCTAGCCATATGGTTTGGGAAGATGCCGATGATGAAGATGTGCTACTAGAATCAGACATAAAAATTGAAGCAATAATTCTAGTTGATTCTGAGTCATATCAGAAAGAGGATATCAATATAGTGAAGTGTGAGCGGGTTGCACCACATTCTAGACACTTTTCAACACTAATTTTAGAGGGAGACATGAAGATTGATCCTTTTGAGTCAGTAAAAGAGTTGAAGGATGAGGTGAATGATGCTTACATTATGGAATTTTCACTACCATCTAGGCAAGATGAGAATCCTCGTCTGAATGCCAAGGACTACAAAATAGTATATTTGGTGCTTGGTCAAAAGCATAGCTGAAAATTTGAAGATATTCCTGAGTTAGCAGCTACACGCAAAAGGAGACGCTTAGATTTGCTATGCTAGAACTTGTGTCACCTCAAGAGCATAATTGGAGAGTTGACTTACAATTGAGGAGGCGATTCATAAGCTCAAGTTGGAGGAAAAAAGTATTGACTTTGGGTTATATCATGCCATGACATTAAATAAGGCGCTTCTCGGGAGGTAACCCGTGATTGTAATTGTATAAAAAAACAAAAAAAAAAAAAGAAAAAAAAATATAAAAAATAATGTTATCTTTTGAAGGATATTACTTGGTGAATTCTTTGTTTTGCAGGGTTCGACTGGTTTGAAGTCTAAGTATGGGGTGCTTGCAACCTCATACGATTGGATGAGGATATCCTGCTTGGGGGAAATCTGAGTACCTCGTGTCCTAAGGGAGCTCACATGGATGTTCTTCGGGCTTAGAGCCCCAGGAAGTTTCTCTATCACCCTTATTTTTTATATTTAATGCATTGAGGGTAATGCATGATTTTAAGTGTTGGGTGGGAGTCTTCCTATTTGTGCTAATAATACCCTTTGGTTTTTCTTTGTGCATCGGTTCTTTTCCAAAGGAAGTAGTTTGAACTGGGTATAAGTACATTTTTTCGGATTAGAGTGTGCTAATAGGATGGGTGAGTCTTGGCTCCATGATTTGACTAGTTTTATACATATACTTGATTTGGGGTATGTGAACTTCATGCATGTATTCTGTCAAGATCTATTTTGCCTTGAGAAACGTTGAGTTCATTCGTTGAAACCTATGATCATGATGTCGACTCTAGATTTACTTGAGAGTTTACTTGTTTTTGCTTTGTTTAAGAGTGTGAATTGAGCCGTTTTGAGTAGGTTATGTGCCATGTGTGAGTGATTATTTTCTTCATGCTTAATACTCGATGTCTAGAACTTGCTCGGTATGTGTCCAAAGCAAAATGAAAAGTTTTCTAGGTTAGGAAGTGATGTAGGCGTTTCTTTCATAGCCAATTTATTTGAAGCTTCATAATTAGATGTTTACCAGTGAAACTTTGACCCTAGTTAACCCATTTGAGCATGTAGCCTTTCTTTGATAGCCATTGGGATTCCTGTTTCTTGTGCTAAATACCTATGAGTTGTACTTGTGGTGTCATGAGCCTAAAAGACTAGTTAATAAAGTAAGAAATTGTGGTTGTCGTAGGAAGACAAAACGTGCTTTAAGTGGAGGCTATATGGAGGTATTTACTAAAAGAAATAAAAAAGAAAAATGAAAGTGAAAGCTTGAAATATTGTGCAATAGCTGAGGTATGAAAAAAATCATTGTTCGAAAGAAAGAAGAAAAAAAGAATATTCTCTATCATTATCCCCTACTTTGCTTAAAGAAAAAGGTTGGTGAAAGTTGACTCTGTGATGGTAAAAGAAAGATTGGTTGGGAGAAAAATGTTTAAAATAATTGTGGTGTATTAAATTGCTTGGGGGTGGTTAGTCACTATTATCTATATGTATCTTACCCGTCTCATTGCCTACATTACAACCAAAAGAAATCCTAATTGATCTTAGCTGAGTAGATGGACATTAGTCAAGTCGTACACTAAGGGCAAGCTTATGGTATGTCTTGTGTTGCATGTGAGTTCTTTTCTGAGAGTGAGTGCTTCATCTTTATGTGAACTTTTATTCATGATTCATTGTCTTGTGTGAATTTCTTCATTAAACTTTCGATTTATTGTGAGGGCGCATGATTTACGAGAAGCGAGCTCTTTTATTAGTTTCTTGAATAGAGTGAGTACTTGCATGACTTATTGAGTGAGTTTGTAGTTGATATGGGATTGAGAGGTTGATTTGTGCACTTGATTGTTTTTAAATATTCTTTACATGGATTTCGTGTGAATAAAGCATAATGAGTGCATATGCAACTTGTTAAGTGCCTATATAAACCTAAGTCATCGTGTGAGTTGTTTTGATGTGTCTTGATTTCAAGTTATAAGTTGCTCGAGGACGAGCAAAGATTTAAGTGTGGGGTGTTGAAACCCTAGTTGTAACCCATTGGATCATATTGTATTGTTACCATGAGTACAACGATTGTTTTGATTGTTACTCTAATTATCATTGTATTGTATCGTTAAATACATGGTTATGTAACCATAAAAACTGTCATTTTATGTAACGACTGATTTGGTGGGATCGCATCGTTACCTATTTTTCTTTCCCATCATGCCCTCACTTATTATTTAATATATTCATTTTATTCTTTACCTTATATTCACTTATTAAACCACGCTAAACAATACAGTCTATCCAAATATTGTAAAATACAATACGATACAGTACCATACGATATAATACAATACAATACATTATGAAACTGAAACGACCTTAGGTAGTTGTTTAGGAAGTTATTGCTTCGATTGGCGTGCCGATAATTTTATAATCTTCGTAACGTCCATCAGGACATGGCTGTGAATTTTGAACTAAATCAGACTTTGTTTGGTAGGTATCGGAAGAAGATTTCAGTTTCCGTTGTCAGTAAATATTAAAAAGAGATTTTCGAGCTCGATTGTGGTGAATGAGCTCCGATTCGAAATTTGAAAACGCTGTTAGGTTCGTATGATTAGTATTGACCTGTATGAACTTTCGGAAGTGAATTCCGAGGTAATTCAGATTGTTTCCGCTAAAATGCCGAAAGTTAAAGAATTTGAACTTTTCCATTTAATTTGTATTTTGAGTTTCGGGAATCCGATTCGAGATCCGTCCTAGCAAGAACATCACATAAATTTTGTATAACTTGTATGCAAAATTTAAACTTATTTCGAATTTCGTAGGGTTCCGTTTTAATATTCGTCACGAAAAGTAAATAAAAAGGAAAAAAAAAGGAAAAAGAAAGAAAGAAATGAAAGGTGATGGAACCCCTTAATAAGCTTATAAAAGCTTAGAACAAAACAGAGGGAGGAGAAACAGAAAACAAAATGAAGGAAAAAAATGCAGGAAAGAGAAAAATAAAAGGAGAAGGAGAAGGAAAACATTGGAATTACTCTGAAACATCCAGGTAATGATGTTAATACATTATTTTAGTTTATTGCGTGTGTTTGAACATATTTTAATGGTAAAAATTGGGATATTAGACATCATTCTAATAAGTTAAATTGACAGTTTAAAGGGTAATTGGGCCCTGATAATGGAATTGATTAAATATGCATACTCAGGGAGTTATGAGTAACCCATAAATATAATTTATTAAGAGTTTGGTTGTGTGACTTTGGAGCCTGTACATAGGTCTGACCTGTGTATTACGTACACAAATAGGGTATCAGGTTCCTAACCGGATTGCCCTAAGATGTAAGGAATGAGCCTTTTAGTCTAATTTGATATATTTTTCTACTTATTGAATAGAGTGGGATCGTTTGACCATAAATCCAAAGGACAAAGCGGTTGTTGAAATGCTGACTTTTGAATGAGATAGTGTTCGTATCCATTTCTTTGGAGGCCCTTGGCCTTGTGGATATTCTACCATGTGTTCCTTACGTGTGTAGATGCCGATAGGCATGCTCATTACGCCTTAGCTTTTGATTTACATTGTATATTATATGTTATCCCCTGTTGTTGGTATTACATTGAGCATATGAGCATTGTACTTTGGTTTGGAGCTTCACATATACTTCCCGATAATCCATGAGGGTCCCGAGCCGGTGAAAGGTTACCATTGCATATATCTCCTGGTAGACGGTGAGTCGTTTCTATCCATTTCTTTGTGGCCTTATGCTTGCGGATTTGTCTATGTATGTCTCTATTTATGCATAGCTGCCGATAAATGCATACTTACAATGCAGATTTTTTTGAAAGGAATGATTTACATTGTATGGGCTCTATATGGTGGGCTCGTCCTACACGCTTGTAGGAGGATGTATGCCTATATGGTTGGCTCGACCTGCACGCCGCAGGGGGTATAAATCACATGAGGTTGGCTCAACATGTGTGCCTACATGGGTTCTATATGGTGGGCTCGTCCTACATGCTTGTAGGAGGATGTATGCCTATATAGTTGGCTCGACCTTCACGCTGCAGGGGGTATACATCACATGAGGTTTGCTCGACATGCGTGCCTACATGGGTTCTATATGGTGGGCTCGTCCTACACGCCTGTAGGAGGATGTATGCCTATATGGTTAGCTCGACCTGCACGCCGCAGGGGGTATACATCACATGAGGTTGGCTCAACATGCGTGCCTACATTGGTTCTATATGGTTGGCTCGGCCTACACGCCTGTAGGAGATATATATGAGAGTCCTGCGCCGGAGATGGGTATCAGGCGCATGTGACTGCATTGCATCATACCGTGTTCATCCCTTTCATTGCACCGCATGCTGACTATTGTGTGACTGTCATGCTATGTTTTGTGTATGCAGTATGTATACCATATTGTGGACATATTTCAGTTTGTCTATATGTTCCTGGCTATTTTGTGTTTCTAATTGGTTTATACGCTTTAGTTGTATGCGTTTCTGATCTGTATTTGCTCCGCTCTTCCCCTGGCTAGCTATCCTATTCTTTGAGGTGGCTAGTCTGCCCCACTTATTGAGTCTTTTTGACTCACCCTTGTTTGTTGTTTGTTTCTTGTCTATTTATTTCGTTTCGACAGGTTCACTCCAGGATTAAGTTCGCCACGTTGTTAAGGAGCGAAGACGACTTCACCTGTCAGGGTGAGCTAGCTTTTGTTCAAGATGGCTACCAGTTTTATATTTATTATTTCAGTTGAGTTTTGCTCCATTCAGGAGGCGTATGTATTCTTTTGTACTCTTAGATGTCTACTCTGGATAACCCTAAACATAGTATATTGGGTAGTTAGCTGTAATTTCTTTTGTACAGTTTAGAGGTATCAGTATATCTGTGCCTATTCTTAATCTTGTTCTTATTTATGAGTTGGATATATATTCATTTTCCTAATTCAGGTATTAAGGGTTCGCCCGATGGGGCTAGAGGAGGATGTCGGGTGCCCGCACGGCGTAGCTGGAAATTCAGATCGTGTCAGAAACGATGGGTAACAACCATCCAAACGGAGGGACAACTAATTTGACACACACTATTCTCGCTAAAACGACACTAATAGGTGATGGAGGGAGTAGTTATTTGGTCACTGAAATATTTAAAATTTGATAATGTATCGGTTAAAACAGTTTGTGTTATACAAAAGATTAACCACACTTTTGCTAAATAACCATAATAATTCATGAAAAAGATTGATGAAAATATTATCTAGTACTAAATAGTTCTAGTTTATAAATTGGCCTCACTTTAATGTTCTATGATATATTTAGTAGCTGGCAGATATTTAGAGACATGGAGTACACCTACATTGAGAATGTCTAGAATCTTCTATCTATAGGCTACTTTATTCCACTCTTGCTTTACTTTTTCCTCTTTATTTTCGTTAGCAAATGGGAAAAAAATGATAAGCAGGGGTAACAAAAGATTGCCACCAGGTCCATGAAATTTGCTTCTTATCGGAAGTATGCGTCGCCTAATTGGAGCACTTCCTCACCACGCTCTAAGAAATTAAATATGGACCACTAATGCACTTGCAATCAGGTGAAATTCAAGCAGTTATAGTGTCATCTCTTCACATGGCAAAACAAGTTTTAAAAATTCATGACCTCTCTTTTGCAACTTGGACATCAAGCAGTTATAGTGTCATCTCTTCACATGGCAAAACAAGTTTTAAAAATTCATGACCTCTCTTTTGCAACTTGGACATCTCCTATGGCAGCTGATACAGTCTTTTACAGTTGTAAGGACATTATATTTGCGAAATCTAGGATTACAAAAATTTACAAAAGTATATACGTAAAATATGCATTTCAGAACTCCTTGTTCCAAAGATGGTCAAGTCGTTTAGTTTAATTCGACAAGATGAGGCTCATAATGTTGTAACATCAATTCGTTCCACCCCAAATACTATAGTTGATATGACCGAAAAAATTTCTTCCGCTTACCAACTATGGCATTTGTAGATCAGCCTTTGGAAAAGTATAGACAGAGGTGGCTCAATAATATAGGAGGCCTAAAGCCAAAACTTAATACATAATTTTTTAATAACATACATGCACATTTAGTTTAAAGTTCAATTTTCTATTTTTTTCATGCAAACCTATAAAATAATTTTTTTAATTTATATACATTTTTAATGAATAAATAAATGCAGTTTATACAGACAATCGATTGTATGGGCAAGACATTAACAACGTGACAAATATTTTTTCCAAAATTTGAAATTTTTCCTTCTGTAAAAAAAATTCAAGTTTCATGTAGTAGCACGTTGTCTAATATTTTAGAACTCTAAATTCAAATCATATATGTGAACAAGATTTTTGACAGCTATAACCAGCGTAATGTCTTGAAGCAAATGACTATCCGTTCGTTCACTTAAAAGAACTCTTAACAATATAAATAAATTTAACTAATAGTAAGGGGATTAAAGCAGAAGCTTTAGTGGCCTTACCCTTGAGCCACCTATGAGTATGGAAAGACCAAGAAGATTTTCTTATGATCATGAGGGTGCCCAAGCTTCAGACTCTATTGGTGTCAGTTTTGATTGCAACAAAGTTTTTATTTTGAGGATTTCTAATTAAATATAATAATGACGGTTCAGAAACTATATATCTTTTCATGATGGGGATGATGATTGGAGGCTGATTCCAAATCACGACTGTATCGGTCTTCTTGAGCCAATCTATGCAACTGTTGTAAAAGGGTCCCATGCTGGGTATCCCTTGTTATGGGCTCGGAGTCAATTTGTAAAGTCATTATGTTTGATGTTATTAGGGTTGTTCCTATAGTTGGGATACCACAACGAATTACAACAGTTTTCGACTCAATTGATAAAATTGGAATTCTAAGTCGGCCGCTCCAATGTCAGTCTATTTGCGTTTGGGAGTATAATGGTAATGATGTGTGGAACCAAATAGGTCAGGTGCCTATGGGACAATATTTGTGATTACCTTTTGCTGTATTAAAAAATGGCAACATTGTTGGCCTGGCTGATTTTTCCTTATCACTATTGTTGATCAAAACACTGGAGGAATAAAAAATGAAATTAATGTACCAAATATTCTTTTCACACGCTCCTGAACTTCAATTCAAGCATACTACCAATAAATAGAATTTCAGTTCAAGTCCTGCCAAGTGGAAAGAGTTCAAAAATTGTTATAACAGGAGTCACTGCAATGACATTAATATTTGGAATAAAGCTGATTGGCGCATTTAGAAAGGTTTGAAATTGTTCGATTTTTGGTGATGAATGTGAAGCTTATCGTACGTACTAGCATGGAAATATTTTTTTTGTACATTCATCAATTTTTTTAGGAGCTTAATCTGTGTCTCTTTATTCTAGTTTTCGATGGGTTACACATAAATGATGAGTAGTAATTTAGGCTTTACCCTTGAGCCACCTATGAGTATGGAAAGACCAAGATAATTTGCTTATGATCATGAGGGAGTTACTAGCCTTATTAGCCAGATTTGATGTGGGTTTGTTTCCTTATTGGAAAGTACTTTACAACATTAGTGGATTGAGAAAAAAAAATTGATGCACGAAAAGAAGAAAAGAAAAAAAAATTGATAACTATGCATTAAATTATTGACGTAATATTGGAGAAAATTATTAATGAACATAAACAAGCAAATCGGAAAAAGGGAAACAACAAGTTTGGGGGTGAAGATTTGATTAATGTTTTTTACTTAGAGTTATGGAGAAGGATGAAGTTCAATTTTCAATCACAAATGATAATATTAAAGCAGTCATTCTTGTAAGTTTGGTTCCATCTCATGAATATTGCTCTCTCTCTCTCTCTCTCTCTCTCTCTCTCCTCTCTCTCTCTCTCCTCTCTCTCTCTCTCTCTCTCTCTCTCTCTCTCTGCTTTAGTTCGTCCCATGATTTGGAAAAATTTAAATAGTTAAACTGTTGAAGTTTGTATCTCATCCAAAAGAATAATCTGTCAGAGAATGTATATTTATAATTTGTTTAATAATGTCTCAACGTAAACTTCAATAATGTAAAATGCATTCTTCGGGGGAATGAAACTTCAGCTACAACATTCAATGAGCGTTGTCAGAAATGATGAAGAAGACAAAATGTCATGGCCAAAGCACGAGGAAGTAAGAAAGGTAATGGAATATATGTAAATACCATGCTTGTAGTTAGAGTTAGTTTTAGGAATAGATGTGTAAATAACATACTAGGTTTTATTTGTGTTATTGGGTCAAGCCCATTACAATACTTGAAGGCTAAGTTAGATTAAGATTTTACACTTGTGTATAAACCCCTCCATTATGAGAAATGGTGAGAAGTTTTCCACCCGAAAGTGTGTTGTTTGATTTCCGTTTTGACATGGTATCAGAGCCACCGTATTGATCCATGGAAAAAGGTAACATTCTCCTTGAAAATATAAAGTGATGACTCCTCCACCCACTAACGTCAAAGCAGGAGGTGAACAGACAGTTGTTAGTGGCGGTGTTCTTGTACGGAAGACGATTTCTCCATACGACATCACGTCAAACGAAAATTCTGGTTTGATTATCACACAGGTCCAACTAATTGGTGATAACTATGATGAATGGGCATGTTGAATGCAAGGAAGAAATTTGGATTTGTGTACGACTCTATTAAGAAACCAGATGAGGATTCAGTGGTTTGGATGATTGGTGGACTACAAACCCAACGTTGGTGTCATGGATAAGGAAATCAATTGAACCAACACTCCAAACCATCGTATCACACATGTAAGTAGCTAAGAATTTGTGTGACATAATTTGTGGACAATTCGCGGACTGAAACAGACCAAAAAACCATGAGTTGAAAGCTGCACTGGTCGGGTGTAAGTAAAAGAATTTATCTATTACAACTTTATTATGGAAAATTGACAATGATTTGGGAAGAACTCGAAAACTATGAAAAGTTTTCGACATGCTCATGTGACAAGTGTACGTGTAATCTGTCGGTTGTACTGGAGAAGAAGAATGAAGAAGAGAAAGTACATTTATTTCTTATGGGGTTGGAAGAGAACCTTTATGGGACTGTCTGTTCCAACTTATTGGAACGGGACCTACTACCTTCCTTGAACCAAGTTTACTAGAAGATTGTTCAAGATGAAAGTGTAAAGTGTATAACACAAGGACAGGAGGAATGAGGGGAGGTAGTGGCATTTGCTGCTCAACGGTCGACACCTCTCTAGAGAATTTATGACAACAATGAGTGTCATTTGTGTGATCGTTTAAACACACTTCGGATCATTGCTATGAGATCATAGGGTATCCGGAGTGCTGGAATTATCCACCTAAGCAAGGAAACCAACAACGAGGGTTTCAAAGTAGCGGTCGTGGTAGAGGAAGGACTGATGCTGCAAGGGGTGGTCGTGGTCGTGGACACTAGCACAATGGGTCGTATGCTAGTCGGGGACGTGGTGGTACTCGAGCTAATGCAGCACATACTGAGCCTGAAAATATAGAATACGACCACGTAGATGTTGATTGGCTTGTTGAATAAAGAAACATCCATTGGTTAGCTAATTCGAATTTTGTGGATAATTGACACGAGAGCATTAAATCATATGACTGGACAGTTGAATGTTTTGGGAGGTCTACAGGTAATCCTATAATGTCCGGTAAGTCTGCCAAATAAAAGCAACACAGAGGCTATTCTGAAGAAGGACCCATCAGACTTAACGAAAACATGACTCTTCGTGGAGTTTTATATGTACCTGGAATGACATGCAACTTGATTTCTCTCTCTATTGATTAATCAATTTGATTGTAACATATATTTCACTAATGATTTTTGTGTTATGCACGACCGGACTATGGGGAATCTGATTGGAGCAGTTAAATAAAAGAATGGACTCTATTATTTTTAGACCATACATCATATGAAGGCAATAAAGGTTGATGTAATGGAGCTGTGGTGTCAAAGATTAGGGCAACCTTCGGTACAAGTGACCAAATCATTTTTTGTTCTAGATGATAGGCATATGAAAGGTAGTTTGGATGAGAAAGCTTGGGATGTATGCTTACTGGTAAACTAACAAGAAAATGTATTCCCGTTAAGTGATAGTAAAGCTGCCAAATCTTTCGAATTGATTCATTTTGATTTGTGGGGTCCTTATAGAACTGAATTTTCATGTGGTACTTCAAATTTCTTGACTATTGTTGATGATTGCTCACGGGCGGTATAAGTATTTTTCTTAGTTAATAAGAAAGAAGTTGGACAAATGTTGAAAAATATCTTTGCAATGGTGGAATGATAATTTAATAAATGAATTAAATGTGTCCGAAGTGATACTGGAATAGACTTTACAAGTCTGAAAACTTATTTTCTTGAACAAGAAATTCTATTGCAAATTCGTGTCTCGGGACACCACAACAAAATGGTAGGGTTGAATGGAAATATCGACATATATTAAATTTAGCATGGGCACTTAGGTTTCATGCCAACCTACCAATTGAGTTTTTGGGAGAGTGTATGATTGTCGCACCCCATTTTTTTTCGAAACTCGGATCGAGTTCGAAGGTCGGGCTTGACTAGGGTGACTCGGTTGAGTCAAAGTTGGAGTCGCCACCTAATAAATTTGTATAACAGGCGTATCAGGTCACCTAAAATTTCTAAGTGTCTAAAGTTACTCCGGGTAGGTCGTACTAACAGAGATTCTAAGGCAAGAAGCCCTTATGACTCGGGAAGAAGCTATTAGGCACTTCCTGAGTCCCACTAAAAGTGGTTCCCTACCGAGTTTGAATTTTTTGGGATATACATATTTAAAAGATAATAATTCTGAGATCATAAATTAAAAGCACATGGTTAAAATTTTAAAAGAAAGCAATATCTATACTATCACGAAGAAAGGCTAAAAAGGCTAAGACGAGATATTAAAGAGACATCCCTGCAAAATGATTGAAAGTAGAGGCTACTGCCGCATCTTAACTAATTTGAAAGTTACTGGTCTTGCATTCATGAGCTAAGCCCAATGCCCACTTGCAATTTCAACCTTCTGCTTTAAAACTTTAATTCCAAAGGGCTGAAAATACAAATACAATTTGGAATCGAGCTCTTTTATGCAAATCCAAAGAGAATCAGTTTTGAAAATTATTTAAAAATAGCATAGAATATTTATTTCTCACAATGCGATAATCAAACGTAGGGACAAATGAGTTTTATCACATTTAGAGAATGTAGTCGCTATGGAAGGGACGTGTTGACATTTATTTTGACAAACGTATGTTCCGAGCGACTTTGTTTTGGGGGGCCGTTTCAAAATATTATATACATATAGGTAGGAAGGTTTTGATAAAAAAAATACACACCAAGCAAGTTTAGATGCAGATAAAAGGACGCGCACATAGATATATATATATATATATATATATATATATATATATATATATATATATATATTAGTATCATATTCAAGCATAACATGTTAAGCGATCTATTTAAACGAATTTAATTTTAAAAATATGTATAATCCGGCCCCGAAATTCAATACTTCCCTTATACACTATTAATTAGTGTATAAGAAAAGAGTTTACCAAAATCAATTAATTTCAAAGAAATTCCCCATTAGAAAAGAAGAGAACCTGCAGCGAAGAGGTTGTTCTAAAATTTGCAGAAATAGGCCTTTTTTGACAGGAATTGGAAGAACAGCCCCTGCTTAACAAAACTTTGGAATTCCAATTTCTTTTGAGATGGGCTCATCATTCGAGCCTACAGTTTCAAAACAAACACAGCCGAGACATATTTTACGAAGAATGTCCTAGCAGAGGTCACAATTTTCATAAATGGCCACATTTTAAATAAAATTGCGAAAACCTCCCCCTTTATACGAAACAGGCCTGCCTTAGCAAAATCCAGATTTAAATACTAAAAATCCTTATCCGTCATACGACTTAGTCACACCAGTTTCAAGACTTATGAATTAATGCACATAAACTCACAACTTCAGCCATAAATGAGCGAGAAAAGGGGAGAGATGGGGTCCCTGAGTAACCCAAACACAATTATTTTATTGCAACACTTTTGTTACACCTCAAAAGGGCTTATGAAGCCACAATAATTACCACTTTTCTTCCCTGTTTTAAGCTTAGATTCATACAGATAAAGGGAAAGAGAATTACATACAAGAGGAAGAAACTAAAAATGCATACAAGCTGAAAATATAGTGTCCTGAATACACCATTCACATGGTTCCAATTAGATCTTTTCTGGACCCTATACTTCGGCTTTAATGGTTTTATTTCCTGCAATCAACTTGTTAGCATTGTCAGGCTTTCTGACTATAACTTGGTGTACCTGTAATGAAGGACACTGGTATAGTCTTGAAGACTATCCAATAACTCTGCAAGAAAAGATTAATGTTGGCCAAAAGGATGGCCAGGCAGATATGCAAACAAAGCAAGCAAAACTTGATAAAATCAAGTTGTTCATCACAGAAAACAAGAGCACATTAGCCTAGAGAATTCTCTATTCAGTTCCAAATATATTACCTTAGGATTTGATTGAGTAGTAAGAGGAAGCGGGTCTCAGAGAGATGAGAAAAACAAAATCTTTGTAGAACTAGTGAACAGTAGGGATATTTCTTTTGGAAGAAAGTTGCTATTGCTTCTATTAGGATTTTTCAGCGTGTTTTTAATAGGGGAAAGGCTGCCCCTTTTATAGTTTTAAGTAGGAGTCTGAATCCTAATTTCTAGGTGTGAAAGGAGTAAGTTAAATTCAGAAAAAGGCTGTCAATCAAGCAAAAAATCAGGGTAAATCAATTTAACAAAATAAAAGAAGTTTACTTCCATAAATAAAATTTAACTAACTAATTTTCGGAATTAAAAGTGGCATTTTTTGAAAGAGGTAAAGTCTGATTTTTCTAAAAAGATATACATATATTTCAGAATTTACATACCTAATATATTCCAAATTATATTGATTTTATACTTAATTAAATCCTAGTCCAAGTCTTATTAGTTTAAACACATTTCTTTTTCAAGATTTACATGGCTTAGTACATGAAGCAATTAACAAAAATTTTTTATACTCACATCACATTAGAATTCATGGATTTTCAGTTAATATACAAACGAATCATAGAATTAACTAGACATGCATCTCCTATGTTTTTCTAATCATGAAAGAATGATGATACACAAGTTAACAGAGCTAAAACAACGAAAATAGTACCAAAAAGTTAAGAAAAAACGGTACCCCGCTTTGGATCGGGTCGGGTCAATCTGACCCGATTAGGTTTTCTTCAATTTTTCCTTGTTTTGGTTCCGAAAACTTGGTCCATGCCTTGTTTGGTAGTGTGTCAATCCCATTCTTGTCTTGATTAGCATCAATCCTTCAAGATTTTGTCAAAATCTTTCCATTCTTACCTTCCTTTTCGATTTGGATCCGTGACGAGGAGAGAGAGAAATGGCGCGTGACTGGTGGTGGTGGTGTCGGACCTACGGCGGGATTTGGGGGGAGTGTATCTGGTCAATTTTCGGGCGAAAGGGGAGAAGGGAAGGGGGGCGTCGGCTGAAAGGGGAAAGAGGGGAGGGAAAATGAATTTAGGGTTTTAATTGGTAAGGGGAGTGTTTGGTTAAAGGGGAGAAAAATAAAAAATAAGTGAGATGGAGCCTATGTGGAGGCGTGATTGGCTAGAAATGTGCCATGTATGCGTGTGTGGGCTGACGTGTGTGCGCGTGGGTCCCTGAGAGAGTGATGTGTATAAGTAGTATGGGTTTTATATATATTTATGCCTATATATGCTGTATATTTCGGGTATATGGGAGTATATTTGGTCAATAATTAGCTTAAAAATGCTAATGAATAAGAGAAAATTGATAAAAATATAAAGAGCAATATTATAGGCTTAGAAAATATAATAATTGATTTGAATTAATTTTATGCCCTATTAATTGGATATAAATAATTGCAAAAAGTGTATATTCGGGTATAATTAGCCAATAATTTGTCTTAAAAATGCTACTGACATAAGAGAAAAACTAATAAAAACATGATGAGTAATATTGTAGACTTAAAAATAATAATTGACTCTAAATGATTATAAATGAATTTATGTAACATTAATCGAATGTAAATAATTGTAAAATGGATATTCAAGTATATAAATTGCATAAATAGTTACAAAATCGTGCAAGTACTTTGAAAATGACTCAAATGACGTGTTTATGTAATATAATCGCTTTGAAGTACGTACATATATAGATAGGACGTTGGTGATACGGATGAGGGTACGGTAATTGACGCGATTTTGTCTAAAAATATTAAAATTGTATTTTCAAAGTGTTGTATGATAAATTGTGAAATAGGAGGGACAAAATTGGGTGTCAACAGCTGCCCCTCTTTGCCCGGGGATGATGAAAGAGTCTTCGGGCAAAGATGTTGACAGTGCGGCCAATTTTGTCGTGACTTTAGAAGGGTGTATTTGGCGGTTATAGGTGGTCGTGTAGGGTGTCAAATTGTAGTGTCGTTGCAATGCCAGTTTGTGTGCCCTGCGATAAGAGTGAACTTTTGCGAATAATATATATATGTAGGCGCATAAATATACTTTCCTGTCATTTTGAGTGTCAACCGTCAATGTGTCGTGGTCTTTTGTCATGAGATATTTGCATGCCCGTCAAGAGCCATTTTGCCTGCTCGCCAGGAGCTACTTTGCCTGCTCGTCACGAGCTATTTTGCCTTCTGGTCAGGAGCTGTTGCCTGCTCGTCAAGAGCTATTCTGCCTACTTGTCAGGAGCTGTCTGTCTGCTCGTCAAGAGCTATTTTGCCTCCTTGTAAAAAGCTACTTTGCCTGCTCGTCACGAGCTATTTTGCCTTCTTGCCGGAGCTGTTGCCTGCTCGTCAGGAGCTATTTTGCCTCCGCGTCAAGAGCTATTCTGCCTACTTGTCAGGAGCTGTCTGTCTGCTCGTCAAGAGCTATTTTGCCTCCTTGTAAAAAGCTACTTTGCCTGCTCGTCACGAGCTATTTTGCCTTCTTGCCGGAGCTATTGCCTGCTCGTCAGGAGCTATTTTGCCTCCGCATCAAGAGCTATTCTGCCTACTTGTCAGGAGCTGTCTGTCTGCTCGTCAAGAGCTATTTTGCCTCCTTGTGCTGAGTGGTATACCATCGTTCGTCTTTTGGTGGCCTGCACTCAAAGAAAATTTTGTAAGTTTTGGGGGAGGAAGGTTTCGTTTGTGCATTCTCTGCCTGACTTGTGCCTTTCTTTTGTGGTGCCTTCTTTCACGAATGCTGGACCTTGGTCAAACCACGGGGAGTAAAAGAAAAAGAACAAAGAGAAAGTAGACATGCGTTTTTTAAAAGTTTGTGAAAAAATGTATTTTATTCCATCGAATCAATAGACCGCGTTGTGTAATACAAGCACAATGTTGCAACTGTTGTCTTTCAGATTGTAGTAAGACATCCTTGAGGAATTTTGAGGTAAGGACCTCAAAATTCTGCCCCAGTTTTTGCACTCAGCTTTCCTCTGAAATTTTTGAGAGAATCTCAAAAATTTCTGCCCCAGTTTCTGCACTTAGCTTTCTTCTGAAATTTTTGAGAGAATCTCAAAAATTTCTGCCCCAGTATTGATCTCAGTTTGTCCTTTTGAATTTTTGAGAGATCCTCAAAAATTCTGCCCCAATGTCCATTTCGTGGGGAAAATAAAATTTTGTATTAATGCGACCGAACCTTGGGCAGGTTGCCTACGTATCCCACTTGGGGAATCAGGCCGTAACGTAGTTCCAGATTACATGAGATATTGCATAAAGAATAAAGCTATTAGCAAGTGCAGGTTCTCAGATATAATATCTTTTGACGGCGTCTCCGTTGATAGGTTTCGGCCAAACTTCACCATCCATTTCTGCCAGTATCAATGCTCCTCCGGTCAAAAGCCGATGAACCATGTAGGGTCCTTGCCAGTTTGGTGCGAACTTGCCCTTTGCTTCTTCCTGATTAGGGAAAATCTTCTTCAGAACCAACTGTCCTGGTTCAAACGACCTTGCACGGACCTTTTTGTTGAATGCTTTTGCCATTCTTTGCTGATACAATTGTCCATGGCATATTGCGTTCATCCTCTTGCCGTCAATGAGTGCCAATTGTTCCATTCTCCTCTTAATCCATTCCGCGTCTGTTAGTTCTGCTTCTTGAATGACCCTTAGAGAGGGAATCTCCACTTCTGCTGGTATTACTGCTTCAGTGCCATAGACTAGGAGATAAGGAGTAGCTCCTGTTGATGTTCTCATTGTGGTGCGGTATCCTAACAGAGCATAGGGAAGATTTTCGTGCCACTGTCTTGAGTTGTCGATCATCTTGCGTAGTATTTTCTTGATATTCTTGTTAGCTGCCTCAACTGCTCCGTTCATCTGAGGCCTGTATGCAGTAGAGTTGCGGTGCTTGATTTTGAAAGTATCACAAGTTGCTCTCATCAAGTCACTGTTGAGATTGGATCCATTGTCAGTGATAATAGACTCGGGGATTCCAAATCGGCATATCATCTTGTCTCGGACGAAATCAGCCACTACCTTCTTCGTCACCGACTTGTAAGATGCGGCTTCCACCCATTTGGTGAAGTAATCAATTGCTACCAATATGAACCTATGTCCATTTGATGCGGCAGGTTCAATTGGCCCTATGACGTCCATTCCCCAAGCAGCGAATGGCCAAGGCGATCCCATAACGTTAAGCTCATTCGGGGGTACCCGAATCATGTCTCCGTGCACTTGGCATTGATGGCATTTCTTCACGTATTTTATGCAATCATGCTCCATAGTCATCCAAAAGTATCCTGCCCTCAGTATCTTCTTTGCAAGCACAAAACCATTCATATGCGGACCACAAGTTCCAGCATGCACTTCTTCTAGCAGCCTGGCAGCTTCTTTAGCATCCACACATCTCAGTAAACCTAGGTCAGGCGTCCTCCGGTATAGGATTTCACCGTTTAGGAAGAAACCATTTGCCAATCTCCGTAATGTCCTTTTCTGAAGGCTTGTAGCATTCTCAGGATAAAGGCTTTCTTTGAGGAATTTCTTAATGTCATGGAACCATGGCTCTCCATCCGATTCTTCTTCCACCTGAAAGCAATAGGCCGGTTGCTCCTTCACTGCTATGGGTATTGCATCAATGTATTTCTTGTCGGGGTGCTGAATCATGGAAGATATTGTGGCCAGAGCGTCAGCGAACTCATTCTGCAGTCTAGGTACATGCCGAAATTCTATCTTGATAAACCTCTTGCTCAATTCTTTTATGCACTCTAAATATGGCAATATTTTAGAATTCTTTGCTGCCCACTCGCCTCGTACTTGATGTATCAGCAAATCTGAATCTCCAATTGCCAATAGTTCTTGCACATTCATGTCTATGGCCATCCTGAGCCCTAAGATGCAAGCCTCGTATTCTGCCATGTTGTTGGTGCAGGGGAACCTGAGCTTAGCAGTGGCTGGGTAATGCTGGCCAGTTTCAGAAATCAACACCGCTCCAATGCCAACTCCTTTGAAGTTTACCGCTCCATCGAAGAACAGTCTCCAACCATCGTATTCTTCGGTGATGTCTTCTCCGACGAACATGACCTCCTCATCTGGAAAGTAAGTATGTAAAGGCTCATAGTCATCATCCACAGGGTTCTCGGCCATGTGATCGGCCAAAGCTTGAGCTTTCATGGCTTTCTGAGTGACAAAGGTGATGTCAAACTCACTGAGTAACATTTGCCATTTGGCTAGCTTTCCGGTAGGCATCGGCTTCTGAAAGATGTATTTAAGAGGATCCATTCTTGAGATCAGTAGGGTTGCATATGATGTCAAATAATGCCTTAACTTCTGTGCTACCCAAGTCAATGCGCAACAGGTGCGTTCTAGTAGTGTGTACTTGGCTTCGTACGGAGTGAACTTCTTACTCAGATAGTATATTGCCTGCTCTTTCCTTCCTGTCAAATCGTGCTGTCCCAATACACATCCGAATGCTGAATCTACCACAGACAGGTACAGTATCAAAGGTCGCCCTGGTTCGGGCGGAACCAACACGGGCGGGCTGGACAAGTACTCTTTTATCCGGTCAAATGCTTTCTGGCAATCCTCTGTCCATTCGATGACGGCATCTTTCCTCAACAATTTGATGATGGGTTCGCATATGACAGTAGACTGGGCTATGAAACGATTAATGTAATTGAGTCGTCCTAAGAAATTCATGACTTCTTTCTTGCTCTTCGGTGGTGGCAATTCCTTGATGGCTTTGATTTTGGCTGGATCCAACTCAATACCTCTTCTGCTGACGATAAAGCCTAATAACTTTCCGGATGGAACACCGAAAGCACACTTCGCCGGGTTCAACTTCAAGTTGTACTTGCGCAAACGATTGAAGAACTTGCGCAGATTGTCCAAATGTTCGGAGCTTTTCTTTGATTTGATGATCACATCATCCACATACACCTCGATCTCCTTGTGCATTAAGTCATAAAACATTGTGGTCATTGCTCTCATGTAGGTAGCTCCAGCATTCTTCAAACCAAAAGGCATTACTTTGTAGCAGTATGTTCCCCAAGAGGTAGTGAAAGCCGTCTTTTCTGCATCTTCTTCATCCATAAGCACTTGATGATAACCGGCGAAACAATCTACGAAAGATTGTAGTTCGTGCTTCGCACAGTTATCGATCAGGATGTGTATATTTGGTAGAGGGAAGTCATCTTTTGGGCTTGCCTTGTTCAAGTCTCTGTAATCCACACAAACTCTGATCTTCCCATCTTTTTTCGGCACTGGTACGATGTTGGCCAACCAAGTTGGATATTTGACCGTTTTTAAGATTCCTGCATTGAGCTGCTTGGTCACCTCCTCTCTGATTTGCACTAAGGTTGATGATTTGAAGGTCCGGGCTTTTTGCTTAACCGGCGGGAAACCTGGGTTAATAGGTAACTTGTGCGCGACAACATCCGTGCTTATGCCTGTCATATCATCATATGACCATGCGAATATATCTTCATACTCTTTTAAGAATTTGATGTATTGTTTTCTAACTTCAGGGGTTAAGTGTGCGCTAATCCTTGTTTCTTTCACGGTTTCGTTGTTTCCTAAATTAACCACCTCTGTTTCATCCAAATTTGGTTTAGGCTTGTTTTCGAATCTCTTAATTTCCTCTTGTGTTGCTTCATCAAACTCTTCATAATCGGGATCAGATTCTTCAAACACAGTCGTTTCGTTACACATTGCAGTGGTTGATTCGATGGAATTATTAGTTTGAATGCTGAAAAGGTAAAGCAACGCATAATTAAAAGGATTAACAAAAGGAAAAAATGAGAGAAAAAGAGCAATGCTTTTATTCATGAATCCTCGCAAAACAATGTTCGTAGGGAAACATTCGAACATGACAACTGAAAACAGGAAAGAAATGCAATTCTAACGACTCAGAGTCGCGTTTTATTTTGAAAGCATGAAAGGAAAACAAAAACCCCCTAGCTCTACCAAGGTCCGCGGTATGCTCGGGTCAAGTTGCTGGTCCAATTGTTCAGTGCAGCTCCAGGTTCAATTTTTGCAAGACTAAGAGGTTCGGTGTGCTCTTCTAGAATTACGCAACAATCTTCAACAGATAAGAATAACTTCTGCATGCCTGCAAGCAGGTCTTCCTTAGCATCAACAACCTCTGACTTATCCTCTTATACTGCGAGCGCCTCCCCTCTGCGACCATCCAAGAGACCAGACGAGACGAAAACATGTAGTAGAGGTTTGACAGATCTTTTGTAGTACTTGAAATCCAAAGATGCTTCCTCCAAACTTTCTTCATAACTCACAAAATAGCCTATGCCTGACCTATCCTTGTCGCCTCTCATCACAGTGTGAACAGGTTCCAACAAACCATCCAGATTTTTGCCTAAACCTTTCCCAGGTTCATAACCTTGCCTCAACATAATACCCATCACCCAATCTCCGGGCCATCTTGCAGGCTGCGTGAGTATGTATGGCTCTTCAGTCTGAACTTCTTCAGGTCCGGGTTCAAGCACTCTAGGTATCCACACTTGCCTTCCTCTTGTCTCTCTAGAGATGCGCTTCTAGTCAGGACGGGCATTGGGCGGGTATACTGGCTGCTTCTCCGTCTTGGCAGGTATTGTTTCACGGAACTCACGTGCAGGCACCCCCCAATCAGACATTACAAGTTCCCAAACCAGATCTCTTCCTTCATAACCTTTACCTTGACCGTCCCAATAAGCGCTGTAGAAGTTCCTCTTCCTCTCGGTCACTCGCGGGGCATTGACAAGTTTGGGAGCAAAGTGTGCAGAATATCCTCCTTGTGTTGTACCAGTGCTTCCTCTGTGGCTATTGTGGTTCCACCCTCCACATTTCTCATCGTAGCTCTTGCGGTAACCACCTTGACTACCATGCACTGCTCCCACGAGCTCTACCGTGTAAAAGGTTTGTCCATCCAGAACATTTCCTTCAATCACTGGTATGGTCTGCTCATTGTATATAGAGCTGCTCCCTTCGCCGAACACCACAACTTCTTTGTTGTCCCATTCAAACTTCACCGTCTGATGCAGGGTAGATGGGACTGCCCCAGCCATGTGTATCCAAGGTCTTCCCAATAGTAAGTTATATGATGCCGAGATATCCATGACATGGAACTCGGTAGTGAACTCGACTGGTCCCACCATGATGGTTAGGTTGATCTCTCCAATGGTGCTCCTTTGTGACCCATCAAATGCCTTCACCTTCATATCACTCTCCTTGATCTTGTTTTGGTCAATTCCCATTCTTTTCAAAGTGATGAACGGGCATATGTTCAAACCAGAACCTCCATCGATCAAAACTCTACCTACAAACCATTCTTTGCATTTTACAGTGACATGCAAAGCCTTGTTATGCCCGAGCCCTTCTGGTGGTAGTTCATCTTCATGGAAAGTAATTCAATTAGATTCCATGACTTGTCCAACCATGCTGGCCAGATTCTCGACAGTGGTATCTGCAGGTACGTGTGCCTCGTCTAGAACCTTCATCAGTGCATTCCTATGCCTTTCTGAATTTATTAGTAAGGATAGAATAGAGATTTGGGCTGGGGTTTTGCCCAGGTGGTCGACCACAGAGTAGTTCTTTGCTTGCACTTTCTTCCATAGCTCTTCAGACTCTTCTTCACTGATTCCTTTTCTGCCTTGCTCCTTGCCATGAGCAAAATTCTCGGGAGTATAGAACCTTCCACTTCTAGTCATCCCTTGCGCTGCAACCGTCTCAACTACTGTCTTCCCTTTTCTTTTCTTTTCCATTTCATAATCCCATGGCACTGCCTTGTCATCATAAGGTGGGATCACGTCCACATAGAATTTGGGGGCCATTTCCACCTCAATGGGAGCTGGTGCTTTAGCAGCCTGTGCAACAGAAGCGAGCACTGGTGTAGCTTCCTTTGCTCTGACGATGGTTCCTTCTAGATTGCATTCAGCCTCTAACTCGATCAAATTCACCCTGTTATCTCCATGATCGGGCAAAGGGTTGTTGTGCACGTTGGGTGCTTTCAAGTGTATCACTTTCTGATCAATCAAATCCTGTATCTTATCCCTCAAAGCGAAGCATTTTTCGGTGTCATGGCCAGGCCCTCCAGAATGGTAAGCACAAGTCTTGGAAGGGTCGAAGAATGGTGTAATTGTCTCAGGCATTTTGAATGGGATAGGTTGGATATGCCCTGCCTCCTTGAGTCTTTCAAACAGCTGGGTTTGGGATTCAGCAAACGGGGTGTAGTTTCTTCGAGGTTTTTGGTTATTGTCTGGACGGGGTCTAGGATGGTATGTGTTAGTGTTCCTGTAGTTTGGGTTTTGTGGATATGTTGGCCGTGGCGGGTGTGGGCCTTGGCGAGTGGGTTGTGTGTTATATACGGGATAGGTGGGTGGTGATGGAGCATATGGGTATGGTGGAAGTGGTGTTTGGTAGTAGTGATTGTGAGTTGGGGTGTGGTCAAGGGAAGTAGCGACGAAAGAGACTTCGTCTTTCTTCTTCTTGGCGATATTAGTGCTACCAGATTGGAGGGCCTTATTGGCGGCTTTCACTGCAGCCAAGCTAATGATTCTTCCAGATTTCAAACCATCCTCAACGATATCTCCAATCTTGATCAGCTCTCCGAATTTCTTATCCTGCATGTTCAACATCTTATCAAAGTATACATCTTCTTGTATGCGGATAAAGGTTGCTACAATTTCTGTGTCGTTCATGGGTGGTTGGACCTTTGCGGCTTCGGCCCTCCACCTCGTTGCATACTCCCTGAAAGTTTCATTAGGCTTTTTCTTTAACTTCTCCAGATAAAAGCGATCAGGCATGGCATCGGTATTGTGCCCAAAACTGTCAACAAAATCCCCAGCCATTGCTTCCCAACTAGTCCACTTTTTCAGCTGCTGCTTGGAGTACCAGGTCTGTACATCTCCTGTCAGACTGCGATTAAACAACTGCATCCTGATCTTTTCATCATGTCCTACTCCAATCAGCTTGTCACAGTAAGACCTCAGGTGAGCCATCGGGTCACCACTACCATCGAACAGGTTGAACTTAGGTATCTTGTAACCGTCGGGCAACTTCAAATTGGGATAAAGGCAGAGGTCTTCGTAAGCTAATCCCCTTGTCTCCTTAGTCACCTGAAATTGCTTAACCTTTTCCACCAACCACTTGACTTGCTCCTTGGTGTTGTCTGTCTCTTCTCCTACCCATGCATACATGTCTTGCTCTTTAGTAGGCGATGAAGCGGGTTTGGTTTCGACAGTGAAGGTATGGAATTGAGCAGTAGGGTTGTTTTGGGGTATTTTTGGTGGTGCGACATAAGTGGGGTATGGGTGGTCTTTTTCAGGCATAACAGGATCTTTGCCATGAGGGCGTGCGGGTTTGTTTGGATCAGTAGTTCCATCAGCGTAGATTCGGTTTTCCAGTTCAAACATCCTTTTTTGCAGCTTTTCATAATCTTCGTATGCAACCATACCCTTCTTTCCAGGAGTCCCTCCAACACCAGAATTTGCGGTAGTGCCGTCAACTTTGTCAAACTCAGCCATGATATTTCGTCTCGTCCTTGTCTTTGTGGGTAAAGGGGGAGGTGTTGAAATCGATCCTCTGGATCTCAAGCGGTAATGCTGTTCGGCCAGAATGCACAAACCAACATTCGGGGATTGGGAGTAAAACAACCTTTAAAAAAAATGACCACAGATAAATGTCAGCGAAGTATTTAGAGAGCTTAATATACAAGTTAATATCATGCAATCGCGTCCTATTATGCGGGGGACCTCTTTTATGCCAGAGGTAGGCCTACCGACGATTTTTAAAGGTAATGTTTGCGCCAATTGTCTCATTTCGTTTGCTTAAGAATAATCAAAACAACTCTATAAACTCCAAAACAAGAAATTTTATTGATAGAATTGCTTGGCTTTATTACAATCGCTAATCTTGCAAAAAGAAAAACAACTTGACTGGAAAGCGAAATGACTCGACGGAAACAACTTGACTGAAAAGGAAATGACTCGACTGAAAAGGGAAATGACTCGACTGCAATTCGAACTAAGGCCAAGCAAAGATGCATTCTGATCAAGCATTTGGTTTGTCCTCATCATCGTCATCAGCATCCTCTTCATATTCTTCCTCTGATGGGTCTTCTTCTATGAAGGGTTCCAAGTGCATCAAGTCTGATTCAAGAAGATCCTTCCCAGACTGTATGTCATCCAAAGATTTCGCACAAGCAGAGAGAATTTGTATTCCTAGTACTTCCTTATCCTCCAATGGTGTGGACTGGAAATGTCCTTTCCAGAAATTCAAGATATCCTTAAGGTTCCCTGCGATATGTCGGAGCTTCACTGTCTAGTTCATCCAAAACCTGGTTTCTTCTTCTTTAGCCTTTCCTTGGTATTGCCTCCTCATTTCGTGATTCTGGGTCTCTTTCAGCTCCACCTTCTTCTGATCATATCTGGTTCTCAACTTTTTGTACTTTTCTTCAAAACTGGTGGCTTCGACTCTTCTTTTTAGTGTGGGTTTATTAGATAGGAACCTTTGTTTGTCGAACTCAAGCCAATGAGGATAAGCTAGGGCAGCCTGAGGCTTAACCCTATCATCTCGGTGACGACAGAATTGTCTAGTCTTTCTCTTCTCCCATATGGTTAGAATCATTTCTCGTGTAACTCCATCTATGTCGCCTATTTCGGTGTTGAGATTCCGCCCTTCTGCTAATCTGGGGGCTGACTGCATCGTTCCCACTTGCCTGAGAATCCTTAAAGGGATATAGTGATGAGTCCCTCGAAGCTCGATCAATGTCAGAAAGGTAGCGTCTTGGCCTTGAATGGAAACTATGAAACAGGCACAATGTTTTATCACCCACTGTACATCATCCTCTTGCAACTGATTAAGCTTGTCAAACCATCCACTCATATCTGAAGGCTTCTCCCATTGCAAAGTTCCAGCCATGCGAAGTGAGTGTGTCATGATACCATCGGGTGTGTGGGCTATTGGTGCAGATGGGGGTGCCTCGAGCTTTTGGAGATGCTCGATCAACCATATCTGCAATAAGAGATTGCAACCTTCGAAGCAGTCTGCTCCTTTCTTACATTTAGTCAAGGCTCGATAAATGTCTCCCACGATCATTGGAACCAAACCCACTCGCCGCCTGTTAATGTCCCTACGCAATATCTCAACCACCAACGCTGTCCCTGTGTGGATTTTTCCTCCTTTTTCGGGAAAAATCACAGCTCCTAGGAAGGCAACGGTGAAAGCAGCGGACTCAGTTCGTGGCCAATCTTCAACTTCTGATGCTCCTGGGAAGTCATACCGGAGGGTAGTGTCTCCGAATCTGGAGTATAAAAACTCTAAAGTTACCCTTGCGTTTTGAACACCGTTATAGTATGGTTCTTGGGGAACCTCCAGAAAGTTGAGGAATTCTTCGGGTTCCACCCTTCGGGGATAAATCAAAGTCTCTGGGTTAGGTGCCAAACCGGATAAGCCTGCAATCTCTTCTATCATTGGTGCTAAATCTATGCCATTGAAGTGGAAAACTGCCCTCTTGTAATCCCAAAAGTGAGCGGCTGCCTCAACCGGGAACTGCCTCGTACCACATAAGAGACAACAAATCGCCTAGTAGTGACCGAACTCTTTCTTTGCTAGCTTTGGTCAAATCCTCCCACCAAAGTTTGAGCACATAGGGGACTTGAGCCACTGAGTCGAACTGAAGTGAACCTTTTGCAGCCATAGTCTGAAAACAAAACAAAAGTTTAAAAAGAAATAATCCTAATATTTTGATTAATCTTCAAGCAAACACTCAACAATTGGCGCAATCATCTTATGCATATGAATATTTGTCATTTTCGGGTCATGGACCTTCTGACGTTTTGGACGAGGTTTATTAATGGACTAGGACGTGCCAAGGACGTCTAGCCTTCCTAGGTTTGTCATGATGCAAAAAGAAAATAAATACACACTTTGTTGCCAATTGTTCTCATAATTTCTAAATAATCTTTGGAATTCAATACATGAAGACTCTTTTGAAAAACAAAAATACAAAAATGACACTTAAAATAATCAACATGCTCCTTCTCCAGCCTGGCTCTCTTTGCTTCTCGGGCGACCTCCTTTATTTCCTCCATAGCTTTGGTCAAGTACCCCTTGGCCGTAATTAAGTGCAAGATATCTATTTCGGCACATTCCGAATTCCATTGTTCAAGCTTTGCTCCTAACACTTCTACTTTTTCTTCCAAATTCAATGCACGGTTCTTCCATATCTCGATCTCTTCTTTGTTTTCTTTGTCTATTTTAATGGCTTTCAACATGAACTCACGGTATCGAATTTGAGCCTCTGCTTCTCTGTCTCTGATGTCATTCCCTCGGCTTGGTCCTATTACCACATTCCCTTTCATGCTAGAACGCAACCAACTGATGTAATTTGGTTCACATCCTGCATTGTATCTGTCTGGTGCTAATGTCGGCTCTTACATAACTTGCCTTCCTAACCAGGATTTCCTAATGCTTTTGAAATATGGGACTAGGTCTCCAGTATAATCGACTCGGTAGGCCTTCGTGTCTGGTATAGTTGGGATGATTTGCTTCCTCCCTGCTTGCCTCATCACCCTTAGCGGTTGATAGGGTTGGAGGCCTCGTAATCCCATAAGTATCACAAAAGACGCTTTCTCAGAGCTGATGATGAAGTCTGGTGAAGGAAACCAAGTGAACATCCATTGGATTGAGTCCTCCGTTATGTTTTCAAACAGTTTTACCCATTTCTCCGTGCTGCTTAGCTGCTTGAATTTTGGAACCCCGTACCGTTCTCCAATCAAGTAATTCGAACCAGTTGGTTTGAACAATTCTTGCGCACCGTTCACCTTCCTTAAATGCTCCTTGAACCATGCTTGCAACAGAAGATTACATCCTTGAAAATATTTCGCTCCCTTTTTACAACAACCCAAAGCCCGATAGATGTCTGCTACAATCATAGGGACTATAGTGTGTTGATAACCATCAATCCCATTGAACACCGCATCGGTAACCATGATAAGCCTCGAACATATGTTGTGATCCGAGCTTTCAGGAAATACCATTACCCCTAGGAGACAAACGACAAACGCAAACGGTCTAGCCCTCCTCCAATCACTATAGGATATGAACTCTCCTCTATGATTGTCAAAAGCGGTCAAGTACCCGAATTTATTGTAAAGATAGGAAAAAGGTATCTTCTTTTGTTGCAAAAACCCCACATCAACGTCCGCTACCATCCCCAATTTATCACGAAACTCCTGTGGTGTAGGAACGCTGGGAGCCAAGATGCGACCTCCTTGCCACCGATGCTTGTCTAAGCCCGAATGTGATATGAATCCCCCTATTTCTTCTAGCAAAGGTGTCAACTCGACATCCCCAAATCTAAACACATTTAATTCTTCATCCCAGAACGTCACAGATGCTTCAATCATTTCTCTACACGGTTCCATTTCTAGCAAAGACACCAAATGCCCCAAGTGTTGACGGACTTCCGTTTGTTCACCTAGTGATAAGTTGTTCCACCAGTTGGTCAACATAGGAGGTGCACCCAAAGCCATTCCAAAACGATAAATTTTTTGACTCATAATGTCCTAAAAAAGAAAAGAAAAGGCAAATGATTAAAAGAAAATTCCTAACCTCTTTTTGAGAACAATTGGACGATCAAAATGTGTATTTATTTTTATTTATTTATTTATTTTTTTTAGTGCACGTAAGCATGTCCAAACGTCTTTTCGGGGTTACAAAAACCCGTCAAGTTGTCTGAATAAGTTGAAGACTAGTCGGCTTACGGGGAGCCCTTCCTACGGCATGATGCATGCATATTACATCTCAAGAGTGGTGTAATTCTAGACACGGTTCCCCGAGGTGGACAACCAAGGGGTGGGAACGTTTGGAATTGTTGGTTGTACCACGGACCAACTTATCCCAACCGTCCCCCCTAAAGGGTTTTTTGAGGTGGAACGACCGTGAGATCCACGTAATCGCTCGTGTGTGTGCAAAGTGTCGTTTCCAGAAGTGGAGGAGTATGGGTGAAAATGCCAATAAATATTACAAGGAATATTTCATACAAACAAATAATAAGAAAAATAAAGATATTTCATACAAATAATAAAATAAAGAAAGAAAACAAAAAAGAAAACAAGTTAGTAAAATAATAAGCAAAATAATAAGCAAAATAAAGAAATTAATTAAAATATCCCAAAAAGAAAAACTCGTTGTGGTTAGGACTATAAATATCCCCAGCGGAGTCGCCATTCTGTCGCACCCCATTTTTTTTTCGAAACTCGGATCGAGTTCGAAGGTCGGGCTTGACTAGGGTGACTCGGTTGAGTCAAAGTTGGAGTCGCCACCTAATAAATTTGTATAACAGGCGTATCAGGTCACCTAAAATTTCTAAGTGTCTAAAGTTACTCCGGGTAGGTCGTACTAACAGAGATTCTAAGGCAAGAAGCCCTTATGACTCGGGAAGAAGGTATTAGGCACTTCCCGAGTCCCACTAAAAGTGGTTCCCTACCGAGTTTGAATTTTTTGGGATATACATATTTAAAAGATAATAATTCTGAGATCATAAATTAAAAGCACATGGTTAAAATTTTAAAAGAAAGCAATATCTATACTATCACGAAGAAAGGCTAAAAAGGCTAAGACGAGATATTAAAGAGACATCCCTGCAAAATGATTGAAAGTAGGCTACTGCCGCATCTTAACTAATTTGAAAGTTACTGGTCTTGCATTCATGAGCTAAGCCCAATGCCCACTTGCAATTTCAACCTTCTGCTTTAAAACTTTAATTCCAAAGGGCTGAAAATACAAATACAATTTGGAATCGAGCTCTTTTCTGCAAATCCGAAGAGAATCAGTTTTGAAAATTATTTAAAAATAGCATAGAATATTTATTTCTCACAATGCGATAATCAAACGTAGGGAAAAATGAGTTTTATCACATTTAGAGAATGTAGTTGCTATGGAAGGGACGTGTTGACATTTATTTTGACAAACGTATGTTCCGAGCGACTTTTGTTTTGGGGGGCCGTTTCAAAATATTATATACATATAGGTAGGAAGGTTTTGATAAAAAAACACATACCAAGCAAGTTTAGATGCAGATAAAAGGACGCGCACATAGATATATATATATATATATATATTAGTATCATATTCAAGCAAAACATGTTAAGCGATCTATTTAAACGAATTTAATTTTAAAAATATGTATAATCCGGCCCTGAAATTCAATACTTCCCTTATACACTATTAATTAGTGTATAAGAAAAAGAGTTTACCAAAATCAATTAATTTCAAAGAAATTCCCCATTAGAAAAGAAGAGAACCTGCAGCGAAGAGGTTGTTCTAAAATTTGCAGAAATAGGCCTTTTTTGACAGGAATTGGAAGAACAGCCCCTGCTTAACAAAACTTTGGAATTCCAATTTCTTTTGAGATGGGCTCATCATTCGAGCATACAGTTTCAAAACAAAACACAGCCGAGACATATTTTACGAAGAATGTCCTAGCAGAGGTCACAATTTTCATAAATGGCCACATTTTAAATAAAATTGCGAAAACCTCCCCCTTTATACGAAACAGGCCTGCCTTAACAAAATCCAGATTTAAATACTAAAAATCCTTATCCTTCATACGACTTAGTCACACCAGTTTCAAGACTTATGAATTAATGTACATAAACTCACAACTTCAGCCATAAATGAGCGAGAAAAGGGGAGAGATGGGGTCCCTGAGTAACCCAAACACAATTATTTTATTGCAACACTTTTGTTACACCTCAAAAGGGCTTATGAAGCCACAATACTTACCACTTTTCTTCCCTGTTTTAAGCTTAGATTCATACAGATAAAGGGAAAGAGAATTACATACAAGAGGAAGAAACTAAAAATGCATACAAGCTGAAAATATAGTGTCCTGAATACACCATTCACATGGTTCCAATTAGATCTTTTCTGGACCCTATACTTCGGCTTTAATGGTTTTATTTCCTGCAATCAACTTGTTAGCATTGTCAGGCTTTCTGACTATAACTTGGTGTACCTGTAATGAAGGACACTGGTATAGTCTTGAAGACTATCCAATAAATCTGCAAGAAAAGATTAATGTTGGCCAAAAGGATGGCCAGGCAGATATGCAAACAAAGCAAGCAAAACTTGATAAAATCAAGTTGTTCATCACAGAAAACAAGAGCACATTAGCCTAGAGAATTCTCTATTCAGTTCCAAATATATTACCTTAGGATTTTGATTGAGTAGTAAGAGGAAGCGGGTCTCAGAGAGATGAGAAAAACAAAATCTTTGTAGAACTAGTGAACAGTAGGGATATTTCTTTTGGAAGAAAGTTGCTATTGCTTCTATTAGGATTTTTCAGCGTGTTTTTAATAGGGAGAAGGCTGCCCCTTTTATAGTTTTAAGTAGGAGTCTGAATCCTAATTTCTAGGTGTGAAAGGAGTAAGTTAAATTCAGAAAAAGGATGTCAATCAAGCAAAAAATCAGGGTAAATCAATTTAATAAAATAAAAGAAGTTTACTTCCATAAATAAAATTTAACTAACTAATTTTCGGAATTAAAAGTGGCATTTTTTGAAAGAGGTAAAGTCTGATTTTTCTAAAAAGATATACATATATTTCAGAATTTACATACCTAATATATTCGAAATTATATTGATTTTATACTTAATTAAATCCTAGTCCAAGTCTTATTAGTTTAAACACATTTCTTTTTCAAGATTTACATGGCTTAGTACATGAAGCAATTAACAAAAATTTTTTATACTCACATCGCATTAGAATTCATGGATTTTCAGTTAATATACAAACGAATCATAGAATTAACTAGACATGCATCTCCTATGTTTTTCTAATCATGAAAGAATGATGATACACAAGTTAACAGAGCTAAAACAACGAAAATAGTACCAAAAAGTTAAGAAAAAACGGTACCCGCTTTGGATCGGGTCGGGTCAATCTGACCCGATTCGGTTTTCTTCAATTTTTCCTTGTTTTGGTTCCGAAAACTTGGTCCATGCCTTGTTTGGTAGTGTGTCAATCCCATTCTTGTCTTGATTAGCATCAATCCTTCAAGATTTTGTCAAAATCTTTCCATTCTTACCTTCCTTTTCGATTTGGATCCGTGACGAGGAGAGAGAGAAATGGCGCGTGACTGGTGGTGGTGGTGTCGGACCTACGGCGGGATTTGGGGGGAGTGTATCGGGTCAATTTTCGGGCGAAAGGGGAGAAGGGAAGGGGGGCGTCGGCTGAAAGGGGAAAGAGGGGAGGGAAAATGAATTTAGGGTTTTAATTGGTAAGGGGAGTGTTTGGTTAAAGGGGAGAAAAATCAAAAATAAGTGAGGTGGAGCCTATGTGGAGGCGTGATTGGCTAGAAATGTGCCATGTATGCGTGTGTGGGCTGACGTGTGTGCGCGTGGGTCCCTGAGAGAGTGATGTGTATAAGTAGTATGGGTTTTATATATATTTATGCGTATATATGCTGTATATTTCGGGTATATGGGAGTATATTTGGTCAATAATTAGCTTAAAAATGCTAATGAATAAGAGAAAATTGATAAAAATATAAAGAGCAATATTATAGGCTTAGAAAATATAATAATTGATTTGAAATAATTTTATGCCCTATTAATTGGATATAAATAATTGCAAAAAGTGTATATTCGGGTATAATTAGCCAATAATTTGTCTTAAAAATGCTACTGACATAAGAGAAAAACTAATAAAAACATGATGAGTAATATTGTAGACTTAAAAATAATAATTGACTCTAAATGATTATAAATGAATTTATGTAACATTAATCGAATGTAAATAATTGTAAAATGGATATTCAATTATATAAATTGCATAAATAGTTACAAAATCGTGCAAGTACTTTGAAAACGACTCAAATGACGTGTTTATGTAATATAATCGCTTTGAAGTACGTACATATATAGATAGGACATTGGTGATACGGATGAGGGTACGGTAATTGACGCGATTTTGTCTAAAAATATTAAAATTGCATTTTCAAAGTGTTGTATGATAAATTGTGAAATAGGAGGGACAAAATTGGGTGTCAACAATGATGATGGCATATTACTTGATTAATAAGAGAACATCTCTGATTTTGAATGGAAAGACTTTGTATGATGTTTTGATGGGTGTGACACCGAATTATGAACATGTAAAATTGTTCAAATGCCCGTGTTATACTCGTAACCAAAGGCAAACATGTGATAAGTTTGAAAGGAGTCATCGATGTGTGTTTTTAGTATATCCAAATGGGAAGAAGGCATGGAAATCTTATGATTTGGATACTAAAAAGTTTTTGGTGTCACGAGACATTTTATTTTATGAGAATGGGTTTCCTTTTGGACCGAAGGATCGTGCGAAAGAGAATCTGAGTCATTTTACTATGCCAGTGAACGAAATGATAAAAGAAGAAGAAAATATAGGAGTAGGGGGTGCATTGAAAATTCACCACAGCATGTTGAGGATGACGCTAAACTAGAAGTGGAAATGAATCCGGGGAATGAGGGGGCAGATGACGATCCGAACCTTGATACCATTTGCAGACATTTGGAAGCCGAAGTAATGGAGGAACAGTTGGGTCGAGGAAAGCGAACAAAGAAATAGAGTGTTCTTCTGTGGGATTTTGTCACCAATACAATCAGAAAACTGAGTAACCAGGTATCGACATATATCCCAAGATCTGATTATTCATCCAAGCCTCAACAACCCTTCAATAAGCTTTATCCTCTAGCACATTATGTCAATTGTGGTAATTTCTATCCGAAACATGTGAGTTTTCTTGCAGCTATAACAGAGGGACATGAGCCTGCCTCTTTCTCGGGGGCTATCAAGAATGAGAGATTTAGAATAGCTATGCAATAAGAGTTGCAGGTTTTAGAAATAAACAACACTTAGGTTATTGATTGCTTACCTCCGGTAAGAAGGCACTCGGCTGTAGATGGGTGTATAAGATCAAGTATAATTCAGACGACAGCATTGAGCAAATACAAGGAAAAACTTGTGATTTTTGAAAATCATCAAGTGGAAGGAATTGATTACACGGAGACTTTTGTACCGGCTACAAAGATGGTGACCGTTCGAGTTTTCTTGGTTCTGGCTACGAAAAAATTGTGGAAGTTGCATCAAATGGATGTGTACAACATTTTTTCTTGGAGATCTTCATGAAGAAGTATATATTAAATTGCCTCCGTGACAAGACCCGGAATCCGGCTAGGCCGTGCGGGCACCCGACAAACTCCCCTAGACCCGTCGGGCGAACCCTTACCAATTGAATTAGGAAAATAAATATAATTCAATTCATAAATAAGAACAAGACTTAAAAAAACACTGACATACTGATACCTCTAAGCTGTACAAAAGAAATTACAGCTGACTACCCAACATACTAGGTTTAGGGTTATCCAGACTAGACATCTAAGAGTACAAAAGAAGACATATACCTCCTGAAGGGAGAAAAATGCAGCTGAAATAATAACCAATAGACTGGTGGCCATCCGGAATAAAAGTTGGCTGACCCTGACAGCTGAAGTCGTCTTCGCTCCTTCACAGCGTGGCGAACTCAATCCTGGAGCGAACCTGCCGAAACGAAATAGATAGACAAGAAACAAACAACAAACAAGGGTGAGTTAAAAGGACTCAATAAGTGGGGCAGACTAGCCACATTAAAGAATAGGATAGCTAGCCAGGGAGGAGAAATAGATAAACAAAATTCTTCTTATTTAAATTATAAAAAGGCAGAACCAGATAATAACTAGAAACACGTATGGAATGACAAACTCATCAACAACCAGGAACGTAAGATAACCAAAACATATAGGTATCCCAAACACATCAACAATCAGAAATACATCCTGTTGCGGCGTGCAACCCGATCCATATATTCATCTTGTTGCGGCGTGCAACCCCATCCATATATTTATACCATTGCGGTGTGCAACCCGATCCCCGCAACCCAGAATACGAGCAAGAAATATATAGGCAAATAAGCAATGCACGTAGAAGCAGAACAGTAGTTATGTACCACAAGTCTACACAATGAGATGAAATGAAATGAAATGAAATATGATGCAAAGGGTCACATATGCCAAATGAATGGAGCGGAATCCTCCTGCTCCGAGGGCGGAATCCTCCTACCCTCAATATGATGCAATGGAGCGGAATCCTCCTGCTCCGAGGGCGGAATCCTCCTACCCTCAATATGATGCAATGGAGCAGAATCCTCCTGCTCCGAGGGCGGAATCCTCCTACCCTCAATATGATGCAATGGAGCGGAATCCTCCTGCTTCGAGGGCGGAATCCTCCTACCCTCAATATGATGAAATGGAGCAGAATCCTCCTGCTCCGAGGGCGGAATCCTCCTACCCTCAATATGATGCAATGGAGCGGAATCCTCCTGCTCCGAGGGCGGAATCCTCCTACCCTCAATATGATGCAATGGAGCGGAATCCTCCTGCTCCGAGGGCGGAATCCTCCTACCCTCAATATGATACAATGTGCATACGAATGCAACATGATGCAATAATAACCCATTACCAGCGCGGGACTCTCATCGACAGCTGGAAAGTATATACCAACTCACAGCTAGAGTACAATGCTCAGCTCCTCAATGCAATACCAACAATAGGACATAACATATAATATACAATGTAAATCCAAAGCTAAGGCGTAATGAGTACGCCTATCGGCAGCTACACACGTAAGGAATATGTGGTAGAAAATCCACGAGGCCAGGTGCCTCCAAAGAAATGGATATAAACACTTACCTCGTTCCAAAGTTAACACCGCTGCCCAACAACCGCTTTATTCTTTTGGATTCATTGCCAAACGATCCCACTGTGTTCAATAAGCAGAAAAATATATCAAATTAGGCTAAAGGCTTCATTCCTCACATCTTAGGGCAATCCAGGTAGGAACCTGATACCCTATTCGCATACGCAACACGCAGACCAGGCCTATATACAGGGTTTAAGGTCACATAACCAAACCCCAAATAAATTACATTTATAGGTTGCCCATAACTCACTGAGTACGAATATATAATCAATTTTGTTATCGGGGTCCATTTGACCCTTTAAACTATCAATTTACGTCATTAGGGCGATGTCTAATATGCCTATTTTTACCGTAAAAATATATTCAAACATACGTAATAAACTCAAATAATATATCAGGATCATTACCTGAATGTTTCGGGATAAAAATTCTACTTTTTCCCGGCCCCTTTTCTTATTTTCTGGCATTTTTCCACTGCGTATTTTCTGTTTTCTCTATTTTGCGTTTTTGTTCTTAATGTTTCTGTTCATGTACTGTTTCGTTTTTATCCTAGAAACTAACCACCGTCATTAGCTTTTAGAATTTCACGTTTTGTCCTTTTTTTCTTTTCTTTTTATTTTCGCGACGAAAATTAAAATGGTACCCTACGATATTCGAAATAATTCCAACTTTTGCATATGAGTTATACAAAATATATGTAACATACTCGCGAAGGCGGATCTCAAATCGGACTCCCGAAACTCAAGATACGAATTTAAATGAAAAAGGTCAAATTATTTAACTGTCGGCATCGCAGCGGAAACTAGCCGAACAATATCGAAATTCACTTTCGAAAGTTCATAAAAATAACAAATAATCATACGAACATAACGGCGCTTTTGGATTCTGAATCGGAGCTCATTCGGCAAAACAGAGCTCGAAAATCTCTTTTTAATATTTACCGCCAATAAAAACTGAAACCTTCTTCCGATGCCTACCAAATGAGGTCTGATTTAGCTCAAATTTTACAGACAGGTTCTAATAGACATTACGAATATTTTAAAATTATCGGCTCGCCAATCGGAGTCCTAGCTTCCGAAACGACTGATCGAGGTCGTTTCATTCTCCTCCACTTAAACTCTCGTTCGTCCTCGAACGAGCCTAAATCTAAAACAAGATTTACACAGATAACAAGAGAACTTGCACAACCTTCATAAACTACTCCATGGACATTATCTCATAATTACAGAATCAGAGTTATAACATGCACATCAAACTCTTGGATAAAACATATTTGGTTAATATGATAACATCATTGCCAAGCCGACCCTTTTTCAATCATGAGAGAGGAGTTTTATATTTTCGAAACAAAGATACACGAAACTTTGAATGGGTTAACATGATTCAGCCGATAATTACCTCTTCGATATACCTTTCGATATAGAACAGGTCGATGGAACTAAGAATTAGCTTACGCTTCAGCAACGCCTTAGAGATTTAATATTATGATTCGGTATCAATTGGAGGAAGACTCCTCCACTTAAAGTATAAACTCATACAACTAATTTGAATAGAAATAGTCATTCTCGCACAACCTGCTGGATTAAAGAAGACCTAGCTAAAAGCTGAACATAGGCAGACCTAAACTACCAAACTACCCTTTCGAGTTGCCAACTAGCTGCAACTCTAGAGTTCACAACTCCATACCTTTGCCGTAAACACCACCGCCCAATGGATGATACTTCTATATAAAAATTTCGGCAGAGCTTTCCCTGAAACTGGATGATCTGCAAAAATAGAACCAGCACTATAATATACATGGGAATAGATACTCAGATAAACTGATAACATAAACATGTTAAGCGGATAATAAGATAAGACAACTGGATGACATAACAAATCCGCAGATAGAATGTTTGGACAACACTACTGTCCTGATTTTCAACCTAAATAATAATATGCTTACCCGGTTACCTTGACATGCACTCTGGCTCAACACAGGGAACATCACAATAGGTTACTGACCACCTAAGCTTACCAGTGCCGAACAAAGAAGATATGGAAACAGACTGAGGATAGAAATAATTAGAGCTTTAGGAAGCTCATCTTTTTATTTGCTTGGCTCCCAGAGCTACACTACTTCCGAGTCAGGCTAACCCAAAAATTATAATTGAAGAAATAGACATTAAATGAGCTTTATGGAACAACATCTATGCCAATTTAATCTCCCAATAAAAAGGAACTCTGACAATTTACCAGAAACCCTTTTATAACCCAGACAAGCTCATAGGATAACATGACTTTACTAGTGTTTTGAACCAAGAGGAGATACGTAGATAGAATATTACTTACTAATCACTTTGCACAGGAAGAAAAAACAATAACACTTTATGATGGTAACGAATAAAAATCTCATCATCTTACCAACATTAAATTCCAAAGAGAGAGGTAGACTGACTTGACATTGTAACAGAATGTGGCACAACAAGATGCCAGGCAGACGATATCGACACTCACTCCCAAATCTCTCACATTTAGACCAAATAAATTAGTAGGGTCATCATAAATGCCAGGAATAAATCATATCAGAAACTCACCCCTCTACCGCAACCGATTCTTAATAGAAACGACATCCAAGGAAACCATTGAAACATGATAAGACACACCATTTCCAGATCGATCAAAAGAATCAAATCTTACTCACATTTAAGAGAAGAAGAAATACATGGGTGTACTACATCGGATACCTCAACATCCTGCCAGACTGTAGTTCTTAGAACTGCCTCTGCGGCTGAGCCGAGCCGCTACCCTGATAATTACTTCTAGAAGAACCACTACCACAATGCTCTCGACCTCTATCGAATGAGGGCATATCTCGGGTTGATTAAGATCTATATGAAATTCCCTGCGACTTTGCAGGTGCCTGATGACAAGAGAAAGGACGATTGCCTACTTGTCGGAGTAAGGGAAAACTCCTCAAAGGATAACCAGACTCATGACAATGATAACACCCTTTTCGCTAAAAATGGAAACTGGACAGATTATTGATAGCTACAAAGAGAAAACTGACTCTAATCTTGACGAACTACCTGCGCACTTTGAGAATTGCGCTTCTACAAGCTGAGATAACCTGGCAGGTGACCTCCCAAAATAATCAGAACTCTTACCTCCAAATGAGGTACCATTGTTGCCCACTAGGGCCACGGGATCTCTTGCTCTCCCTTTCTAACTCTTCCCGCGCTAACTTATGGTATGCCTAATACCTCTGACTAATATCAACAACAACATCAAATGAAATCCCGACCTCAATCTGTCGAGCCATCTAGGATCTCAACGAAGGAGAAATATCACCAATAAATCATTGAACATTCTCAGAAGGTTCATGAACTAGTTATAATGCATATCCAGCCATTCAATAGAATTCAATCTCATATTCTGAAACACCAACAGGCTAACCGACAGGCTACCCTGTCCAATTCACTCAAACTAGCCACAGTTGTCATCTCGCTCGCTACTCGAAAGGAATTTTTCCACGAATCTAGAAGGAAAACTGAACCAAGTTAGCTAATAAGATAGCGGTCCACCAATTCAGGGTTGGACCCCCTGAAACTGGAAAGCAGAATAATCAACACCGTACCGCTCGATATGATCAAGAGTCTGAAGGATACGCTGACATCATTTTATTTTTAAAAAAATCATGAGGTTTATCTGATGCATTTCTTAAGAATATCGGAAGGTTCAACCGCGTAAAATAATGCAACCTCTTCGGACACTTGGACATAACTGATACATCGGCTGGCTAACCAGCCAGAACAACTAGAGGCACAACACATGCTGTCCCCGGAACATAATTTACTGCAGCAATATTGAGAACCAGAAAAGGAGCTCCCAGAGATCGAACGTCTGCATTTGTGGCAACCTGATAGGCTGCCCAACGAATAATAGGTTCTTACGGTATTTGCGTCACCAAGATTCTCGTAAAGCATCGTAGAGAGCCAAGGGAACCACAAGGCCCTGCTCCCTTGCCCATCACGAGCTGGCACAACTGGGACCTCCATAACTAGATCGTCAGCACGATAAAAAAAACTCTCAGGGCTTTATCAGTGCTAACCCCAGGCTAGACTGCTTCGTCCTGAACTCCTTCCATTTGCTAATTTCTCGTACGAGGGTTCACAATTACCACGAACGAATCAACGAAAATACTTTTGCATCCTAGACCGACGCACGATCAGAAATGAAGGAAGTGAAACTTCCTAAATGCCATCATAGCCTCTCGTAGATAAGTACGGACGTCTACGTAGCCATCAGCAAAACTCTACTAGACACTGTCTTAGTCTGGATAGACTCTAAATTGGGCTCTGATACCAACTGACACGACCCGAAATCCGGCTAGGCCGTGCGGGTACCCGACATCCTCCCCTAGACCCGTCGGGCGAACCCTTACCAATTGAATTAGGAAAATAAATATAATTCAATTCATAAATAAGAACAAGACTTTAAAAAACACTGACATACTGATACCTCTAAGCTGTACAAAAGAAATTACAGCTGACTACCCAACATACTAGGTTTAGGGTTATCCAGACTAGACATCTAAGAGTACAAAAGAAGACATATACCTCCTGAAGGGAGCAAAATGCAGCTGAAATAGTAACCAATAGACTGGTGGCCATCCGCAATAAAAGCTGGCTGACCCTGACAGACGCTCTTTCACAGCGTGGCCAACTCAATCCTGGAGCGAACCTGCCGAAACGAAATAGATAGACAAGAAACAAACAACAAACAAGGGTGAGTTAAAAGGACTCAATAAGTGGGGCAGACTAGCCACATTAAAGAATAGGATAGCTAGCCAGGGAGGAGAAACAGATAAACAAAATTCTTCTTATTTAAATTATAAAAAGGCAGAACCAGATAATAACTAGAAACACATATGGAATGTCAAACTCATCAACAACCAGGAACGTAAGATAACCAAAACATATAGGTATCCCAAACACATCAACAATCAGAAATACATCCTGTTGCGGCGTGCAACCCCATCCATATATTCATCCTGTTGCGGCGTGCAACCCCATCCATATATTTATACCGTTGCGGTGTGCAACCCGATCCCCGCAACCCAGAATACGAGCCAGAAATATATAGGCAAATAAGCAATGCACGTAGAAGCAGAACAGTAGTTATGTACCACAAGTCTACACAATGAGATGAAATGAAATGAAATGAAATATGATGCAAAGGGTCACATAAGCCAAATGAATGGAGCGGAATCCTCCTGCTCCGAGGGCGGAATCCTCCTACCCTCAATATGATGCAATGGAGCGGAATCCTCCTGCTCCGAGGGCGGAATGCTCCTACCCTCAATATGATGCAATGGAGCGGAATCCTCCTGCTCCGAGGGCGGAATCCTCCTACCCTCAATATGATGCAATGTGCATACGAATGCAACCTGATGCAATAATAACCCATTACCAGCGCGGGACTCTCATCGACAGCTGGAAAGTATATACCAACTCACAGCTAGAGTATAATGCTCAGCTCCTCAATGCAATACCAACAATAGGACATAACATATAATATACAATGTAAATCCAAAGCTAAGGCGTAATGAGTACGCCTATCGGTAGCTACACACGTAAGGAATATGTGGTAGAAAATCCACGAGGCCAGGTGCCTCCAAAGAAATGGATATAAACACTTACCTCGTTCCAAAGTTAACACCGCTGCCCAACAACCGCTTTATTCTTTTGGATTCATTGCCAAACGATCCCACTGTGTTCAATAAGCAGAAAAATATATCAAATTAGGCTAAAGGCTTCATTCCTCACATCTTAGGGCAATCCAGGTAGGAACCTGATACCCTATTCGCATACGCAATACGCAGACCAGGCCTATATACAGGGTTTAAGGTCACATAACCAAACCCCAAATAAATTACATTTATAGGTTGCCCATAACTCACTGAGTACGAATATATAATCAATTTTGTTATCAGGGTCCATTTGACCCTTTAAACTATCAATTTACGTCATTAGGGCGATGTCTAATATGCCTATTTTTACCGTAAAAATATATTCAAACATACGTAATAAACTCAAATAATATATCAGGATCATTACCTGAATGTTTCGGGATAAAAATTCTACTTTTTCCGGCCCCTTTTCTTATTTTCTTGCATTTTTCCACTGCGTATTTTCTGTTTTCTCTATTTTGTGTTTTTGTTCTTAATGTTTCTGTTCATGTACTGTTTCGTTTTTATCCTAGAAACTAACCACCGTCATTAGCTTTTAGAATTTCACGTTTTGTCCTTTTCTTCTTTTCTTTTTATTTTCGCGACGAAAATTAAAATGGTACCCTACGATATTCGAAATAATTCCAACTTTTGCATACGAGTTATACAAAATATATGTAATATACTCGCGATAGCGGATCTCAAATCGGACTCCCGAAACTCAAGATACGAATTTAAATGAAAAAGGTCAAATTATTTAACTTTCGGCATCGCAGCGGAAACTAGCCGAACAATATCGAAATTCACTTTCGAAAGTTCATAAAAATCACAAATAATCATACGAACCTAACGGCGCTTTCGGATTCTGAATCGGAGCTCATTCGGCAAAACCGAGCTCGAAAATCTCTTTTTAATATTTATCGCCAATAAAAACTGAAACCTTCTTCTGATGCCTACCAAACGAGGTCTGATTTAGCTCAAATTTTACAGACAGGTTCTAATGGACATTACGAATATTTTAAAATTATCGGCACGCCAATCGGAGTCCTAACTTCCGAAACGACTGACCGAGGTCGTTTCACTCCGGGTCATCAGAATCATGGGACCGAAAATATATGTCGTCTCCAGAAATCTTTGTATGGATTGAAACAAGTTCTTCATTGTCGGTTTGTGATAAGACCCAAACCGCTACAAGACCTCTCACTCGGAGCCAAGCTAAGTTGATCCAAGACGTCCATCTTCATTTGATATGGAAGGGTATGGAAGAAGGCTCCAAGAGCGACTTGAAGACTGTGCTTTGGTGTGCCATGGATGGGGAACCTTCGAGTACACTTGACGAGGGGTCCGGAGCACATTTGGAGGCGTTTCAAGAGACCACAGCACTAGGCGGACCGCCTACTCAACTAGGCCGGCCGCCTAGTTTGTAGCAGCTCTCTGGATTCCATGTAGGCGGACCGCCTCTGCAAACCAGGCGGCCGCCTACTCCTTCAGCAGGTGGAAAACAGGCGGGGCGCCTACATTAAGTAGGCTGGGCGCCTACTTTGTGACCAGGATGCGGGAATTGCTAGTTTTTGACTATGTTTTGGACAAGTTTAGCCCTACGTGGCCTTTATTGTTTAAACCCACTTTAGGGGTATTTTTGAGCTTTCATTACAATTAGGTGAAGTCTATAAATACTTCACAAACCTCTTTCAAACAATTACCTTACACTTTGATTATTATTGAATGAGAATTGAGTTGAACTCTTTGGAAGAATCCTTTGTCTTTGGTTGCTTGAATTCACTAGTGTAACCTAGTTGAGTCTTGAACCGCTAACCCGACCATTCGACTTGCGAGTCCGGTGTTGTCTCGAGGGTCGTTGCATAGTGTAGGTCCTCCTTGACGCCGATTCGAGGGTATCTCGGGACAAGTTCCCCGTGGTTACTTCGAAGGGAGTTCGAGAAGTGTCTCGCTCTTCTATCTTCTTGTTCCGCGTATTTGATTCCTATCATCTTGGTATCAGAGCAAGGCTCGGGTATCGTTTCTACGAACCCCCGACCCTTGATTCTTCGTGCCTAGGTTAGTTTCGTTTTTAGGTTCTTGTTTATTGCTTTGAAAAAAAGAAAAACTACAAAAAAAATTGAAAAAGAAGAAAAAACACCAAAAAATTTTTAATCATAGATTCTTGGATTGATACATTCGTTGTTAAATTGTTACTGGGGTTTGTTCCTTATTGAAAACCCGATCTTTTGGTACCCTATACGTTTGATTTGGAGTTGAAACACAAGAATTGGAAATTTTGAATCCCTTGAAAATTGAAAAGATTGAAACCCTAGCTATGAACATGGTAGGTTGTTGAATTTTGATTGGGGTTGATTAAAATTGGTTGGGGTTCGTTCTTTGTGGTTGAAACAACATTGGGGTACCTTTGAATTGCTAAAACAACATTGGAATCGTTGGATTTTTGGGTGCAAAACCAAGAACTTGTTGTTGAATCTGTGCTGGAACTGATTTTAGGCGGGGCGCCTACTATAACAGGCGGACCGCCCCTTTTCGAGCAGCTCTCTGGACTTTGCTGTAGGCGGACCGCCTAGTCCAAACAGGTGGGGCGCCTACTCTTTGTTAGGTGTGGTTTCGGGTAGTTTCTTCTAGGATCGTTTGTTTGTTTGATTGCATCGCATCTAGTTAGCACTTCTTTGAGTAATCTTGCCTACTTGAAGTGTGCTAACCCTTCTAAGCTATTAGGAAACTCAAGCCTAGACCGGAGATTAGAACTCAAAGAAGACTCGTAGTCTCTTTTGGCTCAAGTCCGCACTTAAAGAGCTATCGTCCTATAGAGTCCTATTAACTCCACTCACCCCGGAGCTCATTGGGCTTTTGAGTTGAGTGATCTAGTTGAGGTTTACTAATCAACTTAGTGAAGCTTTTGGGTTCAAGCAAGAGTGAAAATTCCACCACCCACTATACGAGTGATCCGAGTGAAAACTTGTGAGGGAGTGTGTGAGGTTGTTTTCGCTAACGTTTGTTACTTGTGCAGGTACAATGTCTACCGAAGGACAAGATTTCATAAAGGAGGCCTTGGCCAATCTTCTTACCAAGGTAGACCTCATTAGCCAAAGAGTTGAGTCTCTTGAAAAGGGTGCCTCAAGTGCCCTAGTCGAGCAAGAAACTTCCATTGCTCAATCAGAGAAGGGGACCCCGAGTGTCCAAGCTGAGAAAGGGACCCCGAGTGTCCAAGTTGAAGTCTCGAGTCCTCCAAACTTTACCTCGGAGCAAATGAGCGTTGTCATTGATTTGTTCAGTCAACAACGGGTAAAGGAGGAACGAGAGAGAGTTGATCCAATGTTGGGCAATCCCCAACGAACGGGCATTCCCCGTATCCTAGACAACCCTCCAAGAAACATTCCACTACCACTACCCATCCGGAACGTGCAACCTCTTGGGCAAGTTGATGATGCTCAAGAAGGGGAGGAAGCCACTCATGGAGATGACATGTATGGGTTTGATGATCACTTTCAACCGAGGCGAGGTATGAATTGGGGTCGGAATGTGGATAGAGGTAGGGGCCGAGGTCGAGGGCACCCTATGGGGTATGTAGGAGGGGATGTTAGGAGAGATTATGGAGGTTATGGTGGTTATGGGGATCACTATGGGGGCCAACCGGAGCCTAACCAAGGGGGTCGTGATAACAACAACAACCTCAATAGTGTGAAGCTCACTATTCCTTCTTTCAAAGGAAGTAGTGACCCGGTGGAGTACAAAAATTGGAAATTGGCTATGGAACGAATATTTGAAACTAATGACATGCCCGAGGTGAAGAAGACCAAGTATGCAATATCTTCCTTCGAGTCTTTTGCTTCTACTTGGTGGGAGTCGGTAAAGAGGAATAGAAGGAGGACGGGAATGGCTATTAATCTTACTTGGGAAGAGATGATCCGGGTGATGGATGAGAAATACTTGACCAATCAATACCGGGTTGAGCAACAAAAGCGTCTCTATGAGTTGAAACAAGGTTCCAATTCGGTTGGGGAATACTTCAATGAGTTTGAGCAAATCCGAATGAACCTTGACATAGATGATGAAGACCATGAGTTGGCCATGATCCGTTTCAAAGGGGGCTTGAACCGAGACATAGCATCACAATTGAAGTTCCACAAATATGATGATCTCTACAAGTTATGTGAGGATGCGGTTGAAGCCGAGAAATGGGTCAAAGAAGAGAAATCCTTCCGCTACAAGAGTAGCACTACTACTCCAACAAGCAATACAAAAGGGTGGAAGACTCCTACCACAAATGCAAGGTTCCCGAGTGCAAGTGGAACGAGTGGTGCCAGTGCAAGCAAGGATGTGAAGAAGCCATTTGAGAAGCACACACCCAATGTGGGAGGTAATTCTAAAACCCAATTAAATACTCCTACTTCTTCTTCCATTCAATGTCACAAATGCAAGGGGTATGGGCACTTTGCTAAGGAGTGTCCTACGAAAAGAACCATGGTTGTTGTTGGCGAGCATGCTTATGAAAAGGAGAGTGAATCGGAGGATGAGGGAGTAGAGGGAGTAGAGGGAGATGAGGGAGTAGTGGAGGAGGGTGAAGATGATACGGTGGAGGATGAGGAGCCTCATACTTTTCTAGTGGTGAGGAGGAGCTTAGGAGCTATGATAGCGGAGGATGGTGAAACCTTGCAAAGGGAGAACCTCTTCCATGCTAGGTGTCGTGTTAAGGGTGTTGTGTGCTCTATGATCATTGACTCCGGGAGTTGTACTAATGTGGTGAGTCAATCTCTCATAACCCAATTGAAGTTGCCTACTATGAAGCATCCCAAGCCATACCGGTTACAATGGCTTAGTGAATGTGGGGAGCTCAAGGTAGTGAAACAAGCATTGATCAAGTTCAAAATGGGTAGTTATGTTGATGAACACTTGTTCGACGTTGTGCCCATGCAAGCTTGCCACCTTCTCTTTGGAAGGCCTTGGCAATTTGATCGGCAAGTGGTTCATAATGGACGTGTTAACACTTACACGCTCCAACATGAGGGGAGGAAGTTTGTGTTGAAGCCCCTAACTCCTAAACAAGTGAGTGATGACTACAACCGAATGAAGGAGTTGAGGGAAGTGGCGAAGGCCAAGGCGATCATTGAGACTAGCCCTTTGTCCAAAAGCATGGTGGCAATCCCACCAACTTCATCGACCGGCGGCATATGTGCCATGATGCAACCGGGCGAGCTCTTAAGAGGTAATGATGGCGACAAGTTTCTCCTATGCTTAGTGCACAAAGGTATGATCCTTAACTCTAGTTGTGATTTTGCTTCTAGTCCTTTACCTAGTGCATTGAAAAATGTTTTGGAGAACTTTGGGGACATGTTCCCGGATGAGATGCCCGATGGCTTACCTCCCTTGAGGGGTATTGAACATCAAATTAATTTTATTCCGGGCTCTCAAATCCCAAATAAGCCGGCCTATAGAAGCAATCCCGAGGATACGAGGGAGTTGCAAAAACAAGTTGATGACTTGCTTTCAAAAGGCTTGGTGAGGGAAAGTTTGAGTCCTTGTGCCGTACCGGTCATTCTTGTCCCAAAGAAAGACGGCACTTGGAGAATGTGTGTAGATTGCCGAGCCGTGAATAAGATAACGATCAAGTATCGTCACCCTATTCCACGGCTTGATGATATGTTGGATGAATTGAGTGGGTCGCGTGTCTTTTCTAAAATCGACCTTAGGTCCGGCTACCATCAAATCCGGATGAAACCCGGGGATGAATGGAAAACCGCATTCAAGACCAAATTCGGTCTCTATGAATGGTTGGTAATGCCCTTCGGGCTTTCCAACGCACCTAGCACCTTCATGCGACTCATGAATCATGTTTTGAAGCCTTTTATCAACAAGTTTGTCGTTGTCTATTTTGATGATATCTTGATCTATAGTAGGACAATTGATGAACATGTTGACCACCTTAGGCAAGTGCTTGAAACCTTGAGAGCCGAAAAGCTCTATGCTAACTTCAAAAAGTGTGCCTTTGGTGTAGAGAAGGTTGTCTTTCTTGGGTTTGTTGTGAGTGCCCAAGGAGTGGAGGTGGATGAGTCTAAGGTAGAGGCCATACGTGATTGGTCTACTCCTACTACCGTGACTCAAGTAAGGAGCTTTCATGGTCTTGCTAGCTTTTATAGACGATTTGTGAGAGACTTTAGCTCCATAGCCGCTCCACTCACCGAATTGGTCAAGAAAGACCAACCCTTTGTTTGGGGAGAGCCTCAAGAGAAGGCTTTCCAAGAGTTGAAAGGTAGGTTGAGTACCGCCCCTTTATTACAATTGCCCGACTTCGGGAAAGCATTTGAGGTTGAGTGTGATGCCTCGGGGGTGGGAATCGGTGGTGTGTTAATGCAAGATAGTAAACCCATCGCCTACTTTAGTGAAAAGTTAAAAGGGGCCTCCTTGAATTATTCTACATATGACAAGGAGTTGTATGCCCTTGTGAGAGCCCTTGCCCATTGGCAACATTACCTTTGGCCTCGTGAGTTTGTAATCAAGAGTGACCATGAGTCACTCAAGCACTTGAGAGGCCAAGAGAAGCTCAATAAGAGACATGCCAAGTGGGTTGAGTTTATTGAGTCCTTTCCCTATGTGATCCACTACAAGAAAGGGAAGGACAATGTTGTGGCGGACGCGCTTTCAAGAAAGTTCGCTCTTGCCACCACTCTCACCTCTAAGCTCATGGGGTTCGAGAGCATCAAATTGATGTATGCTCAAGATCCTAAGCTAAAGAGTGTCTATGATGCTCTAGAGAAAGGGGAGAGAGTTGCAAAGTACCAATGGTCTAATGGATTCATCTTTAAAAATGGTAGAGTGTGCATACCCGAGTCCTCATGGAGGGAATTGCTTGTGCAAGAGGCACATTGTGGGGGACTCATGGGTCATTTTGGAGTAAGAAAGACTTTGGCCGTTCTTCAAGAACAATTCTATTGGCCGAAGATGAGGGTGCATGTGGAGAAGTTTTGCGCTAATTGCCTTGAGTGCAAGCGTGCCAAATCTAAATCCCACCCTCATGGGTTATACACCCCACTCCCCATACCTACTAGTCCGTGGTTGGATATATCAATGGACTTTGTCATGGGATTACCAAGGACTAGGGGGGGCCACGATAGCATCTTTGTTGTTGTGGATAGGTTCTCAAAGATGGCTCATTTCATTCCGTGCAAAAAATGTGATGACGCCCAACATGTAGCTTCCTTGTTTGTTGAGAATGTTTTGAAGCTACATGGTGTGCCTCAAACTATAGTGAGTGACAGGGACACTAAGTTCCTAAGCCATTTTTGGCGAAGTTTATGGGGTGCTTTAGGCACCAAGCTCTTGTTTTCTACGTCCCACCACCCACAAACCGATGGTCAAACCGAAGTGGTAAACCGGACTTTGGGTGCTCTTCTTAGGGCCATGACCCGAGGTAAGGCCGGGACGTGGATTGATAGATTGCCTATGATGGAGTTTGCCTACAATCGTACATTGCATAGCGCTATTGGCATGACTCCTTTTGAATGTGTTTATGGTTTTAACCCCTTGATTCCCCTTGATCTAACCCCTTTGCCAAGGGAAATGGTTGTTAATTTTGAAGGTAAAGCTCGAGCCAAGGCTTTGATGGAGCTACATGCTAAGGCGAAGAAGAACTTGGAGGAATCTTATGCTAAGGTTGCCTCTAAGAAGAACAAGGGACGAAAGAAGGTGGAACTTAAGAAGGGTGACTATGTGTGGGTGCACTTCCGGAAAGAAAGGTTTCCAAACCTTAGGAAAGGGAAGTTGGCACCCCGGGGAGATGGTCCTTTCCAAGTGCTCTCAAAGATCAACAACAATGCCTATGTGGTCGACTTGCCAAGTGAGTATCAAGTTTCTAATACTTTCAATGTTAGTGACTTGGTTCCTTTGAATGTAGGTAATGAAGAGGTCGTGAGTGATGATGGAGAGGTCGTGAATGATGATGCAGAGGTCGTGGATGATGCTTCGATTTCGAGGACGAAATCCTCTCAAGAAGGGGAGGATGATAAGACCCAAACCGCTACAAGACCTCTCACTCGGAGCCAAGCTAAGTTGATCCAAGACGTCCATCTTCATTTGATATGGAAGGGTATGGAAGAAGGCTCCAAGAGCGACTTGAAGACTGTGCTTTGGTGTGCCATGGATGGGGAACCTTCGAGTACACTTGACGAGGGGTCCGGAGCACATTTGGAGGCGTTTCAAGAGACCACAGCACTAGGCGGACCGCCTACTCAACTAGGCCGGCCGCCTAGTTTGTAGCAGCTCTCTGGATTCCATGTAGGCGGACCGCCTCTGCAAACCAGGCGGCCGCCTACTCCTTCAGCAGGTGGAAAACAGGCGGGGCGCCTACATTAAGTAGGCTGGGCGCCTACTTTGTGACCAGGATGCGGGAATTGCTAGTTTTTGACTATGTTTTGGACAAGTTTAGCCCTACGTGGCCTTTATTGTTTAAACCCACTTTAGGGGTATTTTTGAGCTTTCATTACAATTAGGTGAAGTCTATAAATACTTCACAAACCTCTTTCAAACAATTACCTTACACTTTGATTATTATTGAATGAGAATTGAGTTGAACTCTTTGGAAGAATCCTTTGTCTTTGGTTGCTTGAATTCACTAGTGTAACCTAGTTGAGTCTTGAACCGCTAACCCGACCATTCGACTTGCGAGTCCGGTGTTGTCTCGAGGGTCGTTGCATAGTGTAGGTCCTCCTTGACGCCGATTCGAGGGTATCTCGGGACAAGTTCCCCGTGGTTACTTCGAAGGGAGTTCGAGAAGTGTCTCGCTCTTCTATCTTCTTGTTCCGCGTATTTGATTCCTATCAGTTTGCAAAGTTATCAACAGCTCTGAAGAATTATGGATTTCATTAATCATACTCCAATTACTCTTTGTTAACGAAGAAGAAAGGAAATGTGCAATTGAGTATGCTCGTTTATGTGAATGATTTGCTTATCTCCAGGAATGATCTGAGAGCTATTTGAATCTTCAAGTTGTATCGCTCTAGTTATTTTCATATGAAGGATCTCGGTGTTAGTATGTTTTTGGGGGTTGAAGTGACGAGGGGTCCTAAAGGGATTTTCTTAGGGCATCTCCAACCTTGTGCACCATTTTTTGCACTAAAATAGTGCATGCACCAAAATGGTGCAAACTAACTCCAACCCATTGCACTATTTTTTGCACCATTTTTTGCACCAAAAAAAAATATTCTATTTATATTCTTCTCTCTCTTCTATATTATATTATTCTTTTACTCAAATTTTATATTTTAATTTCATAAAATAAATCTTTTCTTTTTTTCTTTTTTACATATTTATCCATGTAATTCATAATCCATTGTTTTATAACTATTTAATAGCAAATTATTTTATATCATTAATTTTTAAATAATATAAATTGTAAGCAAATATTATGCGTTATACATACTAATGGATAATTCAAATAAAAGTACAATCATAGGTACAATAGAATTAAATAAATATTACATGTATTGCATATTTTTATGTTGTTGATCATTATTTTGTTATTGAATATTGTGTTACAATTTAATGTATTTTCAGTTCTAAGTTATTATGTTATTGTACATTGCGTTATTTATTAACAACATATTATATTTTATATTTGCACTTTTCATTTTTGTGATGGTTATATTTTTTTATACAATTATACTTATAATAAAATTAACTCACAATTTTCATAAAAATAATGCACGAAAATTAATTATAAGACACTCCAAGAATAAGATGTAAAATTAATATTATAAAATATTAGATAAAAAATTATTAGGTATATTAGGAATCTAAATGTAAAAATTAAAATTTAACATATGTTAAAATAAAAGTGTTATATAAATAAATAAATAAAATAAAATATTAATGAATAGTACTGGTATAGATGAATAGGCATATTAGGAATTTAAATGTAAAAATCAAAATTTATATATTAAATTAAAAGTGTTAAATAATAAAAAAAATAATAAAATAATGTTAAATAGTAATGGTGCAAGTGAATAGTTGGTGCAACACTATTCATGCACCAAAATGAAAAAAAAAAAAATAGTGCAAGATTGGAGTTCAATTGCACCATTTTTTGCACCAAAATAGCATTTGGTGCAAGAAATAGTGCAAGGTTGGAGATGGCCTTATGCTAGAGAAAGAATAGTTTTGATATTATTCCTGAGACCGGTTTGTTGGGAGAAAAACTAGTTATTGGTACACCAATGGAACAGAATCATCATTTGGCATTGGTGAGTGGCCATTTGGTTAAAGATCCTGAACGTTACATAAGACTGATTTGGAAGGTTGATATATTTGTGTTTCACACAACCGGATCTATCTTATAGTGTGCATGTTCTGTCTCAATTCATGCAAAATACTCGTGTTGAATACTTGGAGGCAGCTCTCTGGATGGTGCGTTTCTTGAAGGGGTGTCCGGGTCAAGGCAATGTGATGAGTGTTGAACTCCCCAAAAAAAACTAACCTCGAAGGGTTAAATTTAGGAATATCAACTGAATGGACTAACTCTTTTGGAGTTTTTGGAGTAGCCACCCAATTTAAGGAAAACAGGGAACCAAATTAGCAAATGCGTGAAATAACTCCATTTTTTTTTTTTGGAAAAGACGGTCTTTCAGAGATTCTAAGTAAGAGGTTTTGTTAATTTCGAAAGAAGGTTTTTAAGGCACTTTCGAAATTGCGTTAACAGCGGTTAATCCGACAGGTTTCCAAAATATTTGCAAGTGCTATTTATGCGCTTTTTCTAAATCATCCAAAAATAATCAATTGAACTATTAGTTAATTCAACTAATTAAATTTAGGAAGTTTCCAAAAAAAAAAGATTTACAATTTACTTAAAAGCTTTAATTATTTTCAAAATAAAATAAAATAAAGCGCATTTCTTTTGAAAAGGAACGATTTGATCGTCCTAATTTCTTTGCCAACTCATATGCGATAGCACATAAATGACACTTGCTTAATTTCAACTTTAAAAACCCAAGTTTCTCACCATAAGATGGAACTTTAGGTTTCGAGTCGCTTTTTGCAAAGTTGTTTCGCGACATTTAGAAGTTAATTAAAACTTATTTATAAGTTTTGACTTTTTAAAGAAACTATTTCGTATCAATAAGATAGAAGTCTTTTCTTATAGTCACTATTAATCGTGGTATTTTGAAAATAATTTCTTAAATTGCACGCATTTGCATATTTGGCCACTATTTGCATATTTGGCCACTATTTGCAATAAATTGAATAACCACTCCAATGTAAAGGATAATGAACATAAAGTAAGACATAAATTCAAACAATCAAACATGTATTAATGAATGAATTATTCTACAAATGATTTACATATTCTATTAAGTGTCTAACTACTAGAATAAAGAGATTGAGTTTCAAAAGGTAGAATCCGGAGTGTAGTTAGAAGCCGAAGACATGACTAGTAAGGAGACCAAGATGCAAAAGTCCCTCTTTACACTTTGTTGTTGGTTACGCAGCAACGAGAAAGAACATGGCAACAGCTTCTTGGACTTGAGTAAAATACAGCCCACGATTGAGTTTCATAATGAATTCATCCAAATTATTTTCATACAAGAAAGGAAAGTAACAAAAAAAATTAGTAACTGTTTAAGTAAAGAGAAATATTTAATGACTTAAACATGTAGTATCTCACAGACACCCAAGTAAGAAAGTTACAGGGAGCCAACCAAAATACATCCAAAGACTCAAAATATTTCGCCTGCTTCTAGTTCTCAATTTAACCCAAAAAAAGAATATAATGTGACATGCCAACCTTACAATTGATAAACAGGAAGAACAATATGAGAAGTTTCACACTAGATTAAAAGAATAGGATCAATATCATTCAAATAAGACCAGAGGAAACGTATTGTTCAAATTCCTACTTTCAATTTGATAACATAGTAATAGTCAGGGGTGGATCCAGGATTCGAGAGTTGCGGGTGCCACTTTTTATATTATTCTTAGTCACAAAAACCAAATAGGAATAGCGGGTCGGATCATATTTTTGTTACTTTGAGTATAGATTAATTAAGTCTTTTATTCACAATAGACAAATAAGTTAAGTTTAATTTAGTTATTTTTTTATGTTTGTTTTTAGTTCTATATTATGGATGGTCATTGAAAAAAAAAAAGTCATGAAAGAGGTCATATTAGAAAATTTATTTAAAATTGGTTTAATTATATCTTATTAGATTAATTAACCTTTAATAATATGTAATCAAAATTCTCTGTCTTAACAGTCAATTTTTATGGTAATTTTGTACAAAATAAAATAAAATTTAAAATTTATTAGAATTAACTCAAAAAATATATATTATTTAAGCCACTTAATTTTCAAAATCAAATAGAAGATATTTTATAATTATTCTCTAAATTGAAAAGGAGAAATAATTTATTGATTAAATTTATAAATTTATTTACAAAAATAAGTTGCTCATGAAATATGATGGTAGAAACAAAATAAGAAATTAACAGAAAGAAGAAAAAGAAGAAAAGGGGATAGAATAAACAAATTAAAGTGAAAACTGAAGAAGGGGAAAAGAGGATGAAAAGGAAATGCCTAGGGACTAGAATAGGATGGGTCCATGTACGTCTATATTTGTGGCATGCAAGGTCGAAAAGTTATTAAAGAGGTTCACCAGGGATTCGAACTTGAGCATTCTGTGATCAAGCACACAGCCTTTACCACTGGCACCATGCAGCCTTTGTTGACAATGGGTGCCAACTTAAATATTTGTTGTATTGATTCTATAAATACACATATATACATAAATGTTCGGCCAAAGCTAGCGGGTGCCGTGGCACCCCCTCCGGCACACGTAGATCCGCCCCTGGTAATAGTCAGGCCAAACTCTTAATCCTTTCCCTTAATCTTAATATAGCAAAAGACAACTACAACCACTTTTAAAAGAAAGAGAGCTAGTGGTACCAGAATAAACAACATCCAGTTCAAACATGGAACAAGTAAGCGAAATGAGACTTAAACCACTTTCAATATGGAACTCCATCTTTTATATTAGTCCAAACCAAGCAAACAAGTAGGCAATACCTTTTATTTGTTAAAGATCATACCCTCAAATACACCTTTATGAGAGGAGACTAGACAACCTACACATAATCAAACAAAAAGGCTAGTTGCAGATACATTCACATGGGCAGACCCTAGTACACATGCTAGACGACCCCCCAGATCTCAGAAACAGAAACAACCTCACCAGTACTACCTGAAAAACTAATCTACTACTCCCTCACTTCCTAAACAAAACCTTCAACCTGAAACAACCAACTAAAGCCCCACCAGCTTCCAAATTATCACAACACTAAGCCTACAGCTCCCTCTTTATCCAAAAACAAACTCACAGATCCCTAACCAACTCTTACACACCCCTGAATTCACTAAGAAACTGAGACCCCTCTCACTCTTGAACCAAACATACAACAACATTCACAGACCCCTTTTAAGCCTTTGCTAACAACACCAGAAATCAAATCCAGCTCCTATATCTAGCAGACCCTGCACTCCCTCGCTAAACTACAGCATTCACATTAGACTACCTGAACTCCCTAGATCCGCAGAACACACCCCTGCACTCTTCTCACCCTCACAGACACCTGGGCTCCTCTAATCAGCATGCAAACTACTAAACATCACCCCAGCACCTCCATTAAAACACTCCGGCATATGCACATAACCAAACAATTCCCTTGCTCACAAAACCAGCCTACTAACACCTGCATAAACCAAGAAACAAACTCCCTGCTGCACCCTCATACTCTCACCCTTTTTCAAGCAGAACCAGAACCAACTCCATAGACTACCAGAGCATACAACAAAGGCATTTAAAACAAGCTATTTACAATAAAAGTATTTATCTGTGACTCACATATTTTCAAGCTCTTAATGACAGAATTTTAAGCTAAGAATCAATAAAGCTACAATCTTGGGCTCACATTCTTAAAACAGTGTTATGCTAAATTCTTTTGCACTCATACATACAATTCATGGCAAACGGGTGCTGAAACAAACTCAAATAAAGAAATGGAAACCAAGAAAATATTATAATCATGCAATCACTTTTTGTTTATGATTTTAACAGAAACACATATATATGTAGAAAAACAGCAAAAATTGAAAATGTGAGAAAGGTAAAGTTTATTACCTTTTTGCGAGCAACGAGCTGGGGCACGGATTCGAAGAAAAGCGACTCGAGCTAAGTGCGATGACTCGAACAAGGTTGTCGACTCGATTAGCGATGAAGCGACTCGACTCAAATAGTGAAGCAACGGCACAAATGAATCCCCAAAATAGAAACAATGACACGCTTCTTTTATAAACTTGAAACTAAGAAAATTTATGTATGTATGCTGTATATTTTCTCCTTGTTCCTATTCACCCCTACTGCCGCTGTTGCTAAGAACTCCCCATTGTCCCCCATTAACGGCTGCCTCTATCTTCCCCTAGCTTTCAGATTTATAAGGAAATAAATTAGGGCTCTCGGATTCAATGAAATCCCTAAAACGACCTCCAACGGTCCTATTTGGATAAGGTTTTCGTACCATTTTTGAGCTGGAGGGGGGACCAGATGATATGGACTGATTTACTTTTAAAATTTGGGGGGAAATCTGGCTTCTTTGGGTCGATGGGCTTGAAATCGGGTTGGGAGAAAATGAAAATGGTTCCAGGGTTTTCTGAATTGGGAGGGAGTATAACGTTAAGATGGGGTCTTGCACGGGTAGGACGGGTTTAGGGCTACAAAATGCAGTTTTAGCCCATTTTCTTAAAATTACGATTATTTCACCTTTTTAAATTTAAAATTGATCCTTTTATCAAATAACTAAATATTAATTAAAATATTTCGGGATAAAATTGGGTGTCAACAGCTGCCCCTCTTTACCCGGAAAAGGATAAAAGAGTTTTCAGGGTAAAGAAGTTGACGGGAAACCAATTTTGTCACGATAAAGCCAAGGACTTTGATCCGAAGGACCAAAGTGCGAGGCTTTTGGACATGGCCGAACTCCGGTTTCCGAGTTGCCTACATATCTCGGGCTGAAAGAGAATCAGGCCATATGTAGTTCGATGACACTAGACACGAAGACTTGCACGATTAACAGAAACGACACATAAATAGGAAAGAATTTGACTAACCCCTAATCTGGAATGAAAGATTAGGTAAGACTCTCTTGTTCGAGTGCGATTCTTCAGGTCCTCGTTGACGAGTCTAGCTCATATCAACGATTGCCCCAGTTCACTGCTAAGAAAGAGTTCCACGTTATGCTCCAAATGCTACTGCGGTGTTGCTAAAATCCTGTAATAAAACTTGACGAACGTTAAGCGAGTAACTGCAAACAAGACTTGATAAATGGCGTAGTAAATAAATAATGATAAAAAAACTTGTAGATGCTGGTTGCAATATCAATAATAAGCTTGTCTCCAATCAACTGGTGAAGAAATCCGGCTTTGTGAGGCAAGATGACTTCGGGCCGTTGGTAGACTGAAAATAAAGCAATAAAAGCTTCAATTAATATGAACATAAAGTGAATTTTAAATATAATCATAAGGGTAAAAAATACCGTCTTTTCGGCAATAATCCATGATAAAGCATAATGCTTTAAATCATGAGGAGACAATTTGAATGCAATCTTGGATTGTACTCCAACCAACAGTAAGAATACGTCCGAAGTATTCACATTATCCTGCATATCTTAACAAACTTATTAGCAATGTAAGGCTATTAAAATATGCATAGCAAAATGTATAAACGCCTCAGGAGGCTACAAAATATGCTCAAGAAAGTGTGCTAATATTAAACGTCTATCGAGACCATAAAAGATTACTCCTTAGAGGAATTAAATAATAAACACCTTCGAGGTGACAGAAATATGCCTTTGAGGCAATAAAATTACGCCTTAGGGGCATTCAAATAACTAACACCTTCGAGGTGACATAAATACGCCTCCGGGGCAACAATATTTCGCCTTCGAGGCATCCAAATAACTAACACCTTCTAGGTGATACAAATACGCCTCCGGGGCAACAAAACTACGCCTTAGAGGCATTCAAATAATTAACACCTTCGAGGTGACATAAATACGCCTCAGGGACAACAAAACTACGCCTTAGAGGCATTCAAATAATTAACACATTCGAGGTGACATAAATACGCCTCCGGAGCAATAAAATTACGCCTTCGAGGCATTCAAATAATTAACACCTTCGAGGTGACACAAATACGCCTCCGGGGCAACAAAACTACGCCTTAGAGGTATTCAAATAATTAACACCTTCGAGGTGACATAAATACGCCTCCGGGGCAACAAAATTACGCCTTCGAGGTATTCAAATAATTAACACATTCGAGGTGACACAAATACGCCTCCGGGGCAACAAAACTTTGCCTTAGAGGCATTCAAATAACTAACACCTTCGAGGTGACATAAATACGCCTCCGGGGCAATAAAATTTCGCCTTAGAAGTATTCTAATAATTAACACCTTTGAGGTGACATAAATACGCCTCCAGGGCAACAAAATTACGCCTTAGAGGCATTTAAATAATTAACACCTTCGAGGTGACACAAATACGCCTCCGGGGCAACAAAATTATGCCTTAGAGGCATTCAAATAATTAACACCTTTGAGGTGACATAAATACGCCTCCGGGGCAACAAAATTACGCCTTAGAGGCATTCAAATAATTAACACCTTCGAGGTGACACAAATACACCTCCGGGGCAACAAAATTACACCTTAGAGGCATTCAAATAATTAACACCTTCGAGGTGACATAAATACGCCTCCAGGGCAACAAAATTTCGCCTTAGAGGCATTCAAATAACTAACACCTTCGAGGTCACATAAATACGCCTCCGGGGCAACAAAATTACGCCTTAGAGGCATTCAAATACGCTTATCGAAAGTGTGAACACATAAATACGCTTATCGAAAGCGTGAACACATAAATATACTTATCTCTCTGAACTCATTTATGGAGAAATAGTCTTGGCTATAAAATAAAGTGAACCCCCAGGATTGGCAATATCTGAAAATCAAAAATAGAACTTTAGTAGCGTTCTCATGAAGTGAAAGAAATGAACAAATATGCTTAACAAATTGCAAGAGTTATGGGAAATAGAAATGCCGCCTTTCAGCAAGTGGAAAAGCATCGAGTCATGAAGCACGAGCTTTATCCAGATATCATTGCAATCCAAGCGGTGAGAATCTTAGATATTGACTTGCTAAGATGTTGATCCTCCTTTGCGGATCTTAATGTCCCTGCTCTCAAAGAAAACAGTTAGTTTTGGGAGGGAGGGGGGAGCGTTTGATTCATGCTGACTCGAGCCTTCATCCTTCAACCGCTTCCTTCTTCTCCCTTTGTCTAGATTTGCGATCTGTCTTTTGAGACTTGGCCAACTTATCCTTGTCAAGCAATATGGTTTTTTGCAAAATCTGCGCCAGTTATGATCTTTCAAATCTTCAACTTGCCTTGCAAAATTTGCCCCAGTTGCTATCTTTCAAATCTTCAGCTTGCCTTGCAAAATTTGCCCCAGTTGCTTACTTTAGGGAAAACAGAAAAATTTAATATTATAGAGTCGAGCCCATCAAGAGCGCCTACGTATCCCTCCACGGGAATCAGACTGTGCGTAGTTCTGCCTCACTGCTTCAACGCCATATACCAACAAATAAAGCTGCCCCAGTTGAAGTTCTAATAGATAGTGCGATATCCAAAGAGCGCAGACAATAACTTTTCAATGCATCGCTTTCAATTTGTTCAGTTGCTTTGCCATACGTCACAAGTAAAGCTTTGGCAGGTTTATCAATTTTAGTTTTGAAACAGAAACAAATGCAAGAGTAAATAATATAATAAGAATGCAATGCATTTATTTCAACTTTCATAATTCGAAATGAGTTGATTCATATTAACATAAGCTTTAAAGTACAATGCAATTCAGGGCCTCAATCTGAATTAAAATTGAAAATAATGCTACTAAGTTCAATAGCCAAATTCTTTCAAGCAATGCCATTAGCTTCTGGTCCTGCATCGTTCACGAGCTAGAGCGTCTACCATCAATCATATCTCGAAACCTTTGCATGGTGGATGGTCAGTCACTTCACAAATCCAACATTTGCTAGAGAAGTAAACAAAACAAAAGAAACCTCACAAAGGGTAACTAAGATAGTTTGCATGTCATTCATAGGATTGCATACAAGCAAGCAACACATAGTATTTAACGCATTTTTAGCAAATAAAGCAAGGCAGGCAATTAATATTTTAACACAGCTCTCATGCTCTCCACAGCATCTGCACAAAATCCTAAACCCAAATGCCTAAAATCCGAAACAATCCTCCATAGCTTTTGCAAACATCCACACTCGTCCAAGCACGATTTCCAATTGTTTTACAACATCCAGGGAGAAATTTCCAACTGTCTCCACAATACCAGACTGCAAATCACGAAAGGCGCCAATTGGCCTTTCAAAATAAAACCTCACTAGTCCTCGGCTTCAGACAAGCCTCTCAGCTTCCTAGGTTTTGCAAGGCTCACCGACCTTGTTCATAGGGCTCCTCACTGGTCCTCGGCTTTAATCAAGCCTCTCAGTTTCCTAGGTAGCCAAGACCGCACTGGTCTTCAAGGAGGGATCCCACTGGTCATTCAAAGACACAGGGGCTTCGCTCTCCTACTATGCGACAAGCATACTTCAATTTTACAAAGTTGCAGCTGGATAATCAACATAGGCCTGCACACACGCAAAGCCATTCATGAGAGGGACCCCACTGATCCTTTTGAAGACACCAGGGGCTTCACCTCTTAGATCTCACTACACCAGACCATCTCCAAAACACAAACCAACCAAATCTGCCGAACTTTCCCTCTAAACTAAGGTGTATATGCATGCATGACCTAATCTCCTTCTAAGAGTGGGTTAACGGTTGAGGCTGAATCGACCTATGCGGGATAGACCTGGCCTCACAACGCAGTAGAACTGGCCATGACAAAACCAGGCAATCTCAATATCCCGAACTAACTTTTGGTGACACGAAAGAAGTTTGAAAGAGTGAGGTAAGGGCAATGCCCTTCCTGCATAACTACCCGTCAAGCGGGTACCCCATGATGAAATCGAGGAGGTGAAAGAGAATTGACAGGGTCCATGAGGGAGGAAATATGAACGGAATGCAGATTATGCACAAATTAATACAATACATGCTTTATAAGGCAAACCAAACAAACAGATATAATAAAGCAAATAAATTAGGCATGCTAGTTGCAAACAATTGGAAACCTTTATGGTCAAAACCTTTATTGCTCCCCAGCGGAGTCGCCATGCTGTTGAACTCCCCAAAAAAAACTAACTCCGAAGGGCTAAATTTAGGAATATCAACTGAATGGACTAACTCTTTTGGAGTTTTTGGAGTCGCCACCCAATTTAAGGAAAACAGGGAACCAAATTAGCAAATGCGTGCAAAACTCCATTTTTTTTTGTTGGAAAAGACGGTCTTTCAGAGATTCTAAGTAAGAGGTTTTGTTAATTTCGAAAGAAGGTTTTTAAGGCACTTTCGAAATTCCGTTAACAACGGTTAATCCGACAGGTTTCCAAAATATTTGCAAGTGCTATTTATGCGCTTTTTCTAAATCATCTAAAAATAATCAATTGAACTATTAGTTAATTCAACTAATAAATTTAGGAAGTTTCCAAAAAAAAGATTTACAATTTACTTAAAAGCTTTAATTATTTTCAAAATAAAATAAAATAAAGAGCATTTCTTTTGAAAAGGAACGATTTGATCATCCTAATTTCTTTGCCAACTCACTTGCTTAATTTCAACTTTAAAAACCCAAGTTTCTCACCATAAGATGGAACTTTAGGTTTCGAGTCGCTTTTTGCAAAGTTGTTTCGGGACATTTAGAAGTTAATTAAAACTTCTTTATAAGTTTTGACTTTTTAAAGAAACTACTTCGTATCAATAAGATAGAAGTCTTTTCTTATAGTCACTATTAATTGTGGTATTTTGAAAATAATTTCTTAAATTGCACGCATTTGCATATTTGGCCACTATTTGCAATAAATTGAATAACCACTCCAATGTAAAGGATAATGAACATAAAGTAAGACATAAATTCAAACAATCAAACATGTATTAAAGAATGAATTATTCTACAAATGATTTACATATTCTATTAAGTGTCTAACTACTAGAATAAAGAGATTGAGTTTCAAAAGGTAGAACCCGGAGTGTAGTTAGAAGTCGAAGACATGACTAGTAAGGAGACCAAGATGCAAAAGTCCCTCTTTAAACTTTGTTGTTGGTTACGCAGCAACGAGAAAGAACATGGCAACATCTTCTTGGATTTGAGTAAAATACAGCCCACGATTGAGTTTCATAATGAACTCATCCAAATTATTTTCATACAACAAAGGAAAGTAACAAAAAAAAATTAGTAACTGTTTAAGTAAAGAGAAATATTTAATGACTTAAACATGTAGTAACTCACAGACACCCAAATAAGAAAGTTACAGGGAGCCAACCAGAATACATCCAAGGACTCAAAATATTTCGCCTGCTTCTAGTTCTCAATTTAACCCAAAAAAAGAATATAATGTGACATGCCAACCTTACAATTGATAAACAGGAAGAACAATATGAGAAGTTTCACACTAGATTAAAAGAATAGGATCAATATCATTCAAATAAGACCAGAGGAAACGTATTGTTCAAATTCCTACTTTCAATTTGATAACATAGTAATAGTCAGGCCAAACTCTTAATCCTTTCCCTTAATCTTAATATAGCAAAAGACAACTACAACCACTTTTAAAAGAAAGAGAGCTAGTGGTACCAGAATAAACAACATCCAGTTCAAACATGGAACAAGTAAGCGAAATGAGACTTAAACCACTTTCAAGATGGAACTCCATCTTTTATATTAGTCCAAACCAAGCAAACAAGTAGGCAATACCTTTTATTTGTTAAAGATCATACCCTCAAATACACCTTTATGAGAGGAGACTAGACAACCTACACATAATCAAACAAAAAGGCTAGTTGCAGATACATTCACACGGGCAGACCCTAGTATACATGCTAGACGACCCCCCAGATCTCAGAAACAGAAACAACCTCACCAATACTACCTGAAAAACTAATCTACTACTCCCTCACTTCCTAAACAAAACCTTCAACCTGAAACAACCAACTAAAGCCCCACCAGCTTCCAAATTATCACAACACTAAGCCTACAGCTCCCTCTTTATCCAAAAACAAACTCACAGATCCCTAACCAACTCTTACACACCCCTGAATTCACTAAGAAACTGAGACCCCTCTCACTCTTGAACCAAACATACAACAACATTCACAGACCCCTTTTAAGCCTTTGCTAACAACACCAGAAATCAAATCCAGCTCCTATATCTAGCAGACCCTGCACTCCCTCGCTAAACTACAGCATTCACATTAGACTACCTGAACTCCCTAGATCCGCAGAACACACCCCTGCACTCTTCTCACCCTCACAGACACCTGGGCTCCTCTAATCAGCATGCAAACTACTAAACATCACCCCAGCACCTCCATTAAAACACTCCGGCATATGTACATAACCAAACAATTCCCTTGCTCACAGAACCAGCCTACTAACACCTGCATAAACCAAGAAACAAACTCCCTGCTGCACCCTCATACTCTCACCCTTTTTCAAGCAGAACCAGAACCAACTCTATAGACTACCAGAGCATACAACATGTTGACACCCAATTTTATCCCGAAAATTTGTCAAATTAATAAATTATTGTGATATTTTATAATTTTTAAGGTTAAAAGTAAAAGTTAGAATAAATAAAAATAATAAGAGAAAATCCAATTAATTTCGAAAAGAAAATGGCCAAAATCTCAAAGAAAGACACCCAATTCTGCTCCACGGGTGCAAAGCTTCTTTACAACAAATCTTAAATTAGAGGCTAAAATTGCTCCTACACTAAACTACCAGCCTATTTATGCAAATTATACATATAAGATATAACCATTACACCTCATTCTCATTTCCTAAAATCAGAAACCCGATTCCCCAACCCCGCGACCCGTTTTCTCTCAAGCGACCCGCGATTGATTTCCAATCACTCCAAAACCGATCCGAATCCGTCCAAGAACAGCTCAGCTGGTCCCCATTCCCTTTGCCCTCTCTCTAGTACAAGCTTAGCTGATCTCCATCGTTCATTTTAAATCGCGGATCAATCCGAGCCATCAATCCGTTCCAACGTTCGTTTTCCTTAGAGATAAGGGTGTAATGGTACAATCCCTAAGGGGATTAGACCATTCCACCCTCGTCTCAAAAGGAGAAGGCAGAAAAGAAGCAAGGTTGGATAGGGAAATTCAAAAAGAATCTGAAAACCCTAGCATTTCAAGTATATAACGTAATATTCTCATTGTTTTGAGGGGTTTTTTTTCAGTTCATTTTAGGGAGAGATCAAAAAGAGGCAGAGGGAAAATAGAAACAATTTTTTGGAATTTAAGTTCTTTCTTTGAGAATATACATAGTGTCACTGTTACTATTTCTTTTTTGCGTGTCGCGTATTATTTCTTCGTAACCCGAGTCGTCGCTTGTGCTCGAATCGCATTTTTCAGTTCGTCGCTTCAGTTCACTGCCCTAAAAAAGGTCAGATCCGTGACCTTTTACTTTTCTATATTTACTTGTTCAAGTGTATGTTTGATTTCCTGTTTATGTAAAGGCTATTTGAACATGGTACTGATTTGTTTTGGTAGTATTTGAAACTGTGCATAAGATCAATTTTGCAGGTATGAAAACATGAACCTTGTGTATAAGTGTGAACTTATTTTTGGCCACCAATGTTTAAAGCTGATATCTTTGGTTTGTTATGGTATTTTAAATGAAGGAGTTAAGGTATTTTTACTAGCCAATCTTTGTGAAGAATGTAGAAGAAGTTAGCTTGTTCATATTAGAGTTGGTAGATTGCTTAGTTTCTAAGTTTGTTTATGGTTTTAAAAATGGACTATGGTCATTGTTTGTTGTTCTGGTTCCCTGGTTCTTTCATGTGTGATAGATGGAATATAATGAGTGTGAAGAGGTTGCTAGTCAATTTCAGCTTTGTTTGGTTTGTCTTTGTTGTTTGGGGATGTGTAGGCAGTTTGCAAGGGCTGAAGTTTCTGCTTGCTTTTGTAGTAGTTGAAGGGGTGTTCTGGTGGTTATGAGGTGTAAGAAGGTGAAGAGGATCAGGGAGTTGATTCTGCTTTGCTTCTGTTGCCTTAGGTTTGGTTAGCAGGTGTAGGAAGTTTGAGGGAGGTGCAGTTTGTCAAGGGTTGTTTCAGTTTGTATGTGATGGCATGCGCAGGTGGCTGTGTGCTAGTATAGGCTGAAGGTTTTCAGGAGTTGGTTCTAAGCTGTTCCTGGTTGTATAGGAAGTTTCAGGAGTGATGAAAGGGTTCTTTTTGTTGCATGGTGTAGGCAGTGCTTCAGTTCCCTGTTTTCTTTGGTCAGGTGGAGCTGCAGGGATTCTTGGGGTCTGGTTTGTATTGCATAGAGGGAGTTAGATAGTCTGGCTTGTTTCTGGCTGTTGAGAGATGAGTGTAGAAGGCAGAGGTCTGGTTTGTAGTAGTCTGTGAGGTGATGCAGATTTTGTTTGGGTAGGAGTAGTTTCATAGTTGTTTCTGTGAGCAAATGTTAGCAGGTCATGGAAAAAGGGTCTGGTGTGTTTTGTTTGCCCTGTTTTCTGGTGGTTTTGGTTGAGAGTGTGTGAATTGGTTGCTCAGGCAGTTAGCAGGGTGTTAGTTATGGTAGTGGTTGGTTCTGGCCTGTGAGGTGTGTGCTAGTGGTTCTGTAAGCTCAGGGAGGTTGCCTGATGTGAATTCAGGGAGTTTTAGTTGTTAGCAAGGTGCTCGGGTGTTTCAAATGCATGTTTGTTTCTGTGAGGGATTAGTTCAGGGTGTTGCAGGTCTTAGTTTAGTTCAAATGGAGTCAGTTTCATTTGTTTCCCTCTTAAGTTTAAAATTGAAAGTGGTGTTTAGTTAATTAATTCTGCTAATTATTTGAAACAATAGAAGTCTGCGTATCCTTGTTTGTGCTATAAAAGCTGTCTTGAATTTGGTATTGTTAAGTTTTAGATTGTTTGTCTGTTTCTAGCTTGTTTGATTCAGATAAGTTTATATCCATGCTATGTTAAGTGTTTCTCTGTCTTTTCAGTCGCGTCTATAGAAGCCTAAAGAAATAAAATGTAACCTTTTCTTTTGCTATTACAACTAAGGTTGTATACGACTAACCAAGTCATGAGATTTGTGCTAAGATAATATAGGGCGCTGCACTTTTGTTTTTTTCTGAATAGTTAAATAATGAAGTTGTAGGATTGTGTTAAAATTCTAGCAGAGGTCAATTGATAAATCATTGAGGTAAAGTGAATCATTGGTCTGGGGTTCCATTTTTTTTGGGAGGCAGAAATATAGGGAGAGAGAATAGGCAGAGCATATACACACATATTTTCTCAGGTTTAATCTAGGATATACATAGCATTTTTAGTTTCTGTTCGGAGTCGAACGTCGCATTCGTCTCGTGTTATCGCTTTCATTATTTTAGTCGAGTCGCTTCATCGTTGATCGAGTCGACAGCCTTGGTCGAGTCCGGGCTCAAGATTCAAGAAGCGAAGATCTATAGAAATTTAAAATGCTTTGTTGAGTCATGTGATGTTTAGACTCATGGGCATAATGAATAAAAAATAAAATTCAAGGCTCCCATGAGTTTGTCAAATTTACCGGGTTCTTCTTCTAAATCCTTCTCTTTCCCAATCCCTTAGAATTTGCATATCATTAGGAATTCCCGTAGATAATTATTTATTTGATTGATTATGAATGTTTAGTTATTTATTGAGTTATTTTGTGAATATTTTATTTCTTTAGAATCTCCATCTTATTTACGAATTGTGCATCTTTTAGTTAAATAATGCGTGCAATTAAAATTCGAAATTAATAAAATGTAACTCATTTTTATCCATGAAAGTGCAACTTCTTTCCAATTAATTGGTTTTCCTATTTTAGCAAAATTATTTATTTATTTATTTATTTATTTTCCTTTCTTTCTTTCTTTCCTTTTCAAGTCTAAGTTTATTTAAATTCATATTTCTTTAAAGTATAATCTATTATAATCTTAGAATTTCAATATTAATTTTAAACCATTTTATCAACGTATCGAAAGTTAACATTTTGAGTTATTTTGTGAAAACCGAAGGATTAACCGTAATTTTACGGATTTTCGAAAGTGCTTTCAAATCGAAACCTTCTTTCGAAAATAACGGAACCTCTTACTTCAGAATCTCTGAAAAGACCATTTTCCTTAAAACGGAGGAATTGCACGCATTATTTAATTAATTGGTTCCTAATTCTCCTAAATTAGGTGGCGACTCCAAAGAAAGCCCTTTGGAGTCCCATATTGTTGAACATTATACCCGAAACCTATCTTTTCTTAAAGAAAGGGTAATTTTTGGGGTTCAACAGCGTGGCGACTCCGCTGGGGATACCTTAAGGTTCTAACCGCAAGGTTTTCACAAGATAACTCTTTATTTGTTTAGTATTTGCATAATAGCATATTTAGTTAATTTGATTATTTGTAATTGTTTGCCACTGAAAGCATGTCACTACACTTTATTTGTGCACATATAAAATTGGCATTCCGTTCATATTTCCCCCACTCCTGGGAGCTTCTTCATGGTTACTTATACCCGCGAGGTGTATGCATATACACCCGCAACTCACAAAAAACCTTTTAAGAAAGAGTGCGCGTACCTGCGGGGTGAGCGGATAGTTTTACTACCGCGTGACCGCTTGCCACTCAAAACAGCCTTGTGTTAGTAAGCCCACTCTAGAGTTTCCTTTAGGAACATGCATGCATAAACCTTAGATTGGACCCGGTCCTTGGTACCGCCTCCATAGTTAGGAAAACCGCCCTTTTTCGTTGACGGGTTTAAACCCAACAACAGTGCATATTATGTGTTTATGTGATAACGGAATTTTCAGTCCAAGCCAAGTTTTGCAATTAATTAAATTTAGAATACTTTTATTAATTTTGTAGACTAGAAGATGCTTGAATTCAAGAGGTATTTCAAATAGTCATCAAGTTGAAATTGTGAAGATACTTGGAAGAAGATAACAAGCTAGGGGCAAGACTCTTCGAAAGGATGATAAGACGTTCGGTCCATTCAAGCAAGTTTTTGGATGTAAACGACATTTGGGACCAGATATCAGAAATTACGCTGATTGCGCAAGCAAGAAGAAATTGATCCTAACCAGGCCCGCACTTCAGTCCCATTGCCTCCTCAAGCCTGATGCAGCGTAGTTATAGCAGTTATTTATATTTTCATTATACTCAAAACGATGTATTTAAATTATGTCCGATACTTTCTATTTTTTGATGTAACAATGATGTACTCAAGATCAAGTTATAATGAAAGAAAATTATTATTACTGTTATTGTCTCTTACTCTAAATTCGATTATTGCAAAACTGGCTTGGACTACTTTTCATTATCACCTATTTGGCGTCTTAGGCCCACCTCTGGCACAAAGAGGCACCTTACAGGGTAGGACGCGCCTGCATCTTTATTTACGCTTGATTAATTGTGTTTGCTACATATCAATTATTTGTCCACTATGCAATAATTTGCTAAAATGCTTATTGGCTATGTGCTAACCGCTTGTAATTCATTTGCGTTGTTTGTTGGGTAATTCAGTTTGCTTGATATTGTGATTCGATTAACACTGTATTTGTTTGCAGGAATTAACCGCTTTATTCTTTTTATTCATTTAATTACTTTATTTTCTGAATGCATGCATATTTTTATTCTAAAATACCTTTTGAATTTTTATTTGGTCTGCCTTAATTTTACAAAAAATATTTTTTTAGCGTCAAAGTTTAAGTATTCTATCCTTTTAATAAATATAATATTTTTCAGAATTTAATAAGCATTTTGTGTCTAATTTTCAAAATGAGTGTGTTGCTCAAACTTTTGGGTCTTTTCAGTACAGTCTCTCAATTTTTTTCCTTTTAAAATAAGTTGACCCGTCAGTTTCATCTTTAACAAATTTTATTAAATTCGGTATGCGTTGCTAAAGGGTTAATTATTTTGAACATCAAGATCAGGACCTATGGCTCGCCAAACTGTTGTGATTGATTTGACCGAAAGTGATGAACTCCACCAAGACAAGGTTAACAAGCTTGAAGCAACCGTAGCAACTTTGGAGAAGAGACTTGATAGTCTTACTGAGTTAGTTGTCGCGCTCATGGATGCTCGCAACCCAGTGCGAAATGTGCCAAGCCCAGGGCCAAGTGCCCCTGTTGTTCCTATCTCTACTGTTGCACCTCCTACAAGTCAAGTAGCTCCCACATTTGAGTGTGATGCTCAAGAATTCCCCCACCTGCATGCATTCTTTCTGGAGAACGGGTTCCCCGTCTCATCAAAAACTAGCAATGAGAAAAGCAATGGGAAAGGGCTTCCCAATGCTAAAGGTAGCAATGGCACAATGATAGATGAGAATGCTCTACCATCTCAAGTAAGCTTAGGGGAGGCAGAAAGTGAACATGTGGATGTTTTTGACTCAGCTGATCCACCAATGTATGACGGGACAGGAAATCCTCGTGATCACTTGAAAGCATACCTTGACTGGGTCGCAAGGTATGGACCAAGCAATGAAACCAAGTTGATGATGTTTGCTAGGACACTTAAGGAACCAGCTTTGACATGGTTTGCAATACGAGGTCCTTGGAAATTGGACAGTTGGGATAATCTAGCCCGGGACTTTGTCAAGCATTATGAATTCTCGAACCCAATTCTTGCAAAGGGCAGTCCGTTGAAAAGAAAATCTGCAGAGCTTCAAGATGAGCCGGTTGCAATAATTGACAAGAGAGCGTGTGGCTTAGCTGAGGCGCAATCTAAAGACAAAGGAAAAGCTGTTACGCCAAGCCCTTTGCCAAGTATAGCAGAAAAACCTTATGACATCGAGCAAATGATTGTCAATCCAGGTTTTCAGTCAAGCAGCCACAAAGCACCTGCTGTTGCATTCACACCAATACCAGGATCTTATGCAAATCTGTTTGAAAGGCTTCTGAGGGTCGGTTTGGTATATCTTGCAAAACCAAAGCCGTATCGGTCACATAAGCCTGAAAATTTGAGCAAATTTTGTGCTTACCATTCAAGGATGCAGGGGCACAGTATTGAGGAATGCACTTTATTTAAGAAGAAAGTTGAAAGCTTGATTAAATCTGGCCATGTCAAAATTCTACCTACAAACGGCATTGGCGAACCTTTTGTCTTAATCTTACCATATGCAAAGGAAAATCCCTCGAAAAATGGCATTTAGGCGCTTATCAAGTTCCAGCAAAGCCGTAGAGTTGCAGAAGTGGAAGTTAGTTTATTTGCATTATTAGGAAGTAATTATTGTAATTTCCTTTTGTTAGTTCATTGAAAGAAAAGAGAAAAAAAAAGAATATCAAATTATGAATGTTGACTTTATTTCTATGTAAGCAAACTACGGTAACCGGTTTCTCAAGGCGGGAGGCGTAGGCAACTCATATCGAGTTTCGGTTACACCAGCATTTGAAAATTCTTTTCTATGTAAGCAGAACTACGCACGGTCTGATTCCCGTGGAGGGATACGTAGGCGCTCTTAAAGGGCTCGACTCTATAATATTAAAATTTTCAGTTCCCCCCAAAGCAAGCAACTGGGGCAATTTTGCAAGATAATTTGAAGATTTGAAAGATAGCAACTGGGGGTAGTTTTGCAGATATGGAAGATAGCAACTGGGGCAATTTTTGCAAAACGAGTTAAGGATGCGAAAGATTATAACTGGGGCAAATTTTGCAAAATGAGTTGAAGATTTAGAAGATCATAACTGGGGCAGATTTTGCAAAGTCGGTATTGCTTATCAAAGGCTAGGATGGCAGAGTTCTAAGATTTTCAATATTGGTGCAAGTTGTAGATGCAGAGGACGTTCAGTTTGTTTCAAAATATGTCACGAGTTTCAGTTGAAGCAGAAATTTTAAATTGCATTATAAACTTTTCACTTGCATATCAATGATTACTTGCTTACTATTTTGTCAAATTACTTTATTTTTGCCTCTATCCTAAATTGAGTTATACTAGGGAGTTCATAAACCAAGTTTCCGAGGATGGTTTTCAAAAGTCCAAGTCTCACGAAGAAAAGGAAGCGATAGCAGCAAACTCAAGATGAATCAGCACAAATCAAACACCCCTCCCCAAAACTAACAAATTTTTCTTTGAGAGCAGGAACATGAAAGCTTGCAATAAAAAGATCACTCGCACTATGGATGAACAATTTATTGAACGCGCATCCAAAGTTGCCTTGCAGATTGCGTTGCATTGCCTTTTCATGACTTAAAGCGCCATGCTTCGTCATGGGTTATTGCCGAACAGGCGGCATTTCTACCTTTATGTTTTTCGTTCCCAAATAAGCAATAAAGCCAAGACATGCGTTATGTTTTCAAATCACGCCAAAATAAGCATTGCCTTATTCTAATTGGCAGTCTGCTCAAGACCATCATTGCCTGGTTGTCTCGCCAACTGATTTATCAAATAGCTGTCGCACTGATTACATTTTCGCACTGCTTTGCTTTGCACTTGCTTTAAAATTTTGCCTTTGTACTCGCTTTAAATTAATGCTTTGCTTTCCTGTTTAAGGTCAACCATCAGTTTCTTGGAGATTATTCGCCTTGTCGCATATGGATTGAACATCAGATTCAATGTGAACTGAAGGGAACATTCAACACTTTGCACCATTATCAATACAAGCAACACCAATCAAGTTGACGACGCATATGATTCTGCTTGACGGATCATTCAAATCTACTCTTGTGGCATCCAAGCATTACATTTGATTATCGCCGAAAAGGCGGCACTTTTCTTTTATCAAAATCTCAACATCGCGATAGTGAATAGACAAGTCAACTTTGAGACACCATGAGCGGTGTGTCTCGCCGGTTGGTTGTCCTGCAAAAGCTTGATATAATGCACTTGTTTAGAATAGAATTGACAAGTCAACTTTGGGGCACCATGTGCGGTGTGTCCTGCCGGTTGGTTGTCCTGCAAAGCATTATATGATACTTGTTTAGAATAGAATCGACAAGTCAACCTTGGGGCACCATGTGCGGTGTGTCCCGCCGGTTGGTTGTCCTGCAAAGCATTATATGATACTTGTTTAGAATAGAATCGACAAGTCAACCATGGGGCACCATGTGCGGTGTGTCCCACCGGTTGGTTGTCCTGCAAAGCATTATATGATCCTTGTTTAGAATAGAATTGACAAGTCAACTTTGGGGCACCATGTGCGGTGTGTCCCGCCGGTTGGTTGTCCTGCAAAGCATTATATGATACTTGTTTAGAATAGAATCGACAAGTCAACCTTGGGGCACCATGTGCGGTGTGTCCCGCCGGTTGGTTGTCCTGCAAAAGCATTATATTATACTTGTTTAGGATAGAATCGGCAAGTCAACTATGAGACACCATGTGCGGTGTGTCTCGCCAGTTGGTTGTCCTGCAAAGGCATTATGTTTTATATCTGCACAGATTAAGATTTGGCAAAGCAACTTGAGGCATTATATCTGGTTAAATCGATTTATTTTATTGATTGTTCTGCAATTCGTACCCGCTTTACTTACTGTCTTGCTTTACTATTTCAGAATAATGATCATCCTAGAGGTTCTCCGGGCGGGGCGCCTCATCATTTGATTGAAGGAAGAACTTGTTGATAGCATCACAACCCGCATTTATAATTTTATGTTATCACTCTTTTATTTCTTATTCCAATTATTACAGTTTATTAGCCGTTGCTCGCTTACCGTTTGTCAAGTTTATTACAGGATTTTGGTAGTACCGCAGCAGCATTTGGAGCATAACGTGGAACTTTTCTTAGCAGTGAACTGGGGCAATTGTTGATATGAGCTAGACTCGTCAACAAGGATCTGAAGAATCGCACTCGAACAAGCAAGTTTTACCTAATCTTTCATTCCGGATTAGGAGTCAGTTTGAATTCTTCCCTATAAGCGCGGCTTTTTCAATCAATCGTGCGAGTCTTCGTTTCTAAGTGTCGTCGAACTACATTTGGCCTGATTCTCTTTTAGCCCGAGATATGTAGGCAACTCAGAAATCAGAGTTCGGCCATATCCATAAGCCTCGTCTTTTGGTCCTTGGAAATCAAAAGTCTTGGTTTTATCGGGACAAAATTGGTTTCCCGTCAACTTCTTTACCCGAAAAACACTTCATCCTTTTCCGGGTAAAGAGGGGCAGCTGTTGACACCCAATTTTGTCCCGAAAATTTGTCAAATTAATAAATTATTGTGATATTTTATAATTTTTAAGGTTAAAAGTAAAAGTTAGAATAAATAAAAATAATAAGAGAAAATCCAATTAATTTCGAAAAGAAAATGGCCAAAATCTCAAAGAAAGACACCCAATTCTGCTCCACGGGTGCAAAGCTTCTTTACAACAAATCTTAAATTAGAGGCTAAAATTGCTCCTACACTAAACTACCAGCCTATTTATGCAAATTATACATATAAGATATAACCATTACACCTCATTCTCATTTCCTAAAATCAGAAACCCGATTCCCCAACCCCGCGACCCGTTTTCTCTCAAGCGACCCGCGATTGATTTCCAATCACTCCAAAACCGATCCGAATCCGTCCAAGAACAGCTCAGCTGGTCCCCATTCCCTTTGCCCTCTCTCTAGTACAAGCTTAGCTGATCTCCATCGTTCATTTTAAATCGCGGATCAATCCGAGCCATCAATCCGTTCCAACGTTCGTTTTCCTTAGAGATAAGGGTGTAATGGTACAATCCCTAAGGGGATTAGACCATTCCACCCTCGTCTCAAAAGGAGAAGGCAGAAAAGAAGCAAGGTTGGATAGGGAAATTCAAAAAGAATCTGAAAACCCTAGCATTTCAAGTATATAACGTAATATTCTCATTGTTTTGAGGGGTTTTTTTTCAGTTCATTTTAGGGAGAGATCAAAAAGAGGCAGAGGGAAAATAGAAACAATTTTTTGGAATTTAAGTTCTTTCTTTGAGAATATACATAGTGTCACTGTTACTATTTCTTTTTTGCGTGTCGCGTATTATTTCTTCGTAACCCGAGTCGTCGCTTGTGCTCGAATCGCATTTTTCAGTTCGTCGCTTCAGTTCACTGCCCTAAAAAAGGTCAGATCCGTGACCTTTTACTTTTCTATATTTACTTGTTCAAGTGTATGTTTGATTTCCTGTTTATGTAAAGGCTATTTGAACATGGTACTGATTTGTTTTGGTAGTATTTGAAACTGTGCATAAGATCAATTTTGCAGGTATGAAAACATGAACCTTGTGTATAAGTGTGAACTTATTTTTGGCCACCAATGTTTAAAGCTGATATCTTTGGTTTGTTATGGTATTTTAAATGAAGGAGTTAAGGTATTTTTACTAGCCAATCTTTGTGAAGAATGTAGAAGAAGTTAGCTTGTTCATATTAGAGTTGGTAGATTGCTTAGTTTCTAAGTTTGTTTATGGTTTTAAAAATGGACTATGGTCATTGTTTGTTGTTCTGGTTCCCTGGTTCTTTCATGTGTGATAGATGGAATATAATGAGTGTGAAGAGGTTGCTAGTCAATTTCAGCTTTGTTTGGTTTGTCTTTGTTGTTTGGGGATGTGTAGGCAGTTTGCAAGGGCTGAAGTTTCTGCTTGCTTTTGTAGTAGTTGAAGGGGTGTTCTGGTGGTTATGAGGTGTAAGAAGGTGAAGAGGATCAGGGAGTTGATTCTGCTTTGCTTCTGTTGCCTTAGTTTTGGTTAGCAGGTGTAGGAAGTTTGAGGGAGGTGCAGTTTGTCAAGGGTTGTTTCAGTTTGTATGTGATGGCATGCGCAGGTGGCTGTGTGCTAGTATAGGCTGAAGGTTTTCAGGAGTTGGTTCTAAGCTGTTCCTGGTTGTATAGGAAGTTTCAGGAGTGATGAAAGGGTTCTTTTTATTGCATGGTGTAGGCAGTGCTTCAGTTCCCTGTTTTCTTTGGTCAGGTGGAGCTGCAGGGATTCTTGGGGTCTGGTTTGTATTGCATAGAGGGAGTTAGATAGTCTGGCTTGTTTCTGGCTGTTGAGAGATGAGTGTAGAAGGCAGAGGTCTGGTTTGTAGTAGTCTGTGAGGTGATGCAGATTTTGTTTGGGTAGGAGTAGTTTCATAGTTGTTTCTGTGAGCAAATGTTAGCAGGTCATGGAAAAAGGGTCTGGTGTGTTTTGTTTGCCCTGTTTTCTGGTGGTTTTGGTTGAGAGTGTGTGAATTGGTTGCTCAGGCAGTTAGCAGGGTGTTAGTTATGGTAGTGGTTGGTTCTGGCCTGTGAGGTGTGTGCTAGTGGTTCTGTAAGCTCAGGGAGGTTGCCTGATGTGAATTCAGGGAGTTTTAGTTGTTAGCAAGGTGCTCGGGTGTTTCAAATGCATGTTTGTTTCTGTGAGGGATTAGTTCAGGGTGTTGCAGGTCTTAGTTTAGTTCAAATGGAGTCAGTTTCATTTGTTTCCCTCTTAAGTTTAAAATTGAAAGTGGTGTTTAGTTAATTAATTCTGCTAATTATTTGAAACAATAGAAGTCTGCGTATCCTGGTTTGTGCTATAAAAGCTGTCTTGAATTTGGTATTGTTAAGTTTTAGATTGTTTGTCTGTTTCTAGCTTGTTTGATTCAGATAAGTTTATATCCATGCTATGTTAAGTGTTTCTCTGTCTTTTCAGTCGCGTCTATAGAAGCCTAAAGAAATAAAATGTAACCTTTTCTTTTGCTATTACAACTAAGGTTGTATACGACTAACCAAGTCATGAGATTTGTGCTAAGATAATATAGGGCGCTGCACTTTTATTTTTTTCTGAATAGTTAAATAATGAAGTTGTAGGATTGTGTTAAAATTCTAGCAGAGGTCAATTGATAAATCATTGAGGTAAAGTGAATCATTGGTCTGGGGTTCCATTTTTTTTGGGAGGCAGAAATATAGGGAGAGAGAATAGGCAGAGCATATACACACATATTTTCTCAGGTTTAATCTAGGATATACATAGCATTTTTAGTTTCTGTTCGGAGTCGAACGTCGCATTCGTCTCGTGTTATCGCTTTCATTATTTTAGTCGAGTCGCTTCATCGTTGATCGAGTCGACAGCCTTGGTCGAGTCCGGGCTCAAGATTCAAGAAGCGAAGATCTATAGAAATTTAAAATGCTTTGTTGAGTCATGTGATGTTTAGACTCATGGGCATAATGTATAAAAAATAAAATTCAAGGCTCCCATGAGTTTGTCAAATTTACCGGGTTCTTCTTCTAAATCCTTCTCTTTCCCAATCCCTTAGAATTTGCATATCATTAGGAATTCCCGTAGATAATTATTTATTTGATTGATTATGAATGTTTAGTTATTTATTGAGTTATTTTGTGAATATTTTATTTCTTTAGAATCTCCATCTTATTTACGAATTGTGCATCTTTTAGTTAAATAATGCGTGCAATTAAAATTCGAAATTAATAAAATGTAACTCATTTTTATCCATGAAAGTGCAACTTCTTTCCAATTAATTGGTTTTCCTATTTTAGCAAAATTATTTATTTATTTATTTATTTATTTATTTTCCTTTCTTTCTTTCTTTCCTTTTCAAGTCTAAGTTTATTTAAATTCATATTTCTTTAAAGTATAATCTATTATAATCTTAGAATTTCAATATTAATTTTAAACCATTTTATCAACGTATCGAAAGTTAACATTTTGAGTTATTTTGTGAAAACCGAAGGATTAACCGTAATTTTACGGATTTTCGAAAGTGCTTTCAAATCGAAACCTTCTTTCGAAAATAACGGAACCTCTTACTTCAGAATCTCTGAAAAGACCATTTTCCTTAAAACGGAGGAATTGCACGCATTATTTAATTAATTGGTTCCTAATTCTCCTAAATTAGGTGGCGACTCCAAAGAAAGCCCTTTGGAGTCCCATATTGTTGAACATTATACCCGAAACCTATCTTTTCTTAAAGAAAGGGTAATTTTTGGGGTTCAACACAACAAAGGCATTTTAAACAAGCTATTTACAATCAAAGTATTTATCTGTGACTCACATATTTTCAAGCTTTTAATGACAGAATTTTAAGCTAAGAATCAATAAAGCTACAATCTTGGGCTCACATTCTTAAAACAGTGTTATGCTAAATTCTTTTGCGCTCATACACACAATTCATGGCAAACGGGTGCTAAAACAAACTCAAATAAAGAAATGGAAACCAAGAAAATATTATAATCATGCAATCACTTTTTGTTTATGATTTTAACAGAAACACATATATATGTAGAAAAACAGCGAAAATTGAAAATGTGAGAAAGGTAAAATTTATTACCTCTTTGCGAGCAGCCAGCTGGGGCACGGATTCGAAGAAAAGCGACTCGAGCTAAGTGCGATGACTCGAACAAGGTTGTCGACTCGATTAGCGATGAAGCGACTGGACTCAAATAGTGAAGCAACGGCACAAATGAATCCCCAAAATAGAAACAATGACACTGCTTCTTTTATAAACTTGAAACTAAGAAAATTTATGTATGTATGCTGTATATTTTCTCCTTGTTCCTATTCACCCCTACTGCCGCTGTTGCTAAGAACTCCCCATTGTCCCCCATTAACGGCTGCCTCTATCTTCCCCTAGCTTTCAGATTTATAAGGAAATAAATTAGGGCTCTCGGATTCAATGAAATCCCTAAAACGACCTCCAACGGTCCTATTTGGATAAGGTTTTCGTACCATTTTTGAGCTGGAGGGGGGACCAGATGATATGGACTGATTTACTTTTAAAATTTGGGGGGAAATCCGGCTTCTTTGGGTCGATGGGCTTGAAATCGGGTTGGGAGAAAATGAAAATGGGTTCCAGGGTTTTCTGAATTGGGGAGGGAGTATAACGTTAAGATGGGGTCTTGCACGGGTAGGACGGGTTCAGGGCTACAAAATGCAGTTTTAGCCCATTTTCTTCAAATTACGATTATTTCACTTTTTTAAATTTAAAATTGACCCTTTTATCAAATAACTAAATATTAATTAAATTATTTCGGGACAAAATTGGGTGTCAACAATGAGTTCTCATTGTGATCTCTGTTTATACAGTTGGTGCAATTCAGATTGGGCAGGGTGTCCGTTGACAAGACGTTCTTTGACTGGTTGGTATGTTTTGTTGGGGCTCACCAATATCGTGGCAGACCAAGAAGCAGCAGAATGTTTCTCGGCCCTTAACTGAAGTTGAATATCGGTCGATGGCAATGATCGTATGTGAGTTGAAATGACTAAAAGGAATATTATGAAACCTCGATATCAAGCATTTTTCTCCGATAGAGCTGAAATGTGACAGTCAAGCGGCCTTACATATAGCTCGGAATCCGGTATTTCATGAGACGACCAAGGATATTGAAGTTGATTGTCATTTCATCTGTAATGAGATTATCGAAGGCACAATATGTTCCGGATACGTGCCTACATACAGTCAATTAAAAGACATTTTCACCAAGGCTCTGGGACAGGCACAATTTGACTATTTTCTTAACAAGTTGGGCATTAGGAATCCTGATGCTCCCTTTGAGAGGAGGTAATGGAATATATATAAATACCATACTTGTGGTTAGAGTTAGTTTAGGGATAGATGTGTAAATAACATACTAGGTTTTTATTTATATTATTGGGCCAAATCCATTATAATACGTGGAGGCTAAGTTAGATTAGGATTTTACACTTGTATATAATCCCCTTCATTAATGAGAAATGATGAGAAGTTTTCCATCCAAACGTGTGTCCTCAAAGGAAAGAGAACTTTCGATGAAAATGATCTCAAAAAGTTGAAATATCTAAAGTTAATGATTAAAGAAACATAGGTTTACACCCTCCAGCTTTGCTTATAGCCCCAAGAGAATGCAAAGGAAATCGAAATCGATGGATACACTATTCCACTTAAAACCAGAGTAATAGTTAATAGTTGGGCTATTGGAAGAGAGCCTGAAATTTCACACAACCCTGAAATTTTTATGCCAGAAAGATTTGAAAATAGTTCTGTGGAATTTAATAGATATCACTACGAATTTATTCCATTTGATGCATGAAGCAGGATTTGTCCAGGAATGCAGTACGGTTTAGGCAATGTTATGTATGCTTTAGCGCAATTGCTTTACCACTTTGATCGAAAACTTCCTTATGAAATACAACCAGAGGATTTAGATATGACTGAAACATTTGTAGTACTGCATCGAGGACAAATCATCTTCACTTGATTGCCATACCACATGATTTATCTCATGATTAATGCAAATGATCAGTAGCAAAGTCTTGTAATGCTTTCCCTCATCAGACTGAGTGCCAATCTATTTCATATTATAAGTGTATCCACTTAAAATTAACGATTAATATATTTAGAGATTTTATCAAGATTCTGATTCCGTTGATAAGACAATGAAACATGTTTTAAGATCTTCTGTTATGTATGGTAAAAGTATTTTGTAAACATAAACAGGGTTAAGGAGGTGAAAGTAGTTACACCATAAAACAGAAGAAGCTTGCTAAATTAGTGTAGCTAGAAAATGCACTACTGATAAAATGACAAAGTTAAGGTAGATCATACTAGTTTGAGTCATCTTATACAGTAGAGTAACTTTAATTATCTGTATTGTTCTTCTCATTGTAATTAGCTTGTTAATGTGATAGACCTTTTCATGTAAGTTGTAACTTTAAATTAATTAATCAGTGTAATAATCTCTCCAGGGGAACCATTGATCACTGTACTCCACAACAAGAGACATAACGGTAGAATAGCTAAAGAAAGACTAGTGTAGCTACACTTAATTGTATCACTATTAAAGCTCTCATTTAATTGTTTGTTGTTCATGCTACCAGAAAGAACTTTCTTTCTATATGTTACAAATAATATTTCTCTCAAAGCGTATATTTCTCGCAACATTCATTTTCACGAAGGTTATACTCATCAAGCATAGTATTCCAAGCATCAATAAATTCTCCTTCATCCTCATACTCATAAATGAATTTTTTAAAATAACCACGAAAAAAGCGTACCTTTTATGATTGAGGTGTTTAGCTGCATTTTATTCCATGTTCTAGACACACAACTTATAATGAACTTCAGGCATGACGATTGTGATAGCCTTACTCATAGCATGCAACACCTTGATCTGTAAAAATTATTTTTGGTTTTTTCTCAGGCATCGCTCTAAGATATGTTTCGAAAAATCATTAAAACGACTCGAAAGTCTCATCATACATCAGTGCACCTCACAAGCCACCATTTTTCTATGATTATTCAGTCAACAAAACTAGCCAAAGGTCTATGCTCTCTGTTTGTTTGGTAAGTTGTATCAAATGAATGCACATCTCCAAATATCCCATGATCTATTATAATCTTTGAATCTGTCCAAAATATGTTAGTGATTGTATCATCAATATCCAACTGTACCACAAAAAAGAAAGATGGATCTTCACTTTTCTTCTTTTAAAATATTCTAACAGTACCCCTAAAAGAAAAAATAAAAAATTAATAACAATATATACAATTTCTAATATGAAAAATTATTTTCCTAAGTAAAACAAAATACCTGCTTCCTCTTGTCTCAAGGCATTTTGTTGTTTGGTTCGGAGAAAATTCTTTTGATTTAATTTAATATAGCCCAGATTTTCTCGACCCTCAGCCTAAAGACTCATAAAATCAAATGTTGCATTGAAAAATAATCTATCATCTTCCGCTAGATCTATTTCATAAGCATGTACATTGTTTATTCTTTCTATGGGATGACATCATGTGAACCATAGATGTTGGAACAAGAGAATGATTATGTTCCAAATCAACCTTAGTAATATGATACTTTCTCGATGACTGACGAGTAATAATAATATTAGCTTGAAATCCTGACCTGGTTTCTTTTCGTGAATTTTTAGCTTGATATTTTTATTTATCATCATCACAAAAACCTCTCTTAAAATATGTGATCTTCCATGACGTTACATAACCCATCTTCTTGTTTGAGTTGACATACCCTTTGCTAATGGTGAATTCAATTCTTCTTGCATACTCATTATAAAAGTTAATTACTTTGTCATCGCTGTCAAACTCAAGACCAAGTTTAAGCTCACGATCTAGTGACCCTCGAGAGTTATTATGTAAAACTTCTTCAGGCTCCTTTTCGTACATGCTTTTTCAAGCTTGTCCATTTTACTACGAATGAAAAGGATTACCTATATAAAACATAACTTAATTTTGATTAATCAATCAAATTCTAACATAGGCGCAACACAAAACTCAAACAAAAATGTTAAACAATTAAATGAATTATAAAATTAAAACTCAGCAAATACACAAGATCAAACAGTTAGTATATATTAAAAGGCAAGTAATAAAAAGCTCGTCTCTCGAGAGTACATTACTCCGCTGCTATGCAATTGATCTCACCGGTAAAAAGCTTTTGCTTTATCAGAATCTTTGAAAATGAATAAAAAATAATTCTTGAATAAATTTATAATAAAAATATTACCACATATTTTTGGTGATAAATAAAATCTTGTTTCAAAAGGAATGAGATTAGGTGTTTATGAACTTTTCCCGATAAAATATTCTACTCAAGTTCAATTCTCTCCGCACCACTTTTTAAATTTTTTTTAAAGTCTAAAAAAGGCAATTGTTTTATAGATCACATGGCGGGGCCTACTACCGCAAAAGGATGCTCTTAAAAAGTGGACGCTTGTAACAAATGAAAGACGTCAGTTTTACCCTTTTTTTTTTTTAATTATTTTTCAGCCATGAATTGTTTTCCGATTTACTTATATATTGCAAATAGATATTTTAGCCATTCAATGCTTGATAGGACATGTGGTGCCAATATTGCATTGAGCAATTTTTTTTTTTTTTTTTTTTTTTTTTTTTTGCGTTAAAACTAGCATTCATTCATTAAACTGACGATGAAAGTAAATTAATACATAATGGATTTTGGTCCATATGCTCCGTATGTAAAGTTTTTTGTCTATCCCTGTCCAAAATATTAATACAGGAGTTTAAACAAAAGACATAACAAAATAGAACATTGGACTGCACTGAAGAGCTCCCCCACTTAGCTAACGAGTCTGCCAATCCAGTACATGGCAAACCCTCACATGCTCCAACTCTGTAATCAACAACCTACAATAAAAAAATATGTGTGAGTATAAACTGCTAGGTTTTTAGCATGTTAATTAATACCTGAGCATCTGTATCAATGATTAGAGGTAATAAATTGTATTCCTTTGCGATTTTGAGACCCAGGAGTAATCCCTTTAGCTCACTATAGAGAGCACTTAGGCTATGGAACTTTTTAGAAAAGCTCAAAATCCAGTCTTCTTTGGAATTTCTAAAAACTCCTCCTGCACTGCCTTTATTACTTTTGGGCTCAAAGGCACCAAACACCATCGATATTAAGTTTAAAAGTGTCGACTACAGGAGGCTTCCAAAAACGTATATGGTTTTCCTTGATTGTAGGGGTTGAGAGATGGTGGCTTATGCCTATTGTAGCAAATTCAATTGCTAGAGTTAATACCATGTTTCCATTGCACGTGTTTGGATTTTGGCTAAATAAAAAGGAGTTCATATTTTTCCAAATCATCCAAGCAATGAATGATATTATAATATTAGGGGATATGGAAAGGGTGTTGTGGTAGATAGAATTGGATTTATTTGATATAGCTGTATTGGGTTAAATCCGTCGTCACCAAGCTTGATGACTGAGCATCCACGTAGGACAACGCACAGATGACACGTGGCTATGAAGGAACACAAAGGCAACGGATAGAATCAAAGATGAACAGTTACAACGGGCAGATGAACAGTTATTACGGCCAGAACAGTCGCAACTCATCATCAAGCAGATTCAAAATAGAAGTCTTATTCTAAGGCAACGTAACTGCTCAATCAAGGAGTTACAACTGCTCGCGAACGGACATTTAGTCATCTATATATTGTAATTCGAGTCACAAGCATTGGATCGTTTTTTACTCTCTCTCTGAACAATTTCATCTGTACTCCAATTATTAATACGCGATTCTTTATCTTCTGCCTATACTTATTACTTCTACCCGCAATCAAGTGATCTCATTTATTACTCTGCTATTCAAATATCATAAAGAGTACGAGGAAGGAATTTGGTCAAGTCTACGCGACCTGAATACGGTTCCTTCTATTTAATCTTCATTTATTACATCGCATTAATCGTGTCCTTATTTCCTCATCTCTATTGCAATCATTTATTGTGAGCATTTACTTCCTCTACGTTCTCCATAGACCTTTATATCTGTTCATATTGAGCATTTAATCTTGATTATTGATCGTGACTCCGCTTTATAAATTTAATTGTGAATTAACCTAATAAACGGGATTACGGTTAAACAATTTGGCGACCACAGTGGGAGCCGATCAATAACTTCCGTAGGTTAATTGCTTATCGTATTTTATTCTTTATTCGTCTTTCTTCTCGCTCGTTGGCTTTTCTCGTTTTCTTTTTGTCAACATGGCAGATAACGACTCATACAACAACGCTCACGTTGGCGGGCAACAAGACCTTAACGCTGCGGAGCAAGTGGACTTGAATCCGGTCGGGGACGAGCAGCAAGACGTTCTTCCTGCAGACGACAACGTAATCCCCATTGCAGAAGACGAAAACGCACTCCCAGCAGAACAGGAAAACGAGCACAGCCAGCAGAGTAGCAGAAATAGCCGCCCCCGTGGCCGAGGAAACTCCGATCAAGGACCTAGAAGACCCAATGGCCCTGGGAATTCGAGGAATTCTCAAGACGCTGTCCTTGAATTCATACGGCAACAGGCGGAAATCAAAAGGCAAATACGGGAAGCTATTGATGGACTACGAGGACAAGCCCCGCCAGACGCAGGAAATCCACCCATTGGGCGTCCAAGGGATGCTTCACCGTCCCATGCCTCGAGACGCGCTGAAAATCAAAATGCAGGATCAACAGTGCCGACGGAGATGAGCGAGGTCATGGAAGCCCTCACCAGACAATTCAAAGAAAGCCAGGAGGCCCTGCAGCGTTCTCTCCATGAGAGGATTGATCAAATCCCTGGCGTACCACCTACTTTGAAGAAAGTTGACGTTCAACGGTATACTCAAAGGCCTTGGAAGAAAGAAGCGGCACCCAAGGCAATACCCAAAACATTCAAAATGCCAAACATACCAAGATACCGGGGAACAACTGACCCCAACGACCACTTGATGATGTTTAGCAACTTCATAAAGGCAAGCGATCTCACCGACGAGGAGATCGAGTCAGTACAGTTGAAGAAATTTGTAGAAACCTTGGCAGACGGCGCTCTGCGATGGTACTCAATGCTGCCACCAAATTCAATAGGATCCTTTGCCGAGATGGCAGAGTTATTTGTCAAAGCACACACAGGCGCTCAGAAAACAGAAACAAGAGTTGAAGACATCTTTGAAATCAAACAACTGCCCGGGGAGTCTCTCCGGAAGTATGTGGATCGCTTTCAGCGTGAACGCATGTTGCTACCCAAAGTTCCAGATCGATGGGCGGCTATTGCATTCACTAACAGTTTGGACGTCAAAAGTTCTGAAGCGACCAGACGATTGTACGAATCCCTGGGAGAATATCCTGCAGCCAATTGGTCGGATGTCTACAATCGCTATAATTCAAAGGTACGCATAGACGAAGATAAATTAATTGGCACAGGTGCCCGGGGACGGAGCCAAGCTCGCACCAGCGGCGCTGGGGGAAAGATCGAGACCGATAAACCAGACGCACGGCACGAGCCATATCCCAATCGGTCACGTAATAACTCAAATGGACGCGGTCGTAACAACAAAGGCCTCGCAAGGGGCAATGATTCCGCTTCAACTTCTAGTGGACTTCCAACCCTGCCCGTTTTCACTATCGGAGCAGTTGAACTTGTAGCAGTGCTTGAGGGGATGAGCGAAAAAGTCAAGTGGCCTAAGGATATGAAGGGTGACCCCAGCAAGCGCAGCAAAAACTTATGGTGCGAATTTCATCGCGATCACGGCCACACAACGGATGACTGCAAGGCTCTAAGGTACGAGGTCGCTAACTTATTGAAACAGGGCTATCTCAAGGAGTTCTTGACAGAGAAAGGAAAGCAAACTCACGCAAAGGCCCAGCAAAATAGATCGGAACCTCCCCGAGCATCATCTCCAAAAATGACAGTCAACGTTATATCTGGTGGTATTGAGGTCGATGCAGTCACATACACAGCAAAGAAATACGCCAAAGTATCAATTACAAAGACCAAACGGCCACGACTCGAGGATACAATAACTTTTGAAGAAACAGATGCGGATGGCTTGCAATTTCCTCACATGGATGCCTTGGTGATCACATTGCGAGTGGAGGAGTTTGATGTCAAGAGAGTACTCGTCGATCCAGGCAGTTCAGCGAACATCATGTTGTCTCGAGTCGTGCAGGAATTGAAACTATACGATAAGATTATACCAATTTCTCGTGTGAGAAGACGTTGGGAGAAATTACTTTGACGACCCTAGTCGAAGGCGTTATGAGACGTACAACATTTCACGTCGTTGATGGGGACATGGCCTACAACATAATCCTTGGGAGGCCATGGATACACGATATGCAAGCAGTCCCGTCAACATATCATCAAGTAATGAAATTCCCTTCAGAGTGGGGAATACGAGAAGTTCGGGGAGAGCAGCGTTGCGCTAGAGATTGCTACTCAGCAGCAGTCAAGCTCCCCGAGGAGGCGAAATAGCAATCAAAGAACCCGGGGTCAGAGCCAAACGATGAAGCATCAGACTACCAGGTCCCGGAGTTCATATCAAAGTTAGACGCACGAGGAGAGTACGCGCCAACTATTGAAGCTTTGGAACCAGAAGAACTTTTCGACAACATGCCTGAAAGAAAAGTATATTTGGGAGCAGAGATAAACAAGGACTTACGCAAAGATATCTTGCACTTCCTCAAGGAGCAGCACACCACTTTTGCGTGGTCACACGCAGATATGACAGGAATCTCCCCGGAGATTATTTGTCATAAGTTGAACGTAGATCCTTACCATCGCCCGGTAAAGCAAAAGAAGCGCCAACAAGGAGCATTCAGGAATCAGATCATAAATGACGAAGTTGACCGCTTGCTCAAGATTGGCTCCGTCCGAGAAGTCAAGTATCCAGATTGGCTGGCCAATGTGGTCGTAGTGGCAAAGAAAAATGGCAAGTGGAGGGTCTGCATCGACTTCACTGATTTGAACAAAGCCTGCCCAAAAGATTCTTACCCACTACCTCAGATTGACCAACTAATCGATGCGACGGCCGGGCACGAAGTGCTTACATTCCTTGATGCATATTCAGGCTATAACCAAATATTAATGGATCCCAACGACCAGGAGAAAACTTCCTTCATCACTTGCCGAGGTACGTATTGCTATAAAGTAATGCCTTTTGGACTTAAAAATGCAGGTGCGACTTACCAACGCTTAGTCAACCGGATGTTTCACGACCACATTGGCAAAACCATGGAGGTCTACATCGACGACATGTTGATCAAGTCCAAACGGGCAGAAGATCACTTAACACATTTGAAGGAGGCCTTTCGAATCCTTGATCAATACAACATGAAACTCAACCCAGAGAAGTGCGCATTCGGAGTGGGTTCAGGAAAATTTCTTGGTTTCATCGTTTCCCAGCGAGGGATCGAGGTAAACCCCGCCCAGATAAAAGAAATAGAAGCCATCCCCGACGTACTACATAGCAGAAAGGATGTAATGCGGCTAACTGGGAGAGTAGCAGCGCTAAGGAGATTCATCGCTCGTCTGATCGATGCAAAAGCTTCTTCGACGTGCTGAAACAGGACAAAGAGTTCGACTGGACCCCTGAATGTCAGCAAGCACTTAAGGATTTGAAGCGATACTTGTCAAACCCGCCTTTACTCTCAACACCCCTACCAGGTGAACAACTACTACTTTACCTGGCCGTGTCTGAATCTGCGGTAAGCGCAGTACTGGTTCGAGAAGACAAAGGTAAACAACTTCCAATTTATTACATTAGCAAATCCTTATTAGATGCTGAAACTCGCTATCAACCTTTGGAAAAATTAGCACTAGCCTTGGTAATCGCTGCCCGTAAATTAAGACCTTATTTTCAAAGTCATTCAATAGCTGTAGTTACTACCTTCCCATTACGCAATATCTTGCACAAACCTGTATTCTCGGGCAGGTTAGTAAAATGGGCAGTAGAATTAAGTGAGTTTGATATATCTTATCAACCCCGGGTAGCCATAAAATCTCAGGCTCTGGCAGATTTTATTGCAGACTTTAGTGCTACTATGTACCCTGATGCTCAACGTGAGGCGGTTCTTTTCGCCGGATCGGAGTCGGGGACGTGGACTTTGCACACTAATGGATCCTCAAGTGTAAAAGGATCGGGATTAGGCATAGTTCTTACTACTCCCTTGGGGGAGACCATTAGACAGGCCATAAAATGTCCCTTCATTACAAATAATGAGGCCGAGTATGAGGCCGTAATTGCAGGATTGAAATTGGCTCGAGATTATGGAGCAGGCAGAATCCACCTTAAGAGCGACTCTGCCCTGGTTGTCAATCAAATAAATGGTGGCTTCGTGGCAAGGGAGTCTCGTATGCAGAGGTATCTTGCCCGAGTCACTGGTCTGCTAGCACAATTCGACAGCTGGGAAGCCGTACAGATCCCACGGGAAGAGAACCACGAGGCTGATGCCCTGGCAAACTTGGGCTCAGTGGTAGAGATTGGAACAACAGGTTCAGTGGCCGTGGCTCATCTTCTGTGTACGACAATTGATAAAGATGCAATGGAGGTCAACACGACCAGCCTGACTTGGGATTGGAGGAATGAGATAATCAATTATATACTACATGGAACCCTACCATCAGACGCTAAAGCTGCTCGAAAACTGAAGATTAAAGCTGCCAGGTATGCAATTTTGGATGATATCCTCTATCGTAAGACTTTTGCAGGCCCACTCGCCAAGTGTCTAGGTCCCAGCCAAACTGAGTATGTGATGAGAGAAGTTCACGAGGGTTGCTGTGGAAACCACTTGGGAGGCAAGGCGCTTGCGCGAAAGCTTATACGAGCAGGCTATTATTGGGACAAAATGGAAAAAGATATCAACGAGTTTGTCAAGAAATGTGACAAGTGCCAAAGGTTTGCACATCTCCTCCATCAACCAGCAGAACCCTTGCACTCAATTATCTCCCCGTGGCCATTTATGAAATGGGGGATGGATATCATTGGGGCACTACCCGCTGCACCCAGAGGGGTACGTTTCTTATTAATTATTACGGATTATTTTACAAAGTGGGTTGAAGCTGCAGCATACTCAAAGATACGTCAAACGGAAGTAATTGATTTCTTTTGGCGTTATGTCATTTGTCGCTTTGGTGCACCCAAAGAGATTATAATGGATAATGGTCCTCAGTTCGTTGGTCAGAAGGTCACAAGGTTCCTTGAGGATCTACGTATTAAGAGGATCACTTCTTCCCCATACCACCCAGTGGCGAACGGGCAGGCAGAATCGACCAACAAGATAATAGTGGATTCTCTCAAAAAGCGTCTTGAGCAGGCCAAAGGGTGTTGGGTAGAAGAGCTCCCCGGGGTTCTTTGGGCATATAGAACAACTACAAAAATGAGCACCGGGGAGACGCCTTATTCCTTAGTATATGGTTCTGATGCATTGATTCCAGTTGAAATCGGCGAGCGAAGTCTGCGATATGCTCATGCAACTGAAGAGTCTAACTCAGTCAACCTCTCCGAGGAGTTGGATTTTCTAGAGGAACGAAGGGAATTAGCCCTTATACGAGTAGTAGCTCAGAAGGAAAGGATAGAACAATATTATAATCGGGGACTTAGGCTGCGTAACTTTGAAGTCGGGGACTTTGTATCGCGTAGAGTTTCCCAGAATACGCAAGAAGCAAACGTCGGCAAACTTGGTCCAAACTGAGAAGGTCCCTACAAGGTGGTTGCATCCGTTGGTAAGGGCTCATATCGTTTGGCACGACCAGATGGATCGCTTCTACCCAGCAGTTGGAACGTGACTCACTTAAAGAGGTACTACTTCTAAGTAGTACGTGGGTTAGTGTCTCTATCCATTCTTTGTTGCTTACTTGTTATTGTTCTCTTTTAAGTTATTTTCTTATCTTTGTCTAAATGGTACTAACGGTCTTCAAAAGGCCAGATCCGTTTAGCTCAACTGGTAGAGCTCGAAGTCCTCGTGCTTCGCGGCTGTGGGTTCAAATCCCACAACGGACACACTCCTCTTTTGGTTATATGTGTTCCTTGATTCAACGTCTCACCCATTGTCTTTTTATGTTCGAAATTACGAAATTTCAACATAAAAACAGGGGGGGTGGCAAGGGCCCCAGTAGGCCAAAATCCTGGCTAACATGAGTGATCTTCGAGCAGAGCAAGGTCATGATCATTTGCCAAATCCACAATTGAGCAGAATCAAGTAAGTTCAATAGAACTGTTTACTTGTGCTATGTTATTTTTACATTTTGCGGCTAAGTATTCGCCCAAAGTCTATAACGTTACGACCAAACAATCTTGTGTCTTGGTCATTGGGTTGCTTATCCTTTTCAATAGAAATAACAGGGTAGAACTCAATTAACAAAACTACTACAACTTTTACTCGAGTAACAAAATTTTTCTGCGAAAACTTTCAACTGTCAAATATGATAAGCAAAGTTTATCGCAAGGCCATCTTATACGGCCAAACTTCAGTCAAACTAAACGGCCTAGTTTCGTCCAGCCAAGGAGGCCTGACTTCATTTATCTTAACTAAGGGCAACTTAACCTAGTTATGATCAAATTTTATTTTGTACATCTGCGCAGATTAACACCGAAGGGGGAACTCGGACACTAGGATTTGAAATATAATCCTGACCTCTGAAAACCTCATCAAACAACAGATATCAACATCATTCATGTAAGCAAGACTTAAGACCAAAAATGGTCATCAAGCCTCGCCGAGTCAAACAAAGAAACAGTCAAAATGTACATTCATTCACAAATGTTCAAAGTTAACAACATTCAGTAGAAATTTACAAGAAGGACCAGATAAGGCTTTAATCGTCATTTGGGCCAGGATCTCGACCTGATGCACTAGCTCCATCAGTCGGATCTCCACCCAAGTCTTCATCTTCGTTATCCTCACTGCCTTCGTCGTCCTCTTCATCATCGTCATCATCAGCCTCCACCTCCATGCCCAAGACCTGCTTGACACTGATAATAGTCGCTATGGTCTGGTCGAGGACTGAGTCGACGTTAATTTGGCCGCGCTGCATTTGGATGAGCAACTTCTTCTTGGCTTCGAGGGCCTCCAGTTTAGATTCAATTGTATAACGGTCCCTCAAGTTAGCCAAATCCATCGTCAGTTGCTCCTGGATCCTTGCCGATTCTTCAGCCCGATTCTTGGCCTCTTGAAGTTCTCCTCGAGCAGCCTGAGATTCGGCTTCAGCCTTGTTCATGTTTCTCAACATCAAGTCAGAAGCGCTACGGATGCTCTCCAGAGTAACTTCCTTCATATTAAGTTCATGGGCAAGTTGGGAGATTTGACGGCCTTGCTCATCCATCTTGGCTTTCAGGTCTTCAAAGGAGAGCGTAAACCCTTCTTTCTCAGCCAGAAGGCGGTCCCTCTCCTCGAGGAGGGCGTGTACCTTGTCGTTGGCCTCAGTGTTGGATTTCTCCAACCTGTCTATTTTGTCCTCAAAAAAGCCACGCCTCCCTTCCAGGATCCGCTTCTCCTTGACCAGGGCCTGTTTCTCCTCTTCTAAGGCCTGAATGACCTGAACAGCCTCCAAAAGGTCTTTCTTCAGACCAAGAACTTGTTCCTGATTATTCAACCTGGAGCGAAGCATGAGCTCGGTAGCCATCATACTCGCCTGGCAACAAGTAAAAAATACGCAGATAATTAGAACCAAGGTTTTTAATAAAAATAAAGGGAGTAAAGAAGGAAACATTACCTGAGCAAAGTCTTCAGCAATTGCATAAGCCAACTGCTCATCGTTCATGCTACGCATGTTCCACTCTTCGCGAGGGCCGATCAGGTTGGACGTCACCTTGACCAAGTGGCCAGGCTTCGTCAGAAAATCTGTGTCTGGAGGGATGATGAAGTCACACTCCCTCATACACGGCCTGGGCTCCCTCGCTTGTTCCGAAGGATAGTTGGGGCCAAATTTGTGGCGAATACCTTTAACGGAGTACGCCCCAATCGTTCCTCCTAAAGATACTCGCCTGGTGAGCCTAGTGCGTGAGACCTCGACGTCGCCTGTCTCGTCGGGGCCCAGAGTATCGCACTCTTGCAGATAAACTGGCGCCACCCCATCAGCAGCCAAGTTCATCATGTCTTTATAATAAAATACCTGGGGTTCAGCCTCCCCCCCAGCCTTCCTCTGATCACCAACCTCCTCATTTTTCTCCTCATCCTCCTCTCTCATCGGCTCCTTGCCTGGACGCCTGCGGCTGGCTTGCTCAGGCTCACCTTGTTGACTACCAGCCCGCTCAGGCTCGTCCGGCCTTAGGTCCTCAGGAAAGAATGCAAAACTCTCATGCACTCTTTCTTCCCCTATCTCCCCAGCCTTATCCCCCTCTTTCTCATCAGCTCGGGGACTTTCCTCAAAGGCATAAGAGGAAGTCTCTACCTCTTTCCCCTTGTCACCTCGAAGAGGTGCCCTCCTCCTTCGAGTCAAGCTCACGTCGGGAGCCTCTGAATCTGAGATATCAAAAATTATAGGCTCAGCAGATTCAGGGGCGGCCGACGAGCTTTTAACACTCTCTTGCCCAGCCTTGGGCGTATCAACAGCAGCAGCACCGGTTCCAACGGTTTTTTCAGAAGACTGAGGAGTCTTACGAGCTGTCCTTTTCCTCTTCTTAGGTTTACTCTTTTCAGAGTCAGTTTGCTTTCTCTTCAAACTCGCAAGGACCTCCTCACCACCTTCCCTGGCTTTGACGGCTGCCGCAGTCTGGAGAATAGCAGCTGCCTCCTCGTTGATCTCAGCCACGGGGTCAACACTCTCCACCACAGGAGGAGGAGCAGGAAAGTAACTACCACTAGTACCTAAACCTGGGGATAAAGCCATGTTAATACCCTGACGAATTCAGCATAAATTAGCAGGGAATTAAGTAATCGGCTTACCATGGGTGCTAGGGTTCGACAATTTCTTGTCAGAAGCATAATGAGACCACTGCCTCTGCTCGTGGGTGAAGGCCGCCAAAATGGGTTCAACCCAAGCAGACAATTCCTCCTCTGAGATCAGGCCGTCGTAAGGAATCTTGTCAACTAATCAATAAAAAGTGAAGGTCAGAAGGTGCAAACACGCAATTCAGAGATTAATGCAAAGACTCGGGGACTTACGAGTTTTATTCCACACCTCGCGGAGATTAGTTTTGCTGCCACGTGTGAGGAGCCTGGACTGCACATAGACATACCTATGCATCCAACCCCTATCCCCTGTGTCTCCAGAATTGTGCACTAGAGCTTTTCTTCCTCTCATACGGGCATTAATATACCCATCTCTTGCAACCTGAAGGCTGTACAAAGAGATAAAATGCTTGAATTCAAAATCCTGCTCGGTTTCATCAGCAAACCATTGTAGCAGGGAAACAATCCTATAAATGCTTGGGCACAGCTGCCCCGGGCAGATAAGGTAGTATTTACAAATGTCCTCTATAACAGGATGCAGGGGCAGCGTATGGCCTATCGTAAATGGATACGTGGATATGGCCGTCCAACCAGTCCTTACAGAAGTAATGTTCTCCGTTGGGTAGGGGCAAGAAACTGTAACATCATCGTCCCAGCCGCAATCTTCCTTAACCTTAGGCAAGAGGTCAGGGGTGATTGAACTTTTAAACCGGCTTGAAGGCCATGACCTTATGTTGCCGTAATGACTGAAAGAGCTAATTGAACAATCATTCTCAAGGCTCCCCCAAAGTTTTGGAATCACGTCAGCAACAGAAGTTGAGGAGCTTGTGGATTGACCACCTGCTGCTGAAGAAGTACTAGCCGCGGCGTCCATATTCAAACTTTTCTTAGCTTTTGGAGACATTTTGACTAGAAAGTTGAAAGGATTTTGTGCGTTTTAGAGAATTCTTGGAAAATCGCTTTGAAGCTTTAAAGATTCAGACGAAATTGGGAATGAAGCAAAAGGTTTCCAGATGGTGGAAGTCATATTTATAGAGTTGGTAAAACACGGCCCGCACCTACACGTGTCAAGCATTCGTGCAAGGAGTAAAACCCAGCCACTAAAAAATAAAATAATAAAAGTGACGGTTTTTGCCTTGGGACGTGCGAGACGTGAGTAGGCGCAGTTCAATCATCATACCTGCAGTATCGGAACACGCAACAGTCACTTTTCAGTAAAAAGTGGAGCGGAATTGACAGCTTGCACGTTTTGTCTTTAGCAGAGCATTTAATGCCTGTACTAATAGGATGCCAATCAAATCAAAAGCTCTTGAGAAAGCATTTAATGCTTATGCTGATGGGATGACGATCGACTCAACGGGCAGCATCCTGTAAGGATTCAAGTGTATTGTCTAAAGAAAATTCAAAAGAGTCCTTTCCCGCTCAAAATTCGTTTTCCACTCCTCGACCAGATTCTCTGCCCGAGTAGTGCGGGGACTATCTGTATTGGGTTAAATCCGTCGTCACCAAGCTTGATGACTGAGCATCCACGTAGGACAATGCACAGATGACACGTGGCTATGAAGGAACACAAAGGCAACGGATAGAATCAAAGATGAACAGTTACAACGGGCAGATGAACAGTTATTACGGCCAGAACAGTCGCAACTCATCATCAAGCAGATTCAAAATAGAAGTCTTATCCTAAGGCAACGTAACTGCTCAATCAAGGAGTTACAAATGCTCGCGAACGGACATTTAGTCATCTATATATTGTAATTCGAGTCACAAGCATTGGATCGTTTTTTACTCTCTCTCTGAACAATTTCATCTGTACTCCAATTATTAATACGCGATTCTTTATCTTCTGCCTATACTTATTACTTCTACCCGCAATCAAGTGATCTCATTTATTACTCTGCTATTCAAATATCATAAAGAGTACGAGGAAGGAATTTGGTCAAGTCTACGCGACCTGAATACGGTTCCTTCTATTTAATCTTCATTTATTACATCGCATTAATCGTGTCCTTATTTCCTCATCTCTATTGCAATCATTTATTGTGAGCATTTACTTCCTCTACGTTCTCCATAGACCTTTATATCTGTTCATATTGAGCATTTAATCTTGATTATTGATCGTGACTCCGCTTTATAAATTTAATTGTGAATTAACCTAATAAATGGGATTACGGTTAAACAATAGCTAATTTGATCCGAGATACAAAATCTGTAGCAGGCTTATTGATAGAGGGGAAATAATTTCATATGACGTTTGCTTTAAGGCAACTACAGAAAATATGGTCTATTATTTCAAATTGGTTAGGACAAGATTTGCATGCACGAGATGGGATGATGTACCTATTAAACAGGTGATCGGCGGTTGAAAGTTTATTTAAAACTAGGAGCCATAAAAAAGGTCTAATCTTAGGTAGAGTGGTTATTTGCCAAATCCAATGGTGATTAAAATCCTGTTTATCAATTTGGTTTGGAATTTCAATTAGGAGGGGTATGGAGTTTGTGGAGAAAAACCTAGAGCTGGTCATATTCCAGTGGAACGAGTCTTTGTCTTGTTGATTATTTGAAATATAGGCAGTCTGCATTGGCCAAATTGGACAAAACAATACTGGACAAAATTGGGACCCTATTTACTTTGATGTATTATATATAAACAATTATGACACATATTATGACACATATTATGTCTTAATTCTACTTTATCTAAAAATGTATAGTATCGTTTAGGTTGCTTCTCTATCCTAGGTTCAACCAGCTCGTGGTTACTCTCTCACGAGCTTGTCATTTAACACTATCGTTTGGATAGCATGCACCAGAGCACGCTTGTACTTGTTAACTCTTATATAACTATGATACTACCAGTGGATTAGATATATTTAGATATGACTAAAAGATTTGTGATTTGGTGGATTTAGATATGACTGAAACATTTAGAATAACAGCCATGAGGTAAAATCATCTTCACTTGATGGCCACTCCATACAATTATTATTGCACTTGGTGGAAAGATATAACAATAAGTTGTTCACTATACATTACTACTCTTAGTTCTAATATAAATACAAACCTCCGAACTACTATCTTATCCTGCTTCCAGCAGATTATACAGAAACTAGACCTTGAAGACCTCTGGATCTTACGACTACACATATAGTACTCAACAAATCCCCATCCCACCACCACCCCTCTCTCTTCGGGTTCTAAGAATTCACAATCCAAATTTTATTGGTTCATATTAGTTGTGGACAAGCACATTCTTCATAACTTATGCATGCAATTTCTTTAATTTAAAAATATAGGATCAAGTAAACTAGCTCAGTGCATAATTAGTTAACTAGCTCAGTTTACAATTTAACAAGATGAGAGAAATAGCAAAATTTTAGAAATTCCAAGAATGTTATCCCACCAGAAATCTATTTAACAAAAATGAAAAGAAAAACCAAATGTAACATTAATTTGAGACACATGCAAATACATTCCACATGGCAGAGGTGGATCTTGGATTTCAAGAGTATGAGTTCACCAATGTTAGGAGCAGAGTTATATTAGGGTTTTGCCTGAATTTTTAACTTATTCGAACTCCTATTTCTTGAAGATAGTGTGAAAGACTCCTAACAGGAATATATTTCATTCATATGACTTATTTTTTACTTAGGAGAGAAGTCTTAGACATTTATAAATTGAAGACCATTCTCACGAGAACAACACAACTCCAAATATTTAATCATTCAAAGAATCATGTTTAGGGGGAGATTTTATGTTTTAATTTTTTTAAGCAGCTTTTAGTTCCTCCCTATGTAAGTCAATTGACCAAACCGCTTTTAAATAATTTTTTTTTTATATATTCAGTTTTATGTTTGATTTATTATCATCAATGTTTGTGTTTTAGCTTCTGCATGATGCATGTTGTTTTGATCCCAACAAGTGGTATCAGAGCTAATGGTTCAACCATTAATTGAGGGAGATTGAAGACAGGTTCAAGGCGGGTCAGTTCTAGCCGCAACTAGTTGATGATAATGAAGATTTTATCAAATAAATTTGTCCATAATGCTACTTGTTGAACAAAAATGATATTGTTATATCTTTACAAATAAACCCTTTTTTAACTCATGTTTGAGCCACTTTCAACCCATGTCAACTTGTAATACATGGGCTCCAATGTCAGTTTTAACCATGCTTATTTTTAACATATGACTCTTTTTAACTAATACAATCTTTTAATCCATTCTTGGACTCCTTTCAACCTAAGTTTTGGGCTCCTTTTAACCAAGCAGCACTGTGAAGTTTTTATCTAAGAATTAACAAATCAACGAAGACCTTCCACTTAGCCTTTGGAGTATCATCATATATAACATGTCTGATATCATCAAAGTCTGGTGAATCCTCAATAACCTAAAGTACAGCTCTATCAACCTGCGGGAACTGTAGAAACTCATTCAGCTTGTCAGGGGATAAGTCAACCATTTTGCCACGAACATTCACCACATTATCAATATCCATCCTTCAATTTTCCAGAAGCTCACGAACCCAAGATGCGTTACCTTGCCAAACCCAGCTAGCAACACACTCCACTGTCTTCTCTCAATCTCATCTAGCAGATCTGGAAATTTTCTCCTACACGGCTCAATGTCAGTAGGTGGTTCACTCAGGACACTCTTATCACAAATCTCTTTGTAATCTGCTTTGGCTTGATCATCACGCCATACTGTGTGAGAAACTATTTTGCGCCGCTTAGCCCCAAGTTGTTCCTTCGAATCAGTTTCTTCTCTTGCCCTGTATTCTTTCTTACACGTCCCATTGAAGTCAACACCTACAAACAAAGATGAAACAACCACATAATACAACTGATCATGCCCAAAAATCAAAACTTCAGTTTAGCGCTCAGGGCCTATCAACACACAGGCAGCATCCAGAAATACCATAAAACAGTTATAAGAACCTATACAAGAGTCTATATATACTTGCAGAAAGAGTTAGTCAAAACAAGGGGTATGAATACCAACCCCAGCACCAGTAAATAGTAGGAAAGGTCCATCTCATCCGTGGCCTTGGAGAAAGTACAGTCAGAAGCTAAACAAAGGCTCACCATGCAAGACGCAACATAAAAAAAATATAACGCAAACATTCAATTCTCATGCCTTATTCACAACACACTTGGATATTTTAAGAAAATAGTCGCTTAACTAACAGAGAAACGCAGAAGCGAACAAAGTTGAGCATGTAAACTTGAACAGGGAGGCAAAAACACAAGTATCCAATATATTGATCAGACAACCACCATCAAAATTCAACACCTCTATTGGACGTTTCAGTTACAACATCTTCAATATACAAGCATATTACACACCGCAGTATCTGTAATCGACAAACAGCTTAGTCGACATAGCACCAATATTTACCCCTCCCGGTTTCAGTATAATCACAAGCAACAACCCCAATATGAATTCAAGCTAACTAAGAATTAACAAATCAACGAAGACCTTCTGTTTTTACACATTGCAATGGCGCCAAAATTTGATCACGCCCAACTACGCCCTATAAAAGGGACTAAGCGGTCGCAACAAATATAGCTTGATATTTAAAGTTCCGAAGTCGAATCCCTCAGAAAACACACGAAATCTAGTTGCTAATCCAACTAATTTATCTAACCAACTAACTTCGAAGTTTTGTATTTGTATCATGGTTTCAATGTAACAAAAGTAAATAGCTATAAAGAAATAAATTAATCAAGGATTTAAAATCATATGATTGATCTACCCAACTCCTACCTATGTGTTAGAATAATATTTTAACAAATTCAATTTGGTCTTCCTATTGAACACTTGCTTCAAATTCAAAACTGTTCACTCCCATGTAATAGTTGTAACTTTCATTAACCAATTTTCCAATTAACTAATGAAGATACATAGGACTACACGTATAGTTCACAATCAGGGTCAATGATCACAAATCAACTTACTGACAATCTAAGTAATACCTTGGTTTTAGACTGAAATATTGCTAAGTATTTTTAGCCCGAACCTATGAATCTATCTCTAGACACACAAGAATAATGGGTACAATCAATTAGGGGCCCTTCCAATTAATAGCAATCAAAACATAAACATTTAGATAGGAAGAATTCACAAGTTTCATTCATAAAAATAAATATTCATAGCACATAAGTATTGGAGTGTTCAATCAATCCTAGAATGGGTAAATTAGCCACTCATATTCATGATAATTATGTCAATGTAATTCATGAATAATTAAATTACAAAAAAATAAGGAAGAATTTAGGAAAAACTTTATTCTTGAAGTCTCCAAAGCTCTAGCCTCCTTTTTTTTTGCTTCTTTCCCCGTCTAAAATTCATAAAGCAGGCAAGAGAAGCTTTTATACCCTGTAGGAAACTAAGAAAAGTCCTAAAAAGCCCTTATATTTTCACCCACAATTTTCTGCTCCGCGTGGTGCCCGCATGCCACGCGGACTCAATTTCTTCAGGCAGTTCAGCTCTCATGGTGCTCGCGTATTTGGCCTAAATGAGTTGAAATTTTTTCTCCACTCTTAAGCAAAGACTCTATTTCTTCCCATGTTACTCGCGTGGCACACAGATCAATTGAAATCTTTAATGTCTTCACTTTTAACTCCAACACTTGCACTTTCCTGCTCAATTCACCATATTAAATTCCTACAACACCAAACAACTCAACTAGTATAAATTCTTGATAGTTTTGCGTATAAACTCTTAAATTTACTATCATAACATGGTAACAACACCTCAAATTACAGGTAAAATAGCCAAATATCAGAAGATCATGTGAAGAAGAGATAAAGATTATTTTATCCAAAAATTCAGGCCAAGCAGAGAATTGTTAGGGTTTTGCCCTGAATTTATAACTTATTAGAACTCATATTTCTTGAAGATAGGGTGAAAGACTCCCAACATGAATATATCTCATTCATATGACTTATCTTTTACTTAGGGGAGAAGTCTTGGACATCTATAAATTGAAGGTCATTCTCACAAGAACAACACAACAACTCCAACAATGTAGTCATTCAAAGAATCATATTTAGGGGGAGACTATAATTTAATTTGTTAAGTAGTTTTTAATCACCTCCTTGTGTAGGTCAATTGACCAAACTGCTTTTAAATAAAAATCTCCTTATACATATTCAGTTCTATGTTTTATTTATTATTATCAATACTTGTGTATTAGCTTCCGCATGACGCATGTTGTTTTGATTCCAACAAGTTACAGCATTCCAAAAGTGGTCAGCAAACAACCTCCGTCGAAAAATTTATTATTTATATAGGTTAATTATCATTTTATATGATGATATATTAATGGAAAAAATATTAACGGACATTTAAATGAGGATTAATCCCTACTCCTGTGTATAAGTGAACCACCACTTGGCCATGTGAACCATTCAAAACTTTTATAGGATGTGTTTTCAAAAATCATATTAGACATATTTTATAAAAATATATACATAATATACTTAATTTCATGTAAGGAGTATGGGTTCCCGGGAACTACAAGTTGGGGGCAGATCCGCCCCTGCCACAGGGTGAAAACAACTCCAAGATAAATAACTTTCTTTTAAAGCATAAACACCTAACTTTACACTTTCAAGAATATATATAATACTTCACACAACTAACTAAAAAAAAAAAGATAAAAAAGAGGATAAGCTTCATTGTCTCGAGAACATGAGTTTCAAACTAAAATAACATACAGAGAGCACAGAGTTGGAGCAAGTGATGTATAAGTGGTAATGCAAAGTCCCATGTCCCAATATATGCCTATTGACCAGAATTTGGTCAATTGATGTCAGCGAGGCTTATCAAAATTGCGGGTGGAAGCAAAAAATATTGGTGATTTTTCTTGGGTAAACATGTATCAACTAGCTGCGCGAGGCCCGACATCATTGTTATTAAAATGAAAGAAGTATTGTTGGATGATTGTAATCACCTAATTTTGGCATAAAAATATAAAATTACGTACAATAATTGTGATAATTATCGTATAATTTTGCAGATTTGTACTCTTTATTTAGCCATTTTAATTAATTAATTAGATAAAATTATAAAAAATTACCAAAAATAGGACTGTGAATTTTAGAGTTAGTGTTTTAAGTATCCTTGGTTCAAAGGTGGTTTGATTTTAATTTTTAAATTTTGTATAAAAAGTGTGTCAAAAAAAAAAAGGTCAAAGTGAAGGTACAAATCAAGCACAAAATAAGGAGCTTTAAACGTAAGATTCTTCTCTTTTTTAAAATAGTAGTTTTTATCACATGAGATTGTCCTTTTTTACTCAAGTTTTTCACCCTAATTTTTCGCTATTTAAGAGAGTAGTTTTCACACTCTTTTACACACACACACACTTAAAAAAATACACATTCACTCTAAAAAAATATACACTCTCTGATCAGAGTTAGAGAGCCAAAAAAAATATTTATTTATAGTTACTAGAGAAAAGAGAGAAAAATAGCAAGAAAAAAAAAAGAAAAGGGAAAAGAGTTTGAGCTTGAGAGTTTTAAGGATTGTTGGGTGGCTAAAGATGTTAATTCGTTGGTTGCCTGGTTGCTGCTGCACTTGTTTGGCGTTGGAAATTGTCAGATAAAAGGAAGATGGTTGTCGTCTTCATTTACTACTAGGTATTTACCTTCTAACCTCTTATTCCACGTGTTGTTAATTTTTAGCCTTGTTAGAGCTCTAAGCATGTATGAAATGGTTTGTTTTAGCTTATAAAAGTTGATGTATCTTTATTTATTGTGGGTATGCATGATGTATGTTAAGGGAAAAGGTGATTTTAAAAGTAACAATTCTTTTAGGCTTAAACCTAAAAATGAAAAGTAAAAACTATTGATTTTAGAGAGTTAGAACTCTCAATGACCCAGATCTGGTCTAACTTTAGATCTGGGCTCAAACTCCATGGTTCATGTTTATGTATGTAAAGTTCTATGCCAAGAAAGAAATATTTTATGATCACTAAGCATTTAATCTTTTACCTGTAAAAAAGGGATGAGATCCTAAGCATAAATATAAATTAGGCCATTCAATGCAAACAAACAGAAGAAATGATGTGCAAAATTTTAACAGCAGGCAAGAAAGTTGTGGGCCGTTAGTACAAGCTTACAAAAGTAGCTCATTTATAAATTCAGCTTTTAAGTTTAAAGCCACAGGAGTACGACAAGGTAATAGGTCATTCCATTAACGGATACAAGATAAATGGTTACTCGCCACATTGTGAATATGGTCAACTTATGAGGAAGCATTGGAATAGAATCCCTAATCTGTAAATTAAAGAATGTGGACATTTATGTAAATCCATGCAAAACGAGACCATAGTTGCAGATGCTTCCGTAGAATCGAAACATGCAGAATCGAAAGTTTAATTTTGCAAGCTTACCATAGTTTTGAATTTTAGCTTTAATTTAGGACCACAAGTTTCATTGTAAAGAATAAACTATCCTTTTAAGAGTTTTTAATTTTTTTTCTCAAAAACATTACATAAGAGTAGGCAAAACAAATAGGCCGCAAACAAAGCAAAATCAAGTCGCTCAAATATTTACATGGAACTCATTTATATTGGTAATTCGAACGGACATCGTATTCGGGGTTAGTTATCGATCGAGTATCCAAAAATGAACGGACGATGTTAAAATTAAATAACGTAGCAAATGCCGGTACATTCACTTAAAACTCAATTAGTTAGAAGATTTCGCCTGAGCGGGATTATATCTGACTGAGTATTCATTTACATGGATGATTTTAACTTAAAATAAAGTGTAACAAAGGTCCAATGTTTACACGAAACTCATTTATGTCAAGATTCGAATGGATAATGTGTCCACGGTTAATCTCTGGTAGAGTTTTCGTCAATGAACAAGCGACTTTCATCCAAATCAAAGCGTAACAAATAATAATTTGACAGTTAAACAAACAAACAATAATTGACAAACCCGGAGAGCATCAATAAAGCAACTGTGCTTGCACAGGACTCGAGGGTGCCTAACACCTTCCCGAGAGTCAACCGAGATCCTTACCCGGAACTCTGACGCAGGCCACTTACGAATCATAGGTATTCTAAGTTACCTATTTGGTGACTTGGCACACCTTTAACTTGTCAACTGGCGACTCCAATATCTCTAATAATTTGGGTACCTTTTAAACACCTAGTCACAACCTACCTTTTATTATAGTAAATTTTAGGGCGTGACAATGGTAAGAGTCAAATTGTTACTTCATTCGTTAAATTTATGCGATCATAACTTTTTTTAGTCGGTGCAAAAAGGAATGACCACTTTCTAATTAGAAATAATTAAACTCGAACTTCCTATTTTACACTTAATGATAAACTTTTATAACCACATAATGACATATTAAAGACCACAAGTTTTAAAAGAATTATAGCAACATAAAATTTATGACTTGTTTAAGAGCATAAGTTTCAAAAATTTTAATTTCTTTCTTAAACTCCATGCACAATCAAACATGATCATATATATTGGGATGGAGAGAGTATAAGTTTGGGAGAATTCCACAAATAAGAAAAAAGGAGCATGGTATTAAAAAGTTCAAAGAAAGCATGAAAAAAAAGTGTGAAGGTGAAAAAATGGAAGGCTTGCCGCCTAAATTTTGACTGAACTGCCCATTGTGGCACAAAGTTCGAGTTTTGGGCGAAAATGTGAAAAGGCAAAGTGCTGGCCTCACTTTAAACAACGGGCGCCGAGTTGGTTGTGCGTGAAAAGCGGCGGAGGCTATTTTTGAAAGACAGTTCAGCCAAAGGGACATTTCAGACAACTTCTTCTTAACGCAGAAGTGGCTAGCGGGTCAACGTTTTGCACCAGGATGGATATGCGTCAAAAATGCAGAGTTTTCTTGGTTTTAACTTAGGAAAAATATTGGAAATGCATTGTATTCATCTTAAGGACCTATCAGTAGTTAGTTCAACATATTTTTCACAGCTTTGGTTATTTTCAAGCTTAGGGAGCAAGAACCCACTTCAAAACACCAAGAGAGTGAAGATTTGAAGCAACCCAATGAGAATTTCTCAATCCTCTTTGCTTATTTCTTCATTTTCATGCTTTGTATTGAGAAATTTCTATTTTCTTCATAAAGAAATAAAGTATACATTGAAAGAAATATTGAATATATTTGGTGTTGATGTTATTGATGACATGATTGTATGAATATATATCTCATGACTAAGTTTTCATATTAATGGGTTAATGTTTATCTAATTCTTATCATATTTCATATTCAAGTTTAAGGTGTGGCCACACTTAGACCAAACCCCACTTTGCTTTCATCACCCTAACGGGATTGAAGGTGTGAGTTTATACAAGCTAGCGAGGATTTGGGTAATATTGGTTCACGAGCACCCCATCTATAAGAAGTGGCTAAAAATCGGGTCTTAGAATTAGATCTTTATGCACTTTGTTATTGACCCTAACAGGCTTAACTTGGTAGACCCTCTCTATACCTAGCGATTTTAGAGGGTAAATGTGTGGTTCAACCATAATACATGAATCCCGTACCATATTTGTAACCTAGACTCCGAACTTGTCTTCCCTTCCTTATGAGAATACCATTAATCACCTTTACTTGCTTTCCTAGTGTAGTTAGTAGGTGTTAGAATCATCACTCATCAATTTATTACACCAGCTTGGCTTAGTTCCATTGCTTTAGTTCCTTTACTACCTTAATCACATCACATTGTTCCTTGTGGATTCGACCCCGACTCTTAGACGGGTATTATTATTGCGATGACCGTTTATATCTCAATTCGAGGTGTGTGTTGAGCGTTGTCATGAGCCAAATATTAAGTACATTTTGCATACAAATGAGTCTAAATCGTCTTCACTTCATTCATCCACAAAAATACATACAAAAATACAAAAGTTCAAATAACTACCTCAATCCGTCGTCATTTATTCATCATGTGACTCATATATTAAGTACATTTTGCAAACAAATTAGTCCAAATCATCCTCACTTCATTCATCCATAAAAATACATATGAAAATATAAAATAAAGACAATCTGGCCGTATTTATTCATAACTAAGCAAAACTATTATGTCAGTTTAACAAGCAAATGACACCAAATCGTCATCACTTTGCCCATATACAAAATTCTAAAGTAAAAATAAAACAAGGCCAATTCGGCATCATTTACTGTTGAAGAAAGGTTTTGAAGAATGACAAACGAGAAGGACCCAGAGGTTCCGGAGGAGAACCTGGTCCTTGTATAGAAAGGCACGACTGATCGAAAAGATTTGAGGGTTGCAAATCCCTGGGGAACTAGGAGTAGTGGCGCGTGAATGAGTATGCATCCTAGTCAGACAAAAAGAGGCGGTGCCCAGGCTGTGTCTTCGAAGTACGAATAAGAGTTGGACTTGAACAAGGAAAGAGTCACAAGAAATCTTGTCTTACCATAATTACAAGGTTTCCTTGTGGAACTCAACTAGGGTTTTGATGCCCATATATATACAAGTAGTTGATGCAGCCGTAAGTCAGTTATTCACAAATAGAGAGTTGAGAGCAAACAAAGGCGATTCAACAACTTTCAACGTGAGATAACTGAGGAAGACAAGTAGTGGAGTTAAGGAGATTGAGTCTAGATATTTTGTCTAGGTTCTTAGTTTGTAAGTTGTCTTGTCTTTATGGGATCATTGCTATTACCTATCAGCTTATCTTAGAAGCAATTGTGTTAGGTGAACTTTTGAGAGATTACTTTGTAAAGCTAGAGTTTAGCTTTGTTGAGTGATTAGGGTCTAGAGTATAGCCCCTTGGTTACAGAGTCTTGTAATCAGAAACTTGCTCTTTGTGTTAGTGGATTGAGTTCGAAAATCTCAGAGTGTGGGTCATGGTTTTTTCTCCCTTGAGCAAGAAGTTTTCCACGTAAAAACACCGTGTTCCTTGTGCCTTGTGATTGTGTGTATTGTGGTGTCTAAGTCTAAACTGTTAAGTCAAGAACAAGGTTCTTGACTCAGAGGAATCAGATTCTCGTTAAGAAAAATCGGTGGACACTATTCAATCCCCTCCCTTCTAGTGTCCTTAAGAGGTGCATAGATTATAACAAGTGGTATCAGAGCAGGTCTTCTCGTGCTAGGATAACACCTTGAGAAGGATCAGAATCATGAGTGCACCACCTACCATCACTGAAGGACAGTCAGTTCTAAGGCCCCCACAGTTCAATGGGTAGTACTATGCCTGGTGGAAGAATAGAATGGAGAACTACATTTGTGCTGAGGATTATCAACTCTGACTTATAGTATCTGAAGGGAATTTAATTCCTACCAAAATAGTTGGAGAAGGAGCAGCTGCCCGACAAGAGCCTAAATCAAAAGAGGAGTTCAACGAGGCGGACTATAAGATGATTGAAAAGAACCACAAAGCCAAACGTCTGGTAATTTGTGGTCTTGGCCCTGAGGAGTTTAATAGAGTATCATCTTATAAGACTGCTAAGGAAATCTGGGATGCCCTGCAAGTTGCACATGAAGGAACCACTGAAGTAAAGGACTCCAAGAGAAGAATGCTGAAAAGACAATTTGAGTTGTTCTCTATGGGAGAGAAGGAATCAATCCAGGATATGATTACCAGGTTGACCATTATCACTAATGAGATGAGATCCCTGGATATGGAGTTGCCTGAAGTGGAGATGGTGGATAAGGTTCTAAATGTGTTACCTAAGGCCTGAGAACCCAAGATGACTGCTATCATTGAGTCCAAACCTCTCAGATCCATCAAACATGAAGAACTGGTGGGAAGTTTGAAAACATGAGATGATGAAAGATTCAAAAACTAAACTAGCTCTCAAGAAGGACAAGACCCTTGCACTCGAGGCAACTGATGAAACTGAGGATTATGTTGATCTGCAATCAGTTGAAGCAGCAATGGTTAGTGCTTTGAGACAGAAGCTTAACTTGGGAAAGTTCAAAGGTTTCAAAAGAAATAACAAGGAAAGTTCTGGAAGAAAGAACATAGTTGACAGTCCTGATTATGCAGGATACTTCAAGTGCTTCAAGAAGGACCATGCTGTCGTGAATTGTTCAATATGGGAAGTAGAATGGATGAAAAATAGAGCAACAAAGGAGAAGGAAAATGAGGAATCAAAGGAGAATGACAAAGAAAAGAAGAAGGTGAGACGACCTCCAAACTTCAGAGCAGAAAGAAGAAAAAGAAAGGAAGCTTTCTATGCAACATGGGGACCTACTGACAGTGAATCTGGTCATGAAAAGGAATCTAGAGATGAATCTCCACTAGCATTGATAGGATTGTCAGATGTTGGTTCAGATGAGGAAGATCCTCGGGAGTTCAGAGGAGGAAGAGATCCATCAAGGCTACCGGCGTTTAACGGGACAAACTACAGGTGCTCGAAGATTACAGTCTCTGGTTGATTGTGAAAATAGGACCTCATGTTCCTGTAAAGAGAGCAGCAAACGGAGTTCTGGTTCTAAAGTTGGTAGAAGAACTAGATCCTCAAGACCTAGACTGGTCACAGGGTTACAGGCAAATTCCAAAGCTGAATTGTACCAGCCCATGGTTTGAAGTGACACTACTTGCATGGAAGTTTGTGGACACTTGGACCAATGCATGTTGCCATCTAATGACACAATATCCACGGTAGAAACACACATGGAAGTTCATGATTCCAGTGAGATTAAAAATCACTCTTTGGTTATTATTACTCCAATTACTAATGATAATAAGGATTCTGCCCCTTTATCTATGACTACTAATTATAATAGTAGTTTAAACAATAGTCACAAAGAAAGTCTATTCCTATTACAAAAAACGATATTATCAAATTAACTAATCAACAAGTGGCCAACCCAATAGAACACGTGGACCACCTCGATAATCAAATAGACCATAAGTCGATGGGAAATTCCACACTCCCCTACGCATAGTCATTCCAATCCCATGAAAATTGACTCAATTACAATTGATTTACCAATCCCTAGCTCAAGTCCATCTACTCCCACTCTTGCTCTTACAAATCAATTCTTATCGAATAATACCAAGATTAATGATCCCTTAAATGAGGAGACTTTGTCTCCTGAGATGCTTGATTGTGAAAACTCTTCTAATGAAAGTCCCAAAGAACGCCCAAAATCACAAACTAGCCAATGTACTAGAACTAGGAGAAATTATGGTGGAGGGGCTAGAGGCCATCCTTACACAAAGTATGGAAATAATCATAGAGATTCCAAGTCTCTAAAAGGTAACAAACATACTCTTCATGGAGAGGTAGGACATGAGGATCATCTTTAGCCGTGCGATAGTACTACTCAGATAACCATAGAATATAATTCTTCGAAATCATGGAGTGAAATTAGTACCATCTCAGAGGAGGGACCCGTTATTTCCAAGAAAAAGGGAGACTTATGTGAACTATTTGAACAAACCAAATATGAATAGACCTACAAATATAGTTGTGTGGAATACCCGCGGTGCCAACAATAACAATTTTTGTAGAAACTTTAGAGAGTTAATGAATACTCACAAGCCTTGCATGGTTGCTCTACTAGAAACTAGAATGGAAAATCATGCTCCTATTCAAGATGAGTACAACTTTTTAGAGATGATTGAGGTCCCAACTATTGGTAGGTCTGGTGGTTTAGCTCTTTTTTGGGATCCTAATATTGTGATTGTAAGAGATTATACAAAGAGGCAACAAGAGATTCATACTATGCTTCAGGTTCTTCCTTTTCGAAAATATTAGTTATTTAGCTCTATCTATGCTAGTACTAACAAAATAGTAAGAAGTTTATTGTGGAAAAATTTTGAAACCATTTCTGATTATTATGATGGTGCTTGGTTAGTTGCTGGTGATTTTAATGAGGTGTTAACATCAGAGGAAAATTAGGTAGTAGGCCTATTAAGAATTCCAGATTTTGGTCCTGCATTGACCACGGCAACTAAGAGGATCTAGGCTTTAAAGGGAGCAAATTTACCTTGTCTAACCTTAGGAAAAAGAATAGAGGGTTAATCATGGAGAGATTAGACAGGGCTTTTGGTAACGAGGCTTGAGTTAATTTATTTCCAGAATCTACTGTGGTCCACTTACCTAAAACTCACTCCGACCATAATCCTTTACTTATTAAACTCAATTGCCCCTCTCATTACCCTTTAAACCAGCCTTCTCGTCTAGAAAGTATGTGGTGTAGTCATCCAGATTTCAAAAGTATCGTTAGCAACAGTTGGAAGGATAATGATCTTATCAATGTCACGAGCACCTTGATAGATAACCTCCAGACATGGAAAATGGAAACTTTTGGTAATATTTTTCACAAGAAAAAGAGAATTATTGCTCGACTGAATGGGATCCAAAATTTAATTTCTTATAGCCATAGTTTTTTCCTTCAGCAACTAGAGAAAGAACTTAAAAATGAGTACAACAATATTCTTATTTTGGAGGAGGACTATTGAAAAATTTGTTCCCGAATATCTTGATTGAATGAAGGTGAGTTAAATATTAGATTTTCCACATAAGTGCTACAAACAGAAAGAGGAAGAATAAAATTATCTATTTTAAAGATAATCATGGAAATTGGATTGATGATCCTTCCTCTTTAATGTCCTACACTTTGAACTATTTTCATGATATGTTCAGCACTGCACATACTTCTACTAATTTTTATTCTATTGTTAACAGCCTTTTATCTTTTGATAACTTAGACATGTCTTTACTAAATAGGCTTCTTTTACAAATTGAGATTACTAATGCCATCTATTCTTTCAAACCTTATAAAGCCCCAGGTCCTGATGGTCTTCACCCATTTTCTTTCAAAAATATTGGTCTATTGTGGATCAATCAGTTATTCAGTTTTGCAATCACATTTTTGATACACAATCTATACCTGAAGATATTAATAGAACCTACTTATGCCTTATTCCTAAAATCCTCAATACAAATAACCTCAATAACTTTCGACCTATCGGTCTCTGTAATACCATATACAAAGTTATTACTAAGATCATTGCCAATAGAATCAAGCCTTTTCTTGATAAGTTTTATAAAAATAGAAGGGCTAGTGATAACGCTATAATAATTCAAGAAATTATATCCCAAATTAATAAAATCAAAGGGCGTAATGCTAAAATGATTCTGAAAATTGATTTGGAAAAGGCCTTTAATTGATTAGAATGGTCTTTTGTTTATCGTACTCTTTGTTATTTCAAGTTTCCACCAAAAATTAAGAAACTTATCATGTCATGCATTTCAACTGCTAATATTTCTATACTGGGAAATGGTTCTACGACAAACTTTTTTAGTCCCTCTAGAGGGATTCGACAAGGTGACCGAATATCACCATATATCTTTATTCTCTATATGGAGTTACTTTCTCGTTATATTTATCACCAAGTTGAGTGTGCGAATTGGGTTCCTATAAATTTCAACAGGAGAGGCCCTGACTTCTCCCACCTCTTTTTTGCTGATGACTTAACTCCTATGGTTAAAGCTAACAGTAAGTCAGCATTAGCCATCCACCAGAGTGTTAACCTTTTCTGTGACATGTCAGGACAAAAAATAAATTTTACAAAATCTAAAATAGTATTTTCCAAGAACTGTCACAATGACATCAAGACAGATATGTCTTTTTTTCAATATTAAAATTAGTGACTCCTTTGAAAAATACTTGGGCTTTCCTATAATTCATTCTAGACCAAAGGCATCAGACTACCAGTTTATTATCGATAAAATCTAGAAGGCCAAAGCTCTAAACATGGCCAGCAGCCTCATCAATTCTTAATAGCATCCTAAATCATGTGATGCAATATTCCCTTTTCTCAACCAAAACCCTTAATTATATTGATAAAATTCAGAGAAATTTTATATGGGGCACAACAGACGACAAAAGAAAGATGCACTACATAAGTTGGGATATTATGACTAAGACTAAGTGCAAAGGAGGACTTGGCCTTAGACAAGCTAAAACTAAAAATTTGGCCCTCCTAACGAGACTTGCTTGGAGATAGATGAATTTTACGAATAATTTTTGCGCCCAAACCCTTATTAACAATCACTGTGGTTCTAATAGTAAAAGCAAAAATTCCTTTATTTGGCGTAGTATAATGAAGGTAAGTAATCTTTTCAATAGAGGCGTTATGTGGTTAATCAATAAAAATTCCAATATCGATATTTGGCACACAAGGTAGGTCCCTAATGTTCAGTATCTTAGAGATGAGGTTCAAGGACCTCTTACCATATCTGATAGTAGTATCAAAATTAAAGATCTTTGGGAAAACAATTCTTGGAACCTCTCTAAATTGTCTATTGATCTTCCTAATCATATTAAGAACATGTTCTTACGATTGATCCTACTTATAATCTCATCAATTTTGATATCCCCACTTGATCTGCTAACATTAGTGGTATTTTTACCACCAACTCTGCCTATAATTTAATGGAGGATTATGACAGTTGTAACACAGATTTTTCATGGATTTGGAAGTTAAAAGTCCCCAAAAAGATTAAGTTCTTCTTTTGGTTCTGTCTCCACAACAAACTTCCTAACTCACTCTTACCTTAGTCATATTGGGCAGATTTAAAATTGACAACACTTGCAAAATTTGTCACGCCCAAGAAGAGAATAGTATTCATATTTTCTTTCAGTGTTCTGTTGCTAAAAAATTTTGGGCATATTTAAATATTCATATAGATGTACATGGTTCAAGCAGCCATTGGCTAGTAACTCTTAGGAATTTTGTTTTTACTAATAATAATCATATGATAACGTGGCATGATTTGTATCCTTTTGTGCTCTGGAACATTTGGATTACCAGAAACAACAACACATGGAACAAGACCAAGAACTATATTAGTGAAGAAGTGGTTACTGATCGTGCAATAGAATACAAATATTTGACTAATAAAGAAAGCTTCACCTATAGGACTAAAAAAATTGATATTCGATGGCATAGACCTAGGAAGGGTTGGTTTAAACTAAATATTGATGGTTCTTTTAAACCAAAAAAACTGCAAGGTGGTCTTGGTGGTGTTATACGAAATGAAAATGGTGATTGGATTTTTGGGTTTTATAATCATGTCTAGGCAAACTCACCAATACACGCGGAATTGTTAGCCTTAAGATATGGTTTACAATGTGCAATGGAGCTCAAGTAACAACTGCTGAGATAAAAACAGATTCAACAGAGGTAATATGAATTTTATGTCAAGTTTATCCTACTTACGCCTCTATTATTTCTAATTGTAGGTTGTTAATGGAGAAAATGGGAATACCGGTGCTCCGGCATAATTTCAGACAAGTTAATGGAGTTGCACACTTTTTGGCACAAGAAGCTATCAACAAAGGCAGAATAAATAGTTTAGTAAACTTAGCGACTCCTTCTGCCACCTTAGATAATAGTAGAGTGTTGGCGGATAGAGAGGAGATGGTAGGTGTCAAATCTATTTCTGATCAAGTTTGTATTGATCAAGTTTGTATTAATCTCGCCAGTCTTGGCAATCAAAATGCTCTAAGGAGCATCACTTTGGATTGTAACATTTTAGAAAATTAATAGAATATAAGTATCCAGTTTTTTCAAAAAAAAAAAAAAAATCTCCGTATTTACTTTCATGTCCCGAAGTGTTGATCGAGTATAGTAGGTGTTTTACTTTTAGACGTTCTACAATTTCAGTTATAGTTTTGTATATACTTCATCCGGTCCATATTATCTGATTTTTTAGGTGTTTTCACGCATATTAAGAAAATCATCTTTTTAGCATTAATTAGCAATATAATTGACTATATTAACCCTTATTCAAGCTATTATTACTTATCATTTTTTTAAAATCATTTATTAGCAAGGGGTGACATTGTAAAATTGTGTCTTGATTTCCGAAAAGATCAAATATTGTGGACCAAAAAAAATAGGCTAAAAAATTAAATAAAATGGACCGGAGGGAGTATAATATTGGCTGCCTGTGTAACTTAAAGGTTGGTATCTTAGAGTATATTTCCTGTAAGCGATGCAATCCTCGATCTTTATTAATATTCTCAAATTTCTCTAATTGGGATAATAAACATGTATTCTTGAAATTTTTGGAATGCGAAAAGAAGATGCTTTTTGCTTTTTCTCACATACATTGCATCATCAGCTTCTTCATTGGAATGCCATCATGCGACTGAGGAAAAGATGGACAGCATGTCTGAACAATCAAGAACTCTATTCTTTGGCCCCAGTTCATGTTGTTGTAATTTAAAGTTGGGGCCTTTAGCATTCTGATCTAATTTTCCAGAAAAGCATGGTCATCTGATGTTTGGCCTTTAGTTAGCACGAGCCATGGTCCATTTAGTAGTTAAAAAATGGGCCAGAAGACGAGAAGATATTATAATTATCCGATCAATTCATTGGACAAATCATACTGAACGATGAGGACTTCAATTTTGTACCAAAGCAAGTCTTGATCCACTTGCAAATCATACTGAATGATGCATACATTTGCTGACAAAAACGTCGCATAAGAAATTCCAAGAAGCAAAACATTCCCACGCAAAGTAGAGCCCGAATATCTGGAATGAATTCCTGGAGTTCATTGGCTCATGCATTGCGACTTCTAAGTTCTAACCATAGTTATTGAAATTTTACGTAAGAAGATTTGACTTTTATTCATTACATAAACTGTTTGTTTGCTTGTTTCTTTTTTATTTGTATTTTCCTTCATCGACTTTAGTTTAGGGGTCCGATATATCAGTGTATCAACCTGACATGCACTAATTATGTTCTATTAGCACCAAAGAAAATATTGAGGAACATTGTTGATTAGTAGCTTAAGTATTATAAATTCTTTCCTGACCGTATGGTTTAAAACCCAAAAAGAGAAGAGCTTACACTTCGTAGTCAAACAAAAGACTTAAAATTCCTAGGTCTCCTAGAAAGTTAAAATAGGTCAATTTTGGAAAAGAAAATCATATAACTTTAGTCTAATATCGATGTCGAAGGTGGAACGAAAATCTGAATACTTTTCTACAGAATAGTTCTCATTACCTGTATATAAATTCTGTTAAGAGGTATGCTTATTCATTCACTCAGCTTCTCTATCGTCTTTAAGATAGTTACTCCATATCTTGAAGATGGCTTTGAATTTTTTCATCAAACTTTGTGTTTCCCTTTTTTTCATTCTTAATCTATGTGCTTTTGGAGTTACTTCTCGTGACCTACAAGAATTATCCTTGCTTGAAAGGCATGAAAAATGGATAATTCGTCATGGACGTGTATACAAAGATGATAATGAAAAAGAACATCACTTCAGAATATTTAAGGAAAACGTCGAGTTCATTGAATCATTCAATAGCAATGGAACTCACCGTTATAAGCTAGCAATCAATAAATTCGCCGATCTCACGACTGATGAATTTATTGCAGCATATACGGGGCTTGACACTTCAACATCCCAGCAAAAATCAACTGCTGCAACATCCTTTATATATGACAGCCTGACTGAAGTTCCAGATAGCATGGACTGGAGGAAGAGTGGCAGTGTTACAGGAATCAAGGATCAAGGTCGATGTGGTAAGACAGTTCAGTTCTAGCTTAACCCTTGTTTGTTGTCCAAAAGTTTTAACTAATACAAACATGTACTTTCATGTACTCCATAAGATAGTTTTAATTTATAAATCATAATTTGACTTGTAAACAATTTTAAGAAAGAAATAAAACCTTTTGAAATGTGTAGTATAAAATGAACAATAAATATTTGTGTTATTATAAATCTTCATTAAAGTTAGGTTAGTAATGTGCCCATTTTTCACTTGACCAAAATGCCCATGCCAACTCATAGTTATTGGATCTTCTTTAGGCTTTTTTGTCCTTTCACCATAATCTCCCCAAATTCACCTAAAACCCCTAACAATACTTGTCGAAAATCTGCCGCTTCAAATTTCAATTACTCCCTCCGTCTGAAATTACTTGTTTTCTTTACTTTTGCACGCTCCTTAAGAAATCATTAATGAAGGGGGATTATTAACTATTTTACTCACCTTATTATTATGTCTTCAATAAATGTTATTTCTTGTTGTTTTCAAGAACAATAATTACTAAGGGTAGAATAGGAAAAATATTGAAAATTTTACCTTAAACTCCTAACTGGACAATTATTTTGAGACGGTCATTTTTAATAAAAAGGACAAATATTTTGAGACAGAGGGAGTACATGTTTTCAAAGTTTCTAGATGATACAAGTTGAAATGATTGAAAACGAAAATCATTTCAGAGAGACTGAAGCTTTGTTACAAATGATTGATACAAGTTTTGTTTCCACATCTTTTTCTACTAAGTTTATTGAGTTATCATTTGTTTTTTCATCAAAGATAAAAAGGAATCAAAGTTATGTACAGAATTATTTGTAACTCCTACTTTGATCTATAAATGCATTAATCAGTACCAACCACAACTGGGTAAACAAATCCTGAAAAAAATTGGGAGGAAAATTACTATTATTTAAAGAAAAAACAATAGTCCAATTCATCAATGAAGAAAAAAATATAAATGAGAAAAAAATTTCGTCTACGAATTCCAGAGAAGAACCTTGGCTGCTAGCTAAGTTGGTCTCTTTTCCACGCAGAGACTAAGCTACTGTGAATGGATTCTTTTAGGTGTTTCAGGGGAGAAGCAAAAGAATTGGAGTAATTTAGTTTGAAATGACACAGAAGTACTTACTTTTAATGAGCTTATAAGAAGTGGCAATGGCATTTTAGTCAAGTGAAAAATGGATACATTGCTAATCTACCACACTCATATAGTAGGTTAATAAAACACACACACACACACATATATATATATATATATATATATATATATATATATATATATATATATATATATATATATATATATATATAAATGTCTTTTAAGCGAACTGACAAGGAAACTGTAATATTCTTTTTGAATGAACAGAGTAACACATTTTTTTTTTTAATTTTGTTGCAAAGATAATGACACATTTGTCACTTTTATAAATTATTTGATTTTAAAGTGATGTGTTATCAGAGCAACACATTTTTTTTATTTTGTTGCAAAGATAATGACACATTTGTCATATTTATAAATTATTTGATTTTAAAGTGATGAGTTATACTTATCCACATAATTATTAAAACATATTTTAGACGAAAATTTTTAGACTTATAGTTAAACTTCATGCAGAAATCAAACACAGTACATAGAAAGGAAAGAAAAAGAAAAAGGAGGAAGAACGAAAAAAATGAACCATACTCTTTTTTCTTCTTGTTCTTTATTTTGCCCGAAGCATAAATATAAGATCGTTGGCGTTGGCATTAAACCACTATCTATGCATGTATTTTCAGCCTGGACTCTAGAATATTTTACTTCTCGGATAGTGAAAAAGACCAGAGAGAAGAAATTCTCGCGAATAAAGCGATATTTTCTCTTTCAGTTGTTGCTCCAGTGAAAGAGGTGATAACCGTCACGTGTGCCAAGGAGATGATGATTGACATTGAATTCCTTCTTCTGCTTTTCCGATGAGCCGGCTATTGAACTTATAACCTCGGAGATGGTGATTGACATTGAATTCCTTCTTTAGCTTTTCCGATGAGCCGGCTATTAAACTTATAACCTCGAGAAATTTTTGGACTACCTTCATCGGAACAGACGAATTTTTCTTTATATCATTGCAGAAAATTATAAACAATAAGAAATTTTTTTCTCCCTATGTGCATAGTTTAATTTTCAAAAATACACTGTGCATATTAGTTAGACTAACTACTCCTCGAACTTCTTCTCAAATTTCCCATCTCACAAAAGTGCCTTGAATACCCTGGCAGGATGTTGTTGGGCATTTTCAGCGGTTGCAGCTATTGAAGGAGCATATCAAATCGCAAACAATGAACTAATCTCACTTTCGGAGCAAGAACTTTTGGATTGCAGTACACAGAATAGTGGTTGTGATGGTGGACTAATGACTCAAGCCTACGACTTCTTACTTCAAAATGGTGGTGGAATCACCACAGAGACTAATTACCCTTACCAGGAATTTCAAAGTGTTTGCAGTTCGGAACAATTATCCTCACCAGCAGTGAGAATCAGTGGTTATGAAGTAGTACCACTAAGTGAGTCGGCATTATTGGAAGCTGTAGCTAATCAACCAATATCAGTTGGTATTGCTGCTAGTCAGGATTTTCATTTGTATGGAAGTGGGATATACGATGGAAGTTGTTACCCTAAGCTGAATCATGCAGTCACAGTCATAGGGTATGGAACAAGTGAAGATGGTACAAATTATTGGCTAATCAAGAACTCATGGGGGACTACTTGGGGTGAGGAAGGATATATGAAACTTGTTAGAGATGTTGGTGTTGAAGGTGGCCATTGTGGCATTGCCAAGGTAGCTTCTTTTCCTACTGTTTGAATTGTTTTAGAAAGGGCATATAAATTTTATTATGTATAAGAAAGATTGTTGCCTATTGATATATAGTTTGTGACCCCAAAAGAAGTTAAATTGTAACTAGCTTGATGTATGATATGGATCTAGTTGTATAGTTACATCGTCAGCAATAAAGTGTGTTTTTTTCCTTAGAATTGCCATTGCCAAGGACTTGCTTTTCTTTGTTGTTATTTTTTGGTGTCCTTTTGACTGGTATGAGTATATGGACGTAAAATGCTCATCCTTGCTCAATTGCAAACTTCGTCTTCCAACCCTTTCATTGTTATTACCTATTGTCAAAGTAGGGTATGTTGCTCGGAAAATTTTATCGGGGTGTTCATTTGCTCGGAAAATTTTATTTGGTATTCATTAATATTTTGTTAGTTGGTGTTTAACTTTACTGTTATAAAATTTTGCAACATACATCCAAACTTTATCTGTTCTTCTCTACCAAGTGAACCGATAAATTTAGATGTGTGTCACACAAGGTTTATTATGAGAGGAAGCACATTTTATCAAGAATTTCTTCTTTTCAAAAAATATAGTACTACTTTCTCCGTCTTATTTTAAGTGCCAATTTTTAATTTAGCTCATTTCACATCTATTAGGAAAAAAATATTAAATATAATTTGTTATATACTTAAATTATTCTTATTTAATTAGTGATTATTAAATATAAAAAAAAAAGACTGTTCTGTGCACAAAACATTTCACTTGTGAAAAATGAAGATGAAAAATTTAATTAATGTTAGCATTGATTTTCTAAAGTAATACTTATGCACGAGCCTAACATGCTAAACAAATACTCCTAGCTCATACTATAATGTATTTTATTCAGCATATTTTTACCTGATTCCTTTTATGACAGCGTGTTTTATCTTTATTTTTCACATTAAAAAGTTTTATAAATACATACGGACCGTACTTCAATCCTTTAAATTTTTTTCAACCAGTCCTCCTGTATTCACAGAAGCTAAAATATTTACATGTAAATTTCTGTGGATACGTTATTTTGCTTAGTAAAGTAATGTCTTTCTTCTTTTCTGTATATATATACACCTTATACTAGTATTGTTTAGTATCCAAGTGGCTGTGCACGGGAGGGATATAAGTAACGTTGAAATATAGGTCCCCATCCCTTTTCATACTCGTGTGTTCGAGATTACCTCAAACCAACGGTCTAGATTGTTTCATTTAATAGATAGTTTTGTCTTCCTCGTTAGCTCCGAAGCTATTCATCTTCATTCCAATTTCCAGCTTCTCCAGAAGCTTCTTCCTCACAGATATCACACCTCTTCATAGTGCTATTATCCACTTTCATCATAATTGGTTTAATAGTACTTCCGACAGTTCAAACGTCTTATCTACAGACAGTACATAGTTGAAACTCCATATATAAAAAACGGAAAAGGGTCAAATCTACCCCTCTACTTTGGTTTATAGTATACTCCCATCCCCCGTTATACTATAGGGTATATTATACCCCCACCGTCTTACTTTTACAATATATTATCCTCCACTTAACGGGAGGGACACGTGGCCTGCCCTGATTCTCCATCCCACTTAATTAACCCCAAACCCCTTTAATTAACTACCCAACCCGACCCACAAATAATTACCCGATACCCGCCCACCTAAATAAAACAACTCTTCCCCTTCCTCTCTTTTCATTTACCCTAAAATTTAACCCGGTAAAAAAGAGGCGACTTGTCCATGAACTGAGTACTGTTGATCAAACTGCGATTTAAAGGTAAGATTTTTCCTTCTAATTACTGATTATTGTAACATTACTTAGTTTATATTTTTGTTACATGATAAATTTCTCGGTTACTTTGCTAGTGTGTTGATCGCTTTCATTTTAGGGTTTCATGCTAGATATTTTGTTTTTTTGTTATATTTAGTTGTTTTACAGTAATAATCAAACCGTTTAATTGTGTGCATGTGTTGTTTTATGTTTGGACCCAATAATTGAGTTAGGGTTTCACTGTTATCAATTAAATTGGGATTATCAATTTTAGGGTTTGTGAATATAAGTGGTTTGTTGTTTTAGGGGTTTGATGTGGTATTTTGTTTGTGGACCCGATTAGGGTTTTCGTTTTTAATTGTCAAAATGTTGGCTTTATTTGGGTAGATGTGGTCCCTTCTATATTTAATTGAAAATGTGCAGTCCTCTTTCTTCTTTTATGATTTCTTTAGTAAAAGAGGGGACACATTGTCTCATATAAACACTACAGCTTGTTCCTTTCTGAATTTTCTATGTACTTTTACTTTTGCAGATGGTTTTAGTTGACTTAGTATTTAATTACAATGGGGATTGGATCAGAAGCCCAAAAGCCAAGTATGCAAAGAAAGATATCCACACATAGCTAGGGTATGATTCAGATTGTCTTTCCTTTATAGATATTGTCAATGAATTTACAAATAAGCTAGGGTTTGTGAATGTACAACAGTTGATAGTTGTTGCACCTTCTGGTAAATTGTATGAGTTGGTAGGGGATAATGGTATTAGGGTACTGTTGGGTTTAGAATAGAGTTGTCAATTTGGGCCGGCCCGACCCAGCCCAGCCCAAGCCTCGCGGACTTTGAAGTTTGACGGGCTGGGGCGGGCCGGCCCGATATTTTGACGGGCCACTAAATATTGAACCCAACCCAGCCCAACTAGGCCGCGGGCTGGGTCGGGCTGGCCCAACGTTTTAAAATATTTTTTTATAGTTCTTTTTTACTTCAAACTTTTAACTAACAATGCAAAAAACATAAAGTTATATAATCTTATATTGTAATCAAGTCTCAAGTTCACAATTAAAGTATTCAACCATACATTTATAAGACTCTTTGATGTATTATCGCGGGATATGGCGCGATATTCTATTGTAGATTCTATTTGTAAGATTTTTGGATGTATCATCATAACTTTTGAGTTGTAGAGTTGTGTTTTGTAAAGTAGTTGTGCAGGTTAAGGAATATTTGTGCATTAAAACTTAAATGTAGTGGGTTTGGCTTCTTTCCTACTTTGTAATTTCTTGTTATTTCTTTAGATATTTATAATTTTGAATTATATAATTTATTTTAATTTTTATCATAAAGCCCGCGGGCCGGCCCGACCCAGCCTCGATCAAGCCTCACGGGCTAGCGGGCCTATTTGGGTCGGGCTAAAAAGCCTCGGTCCTTTTTGGGCTTGAAAAAACTAAGCCCAGCCCTACAAAATCTAGGGCTAGGTCGGGTCGGCCCGCGGGCCAAAGCCCAAATTGACGGCTCTAGTTTAGTATCTGAAAAATTTAAGATACTTGATTTATTTGCTGTGTGTGAAAGTGAGTTGCCTGTTTATGGTATTCCTAGCATTGAGAACCATGATGAAATTGATGAATACCCTGATGATGCAGCTACTGATTGTAGCAGCATTAGTGACTTTATGTCTTCTTCTGACAGTGACTCTTCTAGTGATGAAGATGATAGGTTAGAGTCACTTAAATTACAAAAGAAAAGACACATAACTGCTGAACTTAATGACTACAAAGAGATAAGACTTGATATGACTTTTAATGACATACCAGAAGCTAGGAGATTTATGAATCTGTATGCTCTTGCCAATAAGAAAGCATTAAAGCTAAAGAAAAGTGACAGAACTAGGGTAAGGTATGAGTGTGAGGTGGGGTGTTCTTTTGTTTGTTTAATATCAAAAGAAGGGGCTGCAGGTGTTAAGGTGAAAACATTAAAATCTGAGCATTTTTGTAACACTGCTTATGACAATCCTAGGGTGGATTCTGCCACAATTGCACATTATTTTAAGAAAAAATTGCAGAATGATCCTAAGCATAAGGTTAGGGAAATGAAGGCAGCATTTGAGGTTAATGTCAAGACTGGTAAGGTTAAGTTAGCTAAGAGGATGATATTGGAGACTTTGGAGGGGAGTTTCAAAGATGAATACAATAAACTTGAGGCTTATGCTGAGGAATTAAGGGTTAGTAACCCTGGATCTGATGTGATCATCAACATTTCTAAGGATGCTCTTGCTGAAGGCAAGAGAAGGTTCCTAAGAATGTATGTCTGTTTTAATGCTTTGAAGATGGGATTCAAGAATGGGTTAAGGCCATACATTGGACTTGATGGTACTTTCTTAAGAGGAAAAGCTATGGGGCAAGTGCTGGTTGCTGTTGGGCAAGACAGTATGAACCACTTCTACCCCATAGCATGGGCAATTGTTGATAAGGAGACTAAAAGAACCTGAGAGTGGTTCTTGAAGCTGCTGCAGCACTCACTTGACCTAAACATGGGTGAAGACATAACATTCATGTCAGATATGCAGAAGGTTCTTTCCTCTCTACTCTTTTTATTATGTTATGTTCTTATTTGTTCTTTACTTAGCTAAATATTTATATTTATGTTGTTTGAATGTTGCAAATTGTAGGGACTGTATGAGTCTATGAAAGCTGTTCTACCTGAAGCAAAGTACAGGTTCTGTGTAAGGCACATTGAAAGCAACTGGTTGAAAAGTCATAAGTCTGATCAATTGAAGAAGTACCTTTGGTGGTGTGCCTGGTCAACCTATGTGGAAGAGTTCCAAGAACAGTTGAATACAATGGGAAAGCTGGACAGAGATACAGCTGAAGACTTGATGAGGTATCCTGTCCAAGCATGGTGCAGGGCTTATTTTGACACCATCTGCAAGAACCAGTCAGTTGACAATAACTTGACTGAGTCTTTCAACTCCTGGATACTAGATGCAAGGTACAAACCTGTCATTAAAATGCTAGAGGAAATTAGAGTTAAAGTCATGAATATGTTGAGGAAAAATGAAGAGTGTTTGAGTTCTTTTAACAATGGGGTCAGTCTTTTAGCCCATAAACTTTATCTTGAGTTCTTGAAGATAGCTCATAAGTGTGAAGTGAATTTCAATGGGGACAATGGGTTTGAAGTGACAGATTCTAACCATAGACACACTGTTAATCTTGATGAGAAGAAATGCACCTGCAGGGAATGGGATCTAACTGGAATCCCATGTCCACATGCCATTAAGGCATTGATGTATAGGAAAATTGATCCACTCACTGAAATGCACTGGTGGCACACCAAAGATGCTTATGAGCAGACCTATAAGCATAAGTTGCAGCCAGTTAGGGGTGAAACATTCTGGAAGATTGAGCAGACCCAAGCAATGGATCCACCACAATTTCTGAATATGGCAGGAAGACCAAGAGTGAAAAGAATAAGGGAAAAGGGAGAAGCAATTAAAAGGAAAACAGTCTGGGCACAATCAAGGAAAGGCAGAATTATGACATGTGGCAGGTGTGGCCAACCAAACCATAATTCAAGGAGTTGTTCACAGGTAATTAATACAACTTTTTGTCAAGTGTATTTACATTATGAAACACTAACTACACTGTTTCTTTGTCTAAATAGCAGGCATCAAAAGGGAAGCAACCAGTTAGGGGAACTGCTGCCACAAAAGCAAAGAAGGTTGCTAGGACTAACCAGCTGAAGAAGAGAACCAGATCTTTGGTTGATGAACCCAGTGAAGAAGACATCAGTTTGTCTGCTCCTCAACCAACACAAGCTAGTCAAAGTGAAGCTTTTGTGTTCATGCCTACCCCTGGAGTGATGAGCAACCATCAAAGTAGTAGCTCGACTGGTGCCTTTCCACTCTTTGGTGCTGATCCGGACCCTGCTCTTCCACCCAAAACTGTATCTGAATTCAAGACAAGACTTCAAAGGAGGCAACAAAATTATGTCCCACCTAGCACACATTCAGTTGCTTTTAGAGGTGACCATACTGGTGTGACCGAGCCTACAGATCTACCATTCTCACCTGTGTCACTCACTTGGAATGGAAAAGCTGCTGTGACTACAAATCAATTGGAGGTGCAAAGACAACAAAGAATTGGGAAGCTGGCAGCAAGAAGGGGAAATGGAAAGTGAAGTCTGGTGTTGGTTTAGTATCTTAGGTTATGTTTAAGACTGATATGTGGCTGCATTAGTGACTTTATGTCAAACTCTTATCTTTTGTGAACTTGTTTTGGTAACTTGGTATTGGTTGATCTTCATTTGGTGTTGGATGTCACATTATGACCTAGTTGGAAACATTTTTTGTGGTTATAATGTTACATCCGACCATGATTTAAGTGTATGGTAGATGGCTTATTTAAGACCTTGTACCAACCATGTCTTGTAATGGTTTAATGTTATGCAGCCAGGACTTTATTGTCAAGACTTTATTGTCAAGTCTTTGTTCCTTTCACTGTTTTTTGTCTTTTTTCCTTTCACTGTTTTTTGTCTTTGTCTTTGTTCCTTTCACTGTCTTGTATTGCAACTTCTTCAACCATTTTGTTGCTTTTAGATTTCAATTCAAAGATGCATGCAAATGAGTAGACAAACTGCTAATGAACACATTCATTACAATAACTCTCACATAATACCTTCAATCCAAAATGATTCAATAACTTAATTCCTTACATAAATTCAACAAGACAAGGATTCAAAATGATTCTAACACATTACATATTTCATAAGTCCTTACACAATACAATAATACTCACTTAATGGAATCCTATTTTCCTACAATTGACGCAAATGCAAATTCAATAAAAAGAGCCATGAAACCATAATGATGATCTTCATCTTCAACACCTGCTCTTCTAATTTTTTATTTTTCATCAATTGGGACAGATTGAAAGCCTTCATTTCTTCCATTTTTTCATTGAATTTACTCTTCTCTAGCCGTGCCTCATCCAATGATGTCTTCAAGCTTTTGATTACAATTATAGCTCTATCTGGTAAAGGTTTGTCGTCCCACTCCTAATAACCACATGATTTGTTCTTAAATTAACAAGAAAATTATTTTAAGGGTTGAACTAAATTGATTACTTTGCGACAAAATCAAAGAAGCCTTTATGAGAACTTACATCTGGTTTACAACATTTGTAGAATCTCCGGCCAGCGTTACCATGAGTCCAGGCAGTTAAATGTAGTGCAAATTCCCCACAAAAACATTTCCTTTTCGATGAATGGCTGCAATCCGACATTTTTTTTAGCAATAATAATTGAGCAATGGAGAAATAGATTCGAATACAAAGAAGTTTGAGGTTATGAAGAGTAATTGATAATATTGGGAATTTTTTATGAAATCCTAGAATGGAACTAAGAGAAGAGTAAGAGAGGTGATGAGTTTGATGAAGTTCTGTTTGTTTTGAGGGGAAGAGTTGTTTTATTTAGGTGGGCGGGTATCGGGTAATTATTTGTGTGTCGGGTTGGGTAGTTAATTAAAGGGGTTTGGGGTTAATTAAGTGGGATGGAGAATCAGGGCAGGCCACGTGTCCCTCCCGTTAAGTGGAGGGTAATATATTGTAAAAGTAAGACGGTGAGGGTATAATATTTCCTATAGTATAACGGGGGGATAGGAGTATACTATAAACCAAAGTAGAGGGGTAAATTTGACCCTTTTCCGTATAAAAAATTGATCTTTTAATCTTCTTATAATTTCTTGCTTTTCTGAGTTTGTGAAACACAAGTTTAACAAGTTCTTCATTACCCAAAATTGGAAAACTAGTTGTGTTAAAATTTCAATTTTTTCTCAAATCATTTCTGCCTTTAATCTGTATGATGTTTTCCTATGTAATTTTAATTTTAAAGTTTGAGAGTGAGATAGGAGTTTAAGGTAGAACTTGGAGCTATTTACCGGCCAACAACGACGGCCTTTTGCTATAGGTCTGTGACATACTTCTTTTGATCCTCAATTGTTTAAATTCCCCCCTCAAGATGGACCAATTACAACAAGAAAAATTAAAATGTCGGAGGAGCTTCTCGACTAAACATGTGAAATTGAGTCTAAATTAGGATAGGACAACAAATCGAATTTGTATTGAGTTTAACTTATAATTTGCTTGTATCGAAGTGATGTTCGAGCTAAACTTGAATTAGAACTGAATGAAAGGCTTTGAAAAAATAATGAGGCAAGAAATAAGCTAATGTCAAACGAGGCAACAAATAGAAAATAGAATTGAATATTGTCTTCCTCGTTTCCTGTTGTTTACAGACGAATCCTATTTACAATCAGGAGAAAAAATGACGTTGTAAATATCATAATTGTGTTTTTATGTCCATTACTCCGTGTTTAATCTTGATTGACCCACGATCTTTCTTTTAAATACTAGAGCAATGGTCGACGGTTACGAAGGTTGGCCCTCGTCTCCTGAGGTGGGACATCCGCTTGAGGTTACGAGGTTTTCTCCGAGCTCGGTGCTTCGAGCTTATTTCCCCTCATTTCCTAAGGCAATTTTCCGGGGCGAGGAGCTGTGCAGTCTCTCCTCAGGGGTTTGCCTCGTCGCGCAGTCTTAGTGTTACACCTCAAGGTCTTGCTCGAGACCTTGGTGATTTTTATCCAATACAGATAGTCCCCCCACTCCTCGAGAGGTTGCCAAATCTGTCGGGGAGTGGAGTGAACTTTAGGTGGGGGATTGACGTGGCTGCTTTTGCACTGTTAATTTTGAAAACGGCGGTTGTCACTTCGAATTCCCATCAATCATGCGTGGCGATTGCTGATTGGGCGCGTTTTCCTATTTTGTCTTCCCTATGCGGCTGTAATCATGGCGCTTTTAACCTATATATAGTTGAACCTTGCCTCCTCCTCCTTCTTCTTCTTCTTCTTCTTCTTGTCTTCAACAGTAAAAACTCTTGAATTTTCTCCTATTTTCCAATCCCAAAAGATCTTTGAAAAAAAAATGTCTCAACAGAATTCATCATGTTCTCCACCTTCCCTCGTTGACACCATGATTGTTGGTGGGGAACTAGTTAATGTCCCTGAACCGCTGGACGTTGTTGTTCACCCTGACTTCAACATGGAGGATCTTACTTGTCCCAGCAGTGTGGATCAAGAACAACACTCAGCTATGGCTGGGACCGCTGGATTAGTTATAGCGGAAGAGGAGGAGGTTGCCACGAAGGATGTGGATGACGATGAACTCCTTTCTGAGGACTTGGAACTCAAGCCTCACCACGTCATTCCCTCCAAAATTGATCTTTCGAGAGATTTTGTTATGCAGCTTCAAACTGAATCGGAGGCTTGGAGGAGAAGGAACATTCCTGTGGGGGGCACGCCAAGTTTGATTACTCAGGCGAACATTCATCTGGTTCGCTCTGATTGCAACTGGGGCCCCAAGGTGAGGGTTGATATCCCCGCCCCCGAGAGCCGAGTGTGTGATCGAGTCGAGGGGCGTTCCTTCGTTTTTACTGTCCTTTTACGATCGGTTTCTCTCTCCCTATTCCTGAGGTATTGGACAGCTTTTGCCGAACCTTCCAAGTGTGTATAGCCTAGATTGGACCTGGGGTATAGAGGCACATTCAATGCCTCGAATTTCTGAGTAAATTAGTAGAGGTACCTTTCACCCTCGATCATCTTTTGTAACTGTTTTCCCACACTCTTCACAAGGATGGAGTCGTTCAGCTCAACAAACGGGGCTCGTACTCGCTGATAATGAAAATGAGGATCTCGAGGACCGTGGGTACAACGAGCGCTTCGTCCTCTTGCCCACCGACCTTCTCTCTGTGAAGCCCGATTTCCGCGAGCGGTGGAACCGAGCCCGTAAGTATTTTTTTTCATTTATTTTCGTTTCACTTTTTCCCTTTTTTGACTCCTCGTTCTTGTCTTTTTAGCCGAGGCGGTCCCAATTGTTCACCCAAAGAATTTGGTTCAATGGTTCATGCTATTATTGACGCCAAACCTAGGCCAGAGAGGTCGTGGATGGTTTTGGCTGCTTTGGATGCGAATCAATGGGCATGCAAACGACATGGTGAACTATTTTTCACCCAATTTTCAAGTCTAGCCTAGTTTTTCGAGGTCCTATGCTTCGATGTCTCATTGTATCTTCTTTGTCGTAGGGTTCCCCAAGAGGGAGATCACCGCGCCGAAGGAGAGGAAACGAAAGAAGGAAAGAAAGGAAAAGAAGGGGGAAGTTCCTGAGGTCGGAGATGCCTTGAATGCTCTTGAAGATTTGATTGGAGGCCTTTCGAGGGGAAAAAGTGGAAAGGAAAAAGATAAGGAGAAGAAAAAGATGGCTCCCGATGGGTCACCAGACCTTGGGGCCAAAACAGGTCAAGTGTCCTTCCTCTTTATCTTACCTTTTGTTCTGTTTTTCCCATTTGTCACCCCTTTCCTTTTTTCTTTCAGTTTTGAGAAAGAAAGAGTTGTCCTCGGGGGAAACTCCGAAAGCAAAGTGGGCTAGATTTGAGCCTGTCCCTTTTCCTGAGCTCACTCCTACTGACGAGGCAGAGCAAAGGCAGGATGAAGTTGTGATTCTCTCTACTCACGTGCCCGAGCTAGTTTAGGTTGCTGATAAAGACATGGGGAATATGCATCCCCCCTCTTCGGCGACAGTGAAACTGGACGATGCTGGGCCATCTCGAGGGGGGACAAGACACCTCGAGCTGCCTCCGAGCCTGCTCCTAATGCGTCTTCTTGGAGGCAGTTTCGCTATATTGAGATTCCTTCAGAACTTTGTCTCCTAAATGGCGACATCCAGGTTCCGATTAGCCTTCATGGACTCTTGGGTTCTAAGGAATGCGATCGTCTTAAGGAGTCTCAGAATTCTGATTTGATGGCCGATGCTACTCAGCATGCCATTCATGTATGCTTTCCCTAATTTTCCTTTTCCTTTTTTGTGTCTGCTTCCTTCTCTGACTTATTAGAATTCTTTTTCGCAGTGTTACATCAATTCTACCAGGGCTGCAGAGATAGAATGCAGCCGAGACGAAAAGCTTCGGCAGTTAAAGGCTGGATGGAGGCGAGAGCGAGCGAAGTCTCGAGGTTCAAATGAGTAGTCTTGGGAAAGAGCTAATGAATGCAAGGCTCGAGTTGGAGCAAGCTTAAAATGCTGCCAACAAGTCTTACCTTGAGATGACCAAAGCCCTCGAGGCTAAATCTATCATTGAGGAGAAGATGGCACGTTTGAAGGAACTGTGTGACGCCGAGCTGAAGAGAATGAAGAACAAGACTCAGTCAGCTATTAGTGAGAGGGCCAATAAATTTCATGCCGACCTTAAGTAGAAGATGCTTAAAATGAATGAAATGGCCGCGGAGAAAGAGCAGTTGGCCGAGAAGAAGAGTCAGCTCGAAAGCAGGGTTAAGTTCTTGAGAGGCAAGGCCGATTCTTTTTCCTCGAGGCGGAGGATGTGGAGGACTCGGGCCAAAGTTGATAAAAATTGGGCTGTTATTCAAACGAGGCTAAAGACTCTGACGGAGTGTCGCGGCGGGGTTGACCTTGATGCCGAGAATGCCAAGGCCGAGAGCGATACTGCCATGGCCCAAAAGCTGATGAAAAATCTCCCTTCGAGCAGGGAGAGTTCATTCGAGGGAGATGATGACTCCGAAGTGGAGGCTTAGAGTAGTGATTTTTTTTTTGGCTAAAGCCTTCGTGTCGTTTACCTTGTAGATATTTAGGCCTTCAAGCCTTTTTATCAATGGAAATTCCCTTTATGGAAATATTGAATTTGCTTGCAAGACTTTTTCATTGTTTCGAGCTAGTTTAGGACGATGTCTCGCCCTCGGCACTACAAGAAATATGGCTTTTAGCGAAGGGAAAATTGGTCGTTAAAAGCGTTAATTCGGTCGCTATAGGTCAACAACGACCGGATAAAATCCGGTCATCACCGGTCGTTATAGGTGTTGAACCCCAAAAAATTACCCTTTCTTAAAGAAAAGATAGGTTTCGGGTATAATGTTCAACAATATGGGACTCCAAAGGGCTTTCTTTGGAGTCGCCACCTAATTTAGGAGAATTAGGAACCAAGTGATTAAATAGTGCGTGCAAGCACTCCGTTTTAAGGAAAATGGTCTTTTCAGAGATTCTAAGTAAGAGGTTCAATTATTTTCAAAAGAAAGTTTCAATTTGAAAGCACTTTCGAAAATCCGTAAAATTACGGTTAATCCTTCGGTTTTCACAAAATAGTTTAAATAAAGGAAACTTTCAAAATTAATCTAAAAGTCTTAAAATTAATGCCGAAATTCTAAAATTACATTAAATTATGCTTTAAAGGAATAGGGATTTAAATGAACTTAAACTTGAAAAAGTCGCAATATTGCTAACATAGAAAATCTAATTAATTGGAAAGAAGTTGTAATTTATTGAATTTTAAAATCAAGTTATTTGCTTAATCATTTTCGGATTCAATTGCACGCGCTATTTAACTAAAAGGTTCACAATTCATAGATAAGATGGAGATTCTAAAGAAATAAACTACTCACGAAATAACTCAATAGATAATAAACATTCATTAATAAATTGATAACCGAACAAATTATTCTACAACTAATAAGGGAAAAATTCCTAATGACATGCAAATTCTAAGGGATTGGGAAAGAGAAGAGGTTTAGAAGAAGAACCCGGAAATTGACAAACTCACGGGAGCCTTGAATTTATTTAAATTTATACAATTATATGCCCATGAGCCTAAGTTAGAATAGGCGGCTCAACAAAGCTTTTTTTTTTTTTTTAATTTTCCTAGATCTTCGCTTTCTTGAAAGCTTGAGCTCAAACTCGACCCCAAGGAGACTCAAAACCCACGTAAGTCATCTCAATTTGAGTTTAGCCAAAACTCATCTCAAAGGGTGTTCATGCAAAAGATAGAAGGAGATAAAGATTAGTAACTACACAATGGTAAAATAAAAATTATACAGCAAGTAAGCATAAAAGCCTATCAGACAGCCACACTATGATTAATCGAATACTATAATTCAAATGCATTTCATATAAAGAAAGTACTAAATTAACTACTATAATGGTAACTATCCGACAAATCAAATAAAGGAGAGATTGGCTAAACAAAAGGGACAAGGGGAACTTTAACTAAACATTTCAACTACTAAATTTAAACCTTTTCTACTTCAGCAAAACCAGGAAAACAAGACAGGAACAGACCCCTGGCATGACAGAACAAGCAATAGATGAACCAAATCATGGACAGAACCAATAAACACAGTAAAAGAATTAGGGAGCTGGAAGAAAATGAGACTCTACATTTCCTCTTGGGACTCAGCATCCAGAAACAACCTCCTCCCTGCTGCTCTAATCAACTACACGCCTACAACTCTCTCAGAGACACATCTACACACCATGACATACCCCTGAAACAGATTCCAGAAACCAAACAACCTGAACAAACACTCACCTCCTTCACACTCACTTCAATCAGACAGAGGCTCTACTGAACACACAACTAGACACAATTTGAACAAATACACACACACACACCTGAGCATACAAAATGATAAAAACTGACCCCTACTGCTCCCTGCTACTACCAGGACTTCAAATTCCAATCCTACAGACCAAACTCCAACCTGAACTAACTACTAACTCACCTGAAGCTTACAACTACTACCAGGACCTTGAAAACTACTCTACAAACATGCAGACCCCCATCCAGACCTGGAACCTATACTAATTAACTGCAGCACTCTAAAGACCTCATTTACATCACCTATAAACAACTAACAGACCCCTTAAGCAACTCAGGACCCTAAAACAACCTGCCTGCTACAACAAGGACATCCTTCAGGTTGCATAATCCCTCAGGATGCAATGCTTCACAACAAACACCTTCTCCCTTAGCAACCTATACCCTTTCAGGAACATCTATAACAATCTACAAACACCCTCACACTCTCACATCCCCTGAAACTGCAGCACAAGACCTCTCTAATCTCTTAACAAAACTGCAGCATACCATAACTCCTTCCAAAACCACCTACAAACACCTAAACAAACTCCACACTACTGCTACTCCCTGCCAAGACATTCCAGACCACCTGATCATCAAACAAGCAACCAAACACCTCCTTTGAAAACCCTGAACCATCACACAATAGCAAGAAACACTACCAGAACCTCTCCACACTCTGAACCAAATCATCTGAGCCTCCAAAATCAATTCCCAGCCTCCCTGAACTACCAGAACTCCCTGAAAACTTTCTAAACTTGCAGCACCACTATACACTCCTGAACTCCCTCACAGACCCTTCACACACCCCTTTCACAACTGAATAAAAGCTGAAAAACCCCTTTACTTCACAGAGAACAAAACCAGGAAGCAGAAACAAGAAAATAGAAGAACTAAGTAAATAACTTATTGCTTTTACATTTCTTTAAAGGGTTAACCTTAAACATGCAATTAACTATATTCTAATCAAGTAAGACCAATTTTAAAACACCCTTGCTAGTAGACAGTTCAAGAATTTTCATAAGGTATTAATCACTATTTAAGGTTAATCATAGATATTAATAAAGCCTAACACGAACCAGCTGCTAATCCTTTTTTACACATTTTGAAGCAAGTTAAACATATGAGCTAATCAAGGCCCCCCTTCTAACCTACTTTTCAAACTTATTTTAGCTCAAGTTCGAAGAACATTAATAATTAGAACTAACCTTTCAAGCTAACAACAACAATAGCTATATTATACAAACTAAAACAGAAAATGCGAGAGACACTGACCTTTTTGCGGGCAGTGAAATGAGGCGCGGATCTGAGCTTTTGTGAGTACCCTCGACAAGCTGAATAAACTCAGAAGTGACTCCTAGACCTCAATGTTTTAAATATTTAACTTAAAGAAAAGCTTAAACTGCTTGGATTTTGAGTCGAAACTGACTATTAAAATCCCCCAAAAAGTCCCCCTTTTTACCACTGTTCAAAGGGTTTTTTATAGGTGTTTGAGAGTGCAAAAAACACTCCCATTTCGATGTGGGATAAATCCTATATATATGCTTGATTCTAAAGCTAAAAACAGTGAAAAAACTGAGTAAAAGGGTGAAACAAAAGTTACCTAGTTGAATCAACGGTAGAAAATGATCGATTTTCTGAAATAGACGCGTGCGATTGAAAGGATGTACCACTCGCTTCTAATTCGTCCAGCAAAAAAGGAAAAGGGTACGATTTCTTCCTGATTTGCTGAAAGAAAGAGGAGAGAGTGGCATAGGGACGACGCCGTTTGGGGATAGAGTCGCGGGACCACTGTGACGATGGATTCTTGGCGTTTTGCTGATTATAAATGGAAATTTTAGGGTGGCGGCGTGGGTAATTTGGGGATTAGGGTTAGGGAATTAGGAGAATGAAATGGGTGGTGGTGATCTGGGTGTGTATTGAGTAGATATAAATAGGTATTGCAAAAATAGGTCAAATGTATGGGTATGGAACAATTTTAGCCTTCACTTTATAAATTTTAATCACTAAGTGGAAGAATTGCGTGGATAGACTGAATTTAAGGCTGCGCATTATGATTTTAACCCCTTTCTTTTAAAATTAAATTTATTTAAAATAATTAGACACTAGTTAAAATATTTCGGGACAAAATTGGGTGTCAACAGCTGCCCCTCTTTACCCGGAAAAGGATGCAAGAATTTTCAGGGTAAACAAGTTGACGGGAAAGCCAATTTTGTCACGACAAAGCCAAAGACTTTTGATTCCAAGAACCAAAAGGCGAGGCTTATGGCCGAACTCCATCTTCGAGTTATCTACATATCTCGGGCTGAAAGAGAATCAGGCCATATGTAGTTCAACGACACTTAGATATAAAGACTCGCACGATTGATAGAAAAGACGCACGAATAGGAAAGAATTCAAACTGACTCCTAATCCGGAATGAAAGATTAGGTAAGAATTTGCTTGTTCAAGTGCGATTCTTCAGATCCTTGTTGACGAGTCTAGCTCATATCAACGATTGCCCCAGTTCACTGCTAAGAAAAGTTCCACGTTATGCTCCAAATGTTGCTGCCTTGCTGCTAAAATTCTGTAACAATCTCAACAAACAGTAAGCGAACAACTGCTAATAAACTGTAATAATTAGAATAATAATAATAAAAAAAATAAATAAAAAAATAAATAAATAAAGTGATAACACAAAATTATAAATGCGGGTTGTGATATCATCAATAAGTTCTTCCTTCGATCAACTGACAAGGTGCTCCGCACGGGGAACCTCTAGGCTGATCATTATTCTGAAACAGTAAAGCGAAATAATAAGTAAAGCAAGTATCGAATTGCAGAATATAAGGCTGTTACAAAATAAGTTGATTAACGAGACATAATGCCTCAAGTTGACTCGGCTAATCTATAGCCTACGCAGGTAACATAACGTTTACTCATAAGGCAAACGAGCCTAACACGTTCAATTATAAGGCGAACGAGCCTACAACGCTCAATTATAAGGCGAACGAGCCTAAAACGCTCAATTATAAGGCGAACGAGCCTAAAACGCTCAATTATAAGGCGAACGAGCCTAAAACATTCGATTATAAGGCGAACGAGCCTAAAACGTTCAATTATAAGGCGAACGAGCCTAGAACGTCCAATTATAAGGCGAACGAGCCTATTTCACTAGGCAAGCAAAAGAGGCAAAATTCATTAAAGCAGGTACTTCTTTAGACTTAGAAATATCTGCAAATCACAAAATGAAACTTTAGTAAACGTTCCCATAAAGCGAAATAGAAATGAAACGGATAGGATTAACAATTTGCAAGGAATATAGGAAATAGAAATGTCGCCTTTCAGCAATAAACCATGATAAAGCATAATGCTTTAGATCATGAATAGGTAGTCTACAATGCAATCTCGGAATATGCTCCATTCTATTGATGAAGCAATGAGGTGTCGGGTCTCGAAGCATCCAACGTCCTAGCGCAACTTGAAAACCTGCATATCCCATTTACGGGTGGATTAACCCGAGTTGTTCATTTATAAGGTGAACAGGCCTAAAACATTCAATTATAAGGCGAATGAGCCCAAACCGTTCATTTATAAGGCGAACGAGCCTAAAACGTTCATTTATAAGGCGAACGAGCCCAAAACGTTCATTTATAAGGCGAACGAGTCTAAAACGCTCAATTATAAGGCGAACGAACCTAAAACGTTCATTTATAAGGCGAACGAGCCTAAAATGCATAAGATAAGGCGAAAAATACAAAACTCATTAAAGTGGGTATTTCTTCAAACTTAGCAATATCTGCAAATCAAAACAAAGGAATTTTAGTAAGTGTTATCATAGTGGAATAGAAATGAATCTGCTTTCAACAATTTGCGAGAATTATAGGATGTAGAAATGCCGCCTTTCAGCAATAAACTATGATAAAGCATAATGCTTTAATGATCTAGTGGCAGTTTGCGATTTAATCTTGAATTGTGCTCGAATCACTTGACAAAGCAAATGAGACGTCCAGTCTTGAAGCATCCAATGTTCCGAAGCGACTTGAAGTAAATCTGCATATCCGATTTACGGGCGGATGGACCCGGATCATTAATTTATAAGGCAAAAAGGTCTAGAACCTTCAATTATAAGGCGAATGAGCCCAAAACGTTCAATTATAAGGCGAACGAGCCTAAGACGTTCACTTATAAGGCGAACGAGCCTAAGACGTTCAATTATAAGGCGGACGACCCTAAAATATTCATTTATAAGGCGAACGAACCTTCATTTAATAGTAACCTGCAAAATAAAGTTGCAAATTGGATTAATTTAGGTAAAATAATAATGCAAAACAAATAAGCAAAGTTAGGTCGAGTTGCTTGTATTGATAATGCTGCACAACGTTGAATGCTGCCTTCAGTCCATATTGAAACCGATGTTCAATTTTGCTAGTTCTTCTTATTCTATCTACCGCTTTTGGAATTCCTGCATCCAAAGAAAAATCGTGAGTTCGGAAAGATGGGCCCAAAAGCCTCAACATTTTGTTTTGCTCCTTCTCTCTTTATGCTGAACTTTGCAGTAGCACCAAAACGAATTTGCCCCTGTTTTCAAAGAAAAAGCTGTTAGTTTTTGAACAAATAGTGGTTGGCTTGATTGAACACCTAATGCGGCTTCAAATCTGCATCTTCTTGTATGGAAATCAGATGTCTTGCTGCTGTGAGAGTCTGATGCCCTTGAAATTCTTCTTTTGTACAAAAGATATCATTCAAAATTGATTTGGCTTGGCTTATTTGGAAAAGTGGATTTTCATTGATTTCGGGATTAAAACCCAATAAAGGGTACAAGATAGCTCATTACATAAAACTTCAAAAGAGTAGGAAAACATAAGATAGTCGGGCAATGATGCCATTTTAACAAACAAAGTGTTGTCATTTGATCTTCTTGTTAAGCTTCACGCTTCCTTTTCAAATGCCTTGGTGCCAATTTTGATGAATCACCTCTGATGATAACTGCATTTGCTGCTGGAAGATCACAATTGCTTGCTTGCTCTTGCTTCACACTTATCTTGCCATTTTCAATCATATTCTGGATTTTGTGCTTAAGTGCCAAGCATTCTTCTGTGTCATGGCCTTGAATATTTGAGTGATATGCGCACCTCTTTGATAAATTGAATCCTTGAGGTGGATTTTCTGGGATCCATCCCTTCCTTGCTTGCAATAGTCCTTCTGCTTTCAATTTCTCAAATATGGCTAACAATGATTCATGTAGAGGAGTGAAAGTACGAGGTCTTAGCCTTTTCGTGCTTTGATGACCAGATGGTGCCTGATAAGATCGATGCTTACGACTTGGATTCTGCATATCATGATTGTAGTGCACTTGCGAAGGCTGGGAGTCTTGAATATTTTCAGGTGCATCAGAACAATTGAAAACTGGCACTGTAGTGTCATAGTCAATCAACCTTCTTGTTTGAAACTTTTCTTCCAAAATCTTTGCATACCGGATTAAACTGGGAAAATCCTTTAAATTGGCAGAAAGTAGCCTTTCATAAAATATGCCTTCTTGAAGGTCAATGAAAGTTGCTATCAACTCATCTTCAGGCAATGGAGGATGCATCTTAGAAGCCTCTAGCCTCCATCTCACAGCAAATTCTGCAACAGATTCATGCGGCATCTTCTTGATTTTACGCATATCAATTAGATAAGGATCTCTTACTATGTTGAATTTGTATTGTTCCACAAAGTCTCGAGCCATGTCTTCCCATGTGTGCCATTTGGTAAAATCTTGCTTAGTATACCATGCAAGTGCCATTCCTGATAAACTCTGAATAAACAATCTCATACGCAAAGCTTCATCTTTGCCAATTCCAATTAATCTGCTGCAATAATCTTTCAGATGTGCATAGGGGTCCCCTTTTCCATTAAAAGTGTTAAATTTTGGTATCTTGTACCCACTTGGAAGCTCAATATCCGGGTGAATGCATAAGTCTTCATAGCAGAAGCTCTGAATATTCCTAGAGCGCAATTCTTTTTGCATGATCTTTCTCAAAATCTGTTCATCCATATTATGAGGATAAGTTGTCTCAACTTCCTTCTCAGGCAATTCTGGTGAACGCACTATCAATTGATTTGATTGACTCCCCACAGCAGGCATATTGATAAATGGTGGTTGGTATAAAGTTGCTGCTGGCCAAGCATTTGGATTGGTAAGATATTCTTGTGGGATTTGTGGATATATAGTATGTATAGGCATTGGGTAATTAGGCATTGTTAAGTAAGGCGGATTGGAGGTAAAGCTTGTATTTGGCAAAGTTTTGCTAGTGTTGACAAAGTTGACAATCCTATTCCTTTGGACCACATGCTCTTTGACATCATCATTCTGTGCTTGCAAGATACCCATACCAGAACTGGTTGCCTGAAGCTGCTTTGCCATGTTGTTTTGTCCTTGACGCAGATTCTCAGCCATTTCAGTGTTCAATGCTAGCCAACCTTTAACAAATGAATTCTACACATCGAACAAAAGCAAGTTAATACATAAAATGATAAAGCATGCATAAAATTTCAAATGTAAAATAAGCCATTAGGCCGAATGGATGGGACCAAAATCTCGACTCAACACATGAGTAAAATATTTAAGAGTTCGAAACTTGAGAAAAACAACTTTGAAAGTTTTTACTAAATTAGTATGCGTGCTAGACCATTTTGATACAAATTGCTAAAATGGTCGGCTTATTTTGAACGTCAATGCTTTGCTCGACTATCGATTCTCGTTTGTCGCTCAACAATCTGTACCAATTCATAGAAAACCCGCTTCTGATAACTATGAAATCAACATCAATGTCTTCAATTTTCCTTTGCACAATTTTGCCCCAGTTATAACTTCAACATCTCAACTTGCTTTGCGAAATTGCCCCAGTTATGACTTCAATATTTCAACTTGTTTTGCAAAAATTGCCCCAGTTATGACTTTCAAAACTTCAAACTGCTTATCAAAAGCTGCCCCGGTTGCAATCTCCCACGTCTTCTACTTGCTTTGCAAAATTTGCCCCAGCTTCTATCTTTGGGAAAATTAAAATTTAAATACTAAAGGGTCGAGCCCGATGGAGGAGCCTACGTATCCCTCCTTGGGAATCAGACCATGCGTAGTTCTGCTTACATAGAAGAGATTTTCTAAATGATGGTGAAACCGAAACTCGATATGAGTTGCATACGTTTCCCGCCTTGGGAAACCGGTTACAGTAGTTTGCTTACATAGAAATAAATTCAAACATTCATAATTTGATATTCTTTCTTTTCTTTTCTTTTAACAAAACTAACAAAAGGAAAATACAATAGCTACTTCCTACTAATGCAAATAAACTAACTTCTGCTTCTGCAACTCTACTGCTTTTCTGGAACTTCATAGGTGCCTAAATGCCCTTCTTCGAGGAAACTCCCTTTGCATATGGAAAGATTGCGACAAAAAGTTCGCCGGTGCCATTTGTAGGTAGAATTTTGACCTGGCCAGAGTTAATCAAGCTTTCAACTTTCTCCTTAAAAGTAAAGCATTCCCCAATATAATGCCAATGCATTCCTGATGGTAAATGCAGAATTTTCCAAAGTTCTCAGGCTTAACTGACCGACATGATTTTGGTTCTATAGGATGTACCAAATTGAACTCCTTGAGCCTTTCAAATAGTCGTGCGTAAGATTCTGGGAGCCGTGTGAATGCGAAAGCAGATCTTTTGGCATGGTTTGACTGTGAGCTTGGATTGACAATTACTTGCTCATTGGCACTAGGTTCCCCTGCTATGGCTGGCAAAGGTTTTGACATGACAACTTTTCCTTTGTCTTTGGACTGTGCCTCGACAAGCTACACATTCTTTTGTCAGATATCAAAGTCCTCTCATCCGGCTCTTTTTGGAGCTCTACAGATTTTCTCTTCAATGGACTGCCTCTTGTAAAAGTCAGGTTTGGGAGTTCGTACTGCTTGACAAAGTTACGAGCTAAGTCATCGCATGTGAATCGTTTTCCAAGGTCTTGTAGTGCAAACCACGTTAAAGCCGGCCCTGCTAGCGTCTTAACAAATAGCCTCAGCTTGATTCCATTGCTTTTTCCAAATATTGCCACCCAATCAACGAATGCTTTCAAATGATCATGAGGGTTTCCTATTCCATCATACACTGGTGGATCAGCCACGTCAAGAATATTCACATTCCCCTTTTCTACCTCACATAAGCCTGCTTGAGATGGTATTGCCCACTCGTCTGCCATTGTGCCATTGCTCTCTTTAGCATTGGGAATCCCTTCCCCGTTGCTTTTCTCATTGCTTGTTTTTGATGAGAAGATACCGAATTCCTTTTCCAACAAGAATGCATGCAAATTAGGGAACTGTTGAGCATCACACTCAAATGCTGGAGCTACTTGCATTGTAAGAGGTGCAACAGTATAGATAGGAGCAACAGGAACGCTTGGTCCTGGACTTGGCACATTACGCACTGGGTTGCGAGCATCCATGAGCGCGACAACCAATTCAGTAAGGCTATTGAGTCTCTTTTCCGAACTTTCCACGGTTGCTTCAAGCTTGTTAACCTTGTCTTGGTGGGATCCATCATTTCCAGTCAAGTCAATCACGACATTTTGACGAGCCATATGTCCTGATTTTGATGTTCAAAATAATTAACCCTTTAGCAACGCATACCGAATTTAATAAAAATTTATTAAAGATGAAACTAACGGATCAACTTATTCCAAAATGGAGAAATTGAAACCGTACTGGAAGAACCCAAAATTTTAAGCAGGACACTCATTTTGTTAAAGAAAACTAGACACAAAATGCTTATTAAATTCTGAAAAATATTATATTTATTAAAAGGATAGAATACTTAAAATTTGACGCTAAATTTTTTTTTTTTTAAAAATTAAGGCTGACCAAATAAAAATTTAAAAGGTATTTTAGAATAAAAATATGCATGCATTCAGAAAATAAAGTAATTAAATGAATAAAAAGAATAAAGCAGTTAATTCCTGCAAACAAATACAGTGTTAATCGAATCACAATATCAAGCAAACTGAATTACCTAACAAACAACGCAAATGAATTACAAGCGGTTAGCACATAGCAAATAAGCATTTAGCAAGTTATTGCATAGTAGACAAATAATTGATATGTAGCAAACACAAGTAATCAAGCGTAAATAAAGATGCAGGCGCGTCCTACCCTGTAAGGTGCCTCTTTGTGCCATAGGTGGGCCTAAGACGCCAAATAGGTGATAACGAAAAGTAGTCCAAGCCGGTTTTGCAATAATCGAATTTAGAGTAAGTGACAATAACATTAATAATAATTTTCCTTCATTATAACTTGATTTTGAGTACATCATTATTACATCAAAAAATAGAAACTGCCAGACATAATTTAAATACATCATTTTGAGTACAATGAAAATATAAATAACTGCTATAACTACACTGCATCAGGCTCGAGGAGGCAACGGAACTGAAGTGCGGGCCTGTTTTGATCAATCCTTGCTTGCATAATCGGTGTAATTTCTCACATCCGGTCCCAAATGTCGTTTACATCCAAAAAACTTGCTTGAATCAAACATCGATCAAATGGATCGAACATCTTATCGTCCTTTCGACATCTTTTGCCCCTAACTTGTTATCTTCTTGCAAGTATCTTCTCAATTTCAACTTGATGACTATTTGAATACCTCTTGAATTCAAGTATCTTCTAGTCTACAAAATTAATAAAAATGTTCTAAATTTAATTAATTGCAAAACTTGGCTTGGACTGGAAGTTCCGTTATCACATAAACACATAATATGCACTGTTGTTGGGTTTAAACCCGTCAACGAAAAAGGGCGGTTTTCCTAACTATGGAGGCGGTACCAAGGACCGGGTCCAATCTAAGGCTTATGCATGCATGTTCCTAACGAAGACTCTAGAGTGGGTTTACTAGACACAAGGCTGTTTTGAGTGGCAAGCGGTCACGCGGTAGTAAAACTATCCGCTCACCCCGCAGGTACGCGCACTCTTTCTTAAAGGATTTTTTGTGAGTTGCGGGTGTATATGCATACACCTCGCGGGTATAAGTAACCATGAAGAAGTTCCCAAGAGTGGGGGAAATATGAACGGAATGCCAGTTTTATATGTGCACAAATAAAGTGTAGTGACATGCTTTCAGTGACAAACAATTGCAAATAATCAAATTAACTAAACATGCTATTTTGCAAATAATAAACAAATATAGAGTTATCTTGTGAAAACCTTGCGGTTAGAACCTTAAGGTATTCCCCAGTGGAGTCGCCACGCTGTTGAACCCCAAAAAATTACCCTTTCTTAAAGAAAAGATAGGTTTCGGGTATAATGTTCAACAATATGGGACTCCAAAGGGCTTTCTTTGGAGTCGCCACCTAATTTAGGAGAATTAGGAACCAAGTGATTAAATAGTGCGTGCAAGCACTCCGTTTTAAGGAAAATGGTCTTTTCAGAGATTCTAAGTAAGAGGTTCAATTATTTTCGAAAGAAGGTTTCAATTTGAAAGCACTTTCGAAAATCCGTAAAATTACGGTTAATCCTTCGGTTTTCACAAAATAGCTTAAATAAAGGAAACTTTCAAAATTAATCTAAAAGTCTTAAAATTAATGCAGAAATTCTAAAATTACATTAAATTATGCTTTAAAGGAATAGGGATTTAAATGAACTTAAACTTGAAAAGTCGCAATTTTGCTAACATAGAAAATTTAATTAATTGGAAAGAAGTTGTAATTTATTGAATTTTAAAATCAAGTTATTTGCTTAATCATTTTCGGATTCAATTGCACGCGCTATTTAACTAAAAGGTTCACAATTCATAGATAAGATGGAGATTCTAAAGAAATAAACTACTCACGAAATAACTCAATAGATAATAAACATTCATTAATAAATTGATAATCAAACAAATTATTCTACAACTAATAAGGGAAAAGTTCCTAATGACATGCAAATTCTAAGGGACTGGGAAAGAGAAGAGGTTTAGAAGAAGAACCCGGAAATTGACAAACTCACGGGAGCCTTGAATTTATTTAGATTTATACAATTATATGCCCATGAGCCTAAGTTAGAATAGGCGGCTCAACAAAGCTTTTTTTTTTTTTTAATTTTCCTAGATCTTCGCTTTCTTGAAAGCTTGAGCTCAAACTCGACCCCAAGGAGACTCCAAACCCACGTAAGCCATCTCAATTTGAGTTTAGCCAAAACTCATCTCAAAGGGTGTTCATGCAAAAGATAGAAGGAGATAAAGATTAGTAACTACACAATGGTAAAATAAAAATTATACAGCAAGTAAGCATAAAAGCCTATCAGACAGCCACACTATGATTAATCGAATACTATAATTCAAATGCATTTCATATAAAGAAAGTACTAAATTAACTACTATAATGGTAACTATCCGACAAATCAAATAAAGGAGAGATTGGCTAAACAAAAGGGACAAGGGGAACTTTAACTAAACATTTCAACTACTAAATTTAAACCTTTTCTACTTCAGCAAAACCAGGAAAACAAGACAGGAACAGACCCCTGGCATGACAGAACAAACAATAGATGAACCAAATCGTGGACAGAACCAATAAACACAGTAAAAGAATTAGGGAGCTGGAAGAAAATGAGACGCTGCATTTCCTCTTGAGACTCAGCATCCAGAAACAACCTCCTCCCTGCTGCTCTAATCAACTACACGCCTACAACTCTCTCAGAGACACATCTACACACCATGACATACCCCTGAAACAGATTCCAGAAACCAAACAACCTGAACAAACACTCACCTCCCTCACACTCACTTCAATCAGACAGAGGCTCTACTGAACACACAACTAGACACAATTTGAACAAATACACACACACACACCTGAGCATACAAAATGATAAAAACTGACCCCTACTGCTCCCTGCTACTACCAGGACTTCAAATTCCAATCCCACAGACCAAACTCCAACCTGAACTAACTACTAACTCACCTGAAGCTTACAACTACTACCAGGACCTTGAAAACTACTCTACAAACATGCAGGGAGCCATCCAGTCCTGGAACCTATACTAACTAACTGCAGCACTCTAAAGACCTCATTTACATCACCTATAAACAACTAACAGACCCCTTAAGCAACTCAGGACCCTAAAACAACCTGCCTGCTACAACCAGGACATCCTTCAGGTTGCATAATCCCACCGGATGCAATGCTTCACAACAAACACCTTCTCCCTTAGCAACCTATACCCTTTCAGGAACATCTATAACAATCTACAAACACCCTCACACTCTCACATCCCCTGAAACTGCAGCACAAGACCTCTCTAATCTCTTAACAAAACTGCAGCATACCATAACTCCTTCCAAAACCACCTACAAACACCTAAACAAACTCCACACTACTGCTACTCCCTGCCAAGACATTCCAGACCACCTGATCATCAAACAAGCAACCAAACACCTCCTTTGAAAACCCTGAACCATCACACAATAGCAAGAAACACTACCAGAACCTCTCCACACTCTGAACCAAATCATCTGAGCCTCCAAAATCAATTCCCAGCCTCCCTGAACTACCAGAACTCCCTGAAAACTTTCTAAACTTGCAGCACCACTATACACTCCTGAACTCCCTCACAGACCCTTTCAGACCCTTCACACACCCCTTTCACAACTGAATAAAAGCTGAAAACCCCCTTTACTTCACAGAGAACAGAACCAGGAAGCAGAAACAAGAAAATAGAAGAACTAAGTAAATAACTTATTGCTTTTACATTTCTTTAAAGGGTTAACCTTAAACATGCAATTAACTATATTCTAATCAAGTAAGACCAATTTTAAAACACCCTTGCTAGTAGACAGTTCAAGAATTTTCATAAGGTATTAATCACTATTTAAGGTTAATCATAGATATTAATAAAGCCTAACACGAACCAGCTGCTAATCCTTTTTTACACATTTTGAAGCAAGTTAAACATATGAGCTAATCAAGGCCCCCCTTCTAACCTACTTTTCAAACTTATTTTAGCTCAAGTTCGAAGAACATTAATAATTAGAACTAACCTTTCAAGCTAACAACAACAATAGCTATATTATACAAACTAAAACAGAAAATGTGAGAGACACTGACCTTTTTGCGGGCAGTGAAATGAGGCGCGGATCTGAGCTTTTGTGAGTACCTCGACGAGCTGAATAAACTCAGAAGTGACTCCTAGACCTCAATGTTTTAAATATTTAACTTAAAGAAAAGCTTAAACTGCTTGGATTTTGAGTCGAAACTGACTGTTAAAATCCCCCAAAAAGTCCCCCTTTTTTCCACTGTTCAAAGGGTTTTTTATAGGTGTTTGAGAGTGCAAAAAACACTCCCATTTCGATGTGGGATAAATCCTATATATATGCTTGATTCTAAAGCTAAAAACAGTGAAAAAACTGAGTAAAAGGGTGAAACAAAAGTTACCTAGTTGAATCAACGGTAGAAAATGATCGATTTTCTGAAATAGACGCGTGCGATTGAAAGGATGTACCACTCGCTTCTAATTCGTCCAGCAAAAAAGGAAAAGGGTACGATTTCTTCCTGATTTGCTGAAAGAAAGAGGAGAGAGTGGCATAGGGACGACGCCGTTTGGGGATAGAGTCGCGGGACCACTGTGACGATGGATTCTTGGCGTTTTGCTGATTATAAATGGAAATTTTAGGGTGGCGGCGTGGGTAATTTGGGGTTTAGGGTTAGGGAATTAGGAGAATGAAATGGGTGGTGGTGATCTGGGTGTGTATTGAGTAGATATAAATAGGTATTGCAAAAATAGGTCAAATGTATGGGTATGGAACAATTTTACCCTTCACTTTATAAATTTTAATCACTAAGTGGAAGAATTGCGTGGATAGACTGAATTTAAGGCTGTGCATTATGATTTTAACCCCTTTCTTTTAAAATTAAATTTATTTAAAATAATTAGACACTAGTTAAAATGTTTCGGGACAAAATTGGGTGTCAACAATAGGCTTTCACGTTAAAAGTTTAACGACCGGATTTAGATCCGGTCGTTAAATAACCTTTAACGACAGTAAATTTCAATTCGCGAATTCCTTTTTTTAGTGACCGACTGTCCCTTCGTTAATTGTCGTTCTGGTGGTTAAAAGCATTTAATCACAGTAACAAATTAGTAATTTTAGCTTCCAGATTTCCCTTCGCTAATTGTACACTAATTCAATAACTGTACTTCAAAAAGCCAAATTTCTTCTAACTCATGTGGATTGAGTAATTTGACAATTCAATTATAAAAGTTAAAAGATCATGTATATACCAAACAAAAATCAACATTTATATAAAATCTCAGTGGCTGTAATATATACAAATATGTTCATCATTAAACAACCCCTAAAGTTCCTGTTGTGCTTTGGCCATTTGACAACCCCTAAAGTTCAAGTTGTGCTTTGGCCATTTGACAATCCCATTGTCATTGAACATTCACTGTCCATTTGTTAGCTATTGTTGCTTTCTCTGTCCAGTTCATAGAGCAACACCCATTTGAGGTTATTGAATGCTGGATATATTCTTGAATCACAATGACTTGGCAAAGATAATTCTTGAATCAATTGGACATACTTCATCACTTTATCCTAAAAGCAGAGAAAAGAAAAAAGATTTATTCTGTTTAAGTTTATCAACATTAAAATGTTAAGATTGTAAAGTCCAAAACTGATCAAATTGTACCATGTCTATGCCTACGATTTTTGGACCACCAAATTTACCTTTTGCTCCTGCTGAAGTACAACGCCTAACAAAACTAGAGCATAATGGACATGAATGTTTCCACTAACTTCAATCTCCTCCATTGTATCTGAAAGAAACACAACCTACATCCAGTTTCTAAAAATTTTACATGCTTTGCCCTCCAGTGAAATAAGAGCAGATGCTATCATAAATATGAGTAAATGGAACTTAAGGCATAACATTGCCAAAAGTGATGGTCAATCAACTTACAGGTAAGTCCTACCCAAAAAGGAACACTAAGTAAAGTCAAATATATATGCATTGGTCCAAAGTCACAGGAGAGGAAATTAGAAAAGCTTTTACCATATATAGACACTTATCAGGCATCTCATAAAAGTATTTTCTTCAAAACATATGATTAAACATCACCGTATAGGTAGCATTAAAAGAGCTTAGAGTAAAAACTTCAAGCAGCTAGAATGATTTTACCTCCACAAATCCATCTCAAATATTCACTCAATCTCCAAAATTATATACGCAAGCAAGGTGGCGATTGACTGGAAAGGAATGTGATGAATTTTTTTTTGTATGAGTTAATGCAGTTACTCATCGGTACATTAATTAGCCGGTAACAACCACCAATTAAAACCTGTAGAACAAATTCAATTTGAATGAAAACTAATAGAGATGACTTAGCCAAAATTCAAGTACGTTCTTAAAGCTAAATGGGAGTGAAAAACAGAAGGCAACTCAGATTGAACTATTCTACTCCAGTTCTCAAACTCCAGCTAAGCTAGGGTGAGAACTGATACAATAACATACACAGAGGGCGTGCGTAAAAAACCTTAAGAGGAATATAAACATATATAGAAGGTAAATAAAACTAGAGGGAGTTCAGCTTTAACGGTTAGAAGTTGTATGGGGAATGGAAACTAAGTAAAAAGTTATCTACGTAGCGTTCCACATTGTTCACACCAAGAAAATGCTAAATTCATCTGTTAACTGTTAGAAGCTGTATATGTAATGGAACTAGTAAAAACTAATTTATATAGTGTTCCACATCATTGACACAAGAAGATGCTAACCAAGATAGTCAACTTAAATGATTTTTCTCTTCATTCCTTGCAATTACTTTTGGCCTATATGTTTGATTACTAAATAAAGCAAGGGATTTCCCAAACTAAACACTTGATAAACAAACTAATATATGAACTGTTTGCAAGGTAAACGATAAATACAGCGGACAGAAAATCTCAAACGTATCTCTTAAAGATAAGAAATTCACAAACTGATTATTAAATTGATTTTGCAGACATGGACTTCTCCATTAGCCTTTCCAAAGGTAGGATGTTTTCATTCTTAATCTATGAATTTAAATATGTCAAACTGATTTTAGGCTAACCAAAATGACTCTTTACAAAATAAAAAAGCAACAGTGCAAAATTAAAAACGTAACAGTGCAAAATTAATTTATACCTAGATAAGTTCACGGTAAATCACTATATAATATTCACAGGCACATCAAAATTAATTTATCCAGGAGGTGAAATGACGTGGAGCTCTGAGGAGTAAGCTGCAGAGGAAGCTTGCTGATCTGAACTTTTATCCATAGGCTTGTTTTCTTGAGATTTGAAGGGTAACTTGCAGGAATACTCTGTTATGTAGTTCAAATTCTTTACTTAGTCATAGGGTAGTGCCTGTAGAGGAGATAGAGTAGTGTTCTTGATGGCAAGCTTGGGGCTTTTGTCCAAGCTGCTATGAGTATTGCGTTGTAACTTCAGAGTTTTGGTAATAAAAAATCATTTATTTACCAAAGAATGTTCACAGGCACACAGATATTGAGTAATACCATAGTACTATTTTGACAAGTTAGTACACCAGAATAAATTCAGAAAATATTATGCACCAATAAAATATAGTAATATATAAAATGCAAATAATAAGAAAAATTAATTTTGCAAATTCAGATTCAGCACCAGTAATATGTACCCATATACATAAAGCTCCTAGCGATGGATTAGATGAAGTAATTTTCTTTAAGAAGGTCTACTCTACCAATAACAAGGCTTATTCGCATACAATTGAGAAGTTAAAGTTTCCACAAGTATTAAGTGCCCAAACCACCTAAGCTCCCAATACAATTGTTTCAATTTAAATGGTTCAAAATAACTAAAACAAGATTACATACTATGTAGATTAATCTCAAGATAATGATGGCTAGGTTACTACTACAGTAGAATGGGCAATAATGAATTGAAGAATACAACAATGCATCATTTTAATAACTAGGCTATGACGAGGGAATACTTGGTTCTTCGAAAAAAAAAATTAGTACTTTTGGTTACTATTCAGAATCATTTATTTATGCTTGACCAAACACCTTAACTCTTTAAATTAGCACTTCTTTTAAAAAATTAGAACTTCTTTCATCATTTACTGAAGCCTAAGCATGACTTCTGTTCACTATTGTCACTATAGTTTATATATAGTATTAAATATGAAGACTACTTAGAGTGTTGTTCCTATACCAAATTGCAGAGGTTCTGCAAGTATATTTAGTCTACAATCTACATATTATGCAAGTCAGTATTACTTCAAGGATCGTTGATCCATATGTTTAATATTTATTCAAAAATAAGAGAAAACATTTTATCCAGAATTATTCAGCCTTCAATATTTTGCCACAAAATCCATTACTAAGAGACAACAACCACATTAACTCCTAACCAATAAAGTCTCGATGGGCTTTACTAAATTCATCAAGGTGGTATCAGGATAAGAGTTTTAGAAAGCAAAGGGAAGAAAAAATCTGGAGAAGATCAATTTTGCAAACTTCAAACTACACAATGCTATCCAATTTCGATTAATATCTTGTATATTTGCAAATCAAATCCTAAAGCAATCATATAGCTGTCGAATTTTCAGCCTCTGAGGATTAATCCATCTTTCACGTTTTACAATCTTTTTAGTTAACCAAGAGAAGACAAGTGCACATCAAGATCTTAATTGTGTCAAATTAAAATGAATGTTACCTCTTAGAACGAACCTTATGCGGCAGCAGCGTCTAATTAACAGAAGACCTGGCGCTCAGTAGTATTGTAGACAATTTCTGATTCAGCCAAAGTCCTCATGTCAAGTCAGATGCTTTATGTTCATCAGGAATTATAAGCCAGCTGATAAAATAAGTTAAGATGTAGCAGCAACAAACCAGCTCAGCCGTAGACTAAAAAAGCAGAACTATGCATATTAAAGAACTTAAAGTTGCACCAAAGTTGATATAAACAAAAGGCATACCATTATACAGTTAACATAGTAACCTCAGGAATTATTAAAATTACATCATCAATAAAAAAATTAACAAGTTTACTTATTCTTGAGATAGATTACTATAAACCCAGTGTACGAACCTATTAAGAATAAACGAAAGCTTGGCATTGGAATATTATACCAACAGAGAAATGCAGTAGCAAAACTTGCTTAACAGTAAACAACACAAATAGAAAACACAGTAAACTAAAAACAACATACATAACAGTATACAAAAGCAATTAATTAAAACAAAGAAGCATCTCATAGAAATAATATTCACTATTCTTCACTTTGCAATATCAAAGCAGGAAGGAACTGAACTCTCAACATAACAATGTATTAATTCACTAGTTCTCCTAGTCCACACTCTTTGTAAAGAGAGAAAAAGAAAGGTGGTCCAAGATAATACAGTCGAGTCTGCTTTACAAGTTATGTTCTTATTTTTGGTGCCAATTGCAAATTGACAGACTTTTTTGATATCTTTGACCTTGTTTTTGTAGGCTGACTTTTGTTCTTGTGTTAGGTCACCAATTAACAAGGGAATGATCATTTAGTAACTACCATACCACAAGCATCTGCTTATGGTTGTTATTAGTATATGCCATATTTTACCAGATAACCTTACAAGTCTTCCAATTAGAGAATCTACCCAAGTCACTAATATAATCCATTCATCACAGACAATGTCATCAAATTTTAATATCTAGAAGACCCTCATAATACAATAACTCATATGCATTTTAAGCCTAGACACATCTGTAGACATGCTTACTCCATTGTTTCTAGAAAAAATATTTAGCATACAAAATTCCAAAAAAAAAAAAAAAATATCAAAAGTTTACCCAGCGTGCAGCAGATAAAAAGAAGCCAAATTGCCCGCTAGATTGTCAATAAACAAATACAAAAGATCACATCACAAGCTAAAAAATAAAATTGAGCGTAAAACATTTCATTTCAAACTAATGGCACAATTATCTGCCTTCAAACACTGCTCTGGAAGAGCCACAAATGCTCCCAGAGATACAAGCTCTAATTCACTCACACGGTAAAGAAAAATTAAATTAACCAAAAGCCTGGGCAAAAGATATACCTATATTATCATTTTGATAGTGCCCTTACCAGAGAAGGCAAATTTGAAAGACCTAAGACGTATCGTTATCTGTCTATCATATATAAGAATCCCATCAAAACCATGTTTGCTTCCTTCAATTTCGGAGGAGTACGAAGCAGGGAGATCTGATATTAGCTGAATTGAAAGAGGGAAAATTGGGAACAATTCTCTAAGGATTTGCGATTGAAGAAGAAACCCTGAACAAGAATTGGAATTAATGGAAAAGATTACAATGATAGAGATAAGAGGAGAGAGGATTCGACAATTGATTCCACAAAACTGGATACCCTAATTGATCTACACTTCCTGTATATAAAGCTCCTAACAACTGCTAGTAACTAACTTTCCCTCCTTCTTCCGGATTTCTGTTATAACTGCCATCACCTACTCTTCAGCTGCTACTGATGCAACGACGTCGTTTCTGTTCTTTAATTGCCAGCTCAGCTCACTTAACTAAACGGCGACGTGTTGATTTATTACATTTGAGGCTTGTATCAATACTTCCCCCTTAAAATGATCCTTGTCCTCAAGGATCGAAATCTGGAAACTGAGCTCGAAAAACATCATAATCAACCCATGTACTGTCCTCCTCTGGAGAGTTAGCCCACTTCACAAGCAGCTGGACAACTGCAACACCCTTCTTGGGGGCAATCCGTCTCTCTAAAATCAGCTCAGGTTGTAGTATCACAGTACCATGGACAGTGTCATAAACAGGCAAGTGAGGGGATGAAATCTGCGACCCTATCTTCTTCTTTAGCTGGGAAACATGGAATGTAGGGTGTACTCTAGCAGTAGGGGGTAGGTTAAGCTTATATGCCATGGCTCCAATTTTCTCAACGACCTGAAATGGACCAAAGAACTTAGGCGACAGTTTCTGATTAGTGTGCCCCTCGCGCAAGGTTGATTGCCTATATGGTTGCAACTTCACATAGACCCAATCTCCCACATTCAAAACTCTTTCAGACCTGTGCTTATCAGCCTGCACCTTCATGCGATTCTGTGCCTTGCTCAAATGAAACTTCAGAATTCTGAGTGTTGCCTCTCTTGCTTGGAGACTTCTGTCAACTGTATCCAACTGTGAGTCGAATGGCATGTAGGGAAGCAAAGGTGGGGGAGCTTGACCATACAAGACCTCATAGGGTGTAGCCTGCAGAGATGAGTGGTAGGTAGTGCTGTACCACCATTCAGCTAATGCCAACCATTTAGGCCATTCTTTGGGTTTATCAGTAACCATGCAGCGCAAGTAGCACTCCAAGCATCTGTTGACCACTTCAGTTTGCCCATCAGTCTGTGGGTGGTATGCTGTGGAGTATTGTAGCTGTACTTGATGTAGTTTAAAGAATTCCTACCAGAACTTACTAAGAAAAGTGGGATCCCTGTCAGAAGTGATAGTTTGTGGCATTCCATGTAGCTTAAAGATGTTGTCCATAAAGAGTTGGGCAATGTCAATGGCTGTGTAGGGGTGTTTGAGGGACATGAAGTGGGCATACTTGCTCAATCTGTCTACCACTACAAAAATGCCCTCTTTGCCTTGAGAGTGAGGTAAACCCTCTATGAAATCCATGGAAATGTGTTGCCATACTCTCTCAGGTATTGGAAGAGGTTGTAAGAGGCCAGGGCTTGCTACAGTTTCATTTTTGCACAGCTGACAAGTGTTACAGTTTCTGACATGATTGTAAACAGCCTGTTTCATGCCTTTCCAGTAGAAATATTGTTTCAGCTTATGCAAGGTTCCCTGAATGCCTGAATGACCTCCCATTGAACTGTTGTGGTATAACTCTAGCAATTCAGTTCTCAGCTGCTGATTGTTACCTACTAGCACCTTTCCCTTCCTAGTTAGTGTACCATGTTGCAACTGATAGAGTGGCTTACTATTAGGGTCCTGCTTCAGCCTTTCAACAATTGTGTGTAGCTTTGCATCTTCTACCCAAGAGTTCTGTATTCTGAGCCATAGATCAGCAGCTATGCCAGTCAAACTGTAACATTCCCCTATGTCCTCATGCTGTCTGGACAATGCATCAGCCACAATGTTGTCCTTCCCTTTGTTGTACTGAATTGTATAGTCATAACCTAACAATTTGACTAGCCATTTTTGTTGACTAGGAGTAGTAATCCGTTGTTCTAAAAGGTATTTGAGACTGTGATGGTCAGTCTTGATGAGAAAATGTTTACCAATGAGATAGGGCCTCCATTTCTGAACTGCAGTGATGATGGCTAGGAGTTCCCTTTCATATACTGATAAAGCCTGGTTCCTAGGGCATAATGCCTTGCTGAAGAAAGCTATTGGTTTGCCCTTTTGCATGAGTACTGCACCTATCCCCCCTCCTGAAGCATCAGACTCCACTACAAAGTCCTGGGAGAAGTCAGGCAAAGCTAGCACAGGTGCAGTAGTGATGGCAGATTTAAGCTGGTTAAAGGCATCTGTTGCTGTGTGGGACCACTGGAAATTATTCTTTTTGAGTAAATCTGTTAGGGGCCTAGCAATCAGCCCATAGCCTTTGACAAACCTTCTGTAGTATCCAGTCAGGCCTAGAAAGCCTCTTAAAGCTTTGACTGTCTTAGGTAAAGGCCATTGTAGTATGGCATCCACCTTCTGAGTATCCATCTGCACCCCTTGCCCAGATATAAGATGGCCTAAATATTCTACTTGCTGGACTCCAAAAACACATTTGCTCTGTTTAACAAATAACTGGTGTTGCTGCAGTATGTTAAAAGCTATCTGCAAGTGTTGTAAGTGATTCTCCCAACCTGGGCTGTATATCAAGATGTCATCAAAGAATACTAGAATGAACTTTCTCAAATACTGGCCAAAGATCTGATTCATCAAGCTTTGGAAAGTGGATGGTGCATTGGTCAAGCCAAATGGCATGACCAAGAACTCATAATGGCCATGGTGAGTTCTGAATGCTGTTTTAGCAATGTCATCATCTGTCATCCTGATTTGGTGATAGCCTGACCTTAGATCCAATTTAGAGAAAAACTGAGCTCCATTTAATTCATCTAACAATTCTTCAATGACTGGTATGGGAAATTTGTCCTTTACTGTGTGCTTGTTGAGCTCCCTATAGTCTATACACATCCTCCAACTCCCATCCTTCTTCTTAACTAGTACAATCGGAGAAGAGTAAGGGCTTGTGCTGTGTCTTATCACTCCTGACTTCAACAGGTCATCAACAATTGCTTCTATCTCAGATTTTTGTGTTGCTGGGTACCTGTAAGGCCTCACATTGATGGGGGATGTTCCCTCTTTTAACACAATCCTGTGATCATGACCCCTGTGAGGTGGTAGGGCCTTAGGTTCTTCAAATAGTGCACTGTATTGGTTCAGCAAGTCTTGTAAGTCTGTCTTGTCCTTTTCAACTACATTTGTTGTGCTGGTAAGCTGGAACAGTTCAGCTTCTTCATTACCAGTTGGCTTGAGTACACACACACTCATCATTGATAATTCAGCAGGCTGGGCTAAAAGTTTGTTCATGTTGGTCTGATCCACTATTTTGACTGTGCCTGGCTGACTCCCTCTCAATGACACCTTGTGATCTTGCACTGTAAATTCCATCTTTAACTGACTGAAATTCCATTTAATGTCTCCCAATGTTACTAGCCATTGTATGCCCAACACAATACTACATCCACCTAAGGGCAGCAGGTACATATCAGCTGTGAAACTTGCACCCTGCATCTTCCAACTGAATGACTCGCACATGTAATTACTATAGATCTTATTCCCATCAGCAACAGCTATCGCCAGTGGGGATATAGGTTTCATCACACACCCTAACTTCTTGGCTGTGTTAAGGTCCAAAAAATTGTGAGTACTGCCAGTGTCTATCAAAATATGCATAGCTTTTCCATTTACTGACCCTGTGACTTTCATGGTTCTGAAATCATGTACACCAGTCATCGCATGAACTGAGACTTTGGGCATCAGTGCTGACTCTTCGTCCAGCTCTTCATGAGGTTCATCAGTCAGGTTCAACTGCTCCCAGTTGTAAGAGTAATGATCCCATTCTTCACTATATCCTGGATCCGTTGGGGTATCTACTTCCATAAAAAACAACTGTTTCCTCTTGGGACATTGGTGATTACTGTCAAACTTCTCATCACAATAAAAACACAGTCCTTTGGCTCTCTTTTCCTCCAATTCAGAAGGGCTCAAAAATCTGGTATTCCTAGGAAGAGGTCTGTTATTGCTTGGGTAGTTGGTATTAATTGGGGGCTTGTATGGTCTGAGGGTATTTCTTGGGGTAGGTAACAGGGGTGTATGGTTCTTATGTACAGGATTTTCCAGAGTTAAAGTTTGTTCTTGAATTTTTGCTAGACTAATAGCCTTTTGCAGAGTTCTGGGCATGTGCATCTTAACTGGTAAGCCAATATTTGGTTTCAGTCCTCTTAAAAAACAACTAACAATATATTCTTCAGATAAATCCACTCTAGTTAACAATTCATCAAAGATATCTACATAATTTTGCACAGTAGATGTTTGTTTCAAGTCTTTCAGATCACCCATCGGATCATCATATAAATCTGTACTGAACCTAGCAAACAAAGCTCTAACATACTCACCCCAAGTAGGCCATTCCCTTGTGATTCTTGATTTCATCCACCCTTGATGCCACTGTAACGTTTTGCCATCCAAACTCACAGCAGCCATTTTGACTTTAGAGTCCTCTGGAGTCTCATCCACTTCAAAGAACTGCTCACTCTTGTACACCCAGTCCTTCAACCCAGTCCCATCAAACCTTGGGAATTCCACTCTTTGGTTTCTGGTAGTAATACTGTAATGATCTGGGGTGGTTGTTTCCCTATGCCTTTGAGATGATTCCCCATTCGACATAGGTCTTACCTCAGTCATTACAGTTAAAATCATATTTCTCATTTCCTCCAGTGACTGTTTTTGTTTCTCATCCATGTCTTTGCGAAGCTCATCGAAGGAACCCTTAATTCCGTCAATTTCTCGCCTGAGTTCTTGAAACCTTGTGTTCTCCACCATTTTCAGATAGTGCCGAGGGTCGATTGGCTCTGATACCAATGATATTAGCTGAATTGAAAGAGGGAAAATTGGGAACAATTCTCTAAGGATTTGCGATTGAAGAAGAAACCCTGAACAAGAATTGGAATTAATGGAAAAGATTACAATGATAGAGATAAGAGGAGAGAGGATTCGACAATTGATTCCACAAAACTGGATACCCTAATTGATCTACACTTCCTGTATATAAAGCTCCTAACAACTGCTAGTAACTAACTTTCCCTCCTTCTTCCGGATTTCTGTTATAACTGCCATCAACTACTCTTCAGCTGCTACTGATGCAACGACGTCGTTTCTGTTCTTTAATTGCCAGCTCAGCTCACTTAACTAAACGACGACGTGTTGATTTATTACATTTGAGGCTTGTATCAAGATCAGAAGAGAGATGAAAAACCCTTAGGGTTCATAGAGAGGGATTTTGAATTGTACTCACAATTAGGGTTGAGGGAGAAGGGGCACAAGCGTTTTTAGGGGGAAAAAAGTGGGAAACTTAAAAAAGGTTGGCGCTCCTTTTTTTAAAAAAAAAAAAAAATTTAACTGGTGATACAATGACCATATTTTGGGCTTTTATGGACCAGATATTCTCCCTTCGCTATTGCTAGACAAAATTTTGACTTTAACGTCAGGAAAAAGCCATGGTCGTTGTAACTGTATTTATAACGACCGGATTCGTATCCCCTCGTTAAAATATGGACGTTAAAAGTCAAGTTTCTTGTAGTGCGGGCCATAGGCTTAACTTATGACTAGCTATGCATGTTCAAATGAGAATAAAAAGATGACGAATCGAAGTTTATTCCATTGATCGAATCTGCATGCCTTTATTACAATAGATGTCTGGTCATAACAGGACTTAGATGAAGGAAGCTAGAATAGCATGGGTTTATTCGAGCAAGTCCCAAGGGTGACCCTTTGGCGAGGTATTTGCTTGTGCTTCGAGGGATTTTCCTGGCGAAGTCCCCGGTTGTTGAGTTTTTACTCGCTGCTATTTTTTTGGCCCAATTGAGGCGATTGTACTCTTCATTGCGATTGAATAACACTCTCGTGCTGTTCGTTGTTCTCCTTGGATGGGTCTTACTCCCCATGGAGTTGGGAACTTAATCACTTGATCCAAAGTGGATGGCACAGCCTCCATTTCGTGGATCCAAGGTCTTCCAAGAATGACGTTGTAGGCTATATCCTCGGCCATAACCTAGAAGGTAGTTTGCTTGTTTACTCCCTCTGTAGTAGTTGTGAGGGTTATTTCTCCCAAAGTCTTCTCGGTGGAGTTGTTGAACCCTGTCAGTATGGTCGCCTTTGGGAAGACTAGGTCCTTTAACCACATCTTTTTGATCGCTCCATAGTTGATGATGTTCATCGATCTACCTAGATCAACTAGAGCTCGTTTGACATCACAGTCATTAATCTGAGCGTGATCACTAGTGCGTCGTGATGGGGGAACATCATCTCATCGCAATCTTCTTTGCTGAATACCATCTCTTTGCTTGACTCACCAGCTCCTTCTCTTTTCTCCGTTGTAATGGATGATCTCACCACTTTCTTTGTTGCAGCAAAGTTTACTCCATTCACCTTCGAGTCCCCATTGATGACATTCACTACCCTCTTCAGTGACTGTGTTCGAGGTGGTTGCTCTTCCCTTCTGTTCTTCGAGTAATTGTGCTTCCCTTTGTCGGTTAGATACTCTGCTAGCACCCCCTTCTTGAGCAAATGAGCCACCTCGAAACGCAATGCTTTATAATCTTCAGTTGCGTGGCCGTAGTCCATGTGAAATTCATAGTGTTGAGTTTGGTCCCTCTTGATCGGGGGTGTTCTCATGTCTTTGGGTAGCCTCACTCCTTGGTCAGTCATTCACTTGATCGCGTTCACTAGCTCGGAAGTGGATATATTGAAATTGTACTCAGAGATTCGAAGCGGATCTTTCTCCTTAGGTACCGAAGATGGGCCAGAGGATTTTTGGTTTGAGGATGATCCAGCTTTCCCTTTGAGTCTTTGGCTCACGTGCTGATGCCCCCCGAGGCGCTGACTAACGTGCTGCTTTTGAGCTCCGTGGTATGGCTCGTACCTATTTTTGAGTTCCCTTGTGGCGCATCGAGAGGATTCGTACCGACCTCGGTAAGAATGGCCTCGTCCTGTTATTCTCCACTCTGCTTCCTCGAGCCTGATCTTTATTGTGGCTCGGTCATGCAATTTGTCCCAAGTCTGAGCTTGCCATTGCTGGAGCTCTTTTTTCAACTCAGCCGCAGCCTATGAATTGCTTACATTAAGGTTCTTTTCAAAAGCCATAACTGCCAAGCTATCATCCATCTTTGGTAGGTCCAACCACTCGGCCTGAAAGCACTCGAGAAAGTCTTTGATGGGCTCGAGGTATCCATGTTTTATGTCAAAGATGTCTTCCTTTCTTTTGAGGATCTTTTGGGCCCTAGTGTGAGCTTTAATGAACATGTCCGCCAATTCATCGAAGCTGGAAATGGACTCAGAAGGGAGGAGCATGTACCAACGTAACGCCCCTTTTTCCAGGGTGTCGGCGAATTTCTTCAAGAATATTGATTCCTTTTATATTACGGTTAGATCGTTACTTTTAACCATAGCCATGTATTCTGTAATATGGTCAACTGGGCCCGTCGTCCCATCGTACTTCTTCAGAATTAATAATTTGAAATATTTTGGGACGGGTGCTGGAGCAGCTTCAGATTTGAAGGGTAGTTGGCGACATTTTTCAATATCCAATGCTCGTTGGGGCTTGTGGACCCATGGCACATTTTCAAGTCGTTTCTCCATGCTAGCCTCGAATTCCTTCTTCCACTTTTAGAAGTCAGACGCGATGCTCGTTTGAGACGTCGTGGGGGCTATAGTCCCCGAGACCTAGACGACACCCCGTTTGGGAGACCCCGCACGTTGGTTCCGACGGGAGCGATGTTGGGATATCCTCCATTGAACATCGCGAAGGGAATATCACTGAGGGGGGTTGGACTCTCCCATTCCCAGCGAGAACTCGTAAAGAGTTTCAGAACTGCTCATTAAATTGGGCCTGTGCGGCTGCTTGAGCGGCGGCTTGCTCTCGCATTTGTTGCAGCGAGCTCACCAAGAACTGTTGGAAAGGGTTGCCAGAGTTTGAAGATGTTGGTTCGGCTGTCAATGCTCCTATGGGAGGTGTCAGATCGATCGATGGAGTGGATCCGCTTGGGGGCGTTAACCCAACTAACGGAGCTGAGATATTCGTTAGGATAGGGCTAACGCGTGGTGTTGAGCTGGTTGGGTGTAATGGTATTCCACCATTGGTCTCGGTGGTACCCACTGTCTGGTATGGCACTTGAATAGTCATATTGTTATTGACAGTGTCTGACATTTTATTTTTGGTGGAAGGTCGAAACTACGGTCTTCGGAACAAACGCTATTACCAGTTCCCCACAGACGGCGCCAGTTTGTGTTGGCCTAAATCAGGATAGGACAACAAATCGAATTTGAATTGGGTTTAACTGGTAATTTGCTTGTATCGAAGTGATGTTCAAACTAAAGTTGAATTTGAACTGAATAAAAGGCTTTGAAAAAATAACGAGACAAGAAATAAGCTAATGACAAACGAGGGAACAAATAGAAAATAGAGTTTAATATTGTCTTCTACATCTCCTGTTGTTTACAGACGAATCCTATTTATAATTAGAAGAAAAAATGACATTGTAAATATCATAATTGTTTCTTTATGACCATTACTCTGTGTTTAATCTTGATTGACCCACGTTCTTTCTCTTAAATGCTAGAGCAACGATCGACGGCTACAAAGGTTGGCCCTCGTCTCTCGAGGTGGGACATCCGCTCGAGGTTACGAGGTTTTTTTCGAGCTCGGTGCTTCGAGCTTATTTCCCCTCGTTTCCTAAGGTAATTTTTCGGAGCGAGGAGTTATGCAGTCTCTCCTCGGGGGTTTGCCTCGTGGAACAGTCCTCGTGTTACACCTCGAGGTCTTGCTCGAGACCTTGGTGATTTTTATCCAATACACGCAGTTATCTTTGATGCAGCAGAGTAGTCAGCAAAAATTTGCACGCTGTCGCTTTAGGAAAAAATTTATTTTACTCCTTAGAACATAAACTGTGGTGAAAAGACCGAACTGCCCTTGGAAGCAGACATGTTGACGAAGAGCTGCTTCCAAGCGGCTTCTATATGGTAGGAATATCTGTCGATGTTTGTAAAACTTAAATAACATTAAACTTCAATTTTTCATAACGATTTACCCGTCATTTATTCCACCCAGCATTACTCTATCAAGATTTTATATAATTTCTTCTATTATGTGTGTTAAGGTAAATTTTAACATTAATTTTATCGGATGGATAAGAATTGAAATGAGCAATGGTGAGAGGAAGGAACGAAAATAACAGCATTTTGTGATGTTTTTCTCGTGTGCTAAGGATCCTAAAGTTTAGAGGTAAATTACTCAAATTCTCATTCTTTAGACGTTATAGCATGACTTTACACGGGCCCAACAATTATAAATGTGATATATCTTTGAATTTTTACTGTGCAACACGGGTCTATGATAGAAAACCTAAGTTGTAAATAGTTGTGATACCACAAATAAAGTAGCTCCTATTTTATACATTATCAGGAGCAAGAAAACATGCATTTAAGCCTAATGAACTCTACAGATGAAGTTTATTTAAAATAGGAATTCATCAAAAAAATATAAGTTGCAACTGCTTTGATCAATAATCCATATCAAATGATATTGTTGTTGCTTGAGCTGTAAAGTCAAAACTATAACTCCATCCTCTGCTATTGCTCCTTTGTGGCTTCTTGATTTCCATCTTCTTCACCGCTTATTATTGCTTCGTCGTTCATGTTTACTCTTTCACCACAGAAAAATATTCCTATCTCAAAGCCCCAATTTTGGTGTTGCAGAATAATCATCTTACCGCAAAAATAGGGGAAGAATGTGTAATATGAATATTTGCCTGGAATTTCGGTTTCTCTTTCATTTTACGGTGATTCCTGTTTGCTTCTTCAACCTATCCTCTTTGGTAACCACAATTTCTCTAGTGCAAGTCCACACTGCAAATGAAGAAGCATCAGTAACAGCCCTGAACATATATATAACAAGCCTAACATGTATAATTCTAAAATTCACCCCAACTTTGCTCAAAAAATCAAACTCCCCCCTCAACTATTAACAATAATCATTCTCCTCCCTTCATCCTATACAATATATATTTTTCCCTTATAATTTTCATCACCAATTATGTGACATTTTATATTATTACATAATTTTTTAACAAGAATATCATATCTAAAATTTAAATAATGTTATATCTTATTATAGTAATTTAGGTTTACTAATATTACAAATAGTATAATCTTTTTATGACATTATTATAAAATATATTACCATTTTTTATGATTGTTATTTTAAGATTAGGTGCACTAAGTCTGTAACTATATACATAATCTCTCTCTCTGTGTGTGTGTGTGTGTCTGTATTAATTTAAATTTTACTTTTTATCTTATCCTTTATTTTGTATATAAATTTTTAGGTTTTGATTATCATAAATGAAATTCTAACTTAAATGACTTTTTATCTTATTCTCTATTTTGTATATGAATTTTTAGGTTTTGATTATTATAAATAAAATTATAACTTAAATTTCATTTAAGTATAAATATACTAAGTTATTTTGGATTTGTTGTAAAACCTACCGCTATTTATTTTTATTATTACATCCACTGGTATATGATTTTGAAGTTCACTTCATATTGTTTTAATTGTGTGATAGATTAATTTTGAGTTTTGTTTTCTATTAAAAATTATTGATAGAAGTAAATTATTTTTAATCTAACTTTTCAAGTTCAGTTTTTTTATTTTATTACCTATATGTCTGATTATGAATACTCTTTTTTATTTTTAAAATAATATTTATTCATTTTATAGATACATTTATAATATATTATAAAAAATTATCATTATATTAAAGAAGAAAAAAAGATAAAATTTGATAATCTAGAGGGTAAAGTAGGTTTTTGAAAAAATTATTTGAGAAAAAAGGGGGAGAATGATTATTATTCATAGTTGAGGGGGGAGTTTGATTTTTAGAGCAAAGTTCGGGGGTGTAAATAATTTTTACTCATTCTAAAATAATCACCCATTAGAAACATGAATTTGTGTCACGAAGAAAGGACCATTCATTTTTATACAGGAAGATGTATTCACAGCATTACTGCTAGCCGTCTGATTTTGAAACTCGGCGTGGTACGGCGGTAGCAACGATTTGGCATGATGTCCTTGATATTGGCCTAAGTGTAGGACACATTGTGCATGAAACGGTGCGGGTGTCAACGTTAAGGGTTTGGCTTATGTGTGGCTGACAAGACATGGCAAAGGGTGAGCTAATTGAAGGCACGCCATGGAATGGCATGGGTGTCAAACGGCTAAGACAAGGCCAAGGCAAGACGGCTAAGCCGTTGACAAAGGCATGGCGCATGGCCCTTGAGCAATGCATGCGTGCATGAGTGGGCAACAGACATTGTCATGACACTGGCATTGGGCGTACGTAGGCAGCGCCAAGGCCAACCGATCGGCACAGAGTTGATGTCAAGTGCGCGCAGACACGGCCGTGTGCGCAGGCGCGCGCGCAGGCATGCAGCACACGTGAACGGTTATTGACAAGGCTGGCGACCGAGATTTGTGCGGAAACATGGGCAAACATGGGCTGACGTGCGCTGATTTGTTCTGAATAGTTGTAGCATGTGCCAATCACGCCCCAAACCCCATGTAACTGCCTAAGGCAGCCCCCTTTGTATTTATTATTGTATTTTCAGTCATTCTAAGTAAGAATAGACGAGGGAAACATAGAAACAAACGTGAGGGTTTGTAAAAGTATGTTCCAAGTAGAAAAGCCATTGAACTACTTGTGTTCTTGGCTTAGGACGAAGTCGAAGTCGATCCATTGTATTTGACTTGTTATATAAATACATTGGTTGAGAGTTTTCTCCCGTAAATTGCTTGTCTTATTTATTTATATTGCTGCCTAAGTTAATCGAAACTAAAGAACGAAATTTGGTTAAGTCTTGAACGCCGGCTGAACCAAGTGGGACTTGGCTGCCTAATAGGGGCAAACCTCGGTACATTTGGTTGTCAAAATCCGCCCCTGTGACAATTACCATCGTTAAATTTTTCTTCGTCTATCTGCAACATATTTTGATACTATATCAAGAGGGTGACTTCATATACCTTGCAAAAGAAAAGCTTTTTGCTAAAATTGGGGATGCAAGTTCTCGTTCATGAGTTCTCGAATTTATCTTCTCCACTTTTTCATTTCTTGTCTGTGATTAGCTTACCTCCATTTGAATGTAGACTGAATAAGTTGATCCTGCTCAACTGTATCCGATCACAAACCATATATTTACATAGCTTAGATGCCTATTCACATAATATCTCACTCAAACTTTCAATAACTTTATCCAATAACACCATATTTAGAGTTAAATAGCTCCAAAAGTTTTGAGCGGATCCAAAAAGAGAGAAAATGGCGTGAGACTTCAAAGAGAAATACACATGAAAACCTGATACAGCCTCCTTAATAACTTACTCCACAAATGCTATTGCAACTCTCTTAACTTTGAAACTTTCTATTGCACTGAACTTCTCAAACAAACTTCACAACTTAAATGAAAATTTTGTTCCACTCTTTTACATCAGATCTTTCTCCATACATGGACTGCCTAATTTTTTTTATACGACAAATCTTATATCACCAAATAGCACAACTAGACATAGCTTATGAGAGAGCTATAAGATAAGGTGTAGACAATATCACAAGACAAAAACACAAAAGTGAACTCTAGTTGAGACCAGACAGGGAGCTAAATGCAACTTTTCTTCCAAATATAAAACACCTCAAGACCAACAAACACTACATGAAACTTTAACAATGGAAAATCTCTTCATCATTGCATTTTTCTTTTCTTTTCTTCTCTAACAATTTTAAACCATGTATGAACTCGATTAATCCTTGTATAGTTAAAATTCGATCAACCACTGTTCAATCAAGCTGACTAAAGCATATGCATAGCTTGTCTACAAGCTCTTACCATGACATAATACGGTTGGCTGCACTGCTAATAGTAATCCGGCCATAAATTAAGCACGGTAGAGACATTGTGGAGTTTGATAGAGGATATAGAGATGGGGGCGATGCATGTGATTATAGAAGAATAAATTGGCAGATTACTTGGCAAACTTGGCGATTGATCAAGGAGATGTCGTGGTGAATTCGTTTCATGGGTTGGATAGCATGGGAAGGAGGTTGGTGAATGGGGATATGTGTAATGTACCTTACATTCGCATTAGGCCGAGGATGAATGTTTAGAAACAATGGAGGTGGAATTTTCCTTCATGATCGAATCTATGTAGAGGAGAGCTTGGAAGCTTTTACTACTAAGTTTGTTTTTTTTTTTGTAGGTACATACAAGTTAAAAAAATTCATGATGTTTCTCCATGATGATTGGAATAAAGTATGGAATGCATTGGAAGGGAAGCATGGCAAGATTGGATGATGCTTTCAAGATGTTGGTATTTGGTAGGTTGCGTTAATTGGCATTAATTCCAGTTGGAACAGTGTGCTAGGCGCCGCATCAATGAGTGTTTCAGCTGGAGAACTCCAGAAATTTCATGTCCTCAACATCCTCTTCAGCGAGCTCAAGATTTCTCAAAGTTTCAGCTGAGACAGCCATCCAGGCGACGCGTCACAAGGTGTTTCAGCTGGGCTTTTTTAATTCAATTTTGGCCAGTGGAAAATCGTGAAAACGCCAGCCGCTGTATGCATTTTTTGGCAGAATTTAAGGTAAAACAGTGGCTGGGGTGAAGCTTCAAGGAGCGTCTCGCGTGAAAATTCTAGTCCAAACACACTTCCATGCGACGCATCAACGGATGTTTTGGCTAGAAATTATTTTTTTGTGCACGTTAATGCTTTTGGCGAGTTGGGATGCATTTGTTTTAGTGATACATGCATTATTAGTTTACATCTACATGTTTGTAGATCATTACCTAGATATTTAACTAATTTTTCATATGCATTAGTCCTAAGTAGTGTGATGAATTTTGTAAAGCACATAATCAAAGTATTTAATTTACCTCAATTGATGGTATTAGCATTGTATAATGATCAATCAAATGAGGTGAATGCAGCTGCTATTGTCTGGTGTTGCTATTGTATTAGCTGATAGTAGTAGATTTATACTCTGGTGGTGCTATTGTATGGTGCTGCTATTACATCTGTGTAACATTTAGAATGGTGCAGCTATTGTATTTTGTATTTGGTAATCTTCACTGCTGGGTTTATTTCTTTTCTTGGTGTAGGCTGTCGAAAAGGGTAGAGATCCAACACCAAGTGAGATGCATTTGCATGTCCATACACATGGTCATGATGGAAAATCTTTTGTTGCTGAGAGATCCCGAATCGTGCATGTAAGTTACTAGCTAGTAATCCAGTGTTGGCTTAGCCATAACCAGATATGTCTTGCCTTCCTTGATACTTATCTTTCTTTTGAAGTTGGAGGCTCATTTCCCATTTTATTTTACAGATTGTATGCTCATATTCTTGACTTTTTTAATTTCACTAAATAATACACTTTTCTTATAGGAGAGATACGAGGAAATATTACAATAACAAGCACAGACTCAATCTGATATTGATCGATTTCAAGCATACTACCAAGCGGCGGGAGGGGCAAAGAAGAGAAGAGTATTTGGTCTGGGATCTTAAGCAAAATGCTACTGCGGGTCAAATCTTCGTATCTCTTCTGATGCTCCATCTTCAGTACCACCTATGAATGCTCAATCAATACCATTACGGAATCTTGATGAGTTAGTGATGCGATTGATTCCTACTCTGACGGATCAGATAGTTCCTGTATTGACTAATCACATGCTTTCTGTATTGGCTGAGCGAGTAAAAGAAATGATTTCTTCACCCTCACTTCAGCTCAATACTTTTACTGACAACCCATCAGATGTGGCACCTATAGTTCAGGCACCTACTACCAACACTGATGGGGTTCATCCATTGGGTTCAAATGATGACCCTAATCCTTAGGCCTTGCATTAGTTAGTTTTTTTGTTATCTGGAATATATTGGCCTTGCATTAGTTAACTTTTTGTTATCTGGAGTACATTGTTGGTGTTATAGATGGTTTCTAATCCTTAGGCCTTGCATTAGTTGGTTTTTTGTTATCTGGAGTATATTGGCCTTGCATTAGTTAGTTTTTTGTTATTTAGAGTGAATTGTTGGTGTTGTAGATGGTTTGAATTAACTTAATTATACATTATTATTACATAAATGCTTGCTATCTATTTTGCAGCCTGTAGAATATGAATTTGAGTTATTTCAAGTGTATTTAATAATTTTTATATATTATGCTTAAGCAGCAGAATGTACAGTCAAACCTCAATATAGTGGCAGTGCTTGTCTGGAACTTTCATGGCCGCTATAGTGAGGTGTTGTTGTACATGTATACTGGCATTTGATGTTTAGATCTCATTTAGTTGTTAGCCAAAACGTTCACAAAAGTACATGTTAAATTTAAAATTTCAATAGATTTTTATATTTCATTATTCAAAAAATTTATAAGGTTAATATATTATTGATAAATCTATAATTAGTTGTACCGTACCAATCTATTGAATATATGCATTATAAATTAACTGAAACTGTTAAAAAAATCAAGTTTGACGTAAGAATTTTATAATTGTAGGTTGTTTTGTAAATTGTAGTATCTTAGTAACAATATAACACATGATTGTTGAAGATTTTTATCCAAACTTTCAAGAAAAGGATATTCAAAAGCTTTCTCTTGATGGCAGTCTAAGATCCTAATAATTGTCTCTTCTATCTCGACCCAAGTAGCAGTAAGTTGAAGCTCTTCATCAGCACTTTCATTGTCACCTTTTGCCTCTGATGTGTTCTTCCACTCCATTGACTTATGCAATAATCTCTTCATTAATGTAAGTTTCAAGGATTTGAAGTGTTGCATCATACTCCATATAAGTGGTAGCATCCATTGCTTGATTGATATTATGAGATGAGATTTGGGCAAAAAGATTGTTGATTGCTTGTAGTAATTTGAATTTGTTGTCATTAGATAATGGATGGCTTCCATTGCGCTCATACTCATTAATCAAATACTTGATAAAACGACTTTTGTACTTGACATTAAAATTTACAATTATGCCAGCATCTGCGGGCTGAAAATGCGATGTCGTATTATGTGGAAGATGATGAACCTGAATAACTAAATGTTCAGCACAATATTTGACTATGGCCATTATAGAGAAGTAATTTTATAAATAGAGTACCACTATAATGAACATTATTATTGTTATAGATAGAATGCTGTTATAGAGAGGTAAAATATAACATGAAAAATCGGTTCTATGGAAAATTAGGCCGTTATGTTGAAATGTTGTTATAACGAGGGGTTTTTATAGAGAGGTTCGACTGTATTCAAAACAATAAACAAGATAAAAAGACCAAAATATAGCAACAGATTGCGACAGATATTTTGGTAGCTAAAATTATTGTATAAAAAGTAATATTGCGACGGAATTATTTGTTGCAAACGGCTTGCTACAAATGGCATTGAAAAATTGTAGCAACGGACTAGCGACATAATTTCGATCGCTAATTTTTTGAAATGACGAAATGAAAAATAGAAACAACGCCAAATTTATAAAAAATAGCAACGGATTATGTATGCCGCTAGTCAAGTAATCATGGCAACAGAACTGATCTATCGCTAGGACGTCGCTAATCCTGCAACGGAATCATTTTTGTGTAGCTAAGTGGTTAGCAACAAGCAAAATAGCGATGGAAAAAAATCTGTAGCAAATCTGTTGCTAAACTACTTTAGCAACGGAATAAGCTGTTTAGCACCGAAATTTGTCAATCGCTCCATGCTGTTTTTTTTTTTTTTTTTTTTTTTTTTATCTTTTTGTAGTGAACCCATTGATTGACATCCTGATATACAAAACATTTTTCAAATAGAATTGTATTATGCATAGAACTTTTTTGCTGCTAACGGTCTCCACAACATAATATTGTCATCATATTATCATTATATGTATACGTGAACGTGAACAAAACGAAAAGACATGAAATATCCGCAAAGTAATCAAAATATTCAAGGAAAAAACTTACTTACATAAGATGTATATACCGGCGAATAAATAAATGTCACATGTTATTTAACTAAAACTATCCGTAGTTAACTATCGTTAACACCATCAATTAATGTTATAAAATACTCAATAATCTAGTTTATTTTCTTACTCTTCGTTAAGAACTCAACTTTAACGTCACTAATTAATGGAATGCGCCCACTAATGTATTTTCTTTCCGGGCATTAGAGTTTGAGTGCTGCTCCTAACAAAGTAATATCAACGTTTTTTTTCATATTTAATTAGGTACTTTTTCAGTAATGTAAAATTATTATGTTTTTACTTTTTATATCGCAAGCATTTCTCCCCCTCAATATTCTTTTCCATTAAACAAAGAATTATACATTAGCATTTCTTGCAAAATGTCTCCCACAATATACTATTATTTGAGTTTGTGATGAAATAATATGCATTAATTTTTTAGTTGCATCATTGAAATAGTAAACTCAGCTTAAACAATACAGTAACGTTATCCAGCTTTAAAAAAAAATTATGTTATTTAAAGGTGAAAATATAGAAAATCAAACTAAATCAAGCAATTAAGTCAAGAACGCAACTTTGATTGTCTTATTGATTTCATAACTATAGCACACAAAACGTTTTTCTTTAATCACCGCACCATCCTGAAAGTTATTTTTTTCCTCGCTACACTAAAACTGTTGGAGTATGCATATTGATAATATAAGTTATAAGCTTCTTCCTCGTCCTTAACAATTTGATTTTTCATTTTTTTTCTTCTAATTCAATTATGATATTCTCTGAAACTTCCTTCCATTTTTTTCTCGTCCTCTTCGTCAATTTTAGTATCTTCTGAAATTTAATCAGCAACAATATTAACATTCTCAATAGTTTTCATTCTGATATATTAAAAAAAAGAGTCTAAGTACCGGTAACATAATCAGAAAAAATGATCTAATAGTAATTGAAAGTAAAATTTTATTCTAGTGTAAGCATAAAACATGCAAAATTTATTTTTTATGTACACAAACTGTAACATCAATATTTTAAATATTCAAACAAGAGTATGGAATCAACTCCTATATACTACACATTCAATATTTTGTTTCAACTTGCACAACATGCATTCCTTAATTTAAGGACTAGTTCCACTAGTACAAGTACTACACCCTTTTAGTCATACATAGGTGGAAATGTTGGATGAGATCAATTAAACTCTGCTGGATAGTCCACTTGGCCTTAGCAATTTTCGGTTGTTGAATCGTCTTGGATATGGGGTATTGGAAGTGTAGAACTTCTACTTCACGTACATAGTTGCAGTAAACATTCTCTCTAGGGTAAATTAATTTTTACTTCATTTTTTTGTTATCAAGTAGAAAGTTAATATTAAAATATAATTTTATGATGCAGCCATAAATTAACACCAAAAATAACATGAACATATACTTATAGAAGGAACGAATATAACCAACCTGTCAATTATATGCGGTATTCTTTATGCCTATCTTATAATCAAACTTCCAACACCATTGTAATTTTGGAATTAAGCTAGCTTTCGGACATAGATTTGGTTGAAATTTGAAATTTTGAGTTTTTGAAGTTGAGATAAAAAATAATTATTGAAAGTTGAAGTTGTATTTGGACATATATTTTACTTGAAAAAAGGAGTTTGTAAGTGGAAAAAAGTATTAAAACTCACAAAAACTGGTGAGAATTCGAAATTTTGGTTTTCGGAATTTGGCCAAGTTTTATAAACAAACAAGTTTTTTCCTAAAAATTAAAATTTCCAAAACGTAACCCCAAAAAACTATAAACAAACAGGGGCTAAGACTTTTAATTCAGTGAAAAAAATAGATTGAAGAAAGAAAGGCTAGGATCACTAGAAAGAAAAGAACGAACGGAAAGTGGGGGAACTTATGAGTTACGAGGTTAGCAACCCTATTACTTCGTCCGTCCCAAATTAATTGACGTTTTAGCAATAACTATTTGTCTTAAATTAGTTGACACATTATAATTTCAAGACCTTTTTTGTCAATTCTTTCCAACTATACCCTTAATAATTAAAAGAATTCTCAAATAAAGTTAATAGTCAAACATAAAATAGGGATAACATAGTAAAATATACACTTTATTTAATGATTTTCTTAATGGGTGTGAAAAGGCTGAAGGTATCAACTAAAATGGGATGGGAGGAGTAAATCTTCAATTCTTTTTTTAATTTCTTGTTTATTAAAAATATGACTCTTAATAAATTTTAGTTTGTCTTGTGTGGTTAACTTTAGTATACTGGGTGTAGGGTGTGTGAGTAATTTTTGTTCAAATTTAAATATGGTATTTTCTCAATCTTATTAACCTTTCAACTATTTATCATGTTCTTCTATTATATTAAGCTACGTACTTAGATGATGTACATAATCATAATTGTATTTAAATATATTTTAAATACCGTAACAATCAATGATTTTATATAAAACAAGACGGAGGGTATATATGAAGTGTTAAGAATCACACTCTTTAAAGTTCAAACTTATGCGTACAATTTCTTTAATTCTACTAATAAGTTTAATAACAACCAAGTGAGGAGAGGTTATTTTCTGTACACATCTCAGTACAAGTCAACGCATATCTCTAAATTCATTTATTTAGAAAATTTGTTTTGTGAGTTTGACTTGAAATTCATGCAATTTGCATTTAGATGATCTCAAATCATTAAAATATTGCAATCGCCAAATTATATGGGAATCTGACGCCTAACTTAATTAATGAACTAGTAGATCTAAGACATATCCGTTTCTCTACACAACGTGTATATAATATCCTTTCATTGCAAATGAATTACCAAACACAACTCACTCTTTCCTTGTCAGTTTTCTCCCATCAAGTACACCTCTTCCTTTCTTTTCTTTTTATGTAAGTAAGAATATCCAGAGAAACTTTCCCTCATCTTCCTTAGTGTGATACGATGGAGATTCTTTCAAATCATTTCAACTTAATTTCATTCTTGCTTTTCTTATTCCTTCTCTTTATTGTCATTAGAAAATTGAAAAGTCCAACAACTAGGAGTAAGCAAAGATTGCCACCAGGTCCGTGGAAATTGCCTATTATTGGTAGCCTACATCATTTTATCGGAGCAGTTCTTCCACATCATGCTCTGAGAAATTTATCCAAAAAATATGGGCCTTTAATGCACTTGCAGTTGGGGGAAATTCATGCAGTTGTAATATCATCTCCTCACATAGCAAAACAAGTTCTAAAAGTTCATGACCTTTCCTTTGCAGCTAGGCCAAGTGTTATGGCCTCTGATATAGTCTTCTACAATCAGAAGGACATTGTATTTGCAAAATATGGCGATTTCTGGAAACATATGCGTAAAATATGTACTTCAGAACTCCTCGGTCCAAAGGCGGTTAAGTCATTTAGTTTAATTCGACAAGAAGAAGTACACAATCTTGTTTCATCAATTCGTTCCATGCCAAATAATAGTGTGATTAATATGACTGAAAAAGTTTATCATCTTATTAGCTCAGTGATTAGTAGGTCAGCTTTTGGAAAAATATGTGGAGATAAAGATGATTTCCTAATGATTATGAGGGAGGTACTATCCTTAGCTGATGGTTTTGATGTGGCCGATTTATTTCCTTCTTGGAAATTACTTCATAAAATATCTAGAATGAGGTACAGTTTGATGAATGCTCATCGTAAGCTTGATCTAATATTGGAGGAAATTATTAATAATCACAAAGAGAAATATCAAGCACATGGAGAAAAAGGTAATAGTGAGCTTGGGCGTGAAGATCTGATTGACGTTTTACTCAAAGTTGTGGAGAATGATAAACTTCAGTTTCCAATGACAAACGACAACATCAAAGCAGTCATTATCGTAAGTTCCATCTCATGAGTCATGATTACTATGGCTTTTCTGATTGAATACCCCATAAACTCTCTTTAAATTCAATGAACCAAACATCTACCATCTACCAAGTAAAGTATATCAAACTAAAATATCATGTCATTATTTACTCCTTGTTTTATAATTAAGCCGTCATTATCAATTCTGATAACTTGTTACCCAACCGGACAAGCCCATAGATTCTTGTTCATTTTTACGTATATGCTTATCGAATATGAAAAATGACATCATATATATCATGAGTTTATGTGATAGTCTTTATTAATACTTACTTAATTAGGAGAAAAAGATTACTATCCTACCATCCCTCATTTAGTTGATAGTAAGGACAATTTGGGTATCTTGGATATATCTTGCTATCATATCTAAACTTCATTTTATTCTTAAACTTCATCTAATAACATTACAAAAGATGGGATGTATCATGTATTAAAGATTTCTTAATTTCCTATATAGCCAAAGGAATAGTTTTTGTTAGTACGATTATTTGGCAAAATGATAGTTCTCTAATAGTTAAATTTCAATGATGTGTTAGGACATGTTCTCGGGGGGGACTGAAACTGTATCAACAACAATTCAATGGGCATTGTCAGAAATGATGAAGCACCCAAATGCCATGGTGAAAGCACAGGAAGAAGTTAGATGGACCTGTAAAGGAAAAAATGATTTGGATGAAGATGATGTTGAAAAGTTGAAGTATCTGAAGTTAGTGATTAAAGAAACACTACGATTACACCTTCCAACTCCACTTTTAGGCCTTAGAGAATGTGCAAAAGAAACAAAAATTGATGAATACACTATTCCTCTTAAAGCCAAAGTGATAGTTAATGGTTGGGCTATTGGAAGAGATCCTGAAAGTTGGGATGACCCTGAAAATTTTATGCCGGAGAGATTTGAAAATAGCTCTATAGACCTTTATGGAAATCATTTTCAATTTATTCCATTTGGTGCAGGAAGCAGGATATGTCCAGGAATACATTTTGGTTTAGCTAATGTTGTGTATCCTTTAGCACAGTTACTTTATCACTTTGATTGGAAACTTCCTGATAATTTACAACCAAAGGATCTAGATATGACTGAAACACCTGGGATATCTGCAACTAGGCAAAACCCTCTTCACTTGATTGCCATCCCACATATCTCACAATATATTGGCACAAAGCATCATTAGCATAGTTTTGTGATGCTTAGTTTCCTTTACATACTCTTTGCAAAATCGTATTTCATCTTTAAAAATGTATCCCTTGTGGAAAAGCAATAATTAGTCAATATTTCCTCATATGTAGATTAGCAATAATTAGTCAATATTTCCTCATATGTAGATTGCTAAATAAGTATGGATATGGCAAATGGGGTGTTGATCCATGTATTACTAATCAATGTATTACTAATCATGTATTGTAATTTATATATAATTGTCTTCAAAACAAACGACCCCTAAGAGCTTCAAGTTGTATAATGATAAAATTAGAAGAGATAATATGAGAATGGCTTGACTGATTTTTATTTCTTGATCCTATATTTACAAGTGTACATCATATCATATCTAATCTTACTGTTAAATAAGCAAATCATTCTAATCCTATATTTACATCAGAATATTCTACATATCAAAATCTTATCTAAACATACAAAAATTGAATCATAAGAGATATTCTATCATCCCTGTCAATCTGAGCATGGGCAGACCTAGGTGTATTGAAGGGGTATCAGTTGATACCCCTTCGTCCAAAATTACATTGTCTATATAGGTAAAAAATTATTTTTATACGAATATATACAAGTTTTAAGTCCCCTTAGCATCAAAAGTTTCTCTAGCCTAGTGGTGAAAGGGTATCAAATTTATGATTGAGGTATTTAGTTTGAGTCTCATGCACAACAATTATATTTTTTGAGACCCCTTGGCAAAAATGTTGGGTCCGCTACTGAATCTGAACGTGAGTTATGATGTGAAGATTGGAGCACAATTTGTGAATCCGAGAAATTGATAATCCTTTGGTGAAAATATCAGCTGCCTGATTCTCTGTAGATAGGGGTTAGCAGCAATGAGATCACCATTTGCAACTTTATCTCTGACAAAGTGAAGATCAATCTATATATGCTTGGTAGGGGTTAGCAGCCATGTAAGTAGTGTTGATGTTATCACAATGGATGTTAACAGGAGTAGGAAGTGTACACCAAGCTCTTTTAATAATGATTGAAACCATAGGACCTTTGCTGCAACTGAAGCAAGAGCCTGATAATCAGCTTCAGAACTAGAACGAGAAACTGTGGGTTGTTTCTTAGCAGCCCATGAGATTAAATTGAAGCCAAGAAAACAACAAAATCTTGTGATTGAATGATGGGTATCCGGACATCTAGCCCAATCAGCATCAGAATATGCCGTAAGAATAAGTGGAGGTTTTTTCCGAAGGAAAAGACCATGGGAAGAAGTAATCATAAGGTATTGTAGAATGTGTTTCATAGCAAGAATGTGAGAGGAACGAGGAGCGTGCATAAACTGAGATACACAACTGACAGCATAAGAAATATCAGGATGAGTGAAGGTTGGATATTGAAGAGATCCAACTAGATGACGATACTCTATAGGATCAGACAATAACTCGCTATCTGAAAGACTTAGTTTCAGGTTGGGACTAACAGGAGTGGATACATGCTTACAATTATGAAACCCATTCTTAGACAACAAATCATGGATGTACTTGGATTGAGAAAAAAGATGCCAGAGGATGAACGGTGTACTTCAATGCCAAAGAAGAAATATAGTGGACCCAGATCTTTCATTGCAAATTCATGTTGCAGAAGATTAATGAAGAATCTCAAATGAGACGATGAGTTTCCTATAAAGATTAAATCATCCACATATAAAATAATAACAAGAAGAATATTCCCATCATGAAAGATAAAGAAGGAATTATTTGATCGACTACCAAAGAAGCCATGAGAAGTTAGGAAGGAGAAAATCTATGAAACCATGCTCGAGGTGCCTGTTTTAAACCATACAATGCTTTTTTAAGGCGGCACATATGTTTAGGGTGGTATTTATCAACAACTATTGTAAGATGGCCACGAAGGAAGGCATTTTTGACATCAAGTTGACGTATGGGCAAGAGTCCATGACAGCAATGCTAAGGATAGTTCAAATAGTGGTAGGCTTGACAACTGGACTAAAAGTTTCTAAAAATCTACCCTTGGTTGTTGTTTGAACCCCTGAGCAACTAGGCGTGCTTTATAACAGGATATTTGACCTTTTGCATCATGTTTAATATGATATACCCATTTGCATCCTATAAGATTTTGGTTAGGGGATTGTGGAACTAGAACCCATATTTTATTTTAGATGAGAGCATTATATTCATCACTCATTGCATCAGGCCAGTGAGAATATTTATTTGCCTTAGTAAAAGAAGTGGGTTCATGATCAGAAGATGAAGAAGCTACTAAGGAGACTAGGCGTTTAGGCTTAGAAATTCCATTTTTAGCTCTTGTAACCATAGGATGCATATTGGTGACAGAAGTATTATCAACTGACATAGAAGGACGAGAGGGAGAAGAACATGGAGATTCAACAGGGAGTGGACAGGAAAAATATGGAGTAATTTGTACCAATTTTTTACGTAAGATAGAGGGATTGGGAAAGGAGATTGTTGATTCATGTGGTAACTAACATCGAGTCGTAAGGTTTCTAAAAGGAAAGATGTCCTCAGAGAAAGTGACATGGCGAGATATGTAAACACGCCTAGTACAAGGATCATAACATCGGAACCCCTTGTAACCTTTAGAGTGGCATAAAAAGACACACGCAACCGAGCGAGGAGCAAGTTTGTGTGGGATAGTGGCAGTAAGATTGAGATAACACAAACATCCAAATGTACGAAGAGGAGAAAAAATAGGTGGCCTATTGAACAGCCGCTCAAAAGGTAACTGATATTTAAATTTATGTACAGGTAAAAGATTGATAACAAAAAGAGAAAAGTTTAAGGTTACAAGCCAAAATGAGGCGGGTAGCCCTGCTTGGAACAATAAAATGTTGTTGTATCTATGAGATAATGATGCTTTCTTTCAGCGACACCATTTTGCTCGGGTGTATGAGGACAACTAACACGAGGAAGAATTCCATGTTTATCAACAAAAAAAATTTAAACTGGGAGTTGACATACTCACCACCACCATCAGATTGAAAATATTTAATATGTGCATCAAATATATTTTCAACCATGGCATGAAATTTTTGAAAGATGGGAAGAACATCAGATTCGTTTAAGAGGATAAAAGCCAATAATATCTAGAAAAATCATCTAAAAATTTCATATAATAACGAAAACAAGACATAGAAGAAATAGGGGAACACCATACATCACTATGGATTAACTCAAACGGAGAAGTAGAAACTGATTGCGATAATTGAAATTGGTGCTTATGATGTTTGCCCAAGGCACATGCATTACATGAAGCAAATGTAAATTCTTGTTGATAACATGAAAGAAACTTATTACGAAATAGAAACGACAAAGTAGAATTATTGGCATGAGCAAGACGTTGGTGCCAACGTTCAGGACAAACTCGACTTGTGACATACGCATGATGGTTGGAGGATACCGTAGTTTCTTTAGAAGTGATAGGATAATGTGGACCTGCACTAGTGGACTGGAAAAGTATTTTCCACGTCGCCATTTCTTTCAAATAAAATCCAGAGTTAGAAAATTCAAACATACATTGATTATCCTTGTAGAACCTACGAAAAAAAAACATTGTCACGAAGAGAACGAATATGAAGAACATTATTTAATTTGAAAGTGCAGGAATGAGTGTTAAGAGTGAGAATTGCCAAGAGTGAAAATTGCCAATAGCTTTAATGGGTAGTAAGGAACCATCACCAATGAAAATTATATTTGAACCAAGATATGGAGAAGGAGAGTGGAGAATACCAGATTCGGAAGACATATGAGCAGAAGCACCAGTGTCCGGATAACAAATAGTATCATCAACTTTCATTGCATCAAGAGACTGGGAGAGTGTCGTAGAATTTGCATCAGTTGAAGAACTTGCAGAACAATTGCGAGCAGTATGACTAAACTCATCACAAAATGGCACTTGCCAGTAGTAAGAGCAGCACCTAAAATTTTTGGGGCAGATTCTATTGAGGATGGTATGTTGCAGAAGAATTAGAAGGCTTTGGTTGAGTAGATGAAACACGAGCAGAAGATTGATGTTGTGGTTGGAAAGAGGAATCATCAAATTGTTGATGAGAGGCACGCCCATGAGATGAGTTGCGACCTCGACCACGTCACTTGAAAGAGCCACGACCACGATTAGAAATTAGAGCAGTAGACTAAAGTGAACCTTCTGTAGATTGTGGAAGCGGGTTACGAGAGGTGATGTGAGCTTCATGCGCTAGAAGAAGAGCTCTAGTCCTTTCAAACGAAGGTAACAGTGATTGAGAAATACCATTAGCCACCAACAGAACATACTCCGCCGGAAGATTGTTCAAAAATTGTTGCACAAATTCATCATTGGTTTGAGAAACACCAAGAGCGAGGAGCGAATCTCTCAATTGTTTGAACTTCTGGATGCACGCATTCATGGATAAGACTCCTTTTTCAAATTCTGTATTTCAGATTTAATTTGAAGTTGCTGAGCTGATGTGGAATCCAAGAATAACGGATGGATGGAATCCCATGCTTGTTTGGCGGTGGGTTCAAAAGTAGGATTAAAGATTTGTTGAAGAACTTTAACAGAGATAGTGGCATTTATCCAAGAGAGAATAAATCATTATGAATCCACTGATCAACATCAGTAGGATATGGAGTATCTGAAAAAATGAGAGGGGGAGAGAGGATCTATCAACATGCCCAACGAGGTTGTATAGTTAAGAAAGGTGTGGCGCCAATTTAAATAGTTATTCAGATCAAGTACAACCTTACCAATGTTTTGATATTGGGAATAGTAGGAACTGTGCTGGAGGTAATTTTGAGAGGAGGAGGAGAGGAGAAGAAGAAGAAGAAGAAGAAGAAGAAGAAGAAGAAGAAGAAGAAAAGAAGAAGAAGAAGAAGAAGAAGAAGAAGAAGAAGAAGAAAGGAGGAGGAGGAGGAGAAGCCATAGTGTTGGTAGGAGTTGGAAATGTACTTTGGATTAGAGTTGAGAATTTGGATCGTGTGGCTTAATTGATACTATGTAGAATGATAAAATTAGAAGAGATATATGAGAATGGCTTGACTGATTTTCATTTCTTGATGCTATATTCATACATGTGTACATCATATCTAATCTTACTATTAAATAAGCAAATCATTCTAGTTGAGAATGCGTGTTGTGTATTGAATAAGGAACTACACTTACATAGTTGTATTTATACTACTCAATTAACTAACTGACTGACTTAGTTAAGTAACTAACTATCAACTAACTACACTGCCAGCTAGCTGATTAACTTAACTACACTGGTAACTAACTCTACAATATGTCTATGCACACAACTGTATAGTCTACTCTTCAATACTCCCCCTCAAGTCGAAGATTGAAATACATCAAGCATCCTCAACTTGCTCAGTAAGTACTCATGTTGGTATCTTTTCAGGCCTTTAGTTAGAATGTCTGCATTTTGTTCTGACCCTGGAATGTGAGCTGTCTGAATTAGTCCCTTCTGAATTTTCTCTCTAACAAAGTGGAAAACGATCTCTATTTGTTTGTCTTTTCTTGAAAGATTAGATTTGCAGCTATCTGTAATGCAGTTTTACTATCACATTATAAAGTCACAGGCATCTTCACATATACCCTCAGCTCTCTCAATAGACCAACAAGCCAAATAACTTCTGAAACTGCTGCTGCCATGCTCCTGTACTCTGTTTCTGCAGAGCTTCTAGAAATAGTTTCTTGTTTCGTTGATTTCCAATAGACTAGGGATTCTCCAAACTTCATACAATAGCCTGTCACAGACCACAGACCTCCTTGTCACAGCACAAGTAGCCCAATCTGCATCACAATATGCAATTTTTTAAGACAAATATAGAGTTCAGAGCAAAGCTGAGGGGTTCGGCCGAATATAGTAATCGAGCATAATAAATGTTATTTTTAAAGAAAACTTACATGGTCGATCGAGCTAACTGAGCCAGCTTTGTTGAGCCTGAGATTTGACTGCGCATAACCGAGCCGCATGTTAGATGACACCGAGTTGAGCCTTACTAAAATGCAATTGAGCCGGGCCGAGCTCCAAGTCGACGTGACTAGTACTCTATATCCACAAATAGACCTCAACAACATGATACTAGTTCCTCAGGTCCGCCAAGTCAGATAAACCGAGTTCAAGCATTAGGTGCCGGTAATGCGCCTCCTGTCCAAACATCAGATCATAGTAGTACCCCAACCATCAATTCTGAACCATCTCCCACTACACCTAATCAAAGCAACAACCCACTAGGCGAGGGTACATCTACTCAAAGCAACATAGTAGGCGAAGGTGAATGCAGCAGTAGCCATGGGCAGCGGACGCTTGTTACACTTGCTACGTACTACAGGGTTAGTCTATGGTTGTACTATTATTTTACATTTACTGTTACTAATTTATGATAGGCCTTCAGATTAAATCGTCCAATTTTTTTCTAGGTTAGAACCTTTTAGATTGTGCTCTAGCAGTATATTTGACGCTTTCAAGCATGAGCTTGATCCCAATGGAATCAATTGGAAAAATGTTGCAGGAGAGATAAAAGATTTTTATTATAGGTTTTCCATTATAATTGAATTTAGAAAGTGCAATTAGCTTTATAGATTGGAAGTTAATTTTATTACTTTACAAAAAAATTCAGAAGAGATTCTACTGGGACTCTTCCATTGATAGTGCAATGGGGAGCCAATGGGAGATTAAGGCATCAAGAAGGTACTGTGATTTTATTTGCAAAATAAAAATGGAAGGAAACCAGCTAGATTATGTTCGTGATGATGTGTGGGCTAGTTGGATGAGACTTTAATTGGGAAGATCCTAAGTGCGTGGAAAAGTCAGAAATAGCTACAAGGAATCATTGTGGTGGTGGAAATGGAGTCGCCAATGGAACTCGCAGTGGTGGATCTATCACCATTGGGGAGCATTACAAGAGATATGTAAGTATACCCAACATAGAGCTTTTTATAGTACTTTTCACATTTGAGCTTTTGAGTACCTTATTATGTTTAAGTATAATGAAAGTTTAATTACCATTAACATGAGATCTTTATACATGTTTTGAGAAAGTTAGTTGTGTTATATTACCATTAGCAGAAGAGTAGCTTAGAAGAATAGATGGTTCCTTAGCAATTGCTAAACTGTTAAGTTACATTGCCCTCCAAATTTCAGTGCTCTTCACGTACTACTAGTTCTAGCATAATACATAAATAACCGATGGATAACATGTACTCATTTTTCCAAAGTCATTAAGGTAAGTGAGTGATGAAAAAAAAAATTAAGGTGAGTGTATTTTTTTCCTTGACAAAAGAACTATGAGATCAACATTATATATGGTAAATCAATAATTATCTGTAGCTAATGTGCATTCTGAAGGATACAAGAAAACCAACTTTGTCAAATAATGACATGAAAAGTATTGATTTAACAAGAGTTGGATCATTTGTCAGGGTGAATTCTTTGTAGAACAGACTCAATCTCTTCCTTGACTCGTTCAAATACAGTAGATGTTGGGGCTTCATTGGCTCTAATTCTGCCATTAGAGTACTTTGCTGCTGTTGTATTTACACTAGGATGGTCCTATCTTTCTTGTTTACATTGTTGGCACTGTTATTGTTTGGTGTTGCTATTGTATGGTGCTGCTATTACATCTGTGTAACATTCAGAATGGTGCAGCTATTGTATTTTGTATTTGGTAATCTTCACTGCTGGGTTTATTTATTTTCTTGGTGTAGGCTGTCGAAAAGGGTAGAGGTCCAACACCAAGTGAGATGCATTTGCATGTCCATACATATGGTCATGATGGAAAACCTTTTGTTGTTGAGAAATCCCGAACCGTGCATACAAGTTTAGTACTCTAGTAATCCAGTGCTGGCTTAGCCATAACCAGATATGTCTTGCCTTCCTTGATACTTATCTTTCTTTTGAAGTTGGAGGCTCATTTCCCATTTTATTTTACAAATTGTGTGCTCATATTCTTGAATTTTTTAGTTTCACTAAATAATACACTTTTCTTATAGGAGAGATACGAGGAAATATTACAACAATAAACATAGATTCAATCTGATATTGATCAATGTCAAGCTTACTACCAAGCCGCCGGACGGGAAAAGAAGAGAAGAGTATTTGGTCTGGGATCTCAAGCATGCAAAATGCTACTACGGATCAAATCTTTGTGTCTCTTCTGATGCTATCTTCAATACCACCTGTGAATGCTCAATCAACACCATTAGAAAATCTTGATGAGTTAGTGATGCGATTGATTCCTAATCTGACGGATCAGATAGTTCTTGTATTGACTAATCACATGCTTCCTGTATTGGCTGAGCCAGTAAAAGAAATGATTTCTTCACCTTCACCTCAACTCAATACTCTTACTGACAACCCATCAGATGTGGCACCTATAGTTCATGCACCTACTACCAACACTGATGGGGTTCATCCATTGGGTTCAAATGATGACCCTAATCCTTAGGCCTTGCATTAGTTAGTTTTTTTGTTATTTGGAGTATATTGGCCTTGCATTAGTTATTTTTTTGTTATCTGGAGTACATTGTTGGTGTTATAGATAGTTTCTAATCCTTAGGCCTTGCATTAGTTGGTTTTTTGTTATCTGGAGTATAATGGCCTTGCATTAGTTAGTTTTTTGTAATCTGGAGTATATTTTTGGTGTTGTAGATGGTTTGAATTAAATTAATTATACATTATTATTATATAAATGCTTGCTATCTATTTGCAGCTTGTAGAATATGAATTTAAGTTATTTCAAGTGTATTTAATAATTTTTATATATTATGCTTGAGCAGCAGAATGTATTCAAAATAATAAACAAGATAAAATGATCAAAATATAGCAACAGACTGCGACAGATAGATATAACAAACCTGTCGGGTAATTTTTTGAACTGTATGTTATTGTCTGAAGTTGAATCAAGGATACGAGATGCAATGGCATTTTCAATACACGGATATGAAGTTTATTTTGATGCCAATATATTTGATGTTGTGACTGGGTTGCGGACTTCTAGTGTTGATAGGGTTGTTGTCGATGCAGCTATGAAGGAACCAGGTAGTCGTCTGATTAGTGACTATTTTGCTGGTGATGATGGAGAGGAATTGTATCGAAGGAAAGGTATATTGATGTCTGATTTGGAGGAGTTGTTGTCAAATGAAAAGAAGACTGGGTGGCTCAATGAGATGGATCCTGTCGCACTTGCTGAGATATACATTGTTGGCCGTGTATTATTAGGTGGTAGGCCTTCAAAAGTTGTACAAACCAAGTATGATAGGTTGATTGAGGATAGAAGCCTTGTCTCTAAGTTTGGATGGAGGTCGATAGCTTATGAAGAAACTGTGTCTTCATTGAAGAATGTGTTTACTAATGGTACTAAACGTCCAAATTCATTGTTTCAGCTTACCGGATTCCCCTTTGCTTTTACTGTCTGGGGTTGGGATATTTTCCCTTCATACAGGAAATCTTTCATTGATATACATTCCCAGATAAAACATCCTCTAATGGTGTGCTACAGGACTTGTGGCACCCCTCAGTGCGAGTCAGTCATGTCAATGTTTGTGCCGAAGCATTTGAAATCTGTAAGTGTTGTTTTTTTTATTTTTGTTTTTAAGTTTGTGATTTTTGGAAATGTTTTCTGTTTTTATGGTAGTTCTATTCTTTTATTTAATTGATAGAAACCTAAAGCTCTTGTCGAGCCTTTCACTCTTGCCAATGAGCTGCCAAAGAGGGATCTTCCAAGCCCTTGTTCTGTTGCTGGTGATGCTGGAGGTCATTATGAGCCTTTGAGCAAGCGTCTTGACGTATGTCTTTCTTTCCTGTTTTGTTCAATTCATTATAAAAATGTAAGAACTTGTTTTCTATATGTTTTGATGGTTTTGGATATTTCTCCTTTTGTACAGAAAATGGCGAAGAAATGGCAAAAGTCCTTGAATGGTATTTTGAAGGAGCAGTGTTCGATCAAGCAACAGCTTGGTGAGCTTGTTGATTTGGTGAAGAAAGGGAGAGTTGGTGGATCGGCTGGAGAATATAGCCAAGCTCGTGAACGGTCTCCTATTTATGCATCTCCCGTGTCCATCGGTGGTAGGGAAGCTGTGTCCCCATCTCGTGGAGTGTCAATTGGTGCTAGAGTTGAAGGTGCTTCAGTTAGGCAGGAGGAAGAGCAGTTTGTGCAGTTAATGGATGTTGATATGAGTGCAGAGAGAGTTGGTGATGCTCAGGATAGGGATGTTAGGGGTGATGATGATAGGTTGTTGGATGTTTCAAACAATGAAGAAAGGTAGATAGATGTTGATGGTGGTGAGGAGGTAGGTCGAGTACCAAAGCCAGTTGAAGTTGTTGTTTCGAATGATCCTAAGATGGATGCAATGGTCAGTTGTGGATGGTTGAGTGATCTTTCCAATGAAGCTGTTGCTGATGTACAATTCGATGGTGGTGTAGGAGGAGATTCTGTTGGTGTTGAAGTTGGCGTGAGTGATAAGCAAGTTGAGCATGAAGAGCATGGTGTTGCAATTGTAGGAGATGGTGATGCTGAGGAATTAGCTAGTGCTATGGTTAGCAATGTCCTTGCAGATTTGAATATTCAAGGCGATCCTTTTTCAACACATGTTGCTACCGAGCGAGAGGTATTGGTAAGTATCGTGTATTGTGCAAGTATTTTTTGTTTAGATCATTTTGTACGTGGGCACATTTTATAATTGGCCTTGCTCCATAGTGTAAAGTCCTGGCCATTGCCAAGACTTGGAGATGCATTCCCTGCATATGGGACCTCTACTAGAGCTTAAACTCTAGGCTATAGCCAAGACTTGCAGAGACCCTTGCAACAGAGGTGAAAGTCTTGACTATAGCCAAAATCTGTATAGACTAGACCATCCTTGTTGTATTAAGGAGTATTGATTTTATTTTATTTGTTTATAGGATGGTGGTGAAGCTGATAGTGTGGATGATTCACTTGCTTCTTTGAGAACCAAAGCTGTTTGTAAGAGAAAGGTTGATGACGCAGGTCTTGGTAATATTAATGAGGCACGAGCGATGAAGGGTGCTCCGGCTGTTGCTGATGACTTGGATGAGCAGGGAAGACCCAAAAGGGTTCCACAGCCAAGCTGGGCTTTGTTATCTCCTTTTCAAGATTATGGTCGTAATCATGAGAAGTCTGTTAATGATTGGAAATGTAACTACAGACGTCGATGCCCATTTCATTATGCCGGTATTCTACCAAATGTTCCAAATTTTAAACTCTTCATCAATCCAAAAACCTTACTCCTCAAGTATTCTTCAAGAGAGTGTACGTTTGATTGAGTTGTCTCTTTTGCTATTTATTATAAGTACTTTGCTTTATGGTGTGTGCTTCATGCAGGTCTAACAAAAGTGTTTATGCTGATGGCGAGGATGTTGCGCCTCATACTTATAAACTCGGTTCTGCTTCCATTTCTAACCGAAGTTGGTTTCTTGAATTGTCGTGTGATAAGTTTACCCTCACTGATGAGGTTTGTAACTTTCTTTAATTCTTGTGTTTTCTTGTTTTATATAGTAGTTTTAGTTTCCAGCTTTAACTCTTGGCAATAGCCAATAGTTGCAGAGTTTTTCTCTTCAAACTGGCCTTTCTACATGGCTTGAAGTGTTGTCAATAGCCAAGAAGTCTGTGTGTTGGCAACAGTCAAGACTTGCATAGACTTCTTCTGTTATTTGTCCATTTTAACAGGCCTTTATTTTATTGTTTGTTTGTACAGCATGTGGAAGTCTGTTTGTATTACTTGAAGAAGAGGTGTTTGTACCATCCTTTTGATGGTCAGCTGAAATATGCAAGCACGTCTCTTGTCTTCGATCGTTGGTTTATGGCGACATGCAGACAGTTTGAAGCTAATAATGGGAATTATTCTTGGGGAGCTGATCCAAATTATGAGCTTTATATTGATAGTATAGTTTCAAAGGACCTTAGGGGTGGGATGTCTTGGGAGCTTGCTGATCGTGTCTTGTTTCCTATTCGGCTGGGTGATGAAAGCATAGAAACTACCCATTTTATGCTTGGAGTTTTCTCAGTGGATGAGCATCTTCTTGAAATATATGACTCTGTTTATGGGGAGTGCGACCTAAGGGTGATGGAGCATGTCGATAGTTATTCTAAGATTATTCCATCAATGCTTGAATTGATCAATTTTCACCGTTATCGACCATCATATGATGACGTGTATGAGCCATTGAAGGTCAAGTGAGTAAAATGCCCCCAAGCAGGCCAACGTGTATGCATTCTTTGACTTGGAATTTTTTATATTAATTGATTAGTTTTATTTCTATTATTATTTTCCTTGCTGTTTTATTTTCATTATTGTTATTCATGTTTTGTGTTTAATTTTGGTGCAGTTATGATTGTGGTGCTTTTGTGATAAGATTTGCTGATCTGTTGATGGATGGGAAGAATGTTTCAAAGTACAAGTTCAGCCAACTTAGGCAGTATCGGATCGACTTTGCTACCAATCTGTGGTGTCATGGCACTTCGAATGTCACTGATGGCTATGAGACTCCCCCAGAGATGGTAGGACACGATTACCATGAACATAATGTGTCGACCTGTCCACGTCCGATTGGTGGACCATTTCTTCCTGGACACAATTGACCATTTTGTAGTTGTATGAATGATTGACAATACTTTTGTTTAATTACCATGTTTTTAGTGTAAGGATGAAACTTTATTGTATAATGTGTATGCCTACAACTCTTTATATTTTAGGTGAATGAATGAATTGTCTGTCCTCTTTCTATGTATTATTTTTTTATTTATTAGTGCTTGCTGGTGGGTGTGGAATACATTTGTTTTTGGGTGGATTGCTCTTTTATTTAGCTGTTGAAGTGGTCAATTGCAAGTGTTGGTTTTTCCAAGACTTCAAGGCATTATATGTAAGCAAGACGAGAATTGCAGAGAAGTTTCCTCTTTCTAATAGGGCTTAAACTCTTGGCAATAGCAAAGAGAACCATTACTATTTGTTATTGCACTACACCTTGAAGTCTTGTCAATTAGCAAGACTTTCGGAGACCTCCTATCCAAGTATGAAATACAAATGTTTGTAAATTCTTGGCAATTGGCAAGATTTTAGAGAATTCATATATTTGGCTATAGTTGCATCCAAGCACAAACTTGTAGCAACTGCCAAGTTTTTTTGGAGTCCTTGTCTTCAAGCTCGCATCTCAAATGTATTTAAACTCTTGGCAGTTTCCAGAGCTTAGGAGAGGGTTACCTCATTACCTGACCTTTCAGTAAATCACAAATGTCCAGACCTTAAAGTCTTGATAATAGCCAAGACTCTTAGGGATTTTTTCTTCGAGTGGGCATTGGAAACGTGTTGAAAGTATTGGCAATTGCCAGTATTTGTAAGTTCTTGGAAATAGGCAAGACTTGAGAGAATTCATCCATTGCCTATAGCTGCAGTCAAGCACAAAGTAATGGCAATTGCCAAGACTTTTGGAGTCATTGTCTGCATTACCGTATTTTCAGGTGTGTTTAAAGTCTTGAAAATTGCCAATATTTGAGAGAATTCATTTATTGGGCTTAGCAGAGGGTTAGCTCTTTGAGTGATCTTTCAGTAAGTACAGACCTCCAAGTCTTGTCAATAGCCAAGACTCTTAGGGATATTGTCTAGATGTCCTCATTGAAAACGTATTGAAAGTATTGGCAATTGGCAATACCTGACAGGATATTTTCTGATAAAGTGAGAGAGGGGATGTAGGGGGTTGGAAAATCAAAATTTAAAATTAAGCTTTATTGAGGACATTAAGTTCACCAGTTGTGCAAATTATAAGTAATGTTTAACATATAAAATTGTAATTCATAGGAGTAATTAAAATGAATCATGGCGTAACTTTCTTTCTGTATTTTTTTGCATGTGGATTGAGTACTGGAGTGTAGACACAGTTGGTTCTATTGTGTCCTGTCCTTTTGCATCTTGAACATTGAGCTCTAGCCTTTAGAAACTCTACTCTTGAAACATATCTCTTTGTTTTCCTTCTTCCCTGCTTAATTTTTGTGTTGGGTGGTTTTGTGATGAAATCCTTGACTGTTTGTGGGACATCCCACGATTTTGAACTTCCTACTGGTAGAATTTCACCCTTGTAAGTTTCTTGCCAAGCATGTCTTGTGAACCACTGTGCGCAGTAGCTAGACTTCTGTAGATTTCTCCTATCTATTGCTGCAATAGCGTGGGTGCATGGTAGCTCGTCTGTTTGATATTGCAAGCACTTGCAGGTTCTCTCTTTTAAGTCGACCGTAAACTTATCGTCTCCATCTGCTACTGTAAATCTTGTGTCACTAATAGGATCAACCTGCGAATGAAGTCAATAAGCATGTAATAAGCAAATCTTGATTCTACAGATTTTTGTTTCTGAGCTCATGATACGTTCCTTTTGTCTCACTTTTTCTCTCGAAAAACCAACTCTGTAGCTTGTTTTGGATGTAGTCAATTAACCCCATTATTGGCAGTTTTCTGGCTTTTGCAAGCACGCTATTCATAGTCTCAACATTATTTGTTGTTAGCATGTTGTATCTTCTGTTGGTGTGGAACGAACGTACCCATCTTTCTGGTGGCTCCTCCTTTATGTATTTTGCAGCATTTTTGTCAAGATTTTCAATCTCAGTCATATACGTATCAAAATCTATGCGATTGTAAGTAGTTGCTGCATTGTAAAAATATGAGATCACTGTTTCAGAGTAGAATTTGCTCCTTAGATTCTTCTCCATGTGATAAATGTATATGTCATGCTGGCAGTCTGGATAGACGTTAGCGATGGCATTTGCAATGGAGGGGTGGCGGTCTGATAGGATGGAGAGTTGTTCACGCGTCCCTATCGCAATTCTCAACTGCCGGAAGAACCAGTTGTTAGGCTTTGTTGTTTTCTGAATCTGCAATCCCAAACACCGAAGGAAAGATGTTGTTGTTGCCATCTTTAGAGACTGCTACTATGAGAATATCACGGTATTTTCAGTGCAAGAATGTTGCGTCTACCATTATTACTGGCCTGCAGTGTCTCCAACCTTGTATTGAAGCGTCGTATGCAAAGAATGCATTGAAACCTGCATGGGGGAAGCAGAAGATTTATTAGTAAAGTGTTGGAGTTATGTGGCAGGGGAGGGAAAGTATTGTCAAATGCCAATATTTTAAGGAAAGTGATATGTGTGGTATGTGTGTGAATCTACGAAAGTCTTGGCTTATTGCCAATAGATAAAAATTTAATTGTATGTGTAGTGTTTTAGACTGTGCATACCTGTTCTCACCGTCCGTGTTGATGTTGACGTACGTGCCAGGGGTTTTTTCTTTCATTATCTTCAAGTGTCCCTCTCAACACAGAATAAGCATGTTGTATTGAGCACCATCCCTTGTGGTAGCTGATTGTAATTCCAAATTTCCTTCTCATTTCTTGTACCATAAATTTAGGTGTGATGACATTATCGTTTTGCCGTATGAGCTCCACAATGTAGTCACTTATCATTTTTGATGTTGCATTTCGCTGGTCAGATTTAATGAAGTCAATGGAGCATGTGTGTGTCTTTTCAAATCTGTCCACTTTGAAAAGCATAGAATTTGGTATCTTTGATGCATGGAAACGCCAAGTGCAATTGGTATCAACACACCTCAACCAATATCTTGTCTTGCATGATTTAGCAACCTTGAACTGTATGTTTTTTGTAATTGCAATGATAGACATAGACTCCTTCATACTCTGTTTGTCTTGGAAGACAGATTTTTCAGTTATGTGATCCACAGATGCATCACTCCCTAGAATGGTTGTTTCAATGTCAAGTTTTCTCTTTCTCTTTGCCCTGTTTACCACGGATGGCTCTCTTGTTTCTTCCATTGTTGGTGGTGGAGTGATTGATTCAATTTCTATTGTTGTCGACTGGTCGGTGATGATTGTTTGTGGTTTAGTGTGTATCACTAAAGCTCGGCATCTGGTGACCTCATCATTGGTTTCTCCTAGTTCATGTTGTGCATCATCACTTTCTTGGTCGGTCAGGGAGATTACATCCTCATTTTGGTCTATGAGGTCAATCAATTGCCCTTTCTTTTGATTCAATAACCTGGTGTAGTTTGCTTCATTCACAAAGATTTCGCATGTAGTTGGGGTGGTGGTGTTATTACTTGAGAGGTCAGTCCTTTTAATTACTTCTACTATGAAGCAGGATTTTCTGAAATTCTCATCATTTTTTAGCAGAAACATGCAAGTCGTAAGTTCTTGATCATTTGTTACCATCATTCCTCTGCACCTTTCTAGATTTGTGTCAAACCTTATCTTTACTTCAGTTTCAGCCGTGTTGATGGTTAGAGCATTACAAATTTATTTTCTAAATGCGTGGTAGCTTATACCGTCTTTGACAAGTATCAACTTTATATCATGGTTGATGTATTTGCTATTTGCATCTCAATTCCCATTATAAGCTATATAAATGCAGCGAGTCGCCATAGTGGTAATCCTGCACATAATCAAGACAAATAGTATGCTTAGAATTTCGTACTCAAATCGCTTTAATAGGAGTAGGATCATGGGTAAAAGTGTTGCCCTTTTATGGGTTTAAGGTCTTGCAAAGAAGTCTCTCTTAGGTTCCTATTGCACCAGAGCTGCAACTCTTGGCAATAGCCAAGACTTGGAGAGACTTTGTCTGCAAGCCCTCCATAGTAACAGTCTTTAAGTATTGGCAATAGGCAAGAAGTCTCTCCTAGGTGCCTATTGCACCAGAGCTGCAACTCTTGGCAATAGCCAAGACTTGCAGAGACTTTGTGTGCAAGCCCCCTATAGCAACAGTCTAAAAGTCTTGGCAATAGCCAAGAAGTCTCTCCTAGGTGCTTATTGCACCAGAGTTGCAACTCTTGGCAATAGCCAAGACTTGCATAGACTTTGTTTGTAAGCCCCCTATAGCAACAGGTCTGAAAGTCTTGGCAATAGCCAAGAAGTCTCTCCTTTGTGCTTATTGCACCAGAGCTGCAAGTCTTGGCTATCCCAAAACTTGCAGAGAATTTGTCTGCAAGTACCCCATTGCAACAGGTCTTTAAGTCTTTGCAATAGGGAAAAGTGTCTACATGAACCCCATTGCATCAGAGCTGCAAGTCTTGGCTATAGCCCGTCATTGCAATAGGGTTGAAAGTCTTGGAAATAGGCAAGAACTTCCTACAAGCCTCCCATTGCAGTAGAGCTTAAACTATTGTCAATAAGCCAAGAGTTGCAGAGAACTTTACCCTTGAAACAAAGCTTAAATTCTAGGCAATAAGCAATAGTATGTGACATGTGCTAATTGCAGCATATCTGGAAGTCTTGGCAATGGCCAAGACTTTTAGAGATTTTCTCTGCAAGTCCGCAAGGCAAAGTCTTGGCAATAGGCAAGACTTTTCCAGAATTCATAGAATTTTTTTTTTATGAAAGTGCATATTACAATTACTGTAATCAATCTAATGTCATGTGTTTTTTTATTATTATGAATAAAAACCATATCTTGTTTGGTTTATATACAATTTTAACCAAAGTTAGCATAATATAAATGAAATCATAAAGAAATTAATCAAACTGTTAGTAAAATTCGATAGTAATTTGAAGAAATCTTACCGTGAATTTTTGCTTGAACGGAGCAATCTGTAAAAGGAATGGGTTTTTAGAGTTTCTGTGATCGCGTGACTAGTGAAAAGGAAGGGGAGGGACTGGGCGCGTCTTTTTATTGGTTTATAGGGGTATTTTGGTTCGAAAAAAATTTCATTAAACTAATGAGGGCATTTTTGCTAAACATCTGTTAGTGAGGGCATTTTTGCTAAACATCTGTTAGTGAGGGCATTTTGGAAAACCATTGCTTCCGGTAGCATATTTTTGCAAATCAACCGTTTAATAACGACCAAGTGATCGAGGAGAGGTTACTTGGGATCTTTGGGTAAAATACCTCCGAAAAGAGTATAATTGAGCAACTGACCCCAAGTTTTTTTAATGGGTATGTGACCTCCTTTTAGGATTAGGGCTAATAAATGGTTAACCATACTTAACTAACATTTAGGATAATTTACAACCACATACCCCAAACTTCTGGAAAATACAAATTGGTCCATACGTGTATATATATTTTTTTGCCAAAAATGGATAAAAGAAAATTCTAAAATTTGTCGCGCTGCCAATTCCCATTCCCGCCACCGCTGGTCGTCTTTCTTACTTCCTAGTGCTTTGGCCATGACATTTGTCTTCTTCATCATTTCTGTCTTTCTTACTTCCTCGTTCTTTGGCCATGACATTTGTCTTCTTCATCATTTCTGACAACGCTCATTGAAATGTTGTAGCTGACGTTTCAGTTCCCCCGAAGAACGCATTTTACATTATTGAAGTTTACGTTGAGACATTATTAAACAAATATAAATATATGTTCTCTGACATATTATTCTTTTGGATGAGATACAAACTTCAACAATTTAACTATTTAAATTTTTCCAAATCATGAGACGAACTAAAGCTGAGAAAGAGAGAAAGCAATATTCATGAGATGGAACCAAACTTACAAGACTGATTGCTTTAATATTGTCATTTATGATTGGAAATTGAAGTTCATCCTTCTCCATAACTCTGAGTAAAATATCAATCAGATCTTCACCCCCAAACTCATTGTTGCCCTTTCTCCGATTTGCTTGCATATTCATTAATAATTTTCTCCAATACTACATCAATATTTTTATGCATAGTCATCAATTTTTTTTCTTTTTTCCCCGCATCAATTTTTTTCCTCGATCCACTGATCTTGTGAAGTACTTTCCAAGAAGGAAAGAAACCCACATCAAGTCCAGCTATAAGGCTAGTGACTCCCTCATGATCATAAGCAAATCATCTCGGTCTTTCCATTCTCATAGGTGACTCAAGGGTAAGGCCTACATTACTACTCAGCGTTTATGTTTAATCCATCGAAAACTAGAATAAAGAAACACAGATTAAGCTCCAAAAAAAAATTGATGAATGTCCAAAAAAAATATTTACATGCTAGTATGTACGACAAGCTTCACATTCATCACTAGAAATCGAACACTTTCAAACCCTTCTAAATGCACCAATCAGCTTTATTCCAAATATTAATGCCATTGCAATGACTCTGCTATAACCATTTTTGAAATCTTTCCACTTGGTGGCAGGACTTCAACTGAAATTCTTTTTATGGGCAATATGCTTGAATTGAAGTTCAGGCAGCGTGTAAAAAGAAAATTTGGTTCATTAATTTCATTTTTGATTCCTCTAGTGTTTTGATCAACAATAACGATACGGTGAAAATCAGTTAGGCCAACAATGTGGGCATTTTTTAATACAGCAAAAAAGGTAATCGTAAATCTTGTCCCATAGGCACCTGAACTATTTGGTTCCACATATTATTACCATTATACTCCCAAACGCAAATAGATCGATGTTGGAGCGACCAACTGAGAAATTCCAATTTTATCATTTGAGTCGAAAACCGTTCTAATCGATTGTGGTATCCCAACTATAGGAACAACCCTTATGCTTCTCACAGCAACATCAAACATAATGACTTTAGAGATTGACTCTGAGCCCTTAACAAAGGATAACTAGCATGGGGACCCCTTTACAACAGTTATGCAGATTGGCTCAAAAGGACCGATATGGTCATTATTTGAGCGTCCAATCCTCATCCCCAATCATTAAAAGATATACAGTTTCTGGACCGTCATTATTAGATTTATAAATCCTCATAGCAAAGACATTTTTGCCATTAAGACCAACACCAATAGAGTCTGAAGCTTGGGCACCCTCATGATCATAAGCAAATCATCTCAGTCTTTCCATACTCATAGGTGGTTCAGGGTAAGGCTACTAAAGCTTCCGCTTTAGGCCCCCATGAATCGAAGGGCCCTAAAGTGTTACTATTAGTTAAATTTGTTTATATTATTAATAGTTCTTTTAAGTGAACGAACATGTAATCATTTGTTTCAATACATTATGCTGGTTATAGCTGTCAAAAATATTGTTCATATATATGAATTTAATTTAGAGTTCTAAAATATTAGACAACGTGCTACTACATGAAACTTGAATTTTTTTTAAAGAAGGAAAAATTCAAATTTTGGAAAGAATATTTGTCACATTGTTAATGTCTTGCTCATACAATCGATTGTCTGAATAAACCGTATTTCTTTATTCGTTAAAAATGTATATAAATTCTAAAAAAAAAAATTTATAGCTTTGCATCTAAAAAAACAAATAGAAAATTGAACTTAAAGTAAATGCGCATGTATGTTATTAAAAAATTATGTCATCTCATTAAATTTTGGCTTTAGGCCTCCTATCTTATTGAGCCATCCCCTGTCCATACTTTTCCAAAAGTTGATCTACAAATAGGAGTGGCAATGGGGCGGGGCAGGGCAGGGCAGGGCAGGGCGGGGCGGGTTGAGCCCTTCCCCTGCCAAAGTTTTACCTTGCCCCCCCCCCCCCCCCGCCCCATTTGGTCTTTGTCAAGTTTCAGCCCCGCCCCGCCCTGCCCCGTTTGACCCGCCCTGCCCTGCCCCGTTTTGACCCGCCCCGCCCCGCCCCATTTAAATTATATTTTAAGTCATTATTTTTTATTTTTTATCATCAAAATTGAACTTTTCTTTTAACTTTTAATCCATCTAATATATCTCTAACTTTTTTTCTATTGAAATTTTCAAATTTGATGATTTTGTAGTTACTTGAAGAAATTGAAGCTTTTAAAAATTTGTAGTATTTCAAAAGTATTACGTATTTACTATATTAATTAATAGCTTAAATAGCCAATAGTATAACAATATTTTCATTATTTCCTCAACTTAATCATGAAATAAGAAAATACTGGAAAAAAACAAGTAAAATTATTGGGCCTCTATGTTGCCCCGCCCCGCCCCGCCCCAAAAATTTTAAAACAAAATTTTGCCCCGCCCCGCCCCGCCCCGTTTAACAGTTGCCCCGCCCTGCCCCGTTTAGTGTTTTGCCCCGCCCTGCCCCGCCCCGCCTTGCCCCAATTGCCATCCCTATCTACAAATGCCAGAGTTGGTAAGCAGAAGAATTTTTTTCTGTCATATCAATTATAGTGTTTGGGGTGGAACGAATTGATGTTACAAGATTATGAGCCTCATCTTGTCGAATTAAACTAAACGACTTGACCATCTTTGGACCAAGGAGTTCTGAAATAGATATTTTACTCAATACATTTCCGTAATCGCTAGATTTTGCAAATATAATGCCCTTACAACTGTAAAAGACTATATCAGCTGCCATAGGAGATGTCCTAGTTGCAAAAGAGAGGTCATGAATTTTTTAAAACTTGTTTTGCCATGTGAGGAGATGACACTATAACTGCTTGAATTTCACCTAATTGCAAGTGCATTAGTGGTCCATATTTTATCGCTAAATTTCTACGAGCATGATGAGGAAGTGCTCCAATTAGGTGATGCATACTTCCGATAAGAAACAATTTTCATGGACCTTGTGGCAATCTTTTGTTACCCCTACTTATCATTTTTTTTCCCATTTGCTAACGAAAATAAAGAGGAGGAAAAAGAAAAGCAAGAGTGAAATAAAGTTGATATGAAAGGGCAGAATCTCCATATTATCAGTGTAAGAAAGATAGAGGAGAGTTTTGGTGGACATTTCTTACTTAGTTTAGGCCTAATTTTAATGGCGTAATTTCATTTGAGAACATTTTGTTGTCAAATTATACAGAAAAAGAAATAGTATTTGATTAGTGAAAACTGACGAGAAAAGACCAAGTCGTATATGATAAATTTCGCAACAAAGGGATACTTGTATACAAATTAGGTAGATAAATAGATCTTACCGTAGATATTTTGCTTTTTTGTCTGAAAAAATAAGTTACAGTGTATAGAAGTATGCTCTCTACACTTGATCATGATTACACAGCTTGTAGCTGTAGATGTATATATATAGGAGTAACACACATAATTTGCTCGTTAGTAGTCTTTTATTTGGTTGTTTAATCTGGTTGCTTCTTCTAATTAAATTACTCCATGTAATCATATAATCTGGTGTTATTAATCGCGGATTCTTTTAATCATTTTCATTCATAAAATACTGGAATGTGGAGCAAATGTCAACTGATTAGTTTAACACGTAAGCTTACGTTCATACTTATGTATGCATTTCGAGAAATTACGCTCCCGTCTTGTTTATAAGACTTGAGAGCAATTCTTGAAATATTTTTTTAGGAAATCTTGTTTGGACATAGTTTTTGGTGAATTTTTTTTAAATGAGTTTTCAAAAACAAAAAAGTGGTGGGAGTTTCAAAAGATAAAATTCTTAACCTACAATTTTTTAAGTAAAATATGTTGGGTTTTGGAAGAGGAAGGTGAAATGGTGTGAATGGGAAATAAAGGGAAAATAAGTCCCTCATCAGTAGAAGAAAGATATTAATATTTAATATTAATATTTATTTGTTAAATATTAATATTTTATATTAATAATTTGTTTGGGCTGTTTTCGTAACGAAATAAATAATTAAACTACTGATGCAAATGTTCCAAATGGCTGTTGGCCGCTGTAACGTTTCTCATTTCTCACAAAAGATTTCACCGCATGCCCTCCATAAGGAGTGGTTATGCAAAATTGCCCGCGCTAAGCAATTTTTAGCAAAATGCCCTTATTTAGTCCGGAGCCAAGGCTTCAAGGCAAAATTTTTGTAAGTCTTGGCAATTGACTATACTTCAAGGGCAAGTGTTGTTTTGCCAATACTTCAAGTTATATGCCGAGAATGCGGGGAAAACTGGAATGGGTAAGTGCCAAGACTTACGACGAAGTACGGCAAGTGTTGCCTTTTGCCAACACTTGCCGTTCAAGTATTGGAAAATCGAGCAGGGATCAGAGGCAAGTCTTGCCTTTTTGTCAAGACTTACGGCCAAGTGCGACAAGTATTGCCTATTGTCAATACTTGAAGGGATAAGTGTTGAAAGTGAAAAAATTTAAAGGCAAGTCTTGGCCCCGGATTTTTTCATTAAACCTTAACGGAGGCATTTTTACAAACCATCTGTTAGCGCGGGCAAAAAGGTAAACCATTGCTTCCCGTGTCATATTTGTGCTTATCATTGGACAGCCACCTAGAAGATTGTCTTTCATGAACAACCACTTAACCCAAAATGAAAAGACACCTTCATGCTTTTTCAATCCAAATTCAGTGGCTATAAATACATGTCATTCCTTGCAGATTTTCCTCAAGAATTTCTGCATACTCCTCGTTTCTTTCTACATTTGTTTTCAAAAATAAAATTTTGCATAAATGTGATAAGCAGTCGTTGATTAGTTCGCTAGCACACCGGCGTTTGAGGTACCGCTATACCAGTGACGGTATATCCGTTCTATCCTGGGAGGAAATAATCCGTAACCTCGGGTACTTGAGGGGATTAAGTTCCTTAAGGAGATGCTGTGAAGTCAGCAAACTCGGATTTCAGTCATCGTCTTTATCCTTATTATTTTTCATTTTTTTTAATCAGATTATTGTTCAAATATTATTTTGCTAACAAAATATATGTCTAAACACAACTTTATGTTCCAAAAACTGTTCTTCAACTCAACTTCAAAAATTCATTTTTTCTAGTTTGAACCAAACCAATGTCCAAATGCTAGCATAGTCGATTAATGTTTTTGTTGGGAGTTGAGTACAAAGAAGTCATTTTGTTGAATGTTAGTAATTTGGAATATTGAGAGGTTATAATGTTTGCGATGATACTGTTGAGTTGTTGTGCAAAATTGTTATAGAGTTGAAGAGTAGTTAGTTTCTAATTTTCAATATGCATCTTGGTATACACACAAAAACACGCTTATTCTCGAAAAAAATCAGTCATTTAGATAGCAAATCCGTGCACCTTGCACTTGGATGATCCCAAATCATTTGAATCTTGCAATCGCCAAATAAAATAATAGAATATATGGGGAATAAGGCGGTTAACTTGATTACTTAGCTAAAATATCTAACGTCGGAAATATGAATAAAACTTTAGAGCGACATCTTCTTCCAATAAAATTAGGCCATTATAAATTAGCCGCAACTTAGGCAAGAAATATCTCAATACAGATTTCCTCTGTCTTCCTTACTGCGATAATATGGAGACTGTCCTTCCATTTCAACTTATTTTCATTCTTACTTTACTTCTTCCTATGGTTTATTATCGTTAGAAAATGGCCAAAAATACTAATTAAGGGTAACAAAAGGTTGCCACTAGGTCCATGGAAATTGCCTATTATTGGAAGTACGCATCAACTAGTTGGAGCACTTCCACACCATGCACTTCAATTATAGGCCTCTAATGCACTTGCAGCTAGGGGAAATTTATGCAATTGTAGTATCATTCTCCTCACATAGCAAAACAAATTCTAGATCGTCATGAGTTCTTGCCAAATTAAGTGGAGTGGGGAAGATAAAACTATTTTCATTTAATAAAAAAGACATTGTATTTGCGAAATATGGCGCTTGCTGGATACGCATGCGTTAAATACGCATTCTGGAACTCCTTAGTGCAAAGATGGTCAACTCATTTAGTTTAATTCAATAAGATGAAGTTCGTAATCTTGTTACATCAATTCGTTCCACGCCAAATACTATGGTTAACTTGCCTGAAACGGCTCTTCAAGTTAACAGCTTTGTGATTTGTAGAGCAGCTTTCGGAAAAGTATGGGAAGACCAAGATGATTTGCTAACGATCATGAGGAATGTACTTTCCTTACTAGGCGGGTTTCATGTGGCAGATTTCTTTCCTTAACAACAACAACAACATACCCAGTATATCCCATAAGTGGGGTTTGAGAAGGGTGAAATGTACACAGACCTTACATCCACCAAGGTGGAGAGGCTGTTTTCGATAGACCCTCGACTAAAGAACAACAGTTTAGGAAAATATGGGAACAAGACTAAAGCAAAGTAAGGATAAGAATATTCATTTGAAATTCTAGCATCCAACCTTCGACACTAATCTTCGACATCCACATCTTCTTATCTAGAATCATGTCCTCAGTGATCTGAAGAAGGGTCATGTCCTGTCTAATCACCTCGGCCCAATTTTTCTTCGGTCTACCTCTACCTCTCCGTAGACCCTTCACTGATAACCTCTCGCACCTCCTTACAGGAGCATCTATGCTCCTCCTTTTCACATGCCCGAACCATCTCAACCTCGCTTCTCGCATCTTGTCTGCTGCTTGCTGGGACCACACCTACTTTGTCACGAATGACCTCATTCCTAACCCTATCCCTTCTAGTATGCCTACACATCCATCTGAGCATCCTCATTTCCGCTACGCTTACCTTCTGAATGTGTGTACTCTTGACGGGCCAGCACTCCACTCCATACAGCATAGCTGGTCTAACGGCCACTCTATAAAACTTACCTTTAAGTTTAGGAGGAACTTTCTTATCACATAAAAAACCTGTGGCAAATTTCTTTCCTTCTTGAAAATTAATTCATAAATAAGTGGTATGAGAAACAGATTGATGAATGTGCAACATAAGCTTGACATAATATTTGAGAACATTATTAATGAACATAAACTGATAGGATCCTAAACACTAAGAATAGGAAAACAAGAAAACAACGATAAAATCAACGACATAAAGTAAAAGATAAACGGGATAGGGAATAGGTAGAAGAAAGAAAGGAATCAAATCTCACGATTGTAAGTAAATTAGAACACTACAAATAAATTGTAATACCCTAACTTAGACGAATACAACCAAAGATCAATATCCGAGGGGGAAGAGACTTGAACTCAAGTAATAAATCTCTCACACAAGAGAATCCAAGAGAGATCCAAGAAGAGAAAAAGGGATACAACTCATACACACTCTTACAAGAGTAATGGCAATCATTCAACATTCAAAATCTCTAATGACTAAACCCTAGAATTAGGCTATTTATAGTAGCTAGTTAATTACAAAGATAAATGGACTAAAAGATCCCCTAATATTAATTATGCAAATCTGGTCCACCGCCCTTAAGTGCGATTGCGCGCTTATCCTCACGACCGCGTTCAATAATTCCCTGATGTCCTCCCGGCCGCGCCTGACGACTCGCGATCACGAAAGGTAGTCTGGAGCTTCTTAATCGCGACCCCGTTGCATCTCTCGTGATCGCGAAGAATACGCAGACTCCAGAATTCCTGTAAGCTTGTATTTGCCTATTTGGCCACCTTTTAACTTGAATCTTACTTTCGATGCCCTCGTAAAGCACTCTAAGCTCTTGATGTCAAGCATGAAACCTCTACGCCTTTGAATGCTAAATCAGATCGCATTATTCTCTCCTTCTTTAAAGGAATTCGTCCTCGAATTTGTACCTTGCAAAACCATGACGTGAATAAGTACCAACTCAATAACTTTCCAAGCACTACACAACAAAGAGAGTGGAACAAAACTCATATACTCATGCTCAAAGTGCATACTCTTATGGTATAGCCAAGCATCAAAGTCATCCATAAAGAATATTTTACTACTTCCAACGTCAAAAGCTATGCTAGAAAAGCAACAACAAGCAAGTTCATTCACAAAACAAACTTTATTTGTAAGCTCATTCAACTCATGTCCTAGCCTCCATTGACAATTTATCACTCTTAACATTGGAAACTCTAGCAAAGTCGACTTTAAATGTATGCTCAAAACTATGAATAGAGCAAGTAAATAAATTGACACTAATTAAAGCTAGCATCTATTAATGTACCAGTACTATCACTAGTGTCTCCCTCCTTCTTGAAGGAGTAATCTTTATTTTTGGAGGACTTCCCAACATGAGACAAGCTTTCAACAAATATTTTGGGAGTTAGCTTGCTAACATCCACACAATTATCACTCTCAAACAAGTCATAAGAATTATTTTCACTAGTTATGCACTCTTTAAGTATTGATTCACCATTTCTATCAAATGCAAACAAGCTCAAAAAGAAGGTATCGTCCAAAGAGACATGAATATCATCAAGTGCAAACCTTTCAAAAACACAAGTGTCAATTAAAGCAACATCATCAATGGTGTCCATACACTCAAGTCAACTTTCTAAATTAGAATTTCTATCAAGTACAAGGTCAAAACTAGAACAATCCAAAGAACGATTCACCTTTTGAAGTGGACATTCACTTATCAACTCATAACATATTTCATCAATTTTAATCACAAAGGAACTAATTCAATTTCATTCAAGGAAAATTCATCAACTATTTCACTCCCTCCAAGTAAGTGCACACTTTCCATTCCAACGCTATGTTCCTCTTGACACAAATTTTCACCACAATCAAGAATGCTATCAAATGTTATCACATCAAGATCAAACAATTCATTTTCATATTTATCAAATAAAGGTGGAGTGTAAACAACCAAAAATTATTTTGTTTAAGTTCATCCATTTGCACATCACTAGTGTGGAATAATTTACACACACACAATCCACCAATTTTCATTTCACAAGTGTGTTCAACTAATGCATGCTCACAACCTTCACTTTGATTATTTTCAATGCAAGATAAAGAATCATCAATCCCACAAAAACTAAAGTTATCAACCATACTCAAGTCTCTATCAAACTCACCCAATGAAATACAAGAGTTAGGATTAACTTTGTTACCTTGTAGCCTACCTAAAGATCTTCTTTACATTGGCTTTTCAAATTTGAGCTCACTTGTTCATTTGGAGACTTCACTTTGATCTTCTCTTTTTCTTCATGGCATGGAACCACTTCCAAAGAAGGATTTCACAATTTAGCTCCTCCAAGAATATCTTCAAAAGGCACAAAAAAACTAGAGAAACAAGAAAGATTAGAATCATAAGAATAAGAAAAATCATCACCCTCACTCTTTTATTTTCCCTCTTTCATTTCTCTCATTTCATTTTCAAACTCCTCTCTCTTTTCTTGTGACAACTCACGCACTTCACTCAACTCAAGCTCTCATTTTTCCTCTCTTGAGTTGTCATTTTTATCTCCCTCATTTCTCCCAATCTTGTAGTATAATACTCTTACGTCCTCTCTTAACTCCTCCAATGAGATTTCAAAATCTTACAAAGCAACAAACAATTTTGTTTCATCATTTCCATCTCATTGTTAGAGTCACCTTCCCAAAGAGACATGGTACCTACAATAAAGATTTGAAATCAAGAGAATTAGTTAGTCAAAATTGGACCTCACAATTCACTCCCTCACGTGTATCACTCCAAAGATAGCACTCAATATTCTTTCTGCTCGTGTATACACTCAAGGTCAAGGCTTTTATGACCACACTCTAATGATCTCACTACTCAAGCCTTTTCTCACTCAAAGTTTTTCTCTTAAACTTTTAAGGTTCTACAACCTCAAATCCTCAAGGCAAGTATCCAAGCTTCGATTCGGAGTAGAATTTATAAGACCCCAAAGAAACGGACAAAAGACACACTAACGGATTTGGATCAAAGAAACACACAATGAAACTAAAAATAGAAAAGCACGAAAGAAATTGGTACGAAATGAAAATCGGACGCAAATAACTAGATAACACTAATATGAACTAATACTAATGTTAATCTAGCTAGGAATAAACATGAAAAGACTAAGAAAATAATTAGGAATGGCTGTTTTTGAAATGGGACAGTGGCTACGGATCAAATAATGTCACTCCATGTGGCTGTTTATCAAACAGATGCAGAATGACTTCCCAAGAGAAAACTGACTATCGGGTCAAAACAGTCTCCCAAAGTGGCTATTTTTGAAACATGGTAGTAAGTTGTTCAAGTCACAGAAGTGGCTACCGTCAAAGAGACAAATTCTAAAATCTATTGCAAGGGTGGACTGCTCGTGCAAATTCCGGAAAATATCAATGCTCTTCTTGTTCTTGCACTTTCATGTATGTTCTTCAAAATTTAGGCACTTTGAGCCACAACCCTCAATCATTTCATCAAATTCAACCACAAGCTCCCAATAACACAAGGATCAAACCCCAAACATCAATTTTGTGAATAACAAATGAAATCATCAAAATCCATTTTCAATTTTCTTTAAGTTTAAGCTCAAGGTTCAACAATGGGGTTTTTGGGTTTTCCTTCACTTCTTTTCAAGTCCCAATCCAAACCAACAATACCCAAAGCTTCTAATACTACCATAAATAACTCTCAAACTTCACTTTCTCAAAAACCCAATGAATCAATTAAACTCGCTTTGTGTTTCAAGCATTCAATATCAATAATAGAGGTTTGAGTTTTTCCTTCCACAATAAACTCCCAAATCAGCAGATAAATACAAATTAAGATCCAAATATCAACACTCAATCTAAACACAAAGCTACAACAAGAAACTCAAAACCCAAACTTTCTATATTTGAAATTTTTTCAATTTTTGTGTGATTGTCAAATATAGAAAATTAAAACCTAGACAGTTTTTGTAGAAACAAACACTGATCCGAGCTCTGATACCAAATGGTAGGATCCTAAACACTAAGAATAAAAAAAAGAGCAAACAACGATAAAATCAACGACATAAAGTAAAGGATAAAAGGTTAGGGAATAGGTAGAAGAAAGAAAGGAAACAAACCCCACGATTGTAAGTAAATTAGAACACTACAAACAAATTGTAATACCCCAACTTAGACGAATACAACCAAAGATCAATATCTGAGGGGAAAGAGACTTGAACTCAAGCAATGGATCTCTTACACAAGAGAATCCAAGAGAGATCCAAGAAGAGGAAAAGGAATACAACTCATGCACACTCTTACAAGAGTATTGCCAATTATTCAACATTCAAAGTCTCTAATGACTAAATCCTAGAATTAGGATATTTATAGTAGCTAGTTAATTACAAAGATAAATGAACTAAAAGACCCCTAATGTTAATTCTGCAAATCTGGTCCACCGCCTTTAAGATTAATCGTGCGCTTATCCTCGCGACCGCGTTCAATAATTCCATGATGCCCTCGCGACCGCGCCTGACAACTCGCGATCGCGAAAGGTAGTCTGGAGCTTCTTCATCGCGACCGCGTTGTATCTCTCGCGATCGCGAAGAATACGCAAACTCCAGAATTCCAGTAAAGCTTGCATTTGCCTATTTGGCCACCTTTTGACTTGAGTCTTGCTTTCCATGTCCTCTTAAAGCACTCTAAGCTCTTGATGTTGAGCATGAATCCTCAACGACTTTGAATGCTAAATCGAATCGCATCATAAACAGAATCAAGCAAATGGGAAAAAGGGCAACGTCGAGTTTGGAGGAGAAGATCTAATTGATGCTTTACTTAGAGTTATACAGAATGAGGAACTTCAAATTCCAATCTCAAATGACAATATTAAAGCAGTCATTCTTGTAAGTTTGGTCCCTTCTCATGAATGTTGCTTTCCTCGGCTATCTTCCCCCCCCCCCCTCCCTCCGCCGCTCTTTCTTCTTTCCAAATCAAACACAAAAATACAGGAGTAGGTTCTTCAATGATGTAGGACATGTTTAGGGTATTATTCATGTTTAACTTAATCACTGCATGCATCAATGTGATTATAGTTAGAAATTAAAGATTTTGAGGCAGTCCTTTGATTTGGCCAAATGATACTCCCTCCGGTCCACAATAAAAGATTTTTTAGCCTTTATTCTTTGGTCCAAAATAATTGATTTGTTCAAAGATCAAGAAGCAATTACATGGTTCTATCCAAAATTACCCTTGTTAATAAATGATCTAAATACACTTTTAAAAATTTCTCATTGATTCTTATGAGTAAATTTGAAAGAGAAAAAGGTTAATATAGTAAATGGTCTTCTTAATTAATGCTTAAAGATGAATTTCTTAATATGTGTGCAAACAACCAAAATATCTTATATTATGGATCACAGAGAGTAATAGTTAAACTTCGATGATGTAGATGATGTAGGACATGTTCTTCGGGGGAACTGAAACTTCATCTACAACATTGCAATGGGCTTTGTCTGAACTAATGAAGAAGCCAAATGTCATGGCTAAAGCACAAGAGGAAGTGAGAAAGGCCTTTAAAGGAAAGAAAGTTTGAGATGATAATGTTCTCGAAGAGTTAAAGTATCTAAAGTTAGTAATTAAAGAAACACTACGGTTACACCCTCCAGGTCCTCTTTTAGCCCGTTGAAGGAAGCATAAATTGATGGATATGTTATTCCTTTTAAAGCCAGAGTGATAGTTAAGAAGAGATCCTAAAAGTTGGAATGATCCTGAAATTTTACGCCAGAGAGATTGAAAACGGTTCTGTGAATTTAAACGGAAATCACTATCAATTTATTCCATTTGCTCTAGGAAGGAGGATTTGTCCAGGGATACAATTTGGTTTAGCCAATGTGGTTTATCCCTTAGCACAATTGCTTTACCAATTTGATTGGAAACTTCCTTATGGAGTACGGCCAGAGGATTCAGATATGATTGGTCATTTGGAATAACTGCAACAAGGCAAAATCATTTTCACTTGATTGCCATTCCACGTGATTTGTCACATTATTGACACAAAGTAGCATAGTATTATAATGATAAATTCCTTTTTAGACTAAGTGCGAATGGCTTTTCAGCTTATTAGTATACCCCATGAGAAAATAAATAAATAAATATTCATAGATTTTCTCAAGATTTAACTCAATTGGTAAGCCAATGAAACGTGTTTTCCAATTTCAGTTGTAGCATAGTACAGTTAACTTTGTTTGATTGAAATCACATATGTTCAAGTTTAAGGAGGTACGAAAAAATGTTCGAACTTCTATTTTTGATGAAACGAAAATATCTTATTAATCATCAAAACAAAAACAGCTAGCTGACTGACTGACTTAGTTAAGTAACTAACTATCAACTAACTACACTGCCAGCTAGCTGATTAACTTAACTACACTGGTAACTAACTCTACAATATGTCTATGCACACAACTGTACAGTCTACTCTTCAATACTCCCCCTCAAGTTGAGGATTGAAATACATCAAGCATCCTCAACTTACTCAGTAAGTACTCATGTTGGTATCTTTTCAGGCCTTTAGTTAGAATGTCGGCATTTTGTTCTGACCCTGGAATGTGAGCTGTCTGAATTAGTCCCTTCTGAATTTTCTCTCTAACAAAGTGGCAATCGATCTCTATTTGTTTTGTCCTTTCGTGAAAGATTAGATTTGCAGCTATCTGTAATGCAGTTTTACTATCACATTATAAAGTCACAGGCATCTTCACATATACCCTCAGCTCTCTCAATAGAGCAACAAGCCAAATAACTTCTGAAACTGCTGCTGCCATGCTCCTGTACTCTGTTTCTGCAGAGCTTCTAGAAATATTTTCTTGTTTCGTTGATTTCCAATAGACCAGGGATTCTCCAAACTTCATACAATAGCGTGTCACAGACAACAGACCTCCTTGTCACAGCACAAGTAGCCCAATCTGCATCACAATATGCAATTTTTTAAGACAAATATAGAGTTCAGACCAAAGTTGAGGGGTTCGGCCGAATATAGTAATCGAGCATAATAAATGTTATTTTTAAAGAAAACTTACATGGTCGATCGAGCTAACTGAGCCAGCTTTGTTGAGCCTGAGATTTGACTGCGCATAACCGAGCCGCATGTTAGATGACACCAAGTTGAGCCATACTAAAATGCAATTGAGCCGGGCCGAGCTCCAAGTCGACGTGACTAGTACTCTATACCCACAATTAGACCTCAACAACGTGATACTAGTTCCTCAGGTCCGCCAAGTCAGATAAACCGAGTTCAAGCATTAGGTGCCGGTAATGCGCCTCCTGTCCAAACATCAGATCATAGTAGTACCCCAACCATCAATTCTTAACCATCTCCCACTACACCTAATCAAAGCAACAACCCACTAGGCGAGGGTACATCTACTCAAAGCAACATAGTAGGCGAAGGTGAATGCAGCAGTAGCCATGGGTAGCGGACGCTTGTTACACTTGCTACGTACTACAGGGTTAGTCTGTGGTTGTACTATTATTTTACATTTACTGTTACTAATTTATGATAGGCCTTCAGATTAAATCGTCCAATTTTTTTCCAGGTTGGAACCTTTTAGATTGTGCTCTAGCAGTATATTTGACGCTTTCAAGCATGAGCTTGATCCCAATGGAATCAATTGGAAAAATGTTGCAGGAGAGATAAAAGATTTTTATTATAGGTTTTCCATTATAATTGAATTTAGAAAGTGCAATTAGCTTTATAGATTGGAAGTTAATTTTATTACTTTACAAAAAAAATTCAGAAGAGATTCTACTGGGACTTTTCCATTGATAGTGCAATGGGGAGCCAATGGGAGATTAAGGCATCAAGAAGGTACTGTGATTTTATTTGCAAAATAAAAATGGAAGGAAACCAGCCAGATTATGTTCGTGATGATGTGTGGGCTAGTTGGATGAGACTTTGGGAAGATCCTAAGTGCGTGGAAAAGTCAGAAATAGCTACAAGGAATCGTTGTGGTGGTGGAAATGGAGTCGCCAACGGAACTCGCAGGGGTGGATCTATCACCATTGGGGAGCATTTCAAGAGATATGTAAGTATACCCAACATAGAGCTTTTTATAGTACTTTTCATATTTGAATTTTTGAGTACCTTATTATGTTTAAGTATAATGAAAGTTTAATTACCGTTAACATGAGATCTTTATACATGTTTTGAGAAAGTTAGTTGTGTTATATTACCGTTAGCAGAAGAGAAGCTTAGAAGAATAGATGGTTCCTTAGCAATTGCTAAACTGTTAAGTTACATTGCCCTCCAAATTTCAGTGCTCTTCACGTACTACCAGTTCTAGCATAACACATAACTAACTGATGGATAACATGTACTCATTTTTCCAAAGTCATTAAGGTAAGTGAGTGATGAAAAAAAAATTAAGGTAAGTGAGTGTATTTTTTTCCTTGACAAAAGCACTATGAGATCAACATTATATATGGTAAATCAATAATTATATGTAGCTAATGTGCATTCTCAAGGATACAAGGAAACCAACTTTGTCAAACAATGACATGAAAAGTATTGATTTAACAGGAGTTGGATCATTTGTCAGGGTGAATTCTTTGTAGAACAGACTCAATCTCTTCCTTGACTCGTTCAAATACAGTAGATGTTGGGGCTTCATTGGCTCTAATTCTGCCATTAGAGTACTTTGATGCTGTTGTATTTACACTAGGATGGTCCTATCTTTCTTGTTTACATTGTTGTCGCTGCTATTGTTTGGTGTTGCTATTGTATTAGCTAATAGTAGTAGAGTTATACTCTGGTGGTGCTATTGTATGGTGCTGCTATTACATCTGTGTAACATTCAGAATGGTGCAGCTATTGTATATATTTTGTATTTGGTAATCTTCACTGCTGGGTTTATTTCTTTTCTTGGTGTAGGCTGTCGAAAAGGGTAGAGATCCAACACCAAGTGAAGGCTCGATTCCCATTTCCCATTTTATTTTACAGATTGTATGCTCATATTTTTGACTTTTTTAATTTCACTAAATAATACACTTTTTTTATAGGAGAGATACAAGGAAATATTACAACAACAAACATAGACTTAATCTGATATTGATCGATGTCAAGCATACTACCAAGCCGCAGGAGGGGCAAAGAAAGAGAAGAGTATTTAGTCTGGGATCTCAAGCAAAATGCTACTACGGGTCAGATCTTCGTATCTCTTCTGATGCTCCATCTTCAGTACCACCTATGAATGGTCAATCAACACCATTAGGGAATCTTGATGAGTTAGTGATGCGATTGATTCCTACTCTGACGGATCAGATAGTTCATGTATTGACTAATCACATGCTTCATGTATTGGCTGAGCGAATAAAAGAAATGAGTTCTTCACCCTTACCTCAGCTCAATACTCTTACTGACAACCCATCAGATGTAGCACCTATTTTTCATGCACCTACTACCAACACTGATGGGGTTCATCCATTGGGTTCAAATAATGACCCTAATCCTTAGGCCTTGCATTAGTTAGTTTTTTTGTTATTTGGAGTATATTGGCCTTACATTAGTTAATTTTTTGTGATCTGGAGTACATTGTTGGTGTTATAGATGGTTTCTAATCCTTAGGCCTTGCATTAGTTGGTTTTTTTGCTATCCGGAGTATATTGGCCTTGCATTAGTTAGTTTTTTGTTATCTGGAGTATATTTTTGGTGTTGTAGATGGTTTGAATTAACTTAATTATACATTATTATTATATAAATGATTGCTATCTATTTGCAGCTTGTAGAATATGAATTTAAGTTATTTCAAGTGTATTTAATAGTTTTTATATATTATGCTTGAGCAGCAGAATGTATTCAAAATAATAAACAAGATAAAAAGATCAAAATATAGCAACAGACTGCGACAGATATTTTGGTAGCTAAAATTATTGTATAAAAAATAATATTGCGATGGAATTATTTGTCGCCAACAGCTTGCTACAAATGGCATTGAAAAGACACAATTTCTATCGCTAATTTTTTAAAACAACGAAATGAAAAATGAAAACGACAAAATTGACGAAAAATAGCGACGGATCATGTATGTCACTAGTCAAGTAATCATGGCAACATAATTGATCTGTCGCTAGGACGTCGCTAATCATGCAACAGAATACGTTGTTGTGTCACTAAGTGGTTAGCAACAAGAAAAATAGCGACGGAAAACAATATGTTGCTAGACTACTTTAGCGACAGAATAAGTTGTTTAGCGACGAAATTTTTCCAGCGCTCAACGCTGTTTTTTTCTTATAGTGAACCAATCGATTTACATCCTGATAAACGAAACATTTTTCAAAATAGAATTGTACTATGCATAGAACTTTTTTGCTGCTAAACGGTCTCTACAACATAAAATTGTCATTACATTGTCACTATACGTATACGTGAATAAAACGAAAAGACACGAAATATCCGCAAACTAATCTAAATATTCACGAAAAAAACTTACTCACATAGAATGTATATACCGGCCAATAAATAAATGTCACATGTTATTTAACTAGAACTATCATTAGTTAACTATAGTTAACACCATCAATTAATATTATAAAATACTCAATAATCTAGTTTATTTTCTTACTCTCCGTTAAGAATCAACTTTAACATCATCAATTAATGGAATGCGCCCACTAATGTATTTTCTTTCGTGGCATTGGAGTTTGAGTTCTGCTTCTAACAAAGTAATATCAACATTTTTTTGCCATATTTAATTAGGTACTTTTTCAGTAATGTAAAATTATTATGTTTTTACTTCTTATACGCAAGCATTTCTCTCCCTCAATATTCTTTTCCACTAAACAAAGAATTATACATTAGTATTTCCTGCAAAACGTCTCCCACAATATACTATTATTTGAGTTTGTGATGAAATAATATGCATTAATTTTTTAGTTGCATCATTGAAATAGTAAACTCAGCTTAAACAACACAATAACTTTATCCAGCTTTAAGAAAAATTTTTGTCATTTAAAGGTTGAAAATATAGATCACCGCACCACCCTGAAAATTATTATTTTTTCTCCTTACACTAAAACCGTTGGAGTGTGCATATTGATAATATAAGTTAAAAGTTTCTTCCTCGTCTTTAACAATTTGATTTTTTTTTTCTTCTAATACAATTATGACATTCTCTGAAACTTCCTTTCATTTTTTTCTCGTCCTTTTCGTCAATTTTAATATCTTCTGAAATTTAATCAGGACTCTCAACATTATTGACATTCTCAATAGTTGTCATTCTGATATATTAAAAAGAAGAGTCTAAGTACCGGTAACATAATCAGAAAAAATGATCTAATAGTAATTGAAAGTAAAATTTTATTCTAGTGTAAGCAAGAAACATGCAAAATTTATTTTCTATGTGCACAAACTGTAACATCAATATTTTCAATATTCAACAAGAGTATGGAATCAACTCCTATATACTACACATTCAATATTCTGTTTCAACTTGCACAACATGCATTCCTTAATTTAAGGACTAGTTCCACTAGTACGAGTACTACACCCTTTTAGCCATACATAGGTGGAGATGTTGGATGAGATCAATTAAATTCTGCTGGTTAGTCCACTTGGCCTTGCAATTTTCGGTTGTTGAATCGTCTTGGATATGGGGTATTGGAAGTGTAGAACTTCTACTTCACGTACATAGTTGCAGTAAATATTCTCTCTAGGGTACATTAATTTTTACTTCATTTTTTTGTTATCAAGTAGAAAGTTAATATTAAAATATAATTTTATGATGCAGCCATAAATTAACACCAAAAATAACATGAACATATACTTATAGAAGGAACGAATATAACCAACCTGTCAATTATATGCGGTATTCTTTATGCCTATCTTATAATCAAACTTCCAACACCATTGTAATTTTGGAATTAAGCTAGCTTTCGGACATAGATTTGGTTGAAATTTGAGAATTTGAGTTTTTGAAGTTGAGATAAAAAATAATTATTGAAAGTTGAAGTTGTATTTGGACATATATTTTACTTGAAAAAAGGAGTTTGTAAGTGGAAAAAAGTATTAAAACTCACAAAAACTGGTGGGGATTCGAAATTTTGGTTTTCAGAATTTGGCCAAGTTTAATAAACAAACAAGTTTTTTCCTAAAAATTAAAATTTCCAAAACGTAACCCCAAAAAACTATAAACAAACAGGGGCTAAGACTTTTGATTCAGTGAAAAAAAAATAGATTGAAGAAAGAACGGCTAGGATCACTAGAAAGAAAAGAGCGAACGGAAAGTGGGGGAGCTTATGAGTTACGAGGTTAGCAACCCTATTACTTCGTCCGTCCCAAATTAATTGACGTTTTAGCAATAATTATTTGTCTCAAATTAGTTGACACATTATAATTCCAAGACCTTTTTTTTCAATTCTTTCCAACTATACCCTTAATAATTAAAAGAATTCTCAAATAAAATTAATAGTCAAACATAAAATAGGGATAACATAGTAAAATATACACCTTATTTAATAATTTTCTTAATGGGTGTGAAAAAGCTGAAGGTATCAACTAAAATGGGATGGGAGGAGTAAATCTTTAATTCGTTTTTTAATTTCTTGTTTATTAAAAATATGACTCTTAATGAATTTTAGTTTGTCTTCTGTGGTTAACTTTAGTATACTGGGTGTAGGGTGTGTGAGTAATTTTTGTTCAAATTTAAACATGGTATTTTCTCAATCTTATTAACTTTCCAACTATTTATCATGTTCTTCTATTATATTAAGCTACGTACTTAGATGATGTACATAATCAAAATTGTATTTAAATATATTTTAAATACCGTAACAATCAATGATTTTATATAAAACAAGACGGAGGGTATATATGAAGTGTTGAGAATCACACTCTTCAAAGTTCAAACTTATGCGTGCAATTTCTTTAATTCTACTAATAAGTTTAATAACAACCAATTGAGGAGAGGTTATTTTCTGTACACATCTCAGTACAAGTCAACGCATATCTCTAAATTCATTTATTTAGAAAATTTGTTTTGTGAGTGTGACTTGAAATTCATGCAATTTGCATTTAGATGATCTCAAATCATTAAAATATTGCAATCGCCAAATTATATGGGAATCTGACGCCTAACTTAATTAATGAACTAGTAGATCTAAGACATATCCGTTTATCTACACAACGTGTATATAATATCCCTTCATTGCAAATGAATTACCAAACACAACTCACTCTTTCCTTGTCAGTTTTCTCCCATCAAGTACACCTCTTCCTTTCTTTTCTTTTTATGTAAGTAAGAATATCCAGAGAAACTTTCCCTCATCTTCCTTAGTGTGATACGATGGAGATTCTTTCAAATCATTTCAACTTAATTTCATTCTTGCTTTTCTTATTCCTTCTCTTTATTGTCATTAGAAAATTGAAAAGTCCAACAACTAGGAGTAAGCAAAGATTGCCACCAGGTCCGTGGAAATTGCCTATTATTGGTAGCCTACATCATTTTATCGGAGCAGTTCTTCCACATCATGCTCTGAGAAATTTATCCAAAAAATATGGGCCTTTAATGCACTTGCAGTTGGGGGAAATTCATGCAGTTGTAATATCATCTCCTCACATAGCAAAACAAGTTCTAAAAGTTCATGATCTTTCCTTTGCAGCTAGGCCAAGTGTTATGGCCTCTGATATAGTCTTCTACAATCAGAAGGACATTGTATTTGCAAAATATGGCGATTTCTGGAAACATATGCGTAAAATATGTACTTCAGAACTCCTCGGTCCAAAGGCGGTTAAGTCATTTAGTTTAATTCGACAAGAAGAAGTACACAATCTTGTTTCATCAATTCGTTCCATGCCAAATAATAGTGTGATTAATATGACTGAAAAAGTTTATCATCTTATTAGCTCAGTGATTAGTAGGTCAGCTTTTGGAAAAATATGTGGAGATAAAGATGATTTCCTAATGATTATGAGGGAGGTACTATCCTTAGCTGATGGTTTTGATGTGGCCGATTTATTTCCTTCTTGGAAATTACTTCATAAAATATCTAGAATGAGGTACAGTTTGATGAATGCTCATCGTAAGCTTGATCTAATATTGGAGGAAATTATTAATAATCACAAAGAGAAATATCAAGCACATGGAGAAAAGGGTAATAGTGAGTTTGGGCGTGAAGATCTGATTGACGTTTTACTCAAAGTTGTGGAGAATGATGGACTTCAGTTTCCAATGACAAACGACAACATCAAAGCAGTCATTATCGTAAGTTCCATCTCATGAGTCATGATTACTATGGCTTTTCTGATTGTATACCCCATAAACTCTCTTTAAATCCAATGAACCAAACATCTACCATCTAACAAGTAAAGTATATCAAACTAAAGTATCATGTCATTATTTAGTCCTCGTTTTATAATTAAGCCGTCATTATAAATTCTGATAACTTGTTACCCGACCGGACAAGCCCTTAGATTCTTGTTCATGTTTACGTATATGCTTATCGAATATGAAAAATGACATCATATATATCATGAGTTTATGTGATAGTCTTTATTAATACTTACTTAATTAGGAGAAAAAGATGACTATCCTACCATCCCTCATTTAGTTGATAGCAAGGACAATTTGGGTATCTTAGATATATCTTGCTATCTTGCATGTTAAAACTTTTCATTTTTTTCTTAAACTTCATCTAATAACATTACAAAAGATGGGATGTATCATGTATTAAAGATTTCTTAAGTTCCTATATAGCCAAAGGAACAGTTTTTGTTAGTACGATTATTTGGCAAAATGATTGTTCTCTAATAGTTTAATTTCACTGATGTGTTAGGACATGTTCTCGGGGGGGACTGAAACTGTATCAACAACAATTCAATGGGCATTGTCAGAAATGATGAAGCACCCAAATGTCATGGTGAAAGCACAGGAAGAAGTTAGATGGACCTGCAGAGGAAAGAAAGATCTGGATGAAAATGATCTTGAAAAGTTGAAGTATCTGACGTTAGTGATTAAAGAAACACTACGATTACACCTTCCAACTCCACTTTTAGGCCTTAGAGAATGTGCAAAAGAAACAAAAATTGATGAATACACTATTCCTCTTAAAGCCAAAGTGATAGTTAATGGTTGGGCTATTGGAAGAGATCCTGAAAGTTGGGATGACCCTGAAAATTTTATGCCGGAGAGATTTGAAAATAGTTCTGTAGACCTTTATGGAAATCATTTTCAATTTATTCCATTTGGTGCAGGAAGCAGGATATGTCCAGGAATACATTTTGGTTTAGCTTATGTTGTGTATCCTTTAGCACAGTTACTTTATCACTTTGATTGGAAACTTCCTGATGATTTACAACCAAAGGATCTAGATATGACTGAAACACCTGGGATATCTGCAACTAGGAAAAACCCTCTTCACTTGATTGCTATCCCACATATCTCACAATATATTGGCACAAAGCATCATTAGCATAGTTTTGTGATGCTTAGTTTCCTTTACAGACTCTCAGCAAAATCGTATTTCATCTTTAAAAATGTATCCCTGGTGGAAAAGCAATAATTAGTCAATATTTCCTCATATGTAGATTAGCAAGAATTAGTCAGTATTTCCTCATATGTAGATTGCTAAATAAGTATGGAAATGGCAAATGGGGTATTGATCCATGTATTACTAATCAATGCATTACTAATCATGTATTGTAATTTTATATATAATTGTCTTCAAAACAAACGACCCTAAGAGCTTCAAGTTGTAGAATGATAAAATTAGAAGAGATAATATGAGAATGGCTTGACTGATTTTTATTTCTTGATCCTATATTTACACATGTGTACATCATATCATATCTAATCTTACTGTTAAATAAGCAAATCATTCTAATCCTATATTTACATCAGAATATTCTACATATCAAAATTTTAGCTAAACATATAAAAACTGAATCATAAGAGATCTTGTATCATCCTCCGTCAATCTGGGCATGGGCGGACCTAGGTGTATTGAAGGGATACCAGTTGATACCCCTTCGTCCAAAAATTACACTGTCTATATAGGTAAAAAATTATTTTTATACGGATATATACAAGTTTTAAGTCCTCTTAGCATCAAAAGATTCTCTAGCCTAGTGGTGAAGGGGTATCAAATTTATGGTTGAGATATTTAGTTTGAGTCTCATGCACAACAATTATATTTTCTGAGACCCCTTTGCAAAAATGTTATGTCCGCCACTGAATCTGAGCATGAGGTATGATGTGAAGATTGGAGCGCAATTTGTGAAACCGAGAAATTGATAATCCTTTGGTGAAAATATCAGTTGCATGATTCTCTGTAGGTATATACCTAACAATGAGATCACCACTCGCAACTTTATCTCTGACAAAGTGAAGATCAATCTATATATGCTTGGTGGGGGTTAGCAGCGTGTTGATGTTATCACAGTAGATTTTAACAGGAATAGGAAGTGTTCACCAAGCTCGTTTAATAACGATTAAAACCATAGGACCTTTGCTGCAACTGAAGCAAGAGCCCGATAATCGGCTTCAGAACTAGAACGAGAAACTGTGGGTTGTATCTTAGCAGCCCATGAGATTAAATTGAAGCCAAGAAAACAACAAAATCTTGTGACTGAATGATGGGTATCCGGACAGCTAGCCCAATCAGCATCAGAATATGCCGTAAGAATAAGTGGAGATTTTTTTCGAAGGAAAAGACCATGGGAAGAAGTACTCATAAGGTATTGTAGAATGTATTTTATAGCAAGAATGTGAGAGGAACGAGGAGCGTGCATAAACTAAGATACACAACTGACAGCATAAGAGATATCAGGATGAGTGAAAGTTAGATATTGAAGAGATCCAACTAGACGACGATACTCTATAGGATCAGACAATAACTCGCTATCTGAAATACTTAGTTTGAGCTTGGGACTAACAGGAGTGGATACATGCTTACAATTATGAAATCCATTCTTAGACAACAAATCATGGATGTACTTGGATTGAGAAAGAAGGATGCCAGAGGATGAATGGTGTACTTCAATGCCAAAGAAGAAATATAGTGGACCCAGATCTTTCATTGCAAATTCATATTGCAGAAGATTAATGAAGAAGCTCAAATAAGATGATGAGTTTCCTGTAAAGATTAAATCATCCACATATAAAATAATAACAAGAAGAATATTCCCATCACGAAAGATAAAGAGGAAATTATTTGATCGACTACCAAAGAAGACATGAGAAGTTAGGAAGGAGCAAATCTATGAAATCATGCTCGAGGTGCTTTTTTTAAACCATACAATGCTTTTTTAAGGTGGCACACATGATTAGGGTGGTATTTATCAACAACTATTGTAAGATGGCCATGAAGGAAGGCATTTTTGACATCAAGTTGACGTATGGGCAAGAGTTCATGACAGTAATGCTAAGGATAGTTCACATAGTGGTAGGCTTGACAACTGGACTAAAAGTTTCTGAAAAATCTACCCTTGGTTGTTGTTTGAACCCCTGAGCAACTAAGCGTGCTTTATAACGGGATATTTGACCTTTTGCATCACATTTAATACGATATACCCATTTGCACCCTATAAGATTTTGTTAGTGGATTGTGGAACTAGAACACATATTTTATTTTGGATGAGAGCATTATATTCATCACTCATTGCATCATGCCAATGAGAATATTTATTTGCCTTAGTAAAAGAAGTGGGTTCATGATCAGAAGATGAAGAAGCTACTAAGGAGACTAGGCGTTTAGGCTTAGAAATCCCATTTTTAGCTCTTGTAACCATAGGATGCATATTGGTGACAGAAGTATTATCAACTGACATGGAAAGACGAGAGGCAGAGGAACATGGAGATTCAACAGGGAGTGAACGAGAAAAATATGGAGTAATTTGTACCAATTTTTGAAGTAAGATAGAGGGATTAGGAAAGGAGATTATTGATTCATGTGGTAACTAACATCGAGTCGTAAGGTTTCTAAAAGGAAAGATGTCCTCATAGAAAGTGACATGGCGAGATATTTAAACACGCCTAGTACAAGGATCATAACATCAGAACCCCTTGTAACCTTTAGATTGGCCTAAAAAGACACACGCAACCAAGCGAGGAGCAAGTTTGTGTGGGATAGTGGCAGTAAGATTGAGATAACACAAACATCCAAATGTACGAAGAGGAGAAAAATCGGGTGACCTACTGAACAGCCGCTCAAAAGGTAACTGATATTTAAATTTATGTACAGGTAAAAGATTGATAACAAAAACAGAAAAGTTTAAGGTTACAAGCCAAAATAATGCGGGTAGCCCTGCTTGGAACAATAAAATGCATGTTGTATCTATGAGATGATGATGCTTTCTTTCAGCGACATCATTTTGCTTGGGTGTATGAGGACAACTAACACGAGGAAGAATTCCATGTTTATCAACAAAAAAAATTAAATCGGGAGTTGACATACTCACCAGCACCATCAGATTGAAAATATTTAATACGTGCATCAAATATATTTTCAACCATGGCATGAAATTTTTGAAAGATGGGAAGAACATCATGTTCGTTTAAGAGGATAAAAGCCAATATTATCTAGAAAAATCATCTAAAAATATTATATAATAACGAAAACAAGACATCGAAGAAATAGAGGAACACCATACATCACTATGGATTAACTTAAACGGAGAAGTAGAAACTGATTGCGATAATTGAAATGGCTGCTTATGATGTTTGCCCAAGGCACATGCATTACATGGAGCAAATGTAAATTCTTGTTTATAACATTAAAAAAACTTATTACGAAATATAAACGACAAAGTAGAATTATTGGCATGAGCAAGACGTTGGTGCCAATGTTCAGGACAAACTCGACTTGTGACATACGCATGATGGTTGGAGGACACCGTAGTTTCTTTAGAAGTGATAGGATAAAGTGGACCTGCACTAGTGGACTGAAAAAGTATTTTCCACGTCGCCATTTCTTTCACATAAAACCCAGAGTTAGAAAATTCAAAAATACATTGATTATCCTTACAGAACTTATGAATAGGGGTGGGCGTTCGGTTGGTTCGGTTCGGTTTAGACCATTTCGGTTTGGTTTTTCGATTTTCGGTTTGGTAATATAAGGAACCAAAACCAAACCAAAATTAATTCGGCTTGGTTCGGTTTTTAAGAATTCGGTTCGGTTTAAATCGATTTAGTAGTTCGGTTTCCATATATAAACTAATATGGCAAAATTAGTGTTTTTCAATTGTATGTGAGAAGAAGAATATGTACAACAGAAAACCAAAGTTAACATTGAAAATAAAAACAATTTAGCTTAATATATGTTGCAGTAGTTCAGATTAATGATATGACAATCGAACTTGGTAAGTACTGGCACAAACTAAAATATTAAACACTTAGATCCATGATATTAAGTACTGGTGCAAACTAATATGATATGACAATCAAACTTGATTTTAGGCTTCTTATCTCGTCTTCCTAAGAAACAATGCCAGTGAGTTGCTTCAAGAAAAAACAATTTGTTAAATTTATAAGGAAAAGTTGTGAAATTTATACTATATATATATATATATATATATATATATATATGTATGTATATATATAATTCAGTTTTTTAGTTTGGTTCGGTTTGTGCCCACCCCAAACCAAAACCAAACCGTAAAACCGAAATTTTTAAAATGTAAAACCAAACCCAAACCAAAAATCGAAAAACTGAAAACCGAATTAAAAAGAATTCGGTTCGATTGGTTTTTTCAGTTTGGTTCGGTTTGTGCCCACACCTACTTACAAAAAAAAAAAAAACTTGGCACGAAGTGAACGAACATGAAGAACATTGGTTAATTTGAAAGTGCAGGAATGAGTGTTAAGAGTGAGAATTGCCAATAGCTTTAATGGGTAGTAAGGAACCATCACCAATGAAAATTATATTTGAACCAAGATATGGAGAAGGAGAGTGGAGTATACCAGATTCAGAAGACATATGAGCAGAAGCACCAGTGTCTGGATACCAAATAGTATCATCAACTTTCATTGCAGCAAGAGACTGGGAGAGCGTCGTAGAATTTGCATCAGTTGAAGAACTTATAAAACAATTGCGAGCAGTATGACCAAACTCATCACAAAATGGCACTTTCCAGTAGTAAGAGCAGCACCTAAAATTTCTAGGGCAGATGCTATTGAGGACGGTATGTTGCAGAAGAATTAGAAGGCTTTGGTTGAGTAGATGAAACACGAGCAGAAGATTGATGTTGTGGTTGGAAAGAGGAATCATCAAATTGTTGATGAGAGGCACGCCCATGAGATGAGTTGCGACCTCGACCACGTCACTTGAAAGAGCCACGACCACGATTAGAAATTAGAGCAGTAGACTAAAGTGAACCTTCTGTAGATTATGGAAGCGGGTTACGAGAGGTGATGCGAGCTTCATGGGCTAGAAGAAGAGCTCTAGTCCTTTCAAACGAAGGTAACAGTGATTGAGAAATAACATTAGCCACCAACGGAACATACTCCGCCGGAAGATTGTTCAACAATTGTTGCACAAATTCATCATTGGTTTGAGAAACACCAAGAGCGAAGAGCGAATCTCTCAATTGTTTGAACTTCTGGATGCACGCATTCATGGACAAGACTCCTTTTTTCAAATTCTGTATTTCAGATTTAATTTGAAGTTGCTGAGTTGATGCGGAATCCAAGAATAACTGATGGATGGAATCCCATGTTTGTTTGGCGGTGGGTTCAAAAGTAGGATTAAAGATTTGTTGAAGAACTTTAACAGAGATAGTGGCATTTATCCAAGAGAAAACAAATCATTATGAATCCACTAATCAACATCAGTAGGATATGGAGTATCTGAAAAAATGAGAGGGGGGAGAGAGGATCTATCAACATGCCCAACGAGGTTGTATAGTTAAGAAAGGTGTGGCGCCAATTTAAGTAGTTATTCAGATCAAGTACAACCTTTACCAATGTTTTGATATTGGGAATAGTAGGAACTGTGCTGGAGGTAATTATTTGAGAGGAGGAGGAGGAGGAGGAAGAAGAAGAAGAAGAAGAAGAAGAAGGAGGAGGAGGAGGAGGAGGAGGAGGAGGAGGAGGAGGAGGAGCCATAGTGTGGTAGGAGTTGGAAATGTACTTTGGATTAGAGTTGAGAATTTGGATCATGTGTCTTAATTGATACCATGTAGAATGATAAAATTAGAAGAGATAATATGAGAATGGCTTGACTGATTTTCATTTCTTGATACTATATTCATACATGTGTACATCATATCTAATCTTACTATTAAATAAGCAAATCATTCTAGTCCTATATTTACATCAGAATATTCTACATATCAAACTCTTATCTAAACATATCAAAACTGAATTGTTGAGAATTGAGAGAAGAATCTAGAAGAGAATCTAATGCAAAGCTAGTGAGAGAATTTTTGCAATTGCGTGTTGTGTATTGAATAAGGAACTACACTTACATAGTTGTATTTATACTGCTCAATTAACTAACTGAATGACTTAGTTAAGTAACTAACTATCAACTAACTACACTGCCATCTAGCTGATTAACTTAACTACACTGGTAACTAACTCTACAATATGTCTATGCACACAATTGTATAGTCTACTCTTTAATACTTCCCCTCAAGTCGAGGATTGAAATACATCAAGCAACCTCAACTTGCTCAGTAAGTACTCATGTTGGTATCATTTTAGGCCTTTAGTTAGAATGTCTGCATTTTGTTCTAACCCTGGAATGTGAGCTGTCTGAATTAGTCCCTTCTGAATTTTCTCTCTAACAAAGTGGCAATCGATCTCTATTTGTTTTGTCTTTTCGTGAAAGATTAGATTTGCAGCTATCTGTAATGCAGTTTTACTATCACATTATAAAGTCACAGGCATCTTCACATATACCCTCAGCTCTCTCAATAGACCAACAAGCCAAATAACTTCTGAAACTGCTGCTGCTATGCTCCTGTACTCTGTTTCTACAGAGCTTCTAGAAATAGTTTCTTGTTTCGTTGATTTCCAATAGACCAGGGATTCTCCAAACTTCATACAATAGCCTGTCACAGACCACAGACCTCCTTGTCACAGCACATGTAGCCCAATCTGCATCACAATATGCAATATTTTAAGACAAATATAGAGTTCAGACAAAAGCTGAGGGGTTCGGCCGAATATAGTAATCGAGCATAATAAATGTTATTTTTAAAGAAAACTTACATGGTCGATCGAGCTAACTGAGCCAGCTTTGTTGAGCCTGAGATTTGACTGCGCATAACCGAGCCGCATGTTAGATGACACCGAGTTGAGCCATACTAAAATGCAATTGAGCCGGGCCGAGCTCCAAGTCGACGTGACTAGTACTCTGTACCCACAATTAGACCTCAACAACGTGATACTAGTTCCTCAGGTCCGCCAAGTCAGATAAACCGAGTTCAAGCATTAGGTGCCGGTAATGCCCCTCCTGTCCAAACATCAGGTCATAGTAGTACCCCAACTATCAATTCTGAACCATCTCCCACTACACCTAATCAAAGTAACAACCCACTAGGCGAGCGTACATCTACTCAAAGCAACATATTAGGAGAAGGTGAATGCAGCAGTAGCCATGGGCAGCGGACGCTTGTTACACTTGCTACGTACTACAGGGTTAGTCTGTGGTTGTACTATTATTTTACATTTACTGTTACTAATTTATGATAGGCCTTCAGATTAAATCGTCCAATTGTTTTCCAGGTTGGAACCTTTTAGATTGTGCTCTAACAGTATATTTGACGCTTTCAAGCATGAGCTTGATCCCAATGGAATCAATTGGAAAAATGTTGCAGGAGAGATAAAGATTTTTATTATAGGTTTTCCATTATAATTGAAATTAGAAAGTGCAATTAGCTTTATAGATTGGAAGTTAATTTTATTACTTTACAAAAAACATTCAGAAGAGATTCTACTTGGACTCTTCCATTGATAGTGTAATGAGGAGCCAATGGGAGATTAAGGCATCAAGAAGGTACTGTGATTTTATTTGCAAAATAAAAATGGAAGGAAACCAGGCAGATTATGTTCGTGATGATGTGTGGGCTAGTTGGATGAGACTTTGGGAAGATCCTAAGTGCGTGGAAAAGTCAGAAATAGCTACAACGAATCGTTGTGGTAGTGGAAATGGAGTCGCCAATGGAACTCGCACGGGTGGATCTATCACCATTGGGGAGCATTGCAAGAGATATGTAAGTATACCCAACATAGATCTTTTTAGCACTTTTCACATTTGAGCTTTTGAGTACCTTATTATGTTTAAGTATAGTGAAAGTTTAATTACCATTAACATGAGATCTTTATACATGTTTTGAGAAAGTTAGTTGTGTTATATTACCATTAGCAGAAGAGTAGCTTAGAAGAATAGATGGTTCCTTAGCAATTGCTAAACTGTTAAGTTACATTGCCCTCCAAATTTCAGTGCTCTTCACGTACTACCAATTCTAGCATAATACATAACTAACCGATGGATAAAATGTATTCATTTTTCCAAAGTCATTAAGGTAAGTGAGTGTATTTTTTTCCTTCACAAAAGCACTATGAGATCAACATCATATATGGTAAATCAATAATTATCTGTAGCTAATGTGCATTCTGAAGGATACAAGGAAACCAACTTTGTCAAATAATGACATGAAAAGTATTGATTTAACAAGAGTTGGATCATTTGTCAGGGTGAATTCTTTGTAGAACAGACTCAATTTCTTCCTTGACTCGTTCAAATACAGTAGATGTTGGGGCTTCATTGGCTCTAATTCTGCCATTAGAGTACTTTGCTGCTGTTGTATTTACACTAGGATGGTCCTATCTTTCTTGTTTACATTGTTGGCACTCTTATTGTTTGGTGTTGCTATTGTATGGTGCTGCTATTACATCTGTGTAACATTTAGAATGGTGCAGCTATTGTATTTTGTATTTGGTAATCTTCACTGCTGGGTTTATTTCTTTTCTTGGTGTAGGCTGTCGAAAAGGGTAGAGATCTAACACCAAGTGAAGGCTCATTTCCCATTTTATTTTACAGATTATATGCTCATATTTTTGACTTTTTTAATTTCACTAAATAATACATTTTTCTTATAGGAGAGATACAAGGAAATATTACAACAACAAACACAGACTTAATCTGATATTGATCGATGTCAAGCATACTACCAAGCCGCAGGAGGACTTAATCTGATATTGATCGATGTCAAGCATACTACCAAGCCGCAGGAGGGGCAAAGAAGAGAAGAGTATTTAGTCTGGGATCTCAAGCAAAATGCTACTACGGGTCAAATCTTCGTATCTCTTCTGATGCTCCATCTTCAGTACCACCTATGAATGGTCAATCAACACCATTAGGGAATCTTGATGAGTTAGTGATGCGATTGATTCCTACTCTGACGGATCAGATAGTTCAAGTATTGACTAATCACATGCCTAATCACATGCTTCATGTATTGGCTGAGCGAGTACAAGAAATGATTTCTTCACCCTCACCCAGCTCAATACTCTTACTGACAACCCATCAGAAGTGGCACCTATTGTTCATGCTGTTGACACCCAATTTTGTCTCGAAATTATTAAAATTAATAACTTAGTATTGAAATGTTATAATTAAGGCTAAATTTAAAATAGAAAAATTAATTCAATTGAATTTTGGTTGAAATAGGCTGAAATCGCAATTTATGCCTTAAATTATAGTCTACCCGTGCAAGACCCCCTATATCATTATACATATCATCTCCCCCATTTCAGAAACCCGTTTCTCACCCCGTTAACCTGTTTTCTTCTTCCTGACCCGCGATTGATTTCAACTTCGAATCCGTCCAAAAAATCGTACTCTCTGATTCCCATTCCTTTCCCTCTCTCCAGTACGAACTCAACCGATCTCCATCGTTCATTTTGAATCGCAAATCAATCCGAGCCGTGGATGATTTTAAAACGGGCAAATCCTTGATGACAAGGATGAATTCAGTACAATCCTTAAGGGATTTGACTAAATTCACCCTTGTTCTACAAGGAAAAGACGAATTTAGGCATGGATTAAAATCTTGGAGCCAAAAATCCGAAACCCTAGCCTACTACTATATATTGGTAAGTTTCTCATTATTTGAGGGGGTTCGGATTTTACATATAAAAAAAACAGCAGAACATACACCATTTTTTTAGTCTTAAGTTTTCTTCAAATACATATAGTGTTACTATTTTTCTGGTTGGTTCCTGGCATTTGTGTTGTGTTACCGCTTCATTATTTGTGTCGTCGTTTCGCTATTCGAGTCGTTGAGCTTGTTCGAGTTGTCGACCTTATTCGAATCGCTTTCTTCGGATCCCACGCCTCGTTCACTGCTCCAAGAAAGGTAATAAACCTCTCGACCTCATATTTTATCCTTTCTGTTAATGTGATCCTATGATTATCTTGGTTATGTGATTAGTTTGTTTTAAGCTGGAATAACTATTATTCTTGTTTATGTTAAAGAAAGCAAAGGCTTGATATGTGTAAAGCTCAAAGATGTGATCAAATAATGGTATATGCGAGTTCACGAAATGTTATTTGAATGGTATTACTGAAGTTGAAAATGTTCTCTTTTAGCTCTAAAAGTTTCTGGTTAACATATGGGTTCCTATGTATCTATTTGATGAACTATGTTGGTAAAGTTTATAACTTTGTTGAAATATTTTGGGTCTCAGATCATTAAAAATCCTTTATGGGTGTTGTAGTGCTTCTAGTAAGCTGTGGTTATTGCTGCGGTTTAGGAGAGGGTATGCAGGTATGGCTGAGGTATTTGGGCTGAGTTTTGGAGGCCTATGTTTGTTGTGCAGGGGGCTGTTTTGGTCTAGTTTGGGCTGCAGGTGGATGAAGTTAATGTATAGTTGTTTTTCAGTTGATTGAGCTGATCTCTGTGAGTCGAAGGAGTTTAGGTGAGTTGGTGAGGTCTTTTCTTTAGTTGGTTCAGGTGTTAGCTTAGGTTTCCAGTGGTTGCATGTTGTTTCAAGTATGTGTGAGCTTTCCCTTTATATGTTAGTAGTATTAAGCTTCCAAATCAGTTTATTTAGTTCTGTTTAGTCCTCTTGGTGAAGGCTTCCCCTCCAGCTCCTTTTTATCTTGGTCATCTTGCCTCGCTCCCTCTGTTTGAGTTCCCTTTCAGCTGCTTTTCAAATTTTCCTTTTCAGTTTCCTATTGTTCCTCATGTTTGGGTGCAGCATTCCAGTTTCTTGTAAGAGAAATCAAGAGTTGAGACATTATGCCCTTTAGCTTTAGTTAGTCTAGGTTTTGTCAGAGGTAGCAGGAGCATAATTTCCTATGTCTTTTTGGTCTTAAAGCTGTGTCAAATTGTTAGAGTTTTTCTTTCCTGTTTCCAAAAGTTTGATTGTGTTTGAGGAGAAGTGTAGGAGTTAGTCCTGGTTCTGCTTGTAAGAGGTGAGAGCATGAGGGAGTTGCAGGTTCTGGAGTTTGTTTTGGAGTAAAGGGAGGTTTGGTCTTTGTTCTGGTTGTTTGCAAAGCTTCCAGGCTGTGAAGGGGTAAGATAGGGGCCTGGTCTTGCTTAGTGAATGAAAAGGAAAAGGGAAGTTAGTCTGTGAGGTTGAAAAGTATATGCAAAGATGTGCTCTGTTTGGTTATTGAGAGGTCGTTTGCAGTATAGTGGAGAGTCTAGGATGAGGAGCATTCAGGTTTAGGCAGGTCTAGTATAGTTTCAGGGGTTTTGATTGGAGTTTTTAGGGTGCAGGAGTATTCCTTCTAAGCATAATTGAAGAAATATTGAGTGATTAAGTTTCTCCTAATTTGGTGTACTCTATAGCAGCCTAAATATATCCTTTTCCAGCTTCTCTTAGCTTTTTCATGAAATCTGTTTCAGCTTCGCCTTCGTTTGCCTAGAAATCTTTCCAGTTTATGATTTTGTTTAGTCATTTCTAGCTCCTGTTTACTTTAGTTTAAGCTTCATTTCAGTTTCTTAGTTGATTCATGTTGATGCCTACTCCTTCCTCTTCCTGTTTCTTTTGTCTTAATTCCCTGAACTTGCTTGCTTCTTGTTCAATCTGTTCTGCTTTTCTGTGAGGTTTGAAAAGCAATGCAGGGGTTGTTCTTGGTTGTTTGGAGGGGTTGTTGTTTCTATTGTTTGCTGCAGGTTTGTTCTGGTTGTTTCAGGGGATTTGTAGATTGTTTTGATGTTGCAAGGTTTGGTTTGGAGGCTGTTTTTGGAAGCTGCAGTTTTAGGAGTTCTATGTTATTCAAGATGGCTGCAGGTTGTCCAGGTGTTAGCAGGTTTTGCAGCAGGTTGCCTTGGTGGTTTATAGGCAGCTTAGGAATAGTTTTGCAGGTTGTTTGGGGTAGAGTTCAGGGGTCTGATGTCTTGTGGAGACTTGAGGAGGATGCAGGTGTTCGGATGAGAGCAAGGGAGTTTGTAGGTGTGCAGAGATGTGTTTGTGTGTGCAGCAGTGAGGTTTGTTGTTGTTGATCCTGGTTTCTGCCTGTGGTGGAAAAGAGTGGTTCAGGATATGTTCTCTTGGAGTATGAGAGAGTTCAGGGCCCTGGTAAGCTTAGGGAGTTAGTTTTTGTTGGTTTCAAGGTGTCTTAGTTTGTTCAGGAGTCGTCCAGGAGTTTGTTTATGGTCTGTGTTGTTAAGATATGTTTCTCAGTTCATTAAAACTAGTTTTCTTCTCAGATTTGCTCTATCCTTGTTTGTTCTGTTTTGAGTGTCTTTTGTTAAAATGAACCAGTCCTTATTTTGTTCTTGGTTTATAGTTGTAAGTTAGTTGGAATCTGTCTACTTTAGTGTAAATTGATGCTTGGATTCGAATAGCTATCGATATAAAGTTCTTTAAAATCAAAGGTTGAGATCTGGTGTTAAAAGAAGCTGCTTTAGTCATTGATTGTTCTTGTTTCTTTCAGAAATATGTCAAATTTTGAACTGTTCATTTCTAATACTGTTCCTATTCTGGTTGTGTTTTCCGTTTGTGCATTGAGACATCATATTAAAAGATTTTTTTTTTTTGTGAAACTCAATTCTTGATATTTTCTTGGCTATGACATTCTGTTGGTGCAATTGTATTAAAGTGATGGCTAATATAGTCTATTGAAGTGAAAGCAAATCCTATATGTCTATTCCATCTTAGCAAGAACAAAGTAAATTGTTAGTGGTACTGCATGCACCACTACAACAAAAGGCACTTGTAGCTATGAAACTTTGGCTATGAATTTGAATATCGTGGCTAAAAACTAACAATAGCCACAAAAATTAGAGTTTTGTGGCTATTAACAATTTCGTAAAATTTCTTAGCCACAAAAATTAAACTGGCAAAGTTAATTCTTCATTTTTGCTATACTTGCGAAGTCTCGCGGCAAAAACTAATGAAATAGCTACAAACTTATTGCTACACAAAAAGTCTGTAGCTAATTATCACATTTTAGCCACGAGTTTGAAGTTATTGTAGCAATAGTAATCATTTAGTTACAATAAAGTTTTTGAAGCAAGATGTTGTAGCTAAATGAACGTTTTTGCTTCAAGGTATAAAAATCGTAGCAATAGTTGGGTCAATAGCTACAATTAATTTACGTAAAAAACCGATATATCCACAATTTTTGTAGCTACAAAAAATTTTGTGGCTAATTTTAAGTTTTTGCTATGTATTTAATTTCACGGAAGCAATTCAACTCTTCTAGCCACGATACATTACTTTGAATAGAATTTTATAGCTAGAAGAATTTTGCTTCAACTTATTAAACTCGTTGCAAGTGTTTGTGCTTAATAACAAGATTTATGTATTTTGACAACATAATTTAGCCACGATATCATAGCTAAAATAAATTATTGTAGCAAATTATGTTTATTTATTATTCACTTTGAAACCATCATATAAACAATAAAAAGATTTCTAGATGAATATTTATCCAATTACAAAAATCATGACAAGAGTTAAGCCAATAATTTTACGGTCTCTTTTAATCTAGAGAACCATATATTAAGCGATTTGAACTACCCTCAGAGAGTTCTGAAGGATGAAGTTCCACGAACCTATTGGTATTTGGTGACTAAGAGACGAGCTCTGATTTTTGACAATTTCACATAGTAGAGGCATCATACGCAAAAAATATACTTTCGACATCACAAATGACATCAACTATGAAGTCACGGAATAAAATAAACAATGTGTTGCATTTAATGGTATAAATTGGACAAAAGAGAAGACAATGTAAGGTCCTTCAGTACGTAGATTAATACAAGATCAGTTCTAATCTTGTGTTCTCCAGAAGTTAACTTGAGATGATAAAATGACAGCCTAGTGATCAAAAATAAGTTCAAGGACGTACTGTTTATCTAGCATTGGCAAAAAAATTTGTGCAGTGAAAGAACATGAATTTTCACCTATTAAGGCGTATAAGGAAAAGCTCAAGCACATAAATCAGAACAAAGATTATATTAAAGAACTTCAAGGAGATCAAAAAGACTTATATAGGATAACAGGTAAGTGGAAACTATCTTGCTGAACAAACCCTGAGTAGTAATGGTGAAACCATCGAAGTCTTTTATTGATCTAACAAAACTAGGCAAGAGTTTACCCTAAAACTGGAGAATTTAGCGACACACATCCTGTAGAAGGTAGCATTTTTGATATATTCTAACCCAATGCAACTACAATTATTTACTCAATATTAATTGATATAATACTTATCCCATCAAAAACTGTATATTAATGCAATACATAGAGTAAACATTATTTCTCAACTAAAATTAAAAAAAAATAAGCATTAATTAAGCATAAGGAAATATGCATAAAAGAGTTCAAATGATTCACAACAATAATTCTTCATCATCAGTTTCAGGTTCTGATTCAACGTCTTCAACAATATCATCAGCCAAGGTAACACTAATGCTGATAACTTCAAGATCATTTTTTTCTCCAATTCATAACGTCTTCATCTGCCTCACATGTACATATACTAGTATCTTAAGCACTTTTTTGAAAATTCTCTTCACTGACAGCATCACCAGAAAAATAAACAGAATGACCATTCAAAATAATTGACCAATTGGGATGAAGATTATCCTTTAAATAAAAAATTTGTTCAGCTTGAGTTGCAAGTACAAATGGTTCATTTGTTGCTAGCTTTCTGTTGGTGTTGACACTAACAAAAGCCATGTTTATCTATCTTCACTCATTTTCTAATAAGATCAACATCTCACCAATCACATGTAAGTAAAACAATCTGCTTACTGTCTAAGTACTGAAGTTCTACTATTTCAGTTAGAACACCATAATAATTCGTATCCTGACAATCTGTTCTTCCTCTTACTAAAACACCATTTTTTTGCTTCACCCTATTTTCTTCGAGTTCTTTAGTATGAAACCTAAAACCATTTATCTTATATCCAGTGAATCTTTGAACTCCAACAAGCGAGCCTCTAGCCAAAGAATACAACATGCCACTTGCTTGTGAATTTTCTTCTTTATGCATTTGTAGAACCTGCATTAAAAAAATTAAAAAAACTAACTATGCCAAACAAGTTAAAAATTGGATAAAAAATAGGGTAATTAGCTCGTTTAGTCCTCGTGTTATTAATGTTACTACTTGGTTTTATTATATATTAACACACGTGGTAAACGCGATATCAGGTTCCACCTCGACACTTATTGTATACTCATCATTTCAATTTATGTGGTATTGTTTGACTAGATATAAAGTTTAAAAGGAAACAAGTAAATTAAAAAGTTTCATAATATTTGATGGTTATAAGACTTTTGAAACTTGTAGTCTTAACATGCCACCAAAATATTTATGTAGCTCTAAAAACTTGTCACTAAACGTAAAATTGGTTGTTTAAGTTCAACTGTTTTCAAATTTAGAATACTACTCCTATAATTTTTCATCAAAAAGATTAAAGAGGTAATACTATAACATAAACTGCAAGGGTTGAGTATATTTTAATGGAAAGGTCACTGGTAGACATATACAAATATATTGACAATAACAAGGCTTATGCAAAAAATTAATATACATAGGAAGCACATTGAAAACGGAAGGCAGCCGGCCTACTAATCGAAATGTTAGTTCACTAGTCTAAACAGAGTAGGAGAAGTCCATACAGAGACTCTTTAAACCGATGAACCTGCATAAATAGGATAAAAAGGCAACCTGCCTACTAATGGAATATTGTAACAAAGGCAACTCCTTTATGCAAAATATGTCTTGTTGTTTCACCTACTGTCAGACCATCTTAGGCACAATTATACAAAAATGCTATTTTGGGATATAACCATCTGTATGAACTAAAAGTATGTACAGGGAAAATTGATGACTTTTGTCAGAACTCAGGTAATTACAATATATGACTTGTGTGCAACACTTTACGGATTGTTTAATCGTTCCAACTAACTTATATTCAATGACTTCTCATGGGGTGTTGACAAGATGACAATAAGTTATTATTATGGTGGCTATTTTACATTTTCACCTTCTAGAAAGTATGTACAGAGAAAATTGATGAAAATATATAACATTGATGTAGACTTCATATGCTACTTTAATATGGTGGATGAGCTAAAAGCACATTGTAGCTTTGATATTTTGAAGGGAGATAAGATTTATTATTTGAGAGGAGATAGAGTTATTAGTGATTATGATGGACTAGTGAAGTGTCGTGATGATTCGGATGTTAAGAACATGCTTGAAAGTTACCAGACAAATAAGAAGAAACCCATTGAGATTTATATATTGCCAAACAATTGTGACATTTTTATGAGTACTTTTCTCGGAGAAAATAGTTCTAGACATAATTTTTTGAAGAGGTGAATGAATCGGGTGGCGAAGGACATGAACCAAATGATGGGCTAGAAACAAATTTAACAGGTAATCTTATCCTTTTATTATTTTTTAGTGATCTTAATCACTATTGTTATCATTTTTTCTTGACTGTATTTATTCAACCTTGAAATATAGGTCCAACCCTGTGAAAAGAAAAACTAGAGGGCCTACATGGTGTGTGAAAATAATAAACTTAAAGGAGGGAGAAAAGTTTCATATAGAATTTGATGAAGACCATCAAGCTATTGGTGACAACTCAACACAATTCATCAGATTTTTCGGACAAACAGTTAGAAATCGAACTTGTTATCCACTACAAGTAGATGGCTGGAAAGGTATTGAGCAAACCAAGATTGACACAATGTGGGATATTATATTGGTAAGAAATACTAGTAAACTAATGAATTTCAATTTCTTCTTTACTTTTATATGTATTTACATGCAAGTGGTAGAAAATATAATCACGATATAATGGTATTTTGATTGTATCATAGGAAAAGTTTACTTTTGATGTGCCCGAAAGCAGAAAAGGAGCAATTCTTGGTCATATGAGCGATCTATAGGGACGATAGGCACAAGTTGAAAAAGAAATATTTTGATTCAAAATCAACTTATCAGCTTCGCTTGCGAATTAAGCCTAAATATGTTCCCACTGATGAATGGAAATATTTGGTCAACCTTTGGAGTGGTGCTTAATTTCAGGTAATTAAAGTAATTAGCTTGTTCTTTTTTAATTATTACATGTTATAGAGACTAATTTTATAAATTATTTTTTAATTTTTGTATTCAGAAGATAAGCATGCAGAATAAGACAAATAGATCAAAACAATCCTTGCCTCCATATACTGGGACCTAAAGATATGCAAGGGTTAGATACGATATGGTATGAATATTATAATATTTTAAAATAATATTAGAAGATTTATATCACCCATTTTTATTGGATTAATAATATTGATTATTATCTTTATAGACGAAAAAGAATGGAAAAGTTCCTTCTCGTGTTGACCTTTTCAAGGAATCTCGCAAAAGAAAAACTGGAAAAGAAGTCGATGCGTTTCACCAAGATGCCATTGTAATGTCTATACGTTTCCTCTTTTGCTCATTTTAGTATATTTTAATGTCTTATATTTTTCTTTACATTTTCTTAATTGTAGGCTCAATTTGACCAATTGAAAAAGCAGCAAGAAAAAGAAGAAATCTCTTTAAATGATGATGATATATTCACACAAGTGCTTGGGGTAAAAAAAAAATGGATATCTTCGTGCCTATGGTCCAGGAAAGAGTATTAGTGAATATTTTGGTGGTCGACCAACAAAGATTGAATTGTTAAAGCAAGTGGAGGCAGCACGAAAAGAAGCAAATGAACGTGTGGAAGAAGCGAGAAAAGAAGCAAATGATCGTGTGGAAGAAGTTAAAAGGGAAGCTCGGGAACAAGTTGCAGGAATCATGAAAGATTTTGATAATAAGCTAGCAGAGTATGATAAACGATGGAAAGAAAAATTTAGGATGTTTGCAGCTCGACGTCAGCATTGTTCAAATGATGCAACTGTAAGTAGCTTATTGTATTGCTTATTAATTTTTTTCTTTTAAACACATTTCAATTTTATCCCTAATTAGTAACTATGTAGATGGAATGTTTACAATGGTGAACAAGTCTTAGTTAGTGGTGGTGTTGATAGCAGTATTTCTCTTAGCGTACTTTAGTAGACTTCTCCTATCGCTGTTCAACGTGAAAAAATGTTGACTTGCTCAACTCTGAAGAAAGTACTTCAACAACTCATAATTATATCATTGTGGACTTAAACAAACACAATTCATGTAGTAGTTATAAAACATCAAATAGATCTGAATATTAGGATGAGGAAGAAACTGGTGAAGATTCTATTGATATTACAACTTTGCTCGTCCTTTAAAATTATGTGGGATGATTTTGGGTTTTTTCTTGAAAATACATCAATTCATTATTTTCTTATTTTTTTCTTTTTGAATTGTTATTGCAGTTTATGGAGGAATCATGAAAGCATCAAAGGTCGACTGGACATGAATAAATCATGAAAGGATCAAAAGATTGATTTGGACATGAATGGTTTTTTCTTGTAAAAACATCGGATATGTTTGAATTAAATAATTTATTATTATAAAAATTAAGTGAACTTGTTGACTTTAATTATGTCTTCTTTCTACTTTTGTGCATTTTTTAAACTATTGAGAATATATTTTCACACAATTATAAATAAATAAATAAATAAATATATATATATATATATAAATATATATATATATATATATATATATATATATATATATATATATATATATATTATGGATACATATATGGTTCGTAGCTACATTATATAAATTGTTATAGCTAGTAATATTTGTGGCAAAAATTTTAATGTGTAGCTATAAGATTTTAGAATTGGTAGCTAAACATATATATAATATTTCCACAAAGCAAGAACATGGCTGTAGATGTTCACTTTCAGTAGCTAATAACGAAAATCTTTTGCTACAATTCTATATATTTCATAGCAAAAAGTATGAATTATTAGCTACAATGTTAATATTTTTGTAGCAAATATGGATAATTTTTTGCCACCATTCTATATATTCATAGAAAAAAGTAGAAATTCTTTGCTATAGTTTTAAAAAAATTATGGCAAATACTTCAATTCATAGCTATGAATTAAAAAACACAAGTGCTATTTCCATGGAACTAAACAATACAAATAGCCACAAAAGTTAAATATCTTGGCAAACAAATAAATTTTTTGCTACGATATAATTTCTTGTGGCTACATTATTGAGATAGCTATAAAGTTTTTTTTTTTTTTGTTGTGGCAAAATAATAAAATCATTTGCTATAACTATTTTTTTCTGTAGCAAGAAGCTCTACCACTGTAGCTACAACACACCCGCTTTTGTGGCAATAAGTATTAATTCTTAGCCACGGGGTATGTAAAGTTTGTAGCTAACTTTTAGCCACCCTACATTTTGCTACGGTATGCTACGAGAAAAACTTTTGTGGCTAAAGTGTTTAGCCACGGAAATTTTCATATTTAGCTGCGATGAGTTTCGTAGCTAGAGATGCATTTTCTTATAGTGCACCTTGTTAGTTGTAGCATAGGAGTCATCCTTCTACCTGTTCTCGTAGCTTTGGAATTATCACTCTTCTTGTGCATTATTACGATTGTGTGACTTGATTGAATTATGTAGCAAGCTTTAAAGTAATAAGTGGCTTATAATCTCTTATGCTTTATATATTCAAAGTGTAAATGTTAATCCTTCTCCCATTTTTTTCTTTCTTAACATGAACTCCTTGGGATCGAGTTGGCAAAACTCATCAAATGGGTTGGTTTACATTGGTTTGGAGTCGCATTGGGATCAAGCTCGGGCTCAAGTTTTCAAGACTTTAGAAAATTTAGAAGTACAAGGCTCAATGATTGAGTTTGCGCTTCCGGGTTCTATCTTCTAAACTCCATCTTTCCCCGCTCCCTTAGAAAGCATGTTTTAGGAGCCCTATAGAATAGAAATGGTATTTGAATTGTGAATAATTATTGTAAATTACTTAAATTATTTTTATATGAATGCTTTGTATCATTTCTTTGCGAATCGCCAATTAATTTATGGATGTTTAGAATCATTCGTCAATTAATGAGTGCAAATAAAATTCGATTAAAATCGTACCCTCGCCATAATTCGCATTTGAATTGCTTCTTTATTCATTATATTAAATATTCAATTATCTATTTATCTAATCTAATTATTTAGTTAATCAATTAAATTTTAATCCTTTATTTATTTATTTACTTAATCTAATTTATTCAATTTCAATTAATCATTTATTTAATCAATTAAATATTTGTTCATTTATTTATTTAATTAATCAATTATTATTCATTTAGTCCTTTATTTAATTAAAATTGATAAGTATTCATTTATTTAATTAAGTTATTTATTTGCTTATTTATTTATCTAATTTTCCAATTATTTATCTAGTTTGTTTTATTTAATTATCTAACTTCATTTAACCTTTACTTATCCAATTAATTAATCGATTATCATTATTTATCTAATCATTTATTTTACTTATTTAATCTATTTATCCTTTATTTATTTAATTAACTAATCAATCAACCATGTTGCAATTCATCTATTTAATTAATCTTAAGATTTCATCATTTATTTATCTAAGTATCGGCGTAACCAAACCTTATATTATTTATATTATCCTTAGTTAAAATTAATTCTATTATCCTTAACAAATTCGTGAAAACCGCCGGATTAACCGCATTTAGCGGATTTTCGAAAGTGCTCCTGCAAGGGACCTTCTTTCGAATTTAATAGAACCACTTACCTAAGAATTTCTGAATTATTTTCCTTTTAAATAAAGGATAAAATTGCACTCTTAAGTTAACTTAGGTTCCTAATAATCCTTAAATTAGGTGGCGACTCCAAAGAAAACCCTTTGGAATCCCATTTTGTTGAAATATACCCGAAACCTATCTTTTCTTAAAGAAATGGTAATTTTTGGGAGGGTTCAACAACGTGGCACCTACTACCAACACTGATGGGGTTCATCCATTGGGTTCAAATGATGACCCTAATCCTTAGGCCTTGCATTAGTTAGTTTTTTTTGTTATTTGTAGTATATTGGCCTTGCATTAGTTATTTTTTTGTTATCTGGAGTACATTGTTGGTGTTATAGATGGTTTCTAATCCTTAGGCCTTGCATTAGTTGGATTTTTGTTATCCGGAGTATATTGGTCTTGCATTAGTTAGTTTTTTGTTATTTGGAGTATATTTTTGGTGTTGTAGATGGTTTGAATTAACTTAATTATATATTATTATTATATAAATGCTTGCTATCTATTTGCAGCTTGTAGAATATGAATTTAAGTTATTTCAAGTGTATTCAATAATTATTTTATATTATGCTGGAGCAGCAGAATGTATTCAAAATAATAAACAAGATAAAAAGATCAAAATATAGCAACAGACTGCGACAGATAGATATAACAAGCCTGTCGGGTAATTTTTTGAACTGTATGTTATTGTCTGAAGTTGAATCAAGGATACGAGATGCAATGGAATTTTTAATACATGGATATGAAGTTTATTTTGATGCCTATATATTTGATGCTGTGACTGGGTTGCGGACTTCTAATGTTGATAGGGTTGTTGTCGATGCAGCTATGAAGGAACCAGGTAGTCGTCTGATTAGTGACTATTTTGCTGGTGATGATGGAGAGGAATTGTATCGAAGGAAAGGGATATTGATGTCTGATTTGGAGGAGTTGTTTTCGAATGAAAAGAAGACTGGGTGGCTTAATAAGATGGATCCTGTTGCACTTGCTGAGATATACATTGTTGGCCGTGTGTTATTAGGTGGTAGGCCTTCAAAAGTTGTACAAACCAAGTATGTTAGGTTGATTGAGGACAGAAGCCTTGTCTCTAAGTTTGGATGGAGGTCGATAGCTTATGAGGAAACTGTGTCTTCATTGAAGAATGTGTTTGCTAATGGTACTAAATGTCCAAATTCATTGTTTCAGCTTACCGGATTCCCCTTTGCTTTTACTGTCTGAGGTTGGGATATTTTTCCTTCATACAGGAAATCTTTCATTGAAATATATTCCCAGATAAAACATCCTCTAATGGTGCACTACAGGACTTGTGGCACCCCTCAATGCGAGTCAGTCATGTCAATGTTTGTGCCGAAGCATTTGAAATCTGTAAGTGTTGTTTTTTTTATTTTTGTTTTTAAGTTTGTGATTTTTGGAAATGTTTTCCGTTTTTATAGTAGTTCTATTCTTTTATTTAATTGATAGAAACCTAAAGCTCTTGTCGAGCCTTTCACTCTTGCCAATGAGCTGCCAAAGAGGGATCTTCCAAGCCCTTCTTCTATTGCTGGTGATGCTGGAGGTCATTATGATCCTTTGAGCAAGCTTCTTGACGTATGTCTTTCTTTCATGTTTTGTTCAATTCATTATAAAAACGTAAGAAATTGTTTTCTATATGTTTTGATGGTTTTGGATATTTCTCCTTTTGTACAGAAAATGGAGAAGAAATGGCAAAAGTCCTTGAATGGTATTTTGAAGGAGCAGTGTTCGATCAAGCAACAGCTTGGTGAGCTTGTTGATTTGGTGAAGAAAGGGAGAGTTGGTGGATCGGCTGGAGAATATAGCCAAGCTCGTGAACGGTCTCCTATTTATGCATCTCCCGTGTCCATCGGTGGTAGGGAAGCTGTGTCCCCGTCTCGTGGAGTGTCAATTGGTGCTAGAGTTGAAGGTGCTTCAGTTAGGCAGGAGGAAGAGCAGTTTGTGCAGTTAATGGATGTTGATATGAGTGCAGAGAGAGTTGGTGATGCTCAGGATAGGGATGTCAGGGGTGATGATGATAGGTTGTTGGATGTTTCGAACAATGAAGAAAGGCAGATAGATGTTGATGGTGGTGAGGAGGTAGGTCGAGTACCAAAGCCAGTTGAAGTTGTTTGTTTCGAATGATCCTAAGATGGATGCAATGGTTAAATATGGATGGTTGAGTGATCTTGCCGATGAAGCTGTTGCTGATGTACAATTCGATGATGGTGTAGGAGGAGATTCTGTTGGTGTTGAAGTTGGCGTGAGTGATAAGCAAGTTGAGCATGAAGAGCATGGTGTTGCAATTTTAGGAGATGGTGATGCTGAGGAATTAGCTAGTGCTATGGTTAGTAATGTCCTTGCAGATTTGAATATTCAAGGCGATCCTTTTTCAACACATGTTGCTACCGAGCGAGAGGTATTGGTAAGTATCGTGTATTGTGCAAGTATTTTTTGTTTAGGTCATTTTGTAAGTGGGCACATTTTATAATTGGCCTTGCTCCATAGTGTAAAGTCCTGGTCATTGCCAAGACTTGGAGATGCATTCCCTGCATATGGGACCTCCACTAGAGCTTAAACTCTAGGCTATACTCAAGACTTACAGAGACCCTTGCAACAGAGGTGAAAGTCTTGACTATAGCCAAGATCTGTATAGACTAGACCATCCTTGTTGTATTAAGGAGTATTGATTTTATTTTATTTATTTATAGGATGGTGGTGAAGCTGATAGTGTGGATGATTCACTTGCTTCTTTGAGAACCAAAGCTGTTTGTAAGAGAAAGGTTGATGACGTAGGTCTTGGTGATATTAATGAGGCACGAGCGATGAAGGGTGCTCCGGCTGTTTCTGATGAGTTGGATGAGCAGGGAAGACCCAAAAGGGTTCCAAAGCCAAGTTGGGCTTTGTTATCTCCTTTTCAAGATTATGATCGTAATCATGAGAAGTCTGTTAGTGATTGGAAATGTAACTACAGACGTCGATGCCCATTTCATTATGCCGGTATTCTGCCAAATGTTTCAAATTTCAGACTCTTCATCAATCCAAACAACCTTACTCCTCAAGTATTCTTCAAGAGAGTGTACGTTTGATTGAGTTGTCTCTTTTGCTATTTATTATAAGTACTTTGCTTTATGGTGTGTGCTTCATGCAGGTCTAACAAAAGTGTTTATGCTGATGGCGAGGATGTTGCGCCTCATACTTATAAACTCGGTTCTGCTTCTATTTCCAACCGAAGTTGGTTTCTTGAATTGTCGTGTGATAAGTTTACCCTCACTGATGAGGTTTGTACCTTTCTTTCATTCTTGTGTTTTCTTGTTTTATATAGTAGTTTTAGTTTCCAGCTTTAACTCTTGGCAATAGCCAATAGTTGCAGAGTTTTTCTCTTCAAACTGGCCTTTCTACATAGCTTGAAGTGTTGTCAATAGCCAAGAAGTCTGTGTGCTGGCAACAGTCAAGACTTGCATAGACTTCTTCTCTTATTTGTCCATTTTAACAGGCCTTTATTTTATTGTTTGTTTGTACAGCATGTGGAAGTCTGTTTGTATTACTTGAAGAAGCGGTGTTTGTACCATCCTTTTGATGGTCAGCTGAAATATGCAAGCACGTCTCTTGTCTTCGATCGTTGGTTTATGGCGACATGCAGACAGTTTGAAGCTAATAATAGGAATTATTCTTGGGGAGCTGATCCAAATTATGAGCTTTATATTGATAGTATAGTTTCAAAGAACCTTAGGGGTGGGATGTCTTGGGAGCTTGCTGATCGGGTCTTGTTTCCTATTCGGCTGGGTGATGAAAGCATAGAAACTACCCATTTTATGCTTGGAATTTTCTCAGTGGATGAGCATCTTCTTGAAATATATGACTCTGTTTATGGGGAGTGCGACCCAAGGGTGATGCAGCATGTCGATAGCTATTCTAAGATTATTCCATCAATGCTTGAATTGATCAATTTTCACCGTTATCGACCATCATATGGAGACGTGTATGAGCAATTGAAGGTCAAGTGAGTAAAATGCCCCCAAGCGGGCCAACGTGTATGCATTCTTTGACTTGGAATTTTTTATATTAATTGATCATTTTTATTATTATTATTATTTTTCTTGTTGTTTTATTTTCATTATTGTTATTCATGTTTTGTGTTTAATTTTGGTGCAGTTATGATTGTGGTGCTTTTGTGATAAGATTTGCTGATCTGTTGATAGATGGGAAGAATGTTTCAAAGTACAAGTTCAGCCAGCTTAGGCAGTATCGGATCGATTTTGCTACCAATCTGTGGTGTCATGGCACTTCGAATGTCACTGATGGCTATGAGACTCCCTCAGAGATGGTAGGACATGATTACCATGAACATAATGTGTCGACCTGTCCACGTCCGATTGGTGCACCATTTCTTCCTGGACATAATTGACCATGTTGTAGTTGTATGAATGATTGACAATACTTTTGTTTAATTACCATATTTTTAGTGTAAGGATGAAACTTTATTGTATAATGTGTATGCCTACAACTCTTTATATTTTAGGTGAATGAATGAATTGTCTGTCCTCTTTCTATGTATTATTTTTTTATTTATTAGTGTTTGCTGGTGGGTGTGGAATACATTTTTTTTTTTGGGTGGATTGCTCTTTTATTTAGCTGTTGAAGTGGTCAATTGCAAGTGTTGGTTTTGCCAAGACTTCAAGGCATTATATGTAAGCAAGACAAGAATTGCAGAGAAGTTTCCTCTTTCTAATAGGGCTTAAACTTTTGGCAATAGCAAAGAGAACCATTACCATTTGTTATTGCACTACACCTTGAAGTCTTATCAATTAGCAAGACTTTCGGAGACCTCCTATCCAAGTATGAAATACAAATGCTTGTAAATTCTTGGTAATTGGCAAGATTTTAGAGAATTCATATATTTGGCTATAATTGCATCCAAGCACAAACTTGTGGCAACTGCCAAGTTTTTTTGGAGTCCTTGTCTTCAAGCTCGCATCTCAAATGTATTTAAACTCTTGGCAATTGCCAGAGCTTAGGAGAGGGTTACCTCATTACCTGACCTTTCAGCAAATCACAAATGTCCAGACCTTAAAGTCTTGACAATAGCCAAGACTCTTAGGGATTTTTTCTTCGAGTGGACATTGGAAACGTGTTGAAAGTATTGGCAATTGCCAGTATTTGTAAGTTCTTGGAAATAGGCAAGACTTGAGAGAATTCATCCATTGCCTATAGCTGCAGTCAAGCACAAAGTAATGGCAATTGCCAAGACTTTTGGAGTCATTGTCTGCATTGCCGTATTTTCAGGTGTGTTTAAAGTCTTGACAATTGCTAATATTTGAGAGAATTCATTTATTGGGCTTAGCAGAGGGTTAGCTCTTTGTGTGATCTTTCAGTAAGTACAGACCTCTAAATCTTGTCAATAGCCAAGACTCTTAGGGATATTGTCTAGATGTCCTCATTGAAAACGTATTGAAAGTATTGGCAATTGGCAATACCTGACAGGATATTTTCTGATAAAGTGAGAGAGGGGGGGGGGGGGGAGGGTAGGAGGTTGGACAATCAAAATTTAAAATTAAGCTTTATTGAGGACATTAAGTTCACCAGTTGTGCAAATTATAAGTAATGTTTAACATATAAAATTGTAATTCATATGAGTAATTAAAATGAATCATGGTGTAACTTTCTTTCTGTATTTTTTTGCATGTGGATTGAGTACTGGAGTGTAGACACAGTTGGTTCTATTGTGTCCCATCCTTTTGCATCTTGAACATTGAGCTCTAGCCTTTAGAAACTCTGCTCTTGAAACATATCTCTTTGTTTTCCTTCTTCCCCGCTTAATTTTTGTGTTGGGTGGTTTTGTGATGAAATCCTTGACTGTTTGTGGGACATCCCACGATTTTGAACTTCCTACTGGTAGAATTTCACCCTTGTAAGTTTCTTGCCAAGCATGTCTTGTGAACCACTATGCGCAGTAGCTAGAGTTCTGTAGATTTCTCCTATCTATTGCTGCAATAGCATGGGTGCATGGTAGCTCGTCTGTTTGATATTGCAAGCACTTGCAGGTTCTCTCTTTTAAGTCGACCGTAAACTTATCGTCTCCATCTGCTACTGTAAATCTTGTGTCACTAATAGGATCAACCTGCGAATGAAGTCAATAAGCATGTAATAAGAAAATGTTGATTCTACAGATTTTTGTTTCTGAGCTCATGATACATTCCTTGTGTCTCACTTTTTCTCTCGAAAAACCAACTCTGTAGCTTGTTTTGGATGTAGTCAATTAACCCCATTATTGGCAGTTTTCTGACTTTTGCAAGCACGCTATTCATAGTCTCAACATTATTTGTTGTTAGCATGTGGTATCTTCTGTTGGTGTGGAACGAACGTGCTCATCTTTCCGGTGGCTCCTCCTTTATGTATTTTGCAGCATTTTTGTCAAGATTTTCAATCTCAGTCATATACGTATCAAAATCTGTGCGATTGTAAGTAGTTGCTGCATTGTAAAAATATGAGATCACTGCTTCAGAGTAGAATTTGCTCCTTAGATTCTTCTCCATGTGATAAATGTATATGTCATGCTGGCAGTCTGGATAGACGTTAGCGATGGCATTTGCAATGGAGGGGTGGCGGTCTGATATGATGGAGAGTTGTTCACGCATCCCTATCGCAATTCTCAACTGCCGGAAGAACTAGTTGTAGGCTTTGTTGTTTTCTAAATCTGCAATCCCAAACGCCAAAGGAAAGATGTTGTTGTTGCCATCTTTAAAGACTGCTACTATGAGAATATCACGGTATTTTCAGTGCAAGAATGTTGCGTCTACCATTATTACTGGCCTGCAGTGTCTCCAACCTTGTATTGAAGCGTCGTATGCAAAGAATGCATTGAAACCTGAATGGGGGAAGCAGAAGATTTATTAGTAAAGTGTTGGAGTTATGTGGCAGGGGAGGGAAAGTATTGTCAAATGCCAATATTTCAAGGAAAGTGATATGTGTGGTATGTGTGTGAATCTACGAAAGTCTTGGCTTATTGCCAATAGATGAAAATTTAATTGTATGTGCAGTATTTTAGAGTGTGCATACCTGTTCTCGCCATCCGTGTTGATGTTGACGTACGTGCCAGGGTTGTATTCTTTCATTATATGTAGATAGGAAGGCAACATAATGTAATTCTTTTCAGGTGTCCCTCTCAACACAGAATAAACATGTTGTATTGAGCGCCATCCCTTGTGGTAGCTGATTGTAATTCCAAATTTCCTTCTCATTTCTTGTACCACAAATTTAGGTGTGATGACATTATCGTTTTGCCGTATGAGCTCCACAATGTAGTCACTTATCATTTTTGATGTTGCATTCCGCTGGTCAGATTTAATGAAGTCAATGGAGCATGTGTGTGTCTTTTCAAATCTCTCCACCTTGAAAAGCATAGAATTTGGTATCTTTGATGCATGGAAACGCCAAGTGCAATTGGTATCAACACACCTCAACCAATATCTTGTCTTGCATGATTTAGCAACCTTGAACTGTATGTTTTTTGTAATTGCAATGATAGACATAGACTCCTTCATACTCTGTTTGTCTTGGAAGACAGATTTTTCAGTTATGTGATCTACAGATGCATCACTCCCTAGAATGGTTGTTTCAATGTCAAGTTTTCTCCTTCTCTTTGCCCTGTTTACCATGGATGGCTCTCCTGTTTCTTCCATTGTTGGTGGTGGAGTGATTGATTTAATGTCTATTGTTGTCGACTGGTCGGTGATGATTGTTTGTGGTTTAGTGTGTATCACTAAAGCTCGACATCTGGTGATCTCATCATTGGTTTCTCCTAGTTCATGTTGCGCATCATCACTTTCTTGGTCAGTCAGGGAGATTACATCCTCATTTTGTTCTATGAGGTCAATCAATTGCCCTTCCTTTTGATTCAATACCCTGGTGTGGTCTGCTTCATTCACAAAGATTTCGCATGTAGTTGGGGTGGTGGTGTTGTTACTTGAGAGGTCAGTCCTTTTAATTACTTCTACTATGAAGCAGGATTTTCTGAAATTCTCATCATTTTTTAGCAGAAACATGCAAGTCGTAAGTTCTTGATCATTTTTTACCATCATTCCTCTGCACCTTTCTAGATTTATGTCAAACCTTATCTTTACTTCAGTTTCAGCCATGTTGATGGTTAGAGCATTACAAATTTCTTTTCTAAATGCGTGGTAGGTTATACCGTCTTTGACAAGTATCAACTTTATATCATGGTTGATGTATTTGCTATTTGCATCTCAGTTCCCATTATAAGCTATATAAATGCAGCGAGTCGCCATAGTGGTAGTCCTGCACATAATCAAGACAAATAGTATGCTTAGAATTTCGTACTCAAATCGCTTTAATAGGAGCAGGATTGTGGGTAAAAGTGTTGTCATTTTATGGGTTTAAGGTCTTGCAAAGAAGTCTCTCTTAGGTTCCTATTGCACCAGAGCTGCAACTCTTGGCAATAGCCAAGACTTGGAGAGACTTTATCTGCAAGTCCCCCATAGTAACAGTCTTTAAGTATTGGCAATAGGCAAGAAGTCTCTCCTAGGTGCCTATTGCACCAAAGCTGCAACTTTTGGCAATAGCCAAGACTTGCAGAGACTTTGTGTACAAGCCCCCTATAGCAACAGTCTGAAAGTCTTGGAAATAGCCAAGAAGTCTCTCCTAGGTGCTTATTGCACCAGAGTTGCAACTCTTGGCAATAGCCAAGACTTGCATAGACTTTGTTTGTAAGCCCCCCATAGCAACAGGTCTGAAAGTCTTGGCAATAGCCAAGAAGTCTCTCCTTTGTGCTTATTGCAACAGAGCTGCAAGTCTTGGCTATCCCAAAACTTGCAGAGAATTTGTCTGCAAGTACCCCATTGCAACAGGTCTTTAAGTCATTCCAATAGGGAAAAAGTGTCTACATGAACCCCATTGCATCAGAGCTGCAAGTCTTGGCTATAGCCTGTCATTGCAATAGGGTTGAAAGTCTTGGAAATAGGCAAGAACTTCCTACAAGCCTCCCATTGCAGTAGAGCTTAAACTATTGTCAATAAGCCAAGAGTTGCAGAGAACTTTACCCTTGAAACAAGGCTTAAAGTCTAGGCAATAAGCAACAGTCTGTGACATGTGCTAATTGCAGCATATCTGGAAGTCTTGGCAATGGCCAAGACTTTTAGAGATTTTTTCTGTAAGTCCGCAAGGCAAAGTCTTGGCAATAGGCAAGACTTTTCCAAAATTCATAGAATTTTTTTTTATGAAAGTGCATATTACAATTACTGTAATCAATCTAATGTCATGTGTTTTTTTATTATTATGAATAAAAACCATATCTCGTTTGGTTTATATACAATTTTAACCAAATTTAGCATAATATAAATGAAATCATAAAGAAATTAATCAAACTGTTAGGAAAATTCAACAGCAATTTGAAGAAATCTTACCGTGAATCTTTGCTTGAACGGAGCAATCTGTAAAAGGAATGGGTTTTTAGAGTTTCTGTGATCGCGTGACTAGTGAAAAGGAAGGGGAGGGACTGGGCGCGTCTTTTTATTGGTTTATAGGGGTATTTTGGTTCGAAAAAAGTTTCATTAAACTAATGAGGGCATTTTTGCTAAACATCTGTTAGTGAGGGCATTTCGGAAAACCATTGCTTCCGGTAGCATATTTTTGCAAATAAACCGTTTAATAACGACCAAGTGATCGAGGAGAGGTTACTTGGGATCTTTGGGTAAAACACCTCCGAAAAGAGTATAATTGAGCAACTGACCCCAAGTTTTTTTTAATGGGTATATGACATCTTTTTAGGGTTAGGACTAATAAATGGTTAACCATACTTAACTAGCATTTAGGATAGCTTACAACCACATACCCCAAACTTCTGGAAAATACAAATTGGTCCATACGTGTATATATATTTTTTTGCCAAAAATGGATAAAAGAAAATTCTAAAATTTGTCCCGCGCTGCCAATTCCCATTCCCGCCACCGCTGGTCGTCTTTCTTACTTCCTCGTACTTTGGCCATGACATTTGTCTTCTTCATCATTTCATTTCTGTCTTTCTTACTTCCTCGTGCTTTGGGCATGACATTTGTCTTTTTCATCATTTCTGACAACGCTCATTGAAATATTGTAGCTGACGTTTCAGTTCCCCCGAAGAACGCATTTTACATTATTGAAGTTTACGTTGAGACATTATTAAAGAAATATAAATATATGTTCTCTGACATATTATTCTTTTGGATGAGATACAAACTTCAACAATTTAACTATTTAAATTTTTCCAAATCATGAGACGAACTAAAGCTGAGAAAGAGCGAGAGCAATATTCATGAGATGGAACCAAACTTACAAGACTGATTGCTTTAATATTGTCATTTATGATTGGAAATTGAAGTTCATCCTTCTCCATAAGAGTAAAATATCAATCAGATCTTCACCCCCAAACTCATTGTTGCCCTTTCTCCGATTTGCTTGCTTATGTTCATTAATAATTTTCTCCAATACTACATCAATATTTTTATGCATAGTCATCAATTTTTTTTTCTTTTTTCCCTGCATCAATTTTTTTCTCGATCCACTGATCTTGTGAAGTACTTTCCAAGAAGGAAAGAAACCCACATCAAGTCCGGCTATAAGGTTAGTAACTCCCTCATGATCATAAGTAAATCATCTCGGTCTTTCCATTCTCATAGGTGACTCAAGGGTAAGGCCTACATTACTACTCAGCGTTTATGTTTAATCCATCGAAAACTAGAATAAAGAGACACAGATTAAGCTCCTAAAAAAAATTGATGAATGTCCAAAAAAAATATTTACATGCTAGTATGTACGACAAGCTTCACATTCATCACTAGAAATCGAACACTTTCAAACCCTTCTAAATGCGCCAATCAGCTTTATTCCAAATATTAATGCCATTGCAATGACTCTGCTATAACCATTTTTGAACTCTTTCCACTTGGTGGCAGGACTTCAACTGAAATTCTTTTTATGGACAATATGCTTGAATTGAAGTTCAGGCAGCGTGTAAAAAGAAAATTTCGTTCATTAATTTCATTTTTGATTCCCCTAGTGTTTTGATCAACAATAACGATACGGTGAAAATCAGTTAGGCCAACAATGTGGGCATTTTTTAATACAGCAAAAGGTAATCGTAAATCTTGTCCCATAGGCACCTGAACTATTTGGTTCCACATATTATTACCATTATACTCCCAAACGCAAATAGATCTATGTTGGAGTGACCAACTGAGAAATTCCAATTTTATCATTTGAGTCGAAAACCGTTCTAATCTATTGTGGTATCCCAACTATAGGAACAACCCTAATGCTTCTCACAGCAACATCAACCATAATGACTTTAGAGATTGACTCTGAGGATAACCAGCATGGGGACCCCTTTACAACAGTTACGCAGATTGGCTCAAAAGGACTGATATGGTCATTATTTGAGCGTCCAATCCTCATCCCCAATCATGAAAAGATATACAGTTTCTGGACCGTCATTATTAGATTTATAAATCCTCACAGCAAAGACATTTTTGCCATTAATACCGACACCAATAGAGTCGGAAGCTTGGGCACACTGATGATCATAAGCAAATCATCTCAGTCTTTCCATACTCATAGGTGGTTCAGGGTAAGGCTACTAAAGCTTCCGCTTTAGGCCCCAATGAATCGAAGGGCCCCAATAAGGATAAGAATACAAACAAAAATAAACCAAATGCAAATAAAAAATACAAATAGCAAAAAGATAGAAATAATACAAAAATTAAATTGACGGGAATAATACTATTATTTACACGACGAAAACCGCTCGACTACTACCTAACCTTCGACACTAATCTTCGACATCCACATTTTCTTATCTAGAGTCATGTCCTCAGTGATCTGGAGAATGGTCATGTCCTGTCTAATCACCTCCGCCCAATTTTTCTTCGGTCTACCTCTACCTCTCCGTAGACCCTTCACTGATAACCTCTCGCACCTCCTTACAGGAGCATCTATGCTCCTCCTTTTCACATGCCCGAACCATCTCAACCTCGCTTCTCACATCTTGTCTGCTGCTTGCTGGGACCACACCTACTTTGTCACGAATGACCTCATTCCTAACCCTATCCCTCCTAGTATGCCCACACATCCATCTGAGCATCCTCATTTCCGCTACGCTTACCTTCTGAATGTGTGTACTCTTGACGGGCCAGCACTCCACTCCATACAGCATAGCTGGTCTAACGGCCACTCTATAAAACTTACCTTTAAGTTTAGGAGGAACTTTCTTATCACATAAAAAACCTGTGGCAGATTTCTTTCCTTCTTGAAAATTAATTCATAAATAAGTGGTATGAGAAACAGATTGATGAATGTGCAACATAAGCTTGACATAATATTTGAGAACATTATTAATGAATATAAACTGATAGGATCCTACACATTAAGAATAGGAAAACAAGAAAACAACGATCTCGCATCTTGTCTGCTGCTTGCTGGGACCACACCTACTTTGTCACGAATGACCTCATTCCTAACCCTATCCCTCCTAGTATGCCCACACATCCATCTGAGCATCCTCATTTCCGCTACGCTTACCTTCTGAATGTGTGTACTCTTGACGGGCCAGCACTCCACTCCATACAGCATAGCTGGTCTAACGGCCACTCTATAAAACTTACCTTTAAGTTTAGGAGGAACTTTCTTATCACATAAAAAACCTGTGGCAGATTTCTTTCCTTCTTGAAAATTAATTCATAAATAAGTGGTATGAGAAACAGATTGATGAATGTGCAACATAAGCTTGACATAATATTTGAGAACATTATTAATGAATATAAACTGATAGGATCCTAAACATTAAGAATAGGAAAACAAGAAAACAACGATAAAATCAACACATAAAGTAAAAGATAAACGGGATAGGGAATAGGTAGAAGAAAGAAAGGAATCAAATCTCACGATTGTAAGTAAATTAAAACACTACAAATAAATTGTGATACCCTAACTTAGACGAATACAACCAAAGATCAATATCCGAGGGGGAAGAGACTTGAACTCAAGTAATAAATCTCTCACACAAGAAAATCCAAGAGAGATCCAAGAAGAGAAAAAGGGATACAACTCATACACACTCTTACAAGAGTAATGTCAATCATTCAACATTCAAAATCTCTAATGACTAAACCCTAGAATTAGGCTATTTATAGTAGCTAGTTAATTGCAAAGATAAATGGACTAAAAGATCCCTAATATTAATTATGCAAATCTGGTCCACCTCCCTTAAGTGCGATTGCGCGCTTATCCTCATGACCGTGTCCAATAATTCCCTGATGTCCTCCTGGCCGCGCCTGACGACTCGCGATCGCGAAAGGTAGTCTGGAGCTTCTTAATCGCGACCCCGTTGCATCTCTCGCGATCGCGAAGAATACGCAGACTCCAGAATTCCTGTAAGCTTGTATTTGACTATTTGGCCACCTTTTAACTTGAATCTTGCTTTCGATGCCCTCTTAAAGCACTCTAAGCTCTTGATGTCAAGCATAAAACCTCCACGCCTTTGAATGTTAAATCAGATCGCATCATTCCCTCCTTCTTTAAAGGAATTCGTCCTCGAATTTGTACCTTGCAAAACCATGACGTGAATAAGTACCAACTCAATAACTTTCCAAGCACTACACAACAAAGAGAGTGGAACAAAACTCATATACTCATGCTCAAAGTGCATACTCTTATGGTATAGCCAAGCATCAAAGTCATCCATAAAGAATATTTTACCACTTCCAACGTCAAAAGCTATGCTAGAAAAGCAACAACAAGCAAGTTCATTCACAAAACAAACTTTATTTGTAAGCTCAGTCCACTCATTCCAAGCCTCCATTGACAATTTATCACTCTTAACATTGGAAACTCTAGCAAAGTCGACTTTAAATGTATGCTCAAAACTATGAATAGAGCAAGTAAATAAATTGACACTAATTAAAGCTAGCATCTATTAATGTACCAAAACTATCACTAGTGTCTCCCTCCTTCTTGAAGGAGCAATCTTTATTTTTGGAGGACTTCCCAACATGAAACAAGCTTTCAACAAATATTTTGGGAGTTAGCTTGCTAACATCCACACTACTATCACTCTCAAACAAGTCATAAGAATTATTTTCACTAGTTATGCACTCTTTAAGTATTGATTCACCATTTCTATCAAATGCAAACAAGCTCAAAAAGAAGGTATCGTCCAAAGAGACATGAATATCATCAAGTGCAAACCTTTCAAAAACACAAGTGTCAATCAAAGCAACATTATCAATGGTGTCCATACACTCAAGTCTACTTTCTAAATTAGAATTTCTATCAAGTACAAGGTCAAAACTAGAACAATCAAAAAACGATTCACCTTTTGAAGTGGATATTCACTTAACAACTCATAACATATTTCATCAATTTTAATCACAAAGGAACTAATTCAATTTCATTCAAGGAAAATTCATCAACTATTTCACTCCCTCCAAGTAAGTGCACACTTTCCATTCCAACGCTATGTTCCTCTTGACACAAATTTCCACCACAATCAAGAATGCTATCAAATATTATCACATCAAGATCAAACAATTCATTTTCATATTTATCAAACAAAGGTGGAGTGTAAACAACCAAAAATCATTTTGTTTAGGTTCATCCATTTGCACATCACTAGTGTGGAATAATTTACACACACACAATCCACCAATTTTCATTTCACAAGTGTGTTCAACTAATGCATGCTCACAACCTTCACTTTCATTATTTTCAATGCAAGATAAAGAATCATCAATCCCACAAAAACTAAAGTTATCAACCATACTCAAGTCTCTATCAAACTCACCCAATGAAATACAAGAGTTAGGATTAACTTTGTTACCTTATAGCCTACCTAAAGATTCTTCTTTACCTTGGCTTTTCAAATTTGAGCTCACTTGTTCATTTGGAGACTTCACTTTGATCTTCTCTTTTTCTTCATGGCATGGAACCACTTCCAAAGAAGGATTTCACAATTTAGCTCCTCCAAGAATATCTTCAAAAGGCACAAAAAAACTAGAGAAACAAGAAAGGTTAGAATCATAAGAATAAGAAAAATCATCACCCTCACTCTTTTGTTTTCCCTCTTTCATTTCTCTCATTTCATTTTCAAACTCCTCTCTCTTTTCTTGTGACAACTCACGCACTTCACTCAACTCAAGCTCTCATTTTTCCTCTCTTGAGTTGTCATTTTTATCTCCCTCATTTCTCCCAATCTTGTAGTATAATACTCTTACGTCCTCTCTTAACTCCTCCAATGAGTTTTCAAAACCTTACAAAGCAACAAACAATTTTGTTTCATCATTTACATCTCATTGTTAGAGTCACCTTCCCAAAGAGACATGGTACCTACAATAAAGATTTGAAATCAAGAGAATTAATTAGTCAAAATGGGACCTCATAATTCACTCCCTCACGTGTATCACTCCAAAGATAGCACTCAATATTCTTTCTGCTCGTGTATACACTCAAGGTCAAGGCTTTTATGACCACACTCTAATGATCTCACTACTCAAGCCTTTTCTCACTCAAAGTTTTTCCTTAAACTCTTTAAGGTTCTACAACCTCAAATCCTCAAGGCAAGTATCCAAGCTTCGATTCGGAATAGAATTTATAAGACCCCAAAGAAGACAAAAGACACACTAACGGATTTGGATCAAAGAAACACACAATGAAATTAAAAATAGAAAAGCACGAAAGAAATTGGTACGAAATGAAAATCGGATGCAAATAACTAGATAACACTAATATGAACTAATACTAATGTTAATCTAGCTAGGAATAAACATGAAAAGACTAAGAAAATAATTAGAAATGGATGTTTTTGAAATGGGACAGTGGCTACGGATCAAATAATGTCACTCTATGTGGCTGTTTATCAAACAGATACAGAATGACTTCCCAAGAGAAAACTGACTATAGGGTCAAAACAGTCGCCCAAAGTGGCTATTTTTGAAACATAGTGGCTACCGCATAAAATAATGTTGCACCAGGTGGCTACCCGTCAAAGAGACAAATTCTAAAATCTATTTCAAGGGTGGACTGCTCATGCAAATTCCGAAAAATATCAATGTTCTTCTTGTTCTTGCACTTTCATGTATGTTCTTCAAAATTTAGGCACTTTGAGCCACAACCCTCAATCATTTCATCAAATTCAACCACAAGCTCCCAATAACACAAGGATCAAACCCCAAACATCAATTTTGTGAATAACAAATGAAATCATCAAAATCCATTTTCAATTTTCTTTAAGTTTAAGCTCAAGGTTCAACAATGGGATTTTTGGGTTTTCCTTCACTTCTTTTCAAGTCTCAATCCAAACCAACAATACCCAAAGCTTCTAATACTACCATAAACAACTCTCAAACTTCACTTTCTCAAAAACCCAATGAATCAATTAAACTCGCTTTGTGTTTCAAGCATTCAATATCAATAATGGAGGTTTGAGTTTTTCCTTCCACAATACACCCCTAAATCAGTAGATAAATACAAATCAAGATCCAAATATCAACACTCAATCTAAACACAAAGCCACAACAAGAAACTCAAGACCTAAACTTTCTATATTTGAAATTTTTTCAATTTTTGTGTGATTTTCAAATATAAAAAATTAAAACCTAGACAGTTTTTGTAGAAACAAACACTGATCCGAGCTCTGATACCAAATAGTAGGATCCTAAACACTAAGAATAAAAAAAAGAGCAAACAACGATAAAATCAACGACATAAAGTAAAGGATAAAAGGATAGGGAATAGGTAGAAGAAAGAAAGGAATCAAATCCCACGATTGTAAGTAAATTAGAACACTACAAACAAATTGTAATACCCCAACTTAGACAAATACAACCAAAGATCAATATCCGAGGGGAAAGAGACTTGAACTCAAGCAATGGATCTCTTACACAAGAGAATCCAAGAGAGATCCAAGAAGAGGAAAATGAATACAACTCATGCACACTCTTACAAGAGTATTGCCAATCATTCAACATTCAAAATCTCTAATGACTAAACCCTAGAATTAGGATATTTATAGTAGCTAGTTAATTACAAAGATAAATGGACTAAAAGACCCCTAATGTTAATTCTGCGAATCTGGTCCACCGCCTTTAAGCGCAATCGTGCGCTTATCCTCGCGACCGCGTTCAATAATTCCATGATGCCCTCGCGACCGCATCTGACAACTCGCGATCGCGAAAGGTAGTCTAGAGCTTCTTCATCGCGACCGCGTTGCATCTCTCGCGATCGCGAAGAATACGCAAACTCCAGAATTCCAATAAGCTTGGATTTGCCCATTTGGCCACCTTTTGACTTGAGTCTTGCTTTCCATGTCCTCTTAAAGCACTCTAAGCTCTTGATGTTGAGCATGAATCCTCTATGACTTTGAATGCTAAATCGGATCGCATCATAAACAGAATCGAGCAAATGGGAAAAAGGGCAACGGCGAGTTTGGAGGAGAAGATCTAATTGATGCTTTACTTAGAGTTATACAGAATGAGGAACTTCAAATTCCAATCTTAAATGACAATATTATAGCAGTCATTCTTGTAAGTTTGGTCCCATCTCATGAATGTTGCTTTTCTCGGTATATCCTCCCTCCCCCCCCCCCTCCTCCGCCGCTCTTTCTTCTTTCCAAATCAAACACAAAAATACAGGAGTAGGTTCTTCAATGATGTAGGACATGTTTAGGGTATTAGTCATGTTTAACTTAATCACTGCATACATCAATGTGATTATAGCTAGAAATTAAAGATTTTGAGGCAGTCCTTTGATTTGGCCAAATGATACTCCCTCCGGTCCACAATAAAAGATTTTTTAGCCTTTATTCTTTGGTCCAAAATAATTAATTTGTTCAAAGATCAAGAAGCAATTACATGGTTCTATCCAAAATTACCCTTGTTAATAAATGATCTAAATACACTTTTAAAAAATTCTCATTGATTCTTATGAGTAAATTTGAAGAGAAAAAGGTTAATATAGTAAATGGTCTTCTTAATTAATGCTTAAAGATGAATTTCTTAATCTGTGTGCAAACAACCCAAAATATCTTATATTATGGATCACAGAGAGTAATAGTAAAACTTCGATGATGTAGGACATGTTCTTCGAGGGAACTGAAACTTCATCTACAACATTGCAATGGGCTTTGTCTGAACTAATGAAGAAGCCAAATGTCATGGCTAAAGCACAAGAGGAAGTGAGAAAGGCCTTTAAAGGAAAGAAAGTTTGAGATGATAATGTTCTCGAAGAGTTAAAGTATCTAAAGTTAGTAATTAAAGAAACACTACAGTTACACCCTCCAGGTCCTCTTTTAGCCCGTTGAAGGAAGCATAAATTGATGGATATTTTATTCCTCTTAAAGCCAGAGTGATAGTTAAGAAGAGATCCTAAAAGTTGGAATGATCCTGAAATTTCACGCCAGAGAGATTGAAAACGGTACAGAATTTAAACGGAAATCACTATCAATTTATTCCATTTGTTCTAGGAAGGAGGATTTGTCCAGGGATACAATTTGGTTTAGCCAATGTATGGCCCTAAACCAGTTTTAGGATCACAAATTGAATTTGGATTTGAATGTAAGCAAATCTTCGTATCAAAGTTAAATAAATGCACAAAATAAACGTAAATGGGAAAAAATGACTTGATTTCAATATATGATTGCGAGTACAAATTTGGACAGATTTTCAGTATATATTTCTGGATGCCTCCAATACAAAATGAGGTACTATTTATAGGCTTAGGAGCCTTGCCCACGTTCTCCACCATCAGTTTGTGCTTTGTCCCACGATCTTGGCATTAAAGGAAGGAGTTAGTGGGCTGCAAAGCCGTTGGAACCGAGGTGCTTCACCGAAGTTCGGCCACAGGACTTCGGTAGCATGACCTTGCTGTTCGGTTTGAGAGGGATGTTACCGAAGCTGAGCTCGCAGCTCGCCTTCGGTCGTGACATCGAAGTTCGTCTTCGGTAGAATGATTGACTGCTTCAATCATTCTTCTTCAGAGCGTCGGCTCGTTTTCTCTTCGGTTCATCATGTCGAGGTGTTAACCGAACACGTAAATTTTTACCCAATACAGATAGTCCCCCCACTCCTCGGTGAACGCCGAGGTCGCCGAGGAGTGGAGTGAGTTTGAGCAGGAAGTCGACGTGGCACAACCCTATCCAAGAATTTCAAAAACCTGCGCATCTTTTGAATAACTATTCCGCATCACGTGGCGGCCATTGGTTGGCTACCGAACGGTCGCGCCGACTTTTTGTTTGCTCCAACGTTACGGTCATCATTACTTCTCCAACTTGCACGTGTATATCTCCTTATATACTTCACTTCATCTTCTTCCACTCCACTTGAAAGCTTCCACTATACAGTGACATCTGCGAAGAAAAAACTCAACCTTCAAACTGCTCCCTCAATCTTGATTTCTTTCCAATCTTGAGCATCGCCATGTCTGCTACGAATTCTGGTCATGGTTCTAGTGATTCTGGTGAAAGGGTGGAGCGCTTTGCCGCCGCGGCCATGAACGACGACATTATTGCCACTGCACCTCCACTGCAGATGGTCGAGGTGGGGGGTGGTGGCGAGGCCACTTCAGCGGCCCCTGCCCCTAGGCAGCGTAAGGAGAGGGCTGGCCGCGATACGGCAGAGGTTAGTTATGACGTCGAGATCGACATTGGTTATGACGACCACGATGGGGGCAGGGATGACGTCGAAGGGGATGACGTCACCAGTGCCAAAGAGGCGGGTGGCTCGGCGGGTGGAGCCGAGGTGAGTGGAGGGACCAGTGGCCAAAAGGGCGAGACCGAAGCTGGTACGTCGAAGAAATCGAAGAGGAAGATCCCTCTCGAGGTAGCGATTGACCCTCGGTTGATTATCCCCTCGAGTTTCAGTAATGACAAGGATTTGAAATTTCATGCTCAGTCTGATGCCCAAAAGGGGAAAAAGAGGAATATACCAGTCCATGTTACCCCAAGCATCATAACCGAAGATAGGCTTGAAGCTGTTCGGGCTGACTACCGTTGGGGGCCCGAAGTGGAGATTAGGATCCCGGCCGCGGACGCGGCTGTTTCTACTCACGTCGAGGGGTACTCTTCGGTCTTTACGTACCCATTCACTAAAGGATTCAACCTGCCGGTCCATCCCATTATTGACACATTTTGCAGGTCCTATAATTTTTGTTTGGCCCAATTGGGGCCCGGGGTTTGGAGGGTCGTTCAAGCCCTCGAGTATTTGAGCGACATAGCTGGGCTGCCCTTCACTTTTCAGCATTTGATCTCTCTTTATTACCCCTACTTTCACAAGGCCGGGGTGGTTTCCCTCCTACCTCAGGGATCTTACGCAATCTTGAGAAAGAGCTAGGACCATGGGGATCGAGGCTGGAATGATCGGTATGTGCTTATCCCTACAAGATTGCTGTCGACCGAACCTGGATTTCCCGAAGTGTGGAATGCTCAACGTAAGTGTGTATTTCTGTTTCTCCTTCGGCCTTTGATTATCATATCTAACACTTCTTATCCATGGCCTACAGCCGAGAAGGTTCCAGTTAACCCACCAAAGAATTTGCTTGAGTGGGTTACCGAGGTTATGCAGTCGGAGACGCGCCCACGCCGGCAATGGATGATTTTGGCTGGTTTGGAAGGGAACCGATGGGTATGCAAGAGGCATGGTGAGTTGTGCGTCCATATTTGCGGTTCCTTAGGTTTGCCTCGAGCTGCCACGTTCTGATTTTTTTTCCTTTTCATGCAGGTCTCCCTAGCAGGGCTGTGAAGGATGCCGAGGAGGAGGAAGAAACCGAGGTGAAACCTGATGGGGAAGGAGGGGAGAAAGAGGGTAAGAGAGATAAGATGAAGAAAGACAGAACGGTGATTGACATCACTGAGGGTGTCGCCCAGATGGCGAGTTTGGCGAAGCGGATCGCTGAAGAAAAGAAGGCTAAAATTTCATCGGGCCAAGGGACATCGCAAGGTGATGAAATTTTCTTAGGTCAATTTTCATGCATCTCCACTCCTACCTATTCTCATGTTAAACAAATCGCTCATCTTCCTTCCCCAGGCTCAAAAAGAAAAAGAGCGGTACCAAAGCGAGAGGTCAAGGCGGAAGGACCTGGGGTCGAAGAAGTTGCTGCTCCTGTTGCCGAGGCAACAGTTGTAAAGCGCCGAGGTCTTGTTGATGAGACCAGTGATGAAGAGATTCCTCCCGTGGCCCCCGAGGTAAGGTTAGAACCGACCTCTGAGACGATTCTAGAGCCGAGGCCCGAGGTCGCTAGGGCGACCGAGGTGATAAACGTGGAGGAGTTTGACCAGGAGGCCGCAAAGCGAAAGGGCAAGGCTAGAGTGGGTGAAGGTTTGATTAAGAGTATGGTTAAGGCCTCTCGAGCTATATCGAAGCCTTCCAGCTCCACGCCTCGGGCCTTTGAGATATTTCCAGATGCAAACTTATTGGATGCCACCAAAGAGGATGTTGCCGCCCTAGATGGCATGCTTGGCCCTGCCGAAGCTTCTTCAGAACCTTAGCCCAATGAGTCTTATGGGTGTCTCTGCCGCTTCTGCCCTTCGGGTAAGTCTTAATGTACATTTGCATAGCTTGTTTTGCCCCTTTTTTGGTCTTGATGCTTTGCTTTAATACAGAGTTTGGTTCTTGCACTGCAAGCTGTTCACCTTGAATGCGCACGAGCCGAAGAGATCCAGGCAGCCGCCGCCGCTTGGGATGACCAGAAGAAAGGGCTTAGAGGAAAGGTTACCGAGCTGGAAGCAAAGTTTGCAGTTTTAAATGAAGAGCTGAAACGTGCTAATGAAGCTTCGGCCAAGGCTGAAGCTGATCTCCGTGGGGTCGTGGAGTCCACCGAGGCTAGGTTACAAGCTGCAACGAACGAGTTTACTGCTGAAAGTTCGAGGTTAAGTCTTGAGAACGCTCGCCTCGAGGCTGTGCTTTTTAAGGCTAAGACCGAAGTGCTCGAGGCGGGTGAAAAGTACCGCAGTAAACTTGTGAATACAATGCCAAGCTCATTGGGCTTCAGGGCCAAGTGGACCAAGTGTCATCCCTTCGGGGCCAGATCTCCAAGCTTGAGGGCAGAATTTTTTACCTCAATGAGCGGGCCGAAGTCAAGGCGACGAGGGCGAAGTTTGAAGAAATATGGGCCGTTGTCAAGACTAGGCTTAGCACACTTGAGCAAGTCCAAGCTGGGCAGATCGTACTTGAAGAGGAGATTTCCAAGGCAAGGGAAGCTGCTACCGAGGCCCAAAGAATTGTAGATGAACTCCCTTCGAGCGAGGGCTCAGACGATGGCGGGCCCGAAGGTGGCGAGGAGGGCGAAAGTGCCGAAGAGGGCAGTGAAGACGCCGATGGGGAGCAGCCTTAGAAAAAATCAAGCTTTTGATGTATTGTTTTTGTTTGGGCCTTTAGTGCCTTTTTTGATATCAGCCTTCGGGCTTTGATACTTGTATATGGCTTTGACCTTCGGGTCGTAATGAATGAAATCAGCCTTCGGGCCTTTTGATTTTGTATTTTTTATCGTGTTGGTTTTTGCATGTACCGAACACCTTTTTAATAAATAACTTGCTTGCAAGACTTGATTGAATTTAATCGATGCAAACTTAGAACGACGTCTCGTCCTCGAGTCGATGCATTTAAAGTGCAACTTCGGAGTGCAGGATTATAGAAACAAATAGATATGGAATCAAAGTCATTTCATTGATAACATCAACAAGCCAGAAAATGGCTATTTAAATGGAACCAAGTCGAAGCGGACCTTGGGTAAAAAACAAATTAACAATATGCCACTGCCGGGAGGAATTACAATGTACTAAATCTACTCCTCGGGTGTCAGTCCCCAGTTGTCGGATAGATAAGCTTCGGTTGGGAGGCTCGATGTCGACCTCGGTATCAACTCGCTTCTCACTCCACCCCAGTGTTCGGTTGTGAATCTTGATGAAGACCCAAGCACTGGTAATCGTTCGGTTCGCTCCCTGAAAAGGTCAAGCAAAAATGGAACGAGGAACAAGTTAGTACATTTCGACCGAAGCCATAGGAGCGTTGTTCGGCTCGTGGCTGTGGGTGAATTTAGAAAGGTTCAAAGAACATTTACCTCGATTAAAAGTAGTACCGCTTTAAATTGGAGATATTCCAATTTAGAGGTTCGGGCTCGCCTTGCAGATCCACAATTTGATACGATTTTTTTCCAACGACTGCTTTGACTCTGTAGGGTCCTTCCTAATTTGCAATGAGCTTTCCCCCATTTTCTACCTTCGTTGATTGGTTTGTAGCCTTTAACATATAATCGCCAACTTTGAAGTCTCTAAGCTTGGCCTTCCTATTGAGGTATGCCTCGATCTGCCTTTTTTGGGCTGCTAGCCGAACCAAGGCCAACTCCCTTTTCTCCTCGAGCAAGTCCAGTTCTATGCGCATCGCCTGTTGATTTGCGTCCTCGGTGGTGTGTGCATACCGAAGACTTGGTTCGCCCACCTCCACGGGGATGAGGGAATCCATACCATAAGCGAGTGAAGAAGGAGTCTCACCGGTGCTGTTCTTTTCCGTTGTTTGCATGGCCCATAGCACCCCTGGCAACTCCTCGGGCCAAGGTCCTTTCTTCTCGTCGAGCCTTTTCTTAAGATTCTCGATTATGATTCTATTTGAAGATTCGGCTTGGCCATTGGCACTTGGATGATAAGGAGTCGAAGCAATTCTTTTAATCCCTCATTGCTTGAAGAAATCAGTGATGGCTGCCCCCATGAACTGTTTACCATTGTCGCAGGCAATCTCCCTTAGGACACCGAACCTATAGATGATGTTCTTCTTGATGAAACCGATTACTTGCTTTTGCTTTACCTCGGTGAGAGCCCCGGCTTCCACCCATTTTGTGAAGTAATCAGTTAACACTAGAATGAACCGAACACCACCTTTTCCCTTCGGCAATGGTCCAACAATATCCATCCCTCACTTCATGAAAGGCCATAGTGATACCACTGAATGTAGAGGCTCGGCCTGCTGGTAGATCATCTGTCCAGGGCGTTGGCACTTATCGCATTTCTGCACGAAGGCCTTTGCATCGGCACTGATAGTGGGCCAATAATACCCGGCTCTTAATAACTTACGCACCAAGGATTTTCCCCCCAAGTGGTTGCCACACTCGCCTTCGTGCACTTCGGCCATCACATATCTGGCCTCATCGGAACCCAAACATTTGGCCAACGGGCCGCAGTATAACCTCTTATACAGATTACCCACAATCAAATGATATGAGGCTGCTTGGGTCCTTAACTTTTTGGCCTCTTTTTTGTCTTGGGGAACAGTCCCCGAGTCGAAGTAAGAGATAAACTTACTTCGCCAATCCCACCTGTTGTCCACCGAGTTGACCTGCAACTTCATCTCTCTCATTTGCGCGGACAGCAACCGAACCACTGAATCAGCCCCCGAGTGGGCATCGTCAACCGCCGAACCTAAATTTGCCAAGGCGTCAGCCTCGGTATTTTCCTCCCGAGGTACTTGTTTGACTTGCCACTCTTGGAATTGGGCCAAGATTCTTTGTGCCCGGTCCAAGTATAGTTGCATTCTGGGCTCCCGAGCCGTATAGTCACCGAGGACCTGGTTCACCACCAATTTCGAATCACACCTTAGCTCGATTCTTTCTACCCCCATCTTTTTCGCCAACTCCAAGCCCGCCAGAGCCGCCTCGTACTCGGCCTCATTGTTGGTTACTTTTTTTAACCGAACCGAGAGCCTGATTTTCTCCCCGGTGGGTGCTTTCAAGACTATGCCTAAACCTGACCCTTTAGAGTTAGTTGCCCCATCGGTATGAAGTATCCATAGCCCCGAAGTGGTTCCCTTCGACATGGAGTTTTCTTTTTCCGCTTCGGTCATAATTCCAACACTAAAGTCAGCCAGGACCTGAGACTTGATGGCTGTTCGAGGTTGGTAGGTGATGTCGTATTCGCTCAGCTCTACCGCCCACTTTGATAACCTCCCCGATAACTCAGGTTTATGCAATATACTCCTTAAAGGGAAGGTTGAAACAACTGCTATTGGGTGACATTGGAAATAGGGTCGTAGTTTTCGGGCAGTAACAAGTAAAGCAAGTACTAGTTTTTCCAAGTGTGGGTACCTGGTTTCAGCGTCGAGGAGTGTTTTGCTTACATAGTAGATGGGTTGTTGCTTGCCATCTTCCTCCCGAACCAGCACAGCACTGACAGACACCTCGGACACAGCCAAATAGACCAGCAACATTTCACCTTCTTTTGGCTTGGCGAGCAACGGCGCGTTAGCCAAGTATCTCTTCAAATCTCTCAACACTTGTTTACACTCCGGTGTCCATTCGAAGTGATTGTTTTTTCTCAAAACGGAGAAGAATTTGTGGCATCGCTCCGAGGATCTTGAGATAAATCGACTCAAGGCGGCGACTCGGCCAGTCAAGCGTTGAACTTCTTTCACCTCGGTCAGCTCCTCGGTGATCTCCTCGATTGCTTTGATTTTGTCTGGGTTAGCTTCGATCCCTCGTTCAGAGACAATGAACCCCAAGAATTTTCCTGATCTAACGACGAAGGCGCACTTCTCAAGGTTCAACTTCATGCCGTACTGCCTCAGAACAGCAAAAGCTTCCCTCAGATGATTCAAAGGATCCTCCATTCGGATCGATTTGATGAGCATATCATCTATGTAGACCTCCATAGATTTTCCAATATACTTCTTGAACATGCGACATACCAACCTTTGGTAAGTCGCCCCGGCATTTTTCAGCCCGAAGGGCATTACCTTATAGCAGGAAGTACCTCGGCCAGTGATGAACGAGGTCTTCTCTTCGTCCTTCGGGTCCATGAGGATCTGATTATAGCCCGAATATGCATCCAAGAAGGTTAATAGTTTGTGTCCAGCCGTGGAGTCTATTAACCTGTCAATTTATGGCAATGGGTAAGAGTCTTTGGGGCAAGCCTTGTTCAGGTCGGTGTAGTCTACACACATTCTCCACTTGCCGTTCTTCTATGGTACGACCACCACATTGGCCAGCCATTCGGGGTATTTCACCTTTCTTATGAAACCATTTTCTTGCAATTTTGTGGTTTCATCTTCGATTGCTTTCTTTTTGGCCCCGGCGTAAGATCTCTTCTTCTGCTTCACCGGGGTGAACTTTGGGTCCAACTTCAGCTTGTGGGTCATGATCTCCGGATCGATACCAGTCATGTCTGAATGAGACCAAGCAAAGCAATCGTTGTTGGACTTTAAAACTTCGATAATTGCCTTTTTCGACTCCGGGTCTAACTCCGAACCGATGTATACCTTTCTCTCTAGAAAGTCCTTCAATAGGGTGAAAGACTCCAGCACCTCAATGGTGGAGTCCCCGACTTTTTGCTTCCGAAGCTCTTGAACGCATGCCGGGATCTTTTCCACTTCATTTTGGAGGTCCGCCTCACTTGACCCCAGTTGCGTTGATTGCTATTTCTTTGGCCCGTTCGGGGCGACTCCACTTTTCAAGGCGACCGAGTAGCACTCTCTCGCTACTCGTTGCTCCCCTTTTATCGATCGAACCCCTCAGGGTGTAGGGAATTTGATCACTTGATGCAGCGTTGATGGAACAGCTTCCATGGGGTGGATCCACGGCCTACCGAGGATCACATTATACGCGAGGTCCTCGGGCATCACTTGGAACAATGTTTCTTTGCTAACCCCCTCGGCGAATGTTTTGAGTGTAATTTTACCCAACGTCTTCTCTGTGGAGTTGTTGAAGCCTGTCAACACTGTCGCTTTGGGGACGACTTTCCCTTTGAGCCACATCTTTTTAACGGCCCCGTAACTGATTATGTTAACCGAGCTACCAGGGTCAATCAAGACTCGCTTGATGTCGGAGTCATTGATTCTCAGCATGATGACCAATGCGTCGTGGTGGGGAAACATCATCACATCACAGTCATCATCATCGAACACGATCTCTTTGCCCGAGCCTCCAACTCTGGTTCTCTTCTCCATCGTAATCGACAGTTTGGCAAATTTCTTTGCGGCCGCGAAATTCACCCCGTTCACTTCTGAACCCCCGGTGATGACGTTCACAACTCTTTCTGGGGGTGGAGCCCGAGGTGGGTGCCTGTCCCCTCGGTTTTTGGAGTAATTGTCTTTTCCCTTGTCGATGAGGAATTCGGCCAATACTCCTTTCTTCAATAGGTGGGCCACTTCGAGGGGCAAAGCTTTGCAATCCTCAATTCGGTGACCATAATCAGCATGGAACTCACAGTGAAAGTTTTGGTCTCTCTTGCCCGCTGGAGTTCTCATGTCCTTGGGCACTCTTACCCCAGGAATTTTCTTGACTGCGTGGACCAGCTCCGAGGTCGATATATTGAAATTATAATCAGGGATCCAGGGCAAATCTTTCTTCGCAACCGAGGTTTGGCCCGAGGATGTTTTTTGGTTCGAGTTGGAGTGAACCTTCCCCCCAAGTCGTTGGCTGATATGCGAGCTCGGGGGCGGGCCTCCAAAGGAATTCCCTAACCTTTGGCTGATAGGCTGCCTCGTGGAGGTGTATGGCTCATACCTCCCCTTTGAGCTCCCCCGCGACGCCTCGGCGCGATGCGAGGATTCACCTCAGTTTTTGTAATTGTAACCTCGGCTTTTAAACTCAGCCTCCACCAATCTTATCTTGGAATAGGCTCGCTTGTGCAAGTCATCCCAGGTTAGCACTTGGTATTGCTGAAGTTCCTTTCGCAACTCAGCAGCAGCGTCAGAGTTGCGCACATTGATACCCTTTTCGAATGCCATGATGGCTAGAGTATCATCCATCCGAGGCAATTCCATGCGCTCGGTATGAAAGCGCTCGAGGAACCCCTTGAGGGGCTCACCGGGCCTCTGCTTGACCTCACAAATATCCTCCTTCCTCTGGAGGATTTTCTATGCCCCTGTGTGGGGCTTTACGAAGGCGTTGGTCAATTCCATGAAGGTGGAAATCGACCCCACTGGTAGGCACATGTACCAACGTAGCGCGCCCTTCTCCAAGGACTCGCCAAACTTCTTTAAGAACATTGACTCGAGCTCTATCGCCGTCAAGTCATTGCTCTTCACCATTGATATGTACTCCCTTACATGCTCTTTGGGATCGATGGTCCCATCATATTTCTTTAAAAACATCAGCTTGAAATTATTAGGAGTTGGAGCTGGGGCCGCTTAGGGCTTGAAGGGCAGCTCCCTGTACTGGTCTATATCAAGCTCATCTTCAGTTTTTGTCATCCCCGGCACGCTTTCGAGACGCTTGTCCACATGCGCCCCGACGCGAGCCTCAACGCGCACCTCGACGCGTGCTTCAATTTCCCTGGTCAACCTCTCAACATCAACCGAGGGTGTTGTTTCAGCCACGGTGGGAATCGTCCCGAAGTGTGGCGTCGTACTTGGTAAGTTGCTCGAACCCCCAGATGTGGCCCCGTTAAGAGGTCCCCCTATTATCGCGCCCATAGGAATGAAGGGCGGGATGCCTCCTCTAGGAGCCGAAGGCTGGGTTCCGTTCGGTGCTGTGCTGTTCCTCGCTTCTAACGAGGCGCGGAACTCAGCATTGATATTGACTTGCTCATCTTGTCGACTTTGGAGAGCTCTTAAAGCGGTGACGACGTAAGCTTGGAATTCTTCGGTCGTCATTGGTGATATAGGCTGTTGGCTCGACAGAGCGCCAGCCCGTTCATTAAGATTATCACTGTTGTCAGCCATAACGTCGTTGAACTGTTAGCTTTGACGAAAAAAGGACGTGAAACTTTGGAACAAAGCGTTTCTGCTTATATCCCCACAGACGGCGCCAATTTGTATGGCCCTAAACCAGTTATAGGATCACAAATCGAATTTGGATTCGAATATAAGCAAATCTTCGTATCAAAGTTAAATAAATGCACAAAATAAACGTAAATGCGAAAAAATGACTTGATTTCAATATATGATTGCGAGTACAAATTTGGGCAGAGTTTCAGTATATATTTCTGGATGCCTCCAATCTCCAATACAAAATGAGGTACTATTTATAGGCTTAGGAGCCTTGCCCACGTTCTCCACCATCAGTTTGTGCTTTGTCCCACGATCTTGGCATTAAAGGAAGGAGTTAGCGGGCTGAAGTAGTGGGCTGCAAAGCCGTTGGAACCGAGGTGCTTCACCGAAGTTCGGCCACAGGACTTCGGTGGCATGACCTTGCTGTTCGATTTGGGAGGGATGTTACCGAAGCTAAGCTCGCGGCTCGCCTTCGATCGTGACATCGAAGTTCGTCTTCGGTAGAATGATTGATTGCTTCAATCATTCTTCTTCGGAGCGTCGGCTCATTTTTTCTTCGATTCATCATGTCGAGGTGTTAACCGAACACGTCAATTTTTACCCAATAGAGTGGTTTATCCCTTAGCACAATTGCTTTACCAATTTGATTGGAAACTTCCTTATGGAGTACGGCCAGAGGATTCAGATATGATTGGTCATTTGGAATAACTGCAAGAAGGCAAAATCATTTTCATTTGATTGCCATTCCACGTGATTTGTCACATTATTGACACAAAGTAGCATAGTATTATAATGATAAATTCCTTTTTAGACTAAGTGCGAATGGCTTTTCAGCTTATTAGTATACCCCATGAGAAAATTAATAAATAAATAAATAAATATTCATAGATTTTCTCAAGATTTAACTCAATTGGTAAGCCAATGAAACGTGTTTTCCAATTTCAGTTGTAGCATAGTACAGTTAACTTTGTTTGTTTGAAATCACATATGTTCAAGTTTAAGGAGGTACGAAAAAATGTTCGAACTTCTATTTTTGATGAAACAAAAATATCTTATTAATCATCAAAACAAAAACAGCTAGCTGACTGACTGACTTAGTTAAGTAATTAACTATCAACTAACTACACTGCCAGCTAATTGATTAACTTAACTACACTGGTAACTAACTCTACAATATGTCTATGCACACAACTGTACAGTCTACTCTTCAATACTCCCCCTCAAATTGAGGATTGAAATACATCAAGCATCCTCAACTTGCTCAGTAAGTACTCATGTTGGTATCTTTTCAGGCCTTTAGTTAGAATGTCTGCATTTTGTTCTGACCCTGGAATGTGAGCTGTCTGAATTAGTCCCTTCTGAATTTTCTCTCTAACAAAGTGGCAAACGATCTCTATTTGTTTTGTCCTTTCGTGAAAGATTAGATTTGCAGCTATCTGTAATGCAGTTTTACTATCACATTATAAAGTCACAGGCATCTTCACATATACCCTCAGCTCTCTCAATAGACCAACAAGCGAAATAACTTCTGAAACTGCTGATGCCATGCTCCTGTACTCTGTTTCTACAGAGCTTCTAGAAATAGTTTCTTGTTTCGTTGATTTCCAATAGACCAGGGATTCTCCAAACTTCATACAATAGCCTGTCACAGACCACAGACCTCCTTGTCACAGCACAAGTAGCCCAATCTGCATCACAATATGCAATATTTTAAGATAAATATAGAGTTCAGACCAAAGCTGAGAGGTTCGGCCGAATATAGTAATCGAGCATAATAAATGTTATTTTTAAAGAAAACTTATATGGTCGATCGAGCTAACTGAGCCAGCTTTGTTGAGCCTGAGATTTGACTGCGCATAACCGAGCCGCATGTTAGATGACACCGAGTTGAGCCATACTAAAATGCAATTGAGCCGGGCCGAGCTCCAAGTCGACGTGACTAGTACTCTGTACCCACAATTAGACCTCAACAACGTGATACTAGTTCCTCAGGTCCGCCAAGTCAGATAAACCGAGTTCAAGCATTAGGTGCCGGTAATGCCCCTCCTGTCCAAACATCAGGTCATAGTAGTACCCCAACTATCAATTCTGAACCATCTCCCACTACACCTAATCAAAGTAACAGCCCACTAGGCGAGGGTACATCTACTCAAAGCAACATATTAGGAGAAGGTGAATGCAGCAGTAGCCATGGGCAGCGGATGCTTGTTACACTTGCTACGTACTACAGGGTTAGTCTGTGGTTGCACTATTATTTTACATTTATTGTTACTAATTTATGATAGGCCTTCAGATTAAATCGTCCAATTTTTTTCCAGGTTGGAACCTTTTAGATTGTGCTCTAGCAGTATATTTGACGCTTTCAAGCATGAGCTTGATCCCAATGGAATCAATTGGAAAAATATTGCAGGAGAGATGAAGATTTTTATTATAGGTTTTCCATTATAATTGAATTTAGAAAGTGCAATTAGCTCTATAGATTGGAAGTTAATTTTATTACTTTACAAAAAAAATTCAGAAGAGATTCTACTGGGACTCTTCCACTGATAGTGTAATGAGGAGCCAATGGGAGATTAAGGCATCAAGAAGGTACTGTGATTTTATTTGCAAAATAAAAATGGAAGGAAACCAGCCAGATTATGTTCGTGATGATGTGTGGGCTAGTTGGATGAGACTTTGGGAAGATCCTAAGTGCGTGGAAAACTCAGAAATAGCTACAAGGAATCATTGTGGTAGTGGAAATGGAGTCGCCAATGGAACTCGTACGGGTGGATCTATCACCATTGGGGAGCATTGCAAGAAATATGTAAGTATACCCAACATAGAGCTTTTTAGCACTTTTCACATTTGAGCTTTTGAGTACCTTATTATGTTTAAGTATAGTGAAAGTTTAATTACCGTTAACATGAGATCTTTATACATGTTTTGAGAAAGTTAGTTGTGTTATATTACCATTAGCAGAAGAGTAGCTTAGAAGAATAGATGGTTCCTTAGCAATTGCTAAACTGTTAAGTTACATTGCCCTCCAAATTTCAGTGCTCTTCACGTACTACCAGTTCTAGCATAATACATAACTAACCGATAGATAAAATGTACTCATTTTTCCAAAGTCATTAAGGTAAGTGAGTGTATTTTTTTCCTTCACAAAAGCACTATGAGATCAACATTATATATGGTAAATCAATAATTATCTGTAGCTAATGTGCATTCTGAAGGATACAAGGAAACTAACTTTGTCAAATAATGACATGAAAAGTATTGATTTAATAAGAGTTGGATCATTTGTCAGGGTGAATTCTTTGTAGAACAGACTCAATCTCTTCCTTGACTCGTTCAAATACAGTAGATGTTGGGGCTTCATTGGCTCTAATTCTGCCATTAGAGTACTTTGCTGCTGTTGTATTTACACTAGGATGGTCCTATCTTTCTTGTTTACATTGTTGGCGCTGTTATTGTTTGGTGTTGCTATTGTATGGTGCTGCTATTACATCTGTGTAACATTCAGAATGGTGCAGCTATTGTATTTTGTATTTGGTAATCTTCACTGCTTGGTTTATTTCTTTTCTTGGTGTAGGCTGTCGAAAAGGGTAGAGGTCCAACACCAAGTGAGATGCATTTGCATGTCCATACATATGGTCATGATGGAAAACCATTTGTTGTTGAGAAATCCCGAACCGTGCATGCAAGTTTAGTACTCTAGTAATCCAGTGCTGGCTTAGCCATAACCATATATGTCTTGCCTTCCTTGATACATATCTTTTTTTTGAAGTTGGAGGCTCATTTCCCATTTTATTTTACAGATTGTGTGCTCATATTCTTGAATTTTTTAATTTCACTAAATAATACACTTTTCTTATAGGAGAGATACGAGGAAATATTACAACAATAAACATAGATTCAATCTGATATTGATCAATGTCAAGCTTACTACCAAGCCGCGGGAGGGGAAAAGAAGAGAAGAGTATTTGGTCTGGGATCTCAAGCATGCAAAATGTTACTACGGATCAAATCTTTGTGTCTCTTCTGATGCTATCTTCAATACCACCTGTGAATGCTCAATCAACACCATTAGAAAATCTTGATGAGTTAGTGATGCGATTGATTCATTATCTGACGGATCAGATAGTTCTTGTATTGACTAATCACATGCTTCCTGTATTGGCTGAGCCAGTAAAAGAAATGATTTCTTCACCTTCACCTCAGCTCAATACTCTTTCTGACAACCCATCAGATGTGGCACCTATAGTTCATGCACCTACTACCAACACTGATGGGGTTCATCCATTGGGTTCAAATGATGACCCTAATCCTTAGGCCTTGCATTAGTTAGTTTTTTTGTTATCTGGAGTATATTGGCCTTGCATTAGTTAACTTTTTGTTATCTGGAGTACGTTGTTAATGTTATAGATGGTTTCTAATCCTTAGGCCTTGCATTAGTTGGTTTTTTGTTATTATATTGGCATTGCATTAGTTAGTTTTTTGTTATCTGGAGTATATTGTTGGTGTTGTAGATGGTTTGAATTAACTTAATTATACATTATTATTATTATTATATAATTTTTGCTATCTATTTTGCAGCTTGTAGAATATAAATTTAAGTTATTTCAACTGTATTTAATAATTTTTATATATTATGCTTGAGCAACAGAATGTATTCAAAATAATAAACAAGATAAAAATACCAAATATAGCAACAGACTGCGACAAATATTTTGGAAGCTAAAATTATTGTATAAAAAAGTAATATTGTGACGGAATTATTTGTCGCCAACAGCTTGCTACAAATGGCATTGAAAAATTGTAGGGACGGACTAGCGACATAATTTCTATCGCTAATTTTTTGAAACGTCGAAATGAAAAATGGAAACAACGACAAAATTGACGAAAAATAGCGACGGATCATGTTTGTCGCAAGTCAAGTAATCATGGAAACAAAATTGATCTGTCGCTAGGACGTCGCTAATCCTGCAACGAAATCTATTTTTGTGTCGCTAAGTGGTTAGCAAGAAGCAAAAATAGCGACGGAAAAAAATTTGTAGCAAATCTGTTACTAAACTACTTTAGCGACGGAATAAGCTGTTTATCGACGGAATTTGTTCGTCACTCAACGCTGTTTTTTTTATAGTGAAACCATTGATTGACATCCTCATAAACGAAATATTTTTTAAAATATAATTGTATTATGCATAGAATTTTTTGCTACTAAACGGTCTCCACAACATAAAATTGTCATTATACAAATGCGTGAACAAAACAAAAAGGCATGAAATATCCATAAACTATTCCAAATATTTACGGAAAAAACTTATCTACATAGGATATATATACCGACCAATAAATAAATATCACATATTATTTAACTAGAACTATGAGTAATTAACTATAGTTTATTCCATTAATTAATATTATAAAATACTCAATAATCGAGTTTATTTTCTTACTCTGTGTTAAGAACTCAACCTTAACGTCATTAATTAGCGAATGTGCCCACTAATGTATTTTCTTTCCTGGCATTAGAGTTTGAGTTCTGCTCCTAACAATGTAATATCAATATTTTTTTTCCATATTTAATTAGATACTTTTTCAGTAATGCAAAATTATTATGTTTTTACTTCTTATATCGCAAGCATTTCTCTCCCTCAATATTCTTTTCCACTAAACAAATAATTATACATTAGTATTTCCTATAAAACGTCTCCCACAGTATACTATTATTTAAGTTTGTGACAAAGTAATATGCATTAATTTTTTAGTTGCATCATTGAAATTGTAAACTTAGCTTAAACAACACAATAACGCTATCCAGCTTCAAGAAAAATTTCTGTCATTTAAAGGTGAAAATATAGAAAATCAAACTAAAGCAAGCAATTAAGTCAATATAATCGTTGAAAATTATGACATTGAAAATTATTTTTTTCCCGTTACACTAAAATCGTTGGAGTATGCATATTGATAATATAAGTTATAAGCTTCTTCCTCATCCTTAACAATTTGATCTTTCATTTTTTTTTTCGAATTCAATTATGACATTCTCTGAAACTTACTTCCACCGTCAATTTTAATATCTTCTGAAATTTTATCAGGACTCTCAACATTATTGACATTCTCAATAGTTGTCATTCTGATATATTTTAAAAAAAAAAAAAAAAAGGAGTCTAAGTACTGATAACATAATCAGAAAAGATGATCTAATAGTAATTGAAAGTGAAATTTTATTCTAGTGTACGCATAAAACATGCAAAATTTATTTTTTATGTGCACAAACACAAATTGAAACATCAATATTTTCAGTATTCAACAAGAGTATGGAATCAACTCCTATATACTACACATTCAATAGTATTTTGTTTCAACTTGCACAACATGCATTCCTTAATTTAAGGGCTACTAGTTCCACTAGTATAAGTACTACACCCTTTTAGCCCTACATAGATGGAGATGTTGGATGAGATCAATTAAATTCTGCTGGTTAGTCCACTTGGCCTTAGGGGCCATTTGTTTTTATTAAGATTAAGACGCCTCAACCTGAATACACATCTGAATATTAAGATATGATATATAGAACTGAATATTAATTAATTAAGACTGTTTGTTTTCAACATCTGAATCTGAATTACGCCCACTTCTATTTTTTGCTTCTATTCTTTTCAAATAATATTTTGAAATGGATCTTGTTAAACTCCAAATTTGACGATGAAAAATATAATTAGGAAAAGGATTCACGTTTGTAAATTCCAATTCTAAAATTTTCAGTAAAAGTTTTGAGGTATATTAATATTTTTGGCTTTGGTAGTTGGAGAGAGAAAGTGAGGGGCTGAGAAGCCTGTTACAAACCGTGAGAAATTATTTCCGAAAAAGAAGCTATATCACTTTTAAGAGTCTGTATGGTATAAATATATGGTTAAAGATCTTATTTATTAAAAGTTAATAAGGTCTATTAAGAACTTTTCAAGAATAAAAAACAAATAGACTTAATGGGTAGTTATCTGAATTATTCAGATTCAGACCCCCATTAAGTGCAAACAAATAAGGCCTTAGCAATTTTCGGTTGTTGAAGCGTCTTGGATATGGGGTATTGGAAGTGTAGAACTTCTACCTCACGTACATAGTTGCAGTAAATATTCTCTCTAGGGTAAATTAATTTTTACTTCATTTTTTTGTTATCAAGTAGAAAGTTAATATTAAAATATAATTGTATGATGCAGCCAAAGATTAACACCAAAAATAACATGAACATATACTTATAGAAGGAACGAATGTAACCAACCTGTCAATTATATGCGGTATTCTTTATGCCTATCTTATAATCGAACTTCCAACACCATTGTAATTTTGGAATTAAGCTAGCTTTTGGACATAGATTGGTTGAAATTTGAGAATTTGAGTTTTTGAAGTTGAGATAAAAAATAATTTTTGAAAGTTGAAGTTGTATTTGGAGATACATTTTACTTGAAAAAGGAGTTTGTAAGTGGAAAAAAATATTAAAACTCTCAAAAACTGGTGACTAATTCGAAATTTTGGTTTTCAGAATTTGGCCAAGTTTTATAAACAAACAAGTTTTTTCTTAAAAATTAAAATTTCCAAAACGTAACCCCAAAAAACTATAAACAAACAGGGGCTAAGACTTTTGATTCAGTGAAAAAAAGATAGATTGAAGAAAGAACGGCTAGGATCACTAGAAAGAAAAGAACGAACGGAAAGTAGGGGAACTTATGAGTTACGAGGTTAGCAACCCTATTACTTGGTCCGTCCCAAATTAATTGACGTTTTAACAATAACTATTTGTCTCAAATTAGTTGACACATTATAATTTCAAGATTTTTTTTGTCAATTCTTTCCAACTATACCCTTAATAATTAAAAGAATTATCAAATAAAGTTAATAGTCAAACATAAAATACGGATAACATAGTAAAATATGCACCTTATTTAATGATTTTCTTAATGGGTGTGAAAAAGCCGAAGGTATCAACTAAAATGGGATTGGGAGGAGTAAATCTTTAATTCTTTTTTTAATTTCTTGTTTATTAAAAATATCACTCTTAATGAATTTTAGTTTGTCTTGTGTGGTTAACTTTAGTATACTGGGTGTAGGGTGTGTGAGTAATTTTTGTTCAAATTTAAACATGGTATTTTCTCAATCTTATTAACTTTTCAACTATTTATCATGTTCTTCTATTATATTAAGTTACGTACTTAGATGATGTACATAATCAAAATTGTATTTAAATATATTTTACCGTAACAATCAATGGTTTTATATAAAACAAGACGGAGGGTATATATGAAGTGTTGAGAATCACACTCTTCAAAGTTCAAACTTATGCGTGCAATTTCTTTAATTCTACTAATAAGTTTAATAACGACCAAGTGAGGAGAGGTTATTTTCTGTACACATCTCAGTACAAGTCAACCCATATCTCTAAATTCATTTATTTAGAAAATTTGTTTTGTGAGTTTGACTTGAAATTCATGCAATTTGCATTTAGATGATCTCAAATCATTAAAATATTGCAATCGCCAAATTATATGGGAATCTGACGCCTAACTTAATTAATGAACTAGTAGATCTAAGACATGTCTGTTTATCTACACAACGTGTATATAAATAATAGGATTTTTTAACCTAGATGAATATTCATCAAAAATATTTTCTAATTGTAAACACCTTTTGTTGATATTAACTTTCTGTAGCCATTTTTTTTTAAATACTTTTTTATTAATATTATTTTTTTGAATATTTCTGTAAATTAAATGTAATGAATATTATTCCGATAAATATGGGAATATAGGGGTAGTGTGTTGGTGTAGTTAGGATTCTAGGAGAGTAGTTGCTGTAGTACGTGTATTCCCCATATTCCTTATTTTTTGGGACAGATACAATATTTTTTGTTTGATATTTAATGTTTTAGATATTTATTAATGAATATTATTATTTTTCTAATAATACATATTCTAATTATTTTGTTATTAATATTGGCTACAAATAGTTGTGGCCATTTTTTAGTAAATATTTTGTGTATGGTGGCTGTTTGTGTAATGAGCCCTATATAATAGCCCTTCACAGGGCCGGCTGAAGGCCCAAGCCACTGAAGCAGTGGCTTTGGGCCCCCAAATGTTGGGGCCCCATTTTTTTTTTAATAGTAGTAGTAAGTTTTATGGCTATTTTTCAAAAAAGTGCTATATCTGAGTGTTCATTTTACTATTTTCAAGTCTATTGAAAAAATATATTACATACTATGTATATTTTACCACAGTGCCTTTATTTGCATATCTCGTTAATCAAGCTTAAGTAAAACTAATCATTTCTTACATCTTTAGTTGCAAGGTAGATTGGAGAAGAATAGTTAATTTTGAATTGATATTCTAAAATAATACTTAAACATACTTTTATTAAGAAGGAGTATTTTTAGTTAAAGAAAAAAGTACTCTATAAAATCCGTATAAGAACAAAAAGAATGAAAATTCTAATAAAATCAAGAAAGGTGTCATTAAGAAAAAAAAACGATTAGATATCGTGAATTTGAAAAGAGTTATTAGAAAAAAGTGATTATTACAAATAAATATGCACCTAAAAAAATCTTATAGAATAAGACTTTAAACAAAAATATAATTAATTTTTTTAAATATAGGGCCTCTTAATAGAATTTGGCTTGAGGCCCCAAATGGTATTGAGCCGCCCCTGTCCCTTCATTGCAAATGAATTACCAAACACAACTTACTCTTTCCTTGTCAGTTTTCTCCCATCAAGTACACCTCTTCCTTTCTTTTCTTTTTATGTAAGTAAGAATATCCAGAGAAACTTTCCCTCATCTTCCTTAGTGTGATACGATGGAGATTCTTTCAAATCATTTCAACTTAATTTCATTCTTGCTTTTCTTATTCCTTCTCTTTATTGTCATTAGAAAATTGAAAATTTTTTGTCATTTAAAGGTGAAAATATAGATCACCGCACCACCCTGAAAATTATTATTTTTTCTCCTTACACTAAAACCGTTGGAGTGTGCATATTGATAATATAAGTTAAAAGTTTCTTCCTCGTCTTTAACAATTTGATTTTTTTTTTCTTCTAATACAATTATGACATTCTCTGAAACTTCCTTTCATTTTTTTCTCGTCCTCTTCGTCAATTTTAATATCTTCTGAAATTTAATCAGGACTCTCAACATTATTGACATTCTCAATAGTTGTCATTCTGATATATTAAAAAGAAGAGTCTAAGTACCGGTGACATAATCAGAAAAAATGATCTAATAGTAATTGAAAGTAAAATTTTATTCTAGTGTAAGCAAGAAACATGCAAAATTTTATGTTCTCTTCCTTCTCCATAATGGACATTGATTCTCCTATTACTCAACCTACTAACCTTGTCTCGATTCCCCCCAAACCCCCAGATATATCTCATGATGACACCATCTCTCAAAAGATGGTGAAACCTTTATACGCTGAAAAATTGTTGGAGCAAACCAATGCTCCTACAGCTACTTCCTCACCTATTCTGCACGATCCACTCAAATCCACTAACATGCAAAAATACCCAATGACTGTGGATGCCTTGGTTGACCACATTTCCTTCACCCACGAGGAGAAACAAAGGATTTACTCACCATGGGTAAATTCAGTTATTATTAAGCTACTAGGCAAAAGGTTACACCATCAATATCTCTACGAGAAGCTAAAAGCACAATGGAAGCTTATGGAAGATTTTCCTTTAATCGATCTAGGAGAAGATTTTTATGTTGCGAAGTTCAATAAGCATGAAAGCCTTCACAAAGTATTAACAGATGGACCATGGTTTGTCAATGGCTTTTTCTTGTCCATTAGATGTTGGGAACCAAATTTTGTGGCTACAGAAATTAAACTACTTACCACTGCCATTTGGGTTCGTCTCCCTAATCTCCCAACGGAATTCTTTGATGAAGGAGTATTAAAAAAAATTGGAAATAACATTGGTAAGCTCCTCAAGATCGACTTCAAAACGTCCACAGCCTTAAGAGCTCGCTATGCTAGACTGTGTATTGAAGTACAAGTTGATATCCCGGTTAAAAGTCATGTTTATATAGAAAATCACAAACAAAAAGTGATTTATGAAGGAGAAAACATCTTATGCAAGGTGTGTGGTCGACTAAGTCACCTACAATCAAATTGTCCTTTCGAAAATCAGATATCCACTACTAATTCTACAACCTCTCAACCTTTATCCTCAATCCCTCAAAAATTAAAATCGAAGGAGGGAGAATTAGAGTGGCAAACAGTTGCCTTTCCAAAGAAAATTAACAAAAAAGGAAAGAAAACCCTAATGCCTAAGCTTGTATATGATTTCGTTCCACTGGAGGATCCTCCACATCAGCCAGTTAAGGGCAAACTTTCATTTGCTAGCCAACCAGGTAAGTCTACTAATCACATTAATTCTCGCATTAACTCCAAATATCAATTAAAATCTTCTTATCAATCAAAAAATGTTACTAATAGTTTTAACATTTTAAGTACAATTTCAGAAGAAAACTCTAACACTAGCTATGATATTTCGTTGGTCCCACAAGCCAAAGACATGCACAATGCGGAGAAACCAATGTTTGGTCAAAATAACACTACATCTACTCCTTGCCACATCAGCCAAGTCTTGGACAATGGCCCCATTAACGTGTCCACCTCACCATCAGAAATAACTAATGCAACGATACAAAATCTTAATAGCATTCCTGATGACACAAATTCCGAAATCCAAACCCTGCAAATGTCCGAAGATTTACCTAACTCTTTACCGTCCAAAGTGGCCAATCGCTTGCACTGCACCAAATTGCCTGACAATTCTATTACTGAAAACCAAAAATTTTCAAAAAAATTGTACACTCACTCACGCAACCTTGCATGCAACATGCAAACCCCACTACTATAACTTCTACTCGTCCCTCTATTATAGACACTCATCTAGATTATGAAACTCCCAACCTCAAGAAGCAAAGCTCGTCAATCAGTGAGGGAGTTACTCAAATCTCATCGCCAAAAACTTCACAAAATGAACAACATCAACAATGCTCCACCTATTCCCATGAATCCACCCCTAATATTTACGATCCCTCCATTACAAAATCAGATTCCGCAATCATGGATAGAATCATCACTATGGGGATATGCGATCACAGTACCAATAACTCTATTTGGCCAACAGGCTTATGTGAAGATTCAAGACCCCTCTTACCTAGCATTAGTTGTAAGCGAGGGGATGCACATGGCAATGCAAAACTACATGAACAGTATGTGGCCCCAGTTAATGCATGTGAACCAACAGGAATTTCCCTTGATCGATCTTCCTTTTTTCCCTCCTCGAGTGGTGCCACCTCAACTTCCAATCTTCACCCCTTGGGATTTAGTTCAGGACCAGAATATGCAAGCTCCTTTGATGGTAAATCAACAGTTGATCCCTCAAGCTCCTCTTCCCATGCAAGCAGACAATCCTCAGCCACCTGCTCCTCCACCATCTCCAGAACACCATCCCAATCCACCCGTACTAGAAGAAAACAGGATGATGGACCAAGATCAAGTCGTCCTAAGAGGGAGGGAGAGTCACACGGAATTTCTAAGCCTAAAAGAAATTTCAATTCATCTATTCAGAGAAAGGTTGGACAGGAAAGTAATCTTCACAAGTCACCACTTACTCTACAAATGTTCACTAGATGTGAGAGCCCCTGCCAACAAGGCTGTGGGGAAATATGCTGTTGTGTTGAACCCAACACTAAGGAATGACCCTGAATTAAATTTAATTGTTAACGAAAACCCTAACCCTAACATGATTAGAAATCTAAATATCATAGTTTGGAACGTAAGAGGTGCTAATAATCCAGATTTTCGTAGGCATTTTGATGTCATTCTAGAGGTTTACAGGCCAGTCTTGGTTGCTCTCCTTGAAACAAAGATGGAGGATCATCATGATCTAAGAGCACTCTTTAACTTTACTGATTATGCTGAGGTCCCAAGCGTGGGCCATTCTGGAGGTATTGTGATTCTTTGGAAAAATGATCTTATCACTGTCTCAGATGTCCACATTAATGGTAATGAGGTCCATGCTATGTTGAAGGTAAACCAGGCTCCTTTCTCTTTTCCTTGGCTTTTTTCTACCGTTTATGCTAGTACTTCCTCTATAATTAGGCGATCTCTTTGGTCATCTTTAGCTACAATATATGACTCTTATAAAGGTCCTTGGTTAGTATGTGGCGATTTCAACCAAATCTTGAGCCAAAAGGATAAGTCAGGTGGTCGTCCCATTAACCCTAGAAATGCTAGGGGTTTTAGAAACTGCTTAAACTACTGTAGGCTCATTGACCTAGGGTTTAAGGGGCCAAGATACACTTGGTCTAATCATAGTAAATGTAATAGTGCCCTGATTAGGGAAAGGCTTGATAGATGTTTGGCTAATGAAAATTGGGTAACCTTATTTAAGGAAGCTTCGATTATCCACCTTCCTAAAACATACTCTGACCATCACCCAATCTTAATTAGCCTTAATAAAAACTCCTTCTCTTCTCATAACAAACCCTTTAGGTTAGAATCTATGTGGATGTCTCATCCTAGTTTTCCAGTCATTATAAAAAATGCGTGGGAAAATAGAAGCTTTCATGAAGCCACTAAGATTTTTGAAGATGATGTTGCATTATGGAACAAAACAGTTTTTGGAAATATTTTTAAAACTAAAAGAAAACTCCTAGCTAGACTCAATGGCATCCAATCTTCCAATCACTACTCTACTAGTTCTTTTTTACAAAACCTAGAGAAAACTTTGCTTCTAGAGCTTAATACTCTTCTTAAAAACGAAGAAGAATTTTGGCGTCTTAAATCTAGAATTACCTGGTTAAATAATGGAGATGCCAACACAAAATTTTTCCATGTTAGTACTTTAAACAGAAGAAGGCACAACTCGATTACTCACTTCCAAGACGACAATGGAGACATCATCATGGATCAAGAGGCAACTAAAAATCATGTATTAAATTACTTTGGGTTGCTTTTTTCAACAAGCCATGATTATAGTACCTTATCCCCTCCTAACCATAATACCAGTTGGTATAATGGTAGTGACCTAAATTGCCTTGACAGACCCTTAATTGATGAAGAGATCACAAAAGCAGTTTTTTCCTTCAAACCCTTCAAGGCTCCTGGACCGGACGGCCTACACCCTTTTTTCTTCCAAAAGTACTGGAACATTATTGGTGATTCGGTTAAAAAATTTTGTCATAATGTTTTTAACTCCGGAAAAATTCCTACTTGTGCTAATACCACCTATCTTTGCCTAATTCCTAAATTTAAAAATGCGGTTCATTTGAAAAATTTCCGACCTATAGGTCTTTGTAATACAATTTATAAAATTGTTACGAAAATTATTGCTAATCGCATTAAACCTTTTTTAGATAGCCTTATTAGCCCTTGTCAATCTAGTTTCCTCAAGAATAGACGTGCCTCTGATAATGCTATCATTATTCAGGAGATTATTAATAAATTCCAGCATATGAAAGGAACTAAAGGGGAAATGCTAATTAAAATTGATCTAGAAAAAGCTTTTGATAGACTTGAATGGTCTTTCATTCGTACAATGCTTATTTTCTTTAAGTTTCCCCCTAATATTTCTAGTATAATACTTTCATGTGTTACTTCATCATCTATCTCTATTCTATTTAATGGTTCTAAAACCCCATTCTTTTCCCCTTCTAGAGGTATCAGACAAGGGGATCCTATGTCTCCTTATATATTCATATTATGTTTGGAGCTTCTTTCAATCTACATAAATCATAAAGTAGACTACAATTTATGGAACCCTATTAAGTTATCTCCTAGGGGACCTGCTATTTCCCATCTACTATTTGCGGATGACTTAACTTTCATGGCTAAAGCTGATGAAAAATCTTCTAGAAGCTTTAATGAAATCTTAGATTTATTTTGTACTTTTTCAGGAGAGAAGATTAATACTAATAAATCTAGAGTGATATTCTCAAGGAATATTAATTCTAGCCTCGCTAGTCAGCTTAGTTCAATATTAGGGATCAAAGTTAGCAAGCACTTTGGGAAGTATCTAGGGTTTCCAATTCTGAACCATAAACCCAAAGTGAATGACTACCAGTTTCTAGTGGACAATTTCCAAACAAAGCTTTCAAACTGGAAAACTAACTTTCTTAGTATGGCAGGGAGGGTTACTCTTATTAAATCCACTCTCAACACTCTCCCAAACCACACAATGCAATACCATTGCCTCCCCTCCAAAATCCATAAGATCATGGATAAAATTCAAAGAAACTTTCTGTGGGGATCTACCAATACCAAGAAAAAACTCCATCTTCTCTCTTGGGATTGTGTTACTAAACCAAAACACCTAGGAGGACTAGCTATTACTAAAGCCAAAACTAAAAATATTGCTATCCTATCGGGTTTAACTTGGAGATTTCTTTCTAACCACAATTCTCTTTGGACCATGATTCTAAGAGATAAATATAAAAACAAATCGAATTCCCCTTCAAATTCCTTCATTTGGAAAAATATTTTAAAAGGATGGAAAATTTGTCAAGAGAACTCTCATTGGATCATAGGAAATGGTTCATTTACTTCTTTCTGGAATCATAGTTGGCTCCCTAATAGGACTACCATGCGTCAACTCATTCATGGCCCCCTTACTCAGGAAGAATCTGACATTAGAGTCGCTGACATTCTAAACTATAACAAATTTGACTTAACAAAACTTTCTTTCCATCTCCCGGATGACATTAAAAATTTAATCTTAGACTCTCATCTAACTCTCAATAATGAGATGGATTACCCCATCTGGAAAGCGACTTCTAATGGTTTATTCTCTCTAAAATCAACCTACCCTATTATTGAAAATTACATCTCACCTGGGCAGGACTTTGACTGGATTTGGGAAACTAATACCCTAAACAAGATAAAACACTTCCTTTGGCTTTGTCAGCATAATAGACTACCTTCTCGTTTATATTTGTCTAAAATTGGTATGAACATTGATCCTATTTGCTCAATATGTCGAACTGAGGAGGAATCTATTTTTCATATCTTCATTAACTGCTCTATAGCAAAACAATTTTGGTACAGTTGCTCCTTGAACCCCTCTATCCAAGATTCAAAGAATTGGTTATATGAGCTAAAAGAACTCTCCTGTAGCTTTAGCACCAACCATTACAGTTGGGAAGATTTCCTTGGCTTTGCTCTTTGGAATCTATGGTTGAATCGCAACTTTAATAATATTAACAATATGTCTAGAAGTCTCTCCCATGCCTCTGTTAATAATAAGATCATGGAATACACTTTTCTAACTTCTAAGGAGGCTAAATTACCGCAGGAAAAATCCATTACTGTATCTTGGCATCCACCTGATCAGGATTTTATCAAACTTAATATAGACGGGGCTTTTAAAGCTCAGAATCTCACTGCTAGTACAGGTGGAGTTTTTCGCAACAATAAAGGAGATTGGATACTAGGTTTCCACAAAAAAGTGCCAGGTCTTAACTCTACGCATGTGGAACTTCTAGCTCTTCTTCATGGCCTCACCTTGGCTATTGATAAAAAGTTTTTAAGACTTGAAATTGAAACAGACTCCTCAGAGGTAATACAACTCCTCGATAATTCAAACACTAACCACTGTTTCTCTCCTATTATTTTAAAATGCAGGTCAATGATGAACCACCTGCACTGGCCCGTGATTAGGCATACCTTCAGGCAAGGGAACAAGGTTGCGCATCTCTTAGCGCAAGGAGCTCCTGACCAGTCCAAATCTATCTCCTCCTTCTACTATGCTGTGCCACCAATTTTTGTCCAACAAGCTTTGCATGAGGATCGTGTTGGCATATCAACTACTATTAAAATATCGGATAGTTCTTTCTTTTGCTTATCTAAATTAGGAAATATTAATGTAATTAATGCTTCTGCTGTTCCATGTATCAGCCAGTCTACGACACTGCCAGATAGTCGTATGAACTCCTTATGTAATCCACCGTGATTTTCTCTATCTATAAATATTCGTACCTTATCAAAAAAAAAAAAAAGAAACATGCAAAATTTATTTTCTATGTGCACAAACTGTAACATCAATATTTTCAATATTCAACAAGAGTATGGAATCAACTCCTATATACTACACATTCAATATTCTGTTTCAACTTGCACAACATGCATTCCTTAATTTAAGGACTAGTTCCACTAGTACGAGTACTACACCCTTTTAGCCATACATAGGTGGAGATGTTGGATGAGATCAATTAAATTCTGCTGGTTAGTCCACTTGGCCTTGCAATTTTCGGTTGTTGAATCGTCTTGGATATGGGGTATTGGAAGTGTAGAACTTCTACTTCACGTACATAGTTGCAGTAAATATTCTCTCTAGGGTACATTAATTTTTACTTCATTTTTTTGTTATCAAGTAGAAAGTTAATATTAAATTATAATTTTATGATGCAGCCATAAATTAACACCAAAAATAACATGAACATATACTTATAGAAGGAACGAATATAACCAACCTGTCAATTATATGCGGTATTCTTTATGCCTATCTTATAATCAAACTTCCAACACCATTGTAATTTTGGAATTAAGCTAGCTTTCGGACATAGATTTGGTTGAAATTTGAGAATTTGAGTTTTTGAAGTTGAGATAAAAAATAATTATTGAAAGTTGAAGTTGTATTTGGACATATATTTTACTTGAAAAAAGGAGTTTGTAAGTGGAAAAAAGTATTAAAACTCACAAAAACTGGTGAGGATTCGAAATTTTGGTTTTCAGAATTTGGCCAAGTTTAATAAACAAACAAGTTTTTTCCTAAAAATTAAAATTTCCAAAACGTAACCCCAAAAAACTATAAACAAACAGGGGCTAAGACTTTTGATTCAGTGAAAAAAAAATAGATTGAAGAAAGAACGGCTAGGATCACTAGAAAGAAAAGAGCGAACGGAAAGTGGGGGAGCTTATGAGTTACGAGGTTAGCAACCCTATTACTTCGTCCGTCCCAAATTAATTGACGTTTTAGCAATAATTATTTGTCTCAAATTAGTTGACACATTATAATTTCAAGACCTTTTTTGTCAATTCTTTCCAACTATACCCTTAATAATTAAAAGAATTCTCAAATAAAATTAATAGTCAAACATAAAATAGGGATAACATAGTAAAATATACACCTTATTTAATAATTTTCTTAATGGGTGTGAAAAAGCTGAAGGTATCAACTAAAATGGGATGGGAGGAGTAAATCTTTAATTCGTTTTTTAATTTCTTGTTTATTAAAAATATGACTCTTAATGAATTTTAGTTTGTCTTCTGTGGTTAACTTTAGTATACTGGGTGTAGGGTGTGTGAGTAATTTTTGTTAAAATTTAAACATGGTATTTTCTCAATCTTATTAACTTTCCAACTATTTATCATGTTCTTCTATTATATTAAGCTACGTACTTAGATGATGTACATAATCAAAATTGTATTTAAATATATTTTAAATACCGTAACAATCAATGATTTTATATAAAACAAGATGGAGGGTATATATGAAGTGTTGAGAATCACACTCTTCAAAGTTCAAACTTATGCGTGCAATTTCTTTAATTCTACTAATAAGTTTAATAACAACCAATTGAGGAGAGGTTATTTTCTGTACACATCTCAGTACAAGTCAACGCATATCTCTAAATTCATTTATTTAGAAAATTTGTTTTGTGAGTGTGACTTGAAATTCATGCAATTTGCATTTAGATGATCTCAAATCATTAAAATATTGCAATCGCCAAATTATATGGGAATCTGACGCCTAACTTAATTAATGAACTAGTAGATCTAAGACATATCCGTTTATCTACACAACGTGTATATAATATCCCTTCATTGCAAATGAATTACCAAACACAACTCACTCTTTCCTTGTCAGTTTTCTCCCATCAAGTACACCTCTTCCTTTCTTTTCTTTTTATGTAAGTAAGAATATCCAGAGAAACTTTCCCTCGTCTTCCTTAGTGTGATACGATGGAGATTCTTTCAAATCATTTCAACTTAATTTCATTCTTGCTTTTCTTATTCCTTCTCTTTATTGTCATTAGAAAATGGATAAGTCCAACAACTAGGAGTAAGCAAAGATTGCCACCAGGTCCGTGGAAATTGCCTATTATTGGTAGCCTACATCATTTTATCGGAGCAATTCTTCCACATCATGCTCTTAGAAATTTATCCAAAAAATATGGGCCTTTAATGCACTTGCAGTTGGGGGAAATTCATGCAGTTGTAATATCATCTCCTCACATAGCAAAACAAGTTCTAAAAGCTCATGATCTTTCCTTTGCAGCTAGGCCAAGTGTTATGGCCTCTGATATAGTCTTCTACAATCAGAAGGACATTGTATTTGCAAAATATGGCGATTTCTGGAAACATATGCGTAGAATATGTACTTCAGAACTCCTGTCCAAAGGCGGTTAAGTCATTTAGTTTAATTCGACAAGAAGAAGTACACAATCTTGTTTCATCAATTCGTTCCATGCCAAATAATAGTGTGATCAATATGACTGAAAAAGTTTATCATCTTATTAGCTCAGTGATTAGTAGGTCAGCTTTTGGAAAAATATGTGGAGATAAAGATGATTTCCTAATGATTATGAGGGAGGTCCTATCCTTAGCTGATGGTTTTGATGTGGCTGATTTATTTCCTTCTTGGAAATTACTTCACAAAATATCTAGAATGAGGTACAGATTGATGAATGCTCATCGTAAGCTTGATCTAATATTGGAGGAAATTATTAATAATCACAAAGAGAAATATCAAGCACATGGAGAAAAGGGTAATAGTGAGTTTGGGCGTGAAGATCTGATTGACGTTTTACTCAAAGTTGTGGAGAATGATGGACTTCAGTTTCCAATGACAAACGACAACATCAAAGCAGTCATTATCGTAAGTTCCATCTCATGAGTCATGATTACTATGGCTTTTCTGATTGTATACCCCATAAACTCTCTTTAAATCCAATGAACCAAACATCTACCATCTAACAACTAAAGTATATCAAACTAAAGTATCATGTCATTATTTAGTCCTCGTTTTATAATTAAGCCGTCATTATAACTTCTGATAACTTGTTACCCGACCGGACAAGCCCTTAGATTCTTGTTCATGTTTACGTATATGCTTATCGAATATGAAAAATGACATCATATATATCATGAGTTTATGTGATAGTCTTTATTAATACTTACTTAATTAGGAGAAAAAGATGACTATCCTACCATCCCTCATTTAGTTGATAGCAAGGACAATTTGGGTATCTTAGATATATCTTGCTATCTTGCGTGTTAAAGCTCTTCATTTTTTTCTTAAACTTCATCTAATAACATTACAAAAGATGGGATGTATCATGTATTAAAGATTTCTTAAGTTCCTATATAGCCAAAGGAACAGTTTTTGTTAGTACGATTATTTGGCAAAATGATTGTTCTCTAATAGTTTAATTTCACTGATGTGTTAGGACATGTTCTCGGGGGGGACTGAAACTGTATCAACAACAATTCAATGGGCATTGTCAGAAATGATGAAGCACCCAAATGTCATGGTGAAAGCACAGGAAGAAGTTAGATGGACCTGTAGAGGAAAGAAAGATTTGGATGAAAATGATCTTGAAAAGTTGAAGTATCTGAAGTTAGTGATTAAAGAAACACTACGGTTACACCTTCCAACTCCACTTTTAGGCCTTAGAGAATGCGCAAAAGAAACAAAAATTGATGGATACACTATTCCTTTTGGAGCCAAAGTGATTGTTAATGGTTGGGCTATTGCAAGAGATCCTGAAAGTTGGGATGACCCTGAAAATTTTGTGCCAGAGAGATTTGAAAATAGTTCTGTGGACCTTTATGGAAATTGTTGAACCCCAAAAATTACCTTTTCTTTAAGAAAAGGATAGGTTTCGGGTATAATGTTCAACAATATGGGACTCCAAAGGGCTTTCTTTTGGAGTCGCCACCTAATTTAGGAGAATTAGGAACCAATTAATTAAATAGTGCGTGCAAGCACTCCGTTTTAAGGAAGTGGTCTATTTCAGAGATTCTAAGTAAGAGGTTCAATTATTTTCGAAAGAAGGTTTCAATTTGAAAGCACTTTCGAAAATCCGTAAAATTACGGTTAATCCTTCGGTTTTCACAAAATAGCTCAAAATGCAACTTTCAAAAATTAATCTAAAAGTCTTAAAATTGATGCCAAAATTCTAAAATTACATTAAATTATGCTTTAAAGGGATAGGGATTTAAATGAACTTAGACTTGAAAAAGTTGCAACTTTTTGCTAACATAGAAAATCTAATTAATTGGAAAGAAGTTGCATTTTATTGGATTTTGTTAGAAAATCTAATTAATTGGAAAGAAGTTGCAATTTATTGAATTTTAAAATCAAGTTATTTGCTTAATCATTTTCGGATTCAATTGCACGCGCTATTTAACTAAAGGGTTCACAATTCATAAATAAGATAGAGATTCTAAAGAAATAAACTATTCACAAAATAACTCAATAACTGACTAATCATTCATTCATAAACAATCAAACAAATTATTCAATAACAATTAATTATCTACGGGGAATTCCTAAAGACATGCAATTTCTAAGGATGGGAAAAGAGGAAGTTTAGAAGAAGAACCCGAAAATTGGCAAACTCATGGGAGCCTTGAATTTTATTTTTTATACATTATGCCCATGAGTCTAAACATCACATGACTCAACAAAGCATTTTTTAACATTTTCTTAGATTTTCGCTTTCTTGAAAGCTTGAGCCTGACTTGAACCCAACGGCTCCAATGCAATGCAAGCAATCCCCAATTGAGTTTTGACCAACTCGTACCCAAGTGTTCGTGCCAAAATATACCTCGCAAAACAAACAAATAAAATTGGATTAGTACGATAATAAAGTGTAATAACTAATGGAAATAAAATAATAATACTAAAGTAATAAAGTAATAATAATAAATAATAAAAAATATATAATAATAATAATAATAATAAAATATATATAATAATAACAATAGAATAATAATAATAATAATAATAATAATAATAATAAAAGGGGTTTGTGTTTTGCAAAATTTAGGCTCAGATTTGTATGGCGCGTCATGTAGAGGCTCGGGATTTGGTACGGTTGCAAACACGGAGCCCGGGCCGTGTTGCCATCCAAGTACCAAACCCACAACTCTATTCGGCTTGCTTTGCATTAATTTCATACTTTCATCATCGCCTTTTGCTTTAGGGACACGGGAACGGGACGGATCAAGTGTAATATCATGTTCAAAATCCGTCAATTCATTATCCGTCAATTCCTTGTGTAGGCCTCAATACGCGTATATGTATTTTTTCATCGGCCTTAAGAGGTGCAACATCCGTCAATTCAATGGATATCCGTCAATTCGTTGTACAGGACTCGAATTAAGAAATATTTCATAGGCCAGTAGCAAGCGTAGTATCTGTCCAAATCCATCCAATGTTTCGTAATGGATAAAACTTATTCAAAATGAATCCCTAATGAAACAGGTCAAAAGCATCAGGATATCAAGTCCAGAAAACAAACAAGGACAAGAAACGGGCACATTGGTAACACAATCTCCCGGTGAAAATCCAGGCTTACTAAAGCAGACCGGAGCACAACAACGAATAGAGGGAGAGGAGCGACTGCCCAAGAGCATCACTACCACTCCACCCTCTTTCAAATTCAGTACCAATCAACCAGGAACGGATCAAAGGCACCACAGCTGTGAAGAACAATCAGACAAACTGTTCTTTTTCCATGTGAGTTGCAGAACAGTTATGCAGCTTTGGAATCACCACCAACCATTGTACTAATCCTCTAACAGCGACGAAACAAATAAACAGGCCAGGGTATCTCAATCAGTGCTTCACGAATCTTCATCTAGGACGAAGGAGAATAAGCCCGAGTTTCATGGACTGCTCTCTAAAGCTTCCGATTCTGGTGTATGACCGTGCTCACGAATTCGAGAAGTTAAAGAATTCAATCCAACATAAATAAGGTTCCCTTCAGGATGAGATTTATCAGCAGTAATAAATAGATGGACGCCATTATTAAGTTCAATCCAGCTGCAACCAGGTGTCTTCCTAACATTTTGCAGACTCATTGCATCTCTTACCTCTAATACCTCTTCATAGCGACCAGAACATATACATTTGATAATATGACATAACTTCCGCAACGCTCAGGTTCAAGTTCAAGACCATCAAATAGTTGTCATAGAAGTTGGGGCTCAGATTTGAGGTACATAAACATGCAAAGAGAATGTCGACACACACCATGGCTGCAGACACTGGTTTGCAATATGATACCATACCAGGTCGCCCCGCCAAGATATGGGTCTGTTCTTTATCAAAGTACTGAGTAAAGATAATCCAGAAAGAAAGAAGCAATCATCATCACAGCTCCATCATTTTCCAAAATTTCGCCAGAAAGCACTAAAAATAAGCCAATCAAAACATCCTCTTTGTTGTACGCTTTTGGTGTTAATTTGCGTGGAAATGCAGCCAAGCAAGAACAAAGTATAGTAGTAGCATATAGATACAGAAACATACACATAAAAGGGCTGTTGACTAGAACAAATAAGAAATCATTGCCATTACCGGAGCTGGGCAACCACCCTGCAAAAGAATCCCATTTTCTCCGATTGCATCATTCGTTTGAGCTAAAAATGAATATGGTTTCCATTTGAGGCTCAGATCTATAAAATATGGGAGCAAAGAGAAAGCGATAACGCCATGGCTGCAAATAGAACCCGATTGAAGCTATTCAGGTTTGCCCCGCCAAGATACGAGTCGGTTTTCTCAGATGCCCCTAGCATTAGCCCAGATTAGCATTATCATCACTGCCTCGATCTCCTTTTACCCGTGTCTTAGACCTGAATGTGTTGGGGGGTGGTTTTGCACTGATAGTGTGTGTATAGGGTGTGTTTTGAGAAGATGAGGGAGTCGATGATGGTCTATATGGGTGAGGGGCTGATAGATTCCTCCAAAATGGGTGTGGAGTGAGGCTGATTTTGTATGGTGGGGAAGATGAATTGATCTTGTGAGGGAGAGAAAAAAAAATGAGGGGCTGCGGCTGCCTTCCCAGAAGTGTGTCTAGGGTTCTGTTTTGTATAAGGGAAGATCTAAAATGGGTATGGGCTTTTTGTGTGTGGGCTTTTAAAAATGATCATAAATTGAAATTTAAAACGGATTTAGCCCTTTAATTAAATTAAACAGATAATTATATAATATGCTGCAAATGAAGGGATAACTTGCAATTTTGGCCATTTTCATTTAAAGTTAGCTATTTATTTGCAATCTTCAGAATTAAACTTAATTTTTAAATTATTATACTTTCTATTAAAATCCGGGACAAAAATGGGTGTCAACAGCTGCCCCTCTTTACCCGGAAAGGATGAAAGAGTTTCCAGGGTAAAGAAGTTGACGTGAAACCCAATTTTGTCACGGTAAAGCCAAGACTCTGATTCCTGGGATCAAAATGCGAGGCTTATGGACATGGCCGAACTTTGGCTTCCGAGTTGCCTACATATCTCGGGCTAAAAGAGAATCAGGCCAGATGTAGTTCGACGCGATTTGAAAATCAAAGACGAGACAGTGACGACTACTCAAGCGCGGGAAAAGAGGCTTGTAATCGCCCAAGTTATGAAAATGTGGTCGACGACACACCCATAAAGAGGGGTTTACATGGACATAGCTTCCACCGCATCTCGATAAGTGAGCCATCTTGTCTTCAATTTCAAACCTCAGACTCAGGGTTAACAAGAGACTTACCTCTAGGGTGGATGACTTATGCGGGTGCGATTCCTTAGGCTTTCGTTGACGAGTCCAGCTCATATCAATGATTGCCCCGGTTCATTGCTAAGCAAAGCTCCATTTTATTCTCCAAACGCTGCTGCGGTGCTGCTAAAAATCCTGTAACAATCTCAACAAACGGTAAACGAGCAACTGCTAATAAACTGTAATAATTGGAATAAGAAATAAATAAAGTGATAACAAAATTGTAAATACGGGTGGTGATATCATCCAAAGTTCTTCCTTCGATCAACTGACAAGATACTCCGCCCGGAGAACCTCTAAGCTGATCCTTATTCTGAAACAGTAAAGCAAAATAATAAGTAAAGTGAGAACGAATTGTAAAATGCCAATATTGCAAGACAACCGACATCGCGAAGCACTCCGAAAGTGGTGCTCCAGCCGACTTGTCTAATCTACATCCTACGCCAATAGTGCAAGACAACCGACATCGCGAAACACTCCGAAAGCGGTGTTCCAGCCGACTTGTCTAATCTATATCCTACGCAGGCAACATAACGTTCATTTATAAGGCGAACGAGCCCAAAACATTCAATTGTAAGGCGAATTAGCCCAAAACGTTCAATTCTAAGGCGAACGAGCCCAAAACGTTCAATCATAGGTGAACGAGCCTAAATTTGATAGCAGCCTGCAAAACAAAGTTGCAAATTGGATTAATTAAGGTAAGATAATGCAAAACAAATAAGCAAAGTTGGGTCTTGATGTCATCCAAAGTTCTTCCTTCGATCAACTGACAGGATACTCCGCCCGGAAAACCTCTAAGCTGATCCTTATTCTGAAACAGTAAAGCAAGACAATAAGTGAAGTGAGAACGAATTGTAAAATGCAAGGCTTTCATAAAAATAAGTCGACTAACGAGACATAATATCTCAAGTCGACTTGGCTAATCTATATCCTACGCCAATATTGCAAGGCAACCGACATCGCGAAACACTCCGAAAGCGGTGTTCCAGCCGACTTGTCTTAAACTATCACTAAATGCCAATATTGCAAGACAACCGACATCGCGAAACACTCCGAAAGCAGTGTTCCAGCCGACTTGTCTTAGACTATCATCTATGCAAGTTTCAGAATAATGTTTATTTTGAAATAAGGATCATAAAGATAGAAATGCCGCCTGTTCGGCAACAAACCATGATAAGCATAGTGCTTTAATTGATGAAGAGGCAGTTTACAACGCAATCTTGTATTGTGTTTCAATCGCTTGACAAAACAAATGAAGCGCCCGGCCTTGAAGCATCCAGTGTCTCAATGCAACTTGAAAGAAACCTGCATATCCTATTTGTGGGTGGAAGAACCCAAGATATCCTATTTGTGGGTGGAAGGACCCAATATATCCTATTTGTGGGTGGAAGAACCCAAATATCCTATTTGTGGGTGGAAGGACCCGAATATCCTATTTGTGGGTGGAAGGACCCGATATATCCTATTTGTGGGTGGAAGAACCCCGATATCCTATTTGTGGGTGGAAGAACCCGAATATCCTATTTGTGGGTGGATAAACCCAAATATCCTATTTGTGGGTGGAAGGACCCGAATATCCTATTTGTGGGTGGAAGGACCCGATATATCCTATTTGTGGGTGGAAGAACCCCGATATCCTATTTGTGGGTGGAAGAACCCGAATATCCTATTTGTGGGTGGATAAACCCTGAATCTTGCAAAATCTGAAATCGTCTGGTGGTCAACCTGAAAGAATAAAGCAAGGCGTTAATTTCAAAGCAAGTCTGAAGACATAATTCAAAGCAAGTGCAAAGCAAAGTAATGCGGGAATGTAGAGCAATGGGAGAGCCATTTGGTGAATCAATAGGCGAGATAGTCCAACAAAGGGGATCTTCGTAGCCGATGGTCAACCTGAAAGAGTATAGCAAGGTATTAGTTTTAAAGCAAGTGTGAAGACATAATTCGAAGTAAGTGCAAAGCAAAGTAACGCAGAGATGTAGTCAGTGCGATAGCCATTGATAAATCAATTGGCGAGACAATCCGGCAAGGATGGCCTTGTGCGGATTATACTATTTGGCTTAGTTTTGAAAACACAAAACAAGCCTCGGCTTTGTCGCCTATTAGGAATGACAGTCATAGGGGTAGAAATGCCGCCTGTTCGGCAATAACTCATGATCGAGTCTCCAGTTGTCTATGGTAGGATTCATAACAATAGCGCCTTCGATTGTCTACGATAGGCTTCATATAAGGCCTCCAATTGTTTATGGAAGGCTTTAAATGATAATGACGTCTTCGATTGTTTACGATAGACTTCATAATGAGGCTCCGATTGTTTACGGTAGGCTCCATAACAATAGCGCCTTCGATTGTCTACGATAGGCTTCATAAAAAGGCCTCCAATTGTTTATGGAAGGCTTTAAATGATAATGACGTCTTCGATTGTTTACGATAGACTTGATGAAGAACCACGCCTCCGATTGTCTACGGTAGACTTGGTAAATGTGATGTCTCCGATTGTTTATGGTAGACTTCATAATAGGGCCTCCAATTGTCTATAGTAGGCTTCAAATGATAAGGCCTTCGATTGTCTACGATAGGCTTCAATAATAATGTCTCCAATTGTATACGATAAATCCGATATAAAAGGTCATTGGAATAAAACCACCAATTGTATATGATTGATCCAATATAAGAAAGCCATTGGAATAATAATATAAGAAGGTCATTGGAATAATACCACCGATTGTGTACGATGATTCCAATATTGAAAGCCATTGAAATAATACCACCGATTGTGTACGATGATTCCAATATAAGAAGGCCATTGGAATAATTCTATCGATTGAACACGATAGATCTAAAGTAGAAAGCCCTTGAAATAATACCATCGTTTGTGTACGATGGATCCAATATAAAAGCCATTGGAATAATGCCACCGATTGTTTACGATGGATCCAATACTGAAAGTCATGGTCTTCGATAATAGCATCCTTGATGGTTTGCGGTACCAATACTACTTCGATCAATAGTCTATGATAAAGTTTGGCAACAATTTTGCCAAAATAATATCACCGGTTGTCAACGGTAAATAATGACAATAAAGTGACATTTTCGGTTATCACCAATAGGCTTGATGTTGGTACCTGTAAAATAAATGGTAGGATAGCCTGCAAAATAAAGTTTTCATTAAATTCATATGGACAAGAAAATGTCAAAGTTAAAGGAGATATAAAGTAAGAGTTTAAGCCGTCCGGCTTATATTTGGTGAAGCCATAAGGAGTTGAGTGTTGTCCTTGGGCAACACTGGAGTTAATGCTTAATTCCTGCAAAGTGTAAAGTAAAGTTGTCAAAGCAATGAATTTTGATTAAGCAAGGGTAGAAATAGAGAGAAATAAAATCGTTTCGCGTATGCGATGAATCAAATAACGCTTCTAATCTCGGTCGGTTATTTTGGCAACATTGTCCACTGTGTATGACAAAATATCTCCGAGGAATTGATGGTTGCTAGTTTCCTCATCTTGTTGCTTTGAAAATTCCTGCACTCAAAGAAAAATCATTAGTTTTGGGAGGGAGGGGGAAGCGTTTGATTTGTGCAGACTTCATCCTGATCTTGCTGCTTCTGCCGCTTCCTCGTCTTCATTTGACTTGGACTTGCAAATTGCTTTCAGAAACTTGGCTCATGAACTCAAATAGCATAGACTTTGAAAAATAGAGGCAAGATAAAATGTTTTAATGCAATATAGCGAGTGAAATAAGCATGCAAATGAAGTCAAAGATGCATTTTGAAAATTTTGCCTTGACTTAAACTTGTAACATATTTTAAAACAAACTGAACGTCCTTTGCCTTGAACTTTGCACTGTTTGCTTAACCAATTTCAAAATTCTTGCCAACTCAACTTTAATACTCAACGCCGCTTCTTGCAAAATTCTGCCCCAGTTATAATCTTCCGCATCCCCAACTCGTTTTGCAAAAATTGCCCCAGTTGTCCTTCTTAGGGGAAAATGGAAACTTAAATGCTAAAGGGTCGAGCCCGATGTGGGAGCCTACGTATCCCTCCTTGGGAATCAGACCGTGCGTAGTTCTGCATCACCGCTTCAACGCCATATTCCAATCAAATAAAAACTGCCCCAGTTGAAGTTCTAACAAATAGTGCGATATCCAAAGAGCGCAGACAATAACTTTCAGTGCATCATTTTCAAATTGTTCAGTTGTTTTGCCATACATTACAAGCAAAGCTTTGGCAAGTTTACCAATTTTAATTTTGAAACAGAAACGAATGCAAGCGTAAATAATATAATAAGGACGTGATGCATTTTATTCAACTTTCATAAATTCAAAATGAGTTGATTCAGATTAACATAAACTTTTTAAAGTACAATGCAATTCAGGGCCTCAATCTGAATTAAAATTGAAAATAATGCTACTAAGTTCAATCACCAAGTTCTTTCAAGCAATGCCATTAGCTTCTGGTACTGCATTGTTCACGAGCCAGAGTGTCTATCATCAATCAGATCTCAAACCTTTGCGTAGTGAATGGTCAGCCACTTCACAGATCCAACATTTGGTAAAGAAATAAACAAAACAAAAGAAACATCTCAAAGGGTAACTAAGATAGTTTGCATGTCATTCATAGGATTGCATACAAGCAAGCAACACTTAGTATTAACGCATTTTGGGCAAACAAAGCAAGGCAAGCAATTAACATGTGACAATCACAAGCAGTTGAGCACAAATAAATATGCAAACGCGTCCTACCCTGTAAGGTGCCTCTTTATGCCAGAGGTAGGCCTAATCGTCAAGTTGCACGCACATGTGGTTATTATAACGACGCAAGCCGTTTGTCAATACAACATCTGAGATAAAAATAAATCGACATAATTTTCAACTTCTAAAATTTGACATGGCAAATGGTTTGGGATTCGTTGTAATATCCACACGATCACATAATATGCAATGTCGTTGGGATTCATTACCCGTCGACAAAGGGCGGTTTCTTAATTCTTGGAAACGGTATCAAGGACCGGGTCCAAACTAAGGTGTATATGCATGCATGTTCCTAAAGGAAACTCTAGAGTGGTTTACTAAACACAAGGCTGTTTTGAGTGGCAAGCGGTCACGCGGTAGTAAAACTATCCGCTCACCCCGCAGGTACGCGCACTCTTTCTTAAAAGGTTTTTTGTGAGTTGCGGGTGTATATGCATACACCTCGCGGGTATAAGTAACCATGAAGAAGCTCCCAGGAGTGGGGGAAATATGAACGGAATGCCAGTTTATATGTGCACAAATAAAGTGTAGTGACATGCTTTCAGTGACAAACAATTGCAAATAATCAAATTAACTAATCATGCTATTTAATTAAATTAACTAATCATGCTATTTTTGCAAATAATAATAATAAACAAATAAAGAGTTATCTTGTGAAAACCTTGCGGTTAGAACCTTAAGGTAGTCCCCAGCGGAGTCGCCACGCTGTTGAACCCCAAAAATTACCTTTTCTTTAAGAAAAGGATAGGTTTCGGGTATAATGTTCAACAATATGGGACTCCAAAGGGCTTTCTTTTGGAGTCGCCACCTAATTTAGGAGAATTAGGAACCAATTAATTAAATAGTGCGTGCAAGCACTCCGTTTTAAGGAAGTGGTCTATTTCAGAGATTCTAAGTAAGAGGTTCAATTATTTTCGAAAGAAGGTTTCAATTTGAAAGCACTTTCGAAAATCCGTAAAATTACGGTTAATCCTTCGGTTTTCACAAAATAGCTCAAAATGCAACTTTCAAAAATTAATCTAAAAGTCTTAAAATTGATGCCAAAATTCTAAAATTACATTAAATTATGCTTTAAAGGGATAGGGATTTAAATGAACTTAGACTTGAAAAAGTTGTAACTTTTTGCTAACATAGAAAATCTAATTAATTGGAAAGAAGTTGCATTTTATTGGATTTTGTTAGAAAATCTAATTAATTGGAAAGAAGTTGCAATTTATTGAATTTTAAAATCAAGTTATTTGCTTAATCATTTTCGGATTCAATTGCACGCGCTATTTAACTAAAGGGTTCACAATTCATAAATAAGATAGAGATTCTAAAGAAATAAACTATTCACAAAATAACTCAATAACTGACTAATCATTCATTCATAAACAATCAAACAAATTATTCAATAACAATTAATTATCTACGGGGAATTCCTAAAGACATGCAATTTCTAAGGATGGGAAAAGAGGAAGTTTAGAAGAAGAACCCGAAAATTGGCAAACTCATGGGAGCCTTGAATTTTATTTTTTATACATTATGCCCATGAGTCTAAACATCACATGACTCAACAAAGCATTTTTTAACATTTTCTTAGATTTTCGCTTTCTTGAAAGCTTGAGCCTGACTTGAACCCAACGGCTCCAATGCAATGCAAGCAATCCCCAATTGAGTTTTGACCAACTCGTACCCAAGTGTTCGTGCCAAAATATACCTCGCAAAACAAACAAATAAAATTGGATTAGTACGATAATAAAGTGTAATAACTAATGGAAATAAAATAATAATACTAAAGTAATAAAGTAATAATAATAAATAATAAAAAATATATAATAATAATAATAATAATAAAATATATATAATAATAACAATAGAATAATAATAATAATAATAATAATAATAATAATAATAATAATAATAATAATAATAAAAGGGGTTTGTGTTTTGCAAAATTTAGGCTCAGATTTGTATGGCGCGTCATGTAGAGGCTCGGGATTTGGTACGGTTGCAAACACGGAGCCCGGGCCGTGTTGCCATCCAAGTACCAAACCCACAACTCTATTCGGCTTGCTTTGCATTAATTTCATACTTTCATCATCGCCTTTTGCTTTAGGGACACGGGAACGGGACGGATCAAGTGTAATATCATGTTCAAAATCCGTCAATTCATTATCCGTCAATTCCTTGTGTAGGCCTCAATACGCGTATATGTATTTTTTCATCGGCCTTAAGAGGTGCAACATCCGTCAATTCAATGGATATCCGTCAATTCGTTGTACAGGACTCGAATTAAGAAATATTTCATAGGCCAGTAGCAAGCGTAGTATCTGTCCAAATCCATCCAATGTTTCGTAATGGATAAAACTTATTCAAAATGAATCCCTAATGAAACAGGTCAAAAGCATCAGGATATCAAGTCCAGAAAACAAACAAGGACAAGAAACGGGCACATTGGTAACACAATCTCCCGGTGAAAATCCAGGCTTACTAAAGCAGACCGGAGCACAACAACGAATAGAGGGAGAGGAGCGACTGCCCAAGAGCATCACTACCACTCCACCCTCTTTCAAATTCAGTACCAATCAACCAGGAACGGATCAAAGGCACCACAGCTGTGAAGAACAATCAGACAAACTATTCTTTTTCCATGTGAGTTGCAGAACAGTTATGCAGCTTTGGAATTCACCACCAACCATTGTACTAATCCTCTAACAGCGACGAAACAAATAAACAGGCCAGGGTATCTCAATCAGTGCTTCACGAATCTTCATCTAGGACGAAGGAGAATAAGCCCGAGTTTCATGGACTGCTCTCTAAAGCTTCCGATTCTGGTGTATGACCGTGCTCACGAATTCGAGAAGTTAAAGAATTCAATCCAACATAAATAAGGTTCCCTTCAGGATGAGATTTATCAGCAGTAATAAACAGATGGACGCCATTATTAAGTTCAATCCAGCTGCAACCAGGTGTCTTCCTAACATTTTGCAGACTCATTGCATCTCTTACCTCTAATACCTCTTCATAGCGACCAGAACATATACATTTGATAATATGACATAACTTCCGCAACGCTCAGGTTCAAGTTCAAGACCATCAAATAGTTGTCATAGAAGTTGGGGCTCAGATTTGAGGTACATAAACATGCAAAGAGAATGTCGACACACACCATGGCTGCAGACACTGGTTTGCAATATGATACCATACCAGGTCGCCCCGCCAAGATATGGGTCTGTTCTTTATCAAAGTACTGAGTAAAGATAATCCAGAAAGAAAGAAGCAATCATCATCACAGCTCCATCATTTTCCAAAATTTCGCCAGAAAGCACTAAAAATAAGCCAATCAAAACATCCTCTTTGTTGTACGCTTTTGGTGTTAATTTGCGTGGAAATGCAGCCAAGCAAGAACAAAGTATAGTAGTAGCATATAGATACAGAAACATACACATAAAAGGGCTGTTGACTAGAACAAATAAGAAATCATTGCCATTACCGGAGCTGGGCAACCACCCTGCAAAAGAATCCCATTTTCTCCGATTGCATCATTCGTTTGAGCTAAAAATGAATATGGTTTCCATTTGAGGCTCAGATCTATAAAATATGGGAGCAAAGAGAAAGCGATAACGCCATGGCTGCAAATAGAACCCGATTGAAGCTATTCAGGTTTGCCCCGCCAAGATACGAGTCGGTTTTCTCAGATGCCCCTAGCATTAGCCCAGATTAGCATTATCATCACTGCCTCGATCTCCTTTTACCCGTGTCTTAGACCTGAATGTGTTGGGGGGTGGTTTTGCACTGATAGTGTGTGTATAGGGTGTGTTTTGAGAAGATGAGGGAGTCGATGATGGTCTATATGGGTGAGGGGCTGATAGATTCCTCCAAAATGGGTGTGGAGTGAGGCTGATTTTGTATGGTGGGGAAGATGAATTGATCTTGTGAGGGAGAGAAAAAAAAATGAGGGGCTGCGGCTGCCTTCCCAGAAGTGTGTCTAGGGTTCTGTTTTGTATAAGGGAAGATCTAAAATGGGTATGGGCTTTTTGTGTGTGGGCTTTTAAAAATGATCATAAATTGAAATTTAAAACGGATTTAGCCCTTTAATTAAATTAAACAGATAATTATATAATATGCTGCAAATGAAGGGATAACTTGTAATTTTGGCCATTTTCATTTAAAGTTAGCTATTTATTTGCAATCTTCAGAATTAAACTTAATTTTTAAATTATTATACTTTCTATTAAAATCCAGGACAAAAATGGGTGTCAACAGAAATCACTTCCAATATATTCCATTTGGTGCAGGAAGCAGGATATGTCCAGGAATACATTTTGGTTTAGCTAATGTTGAGTATCCTTTAGCACAGTTGCTTTATCACTTTGATTGGAAACTTCCTTATGATTTACAACCTGAGGATCTAGATATGACTGAAACACCTGGGATATCTGCAACTAGAAAAATCCCTCTTCACTTGATTGCCATCCCACAAGTCTCACAATATATTGGCACAAGGCATCATTAGCATACTTCTATAATGCTCTGTTTCCTTTATAGACTCTGCAAAATCCTATATCATCTTTGAAAATGTATCCCCTGTGAAAAAGCAATAAGTTATTTCCTCATATGTAGATTGCTGAATGAGTATGGCTATAGCAAATGAGGTACTAATCCATATATTACTAATCAATGCATTACATACCAATCATATAATATGATTTATATATAAGTTGTCTTCAAATCAAACGATCCCTTAGAGTTTCAAGTCGTGGGATAAATTTAGTTATTTGGATTTGTTTCTCCTCTGTTACAAGTAGCTTGCTATTGTGCTAGAAGTATATAACTCTAAATTATTTCTTCTGATTAATAATCTTTCAATGTCCATCATTGATCAGTTTACTCCAAAATAAAAATTATAAATGTAGCATTGCTAAAGAAAGAGTAAGGTATTTACTTGATCAGAAATTGTTAGATGTGTATTTTCTTTCATAATTCAAGCTATTGCTGGTTGACTCTCTATATAGTTAATTGTTAGGATAAAGCATGTACTATGAGACACAACCTTGTACATTGTCGGTTACGCTACACGCCTACAATACTATACATATACAACTACGAATTCTCAACTATGAATGTGAAGATTGTGATTAATACTTAACAATGCAAAACTATAATTCCATGGTTATTTCATTATCATAAAATGTCTTACCAGCAAATACTAAATGGAAAAGCTAAACCCTAATGTTTGTTATAGTTGCCTGCCAAGTATCATGGAGAAACTTAGGTAAATAGCTACAGTTACCATAAAACTCATAACTAAGTACTCCATCCGTCCCAAAATGAGTGTCTGAGTTTGACAATGTGGAGATTAAGAAAATAGAGAAGATTTTGAATCCTGTGATTTAAAATTAGAGTTGTGTGTAATGTGGGCTAGTATATTTAAATCTTGTGGTCCAAAATAAATTTTGGAATTAAAGAGTTACCAAATATAAAAAGAAGCACTCTTTTTGGGACAAACTAAAAAGGAAAGATAGACATTCATTTTGGGAAGGAGGGAGTAGTAGTATAAGTTTTTATCGTGTTTGAATTAGTGCGACTAATTTGATTTCAATCAACCCACTACCCTATATATTTATAATATCTGTAAAAAATTATGAATAACCTCATCACAAATTTTGAAGTATCGGCCAAAGTTTTCACAGCTGAATTTGCAATTTTTGGGACCATTGTTCAAAACTTATAAGCAAGTATTTCAAATTCAACGAAATTTATACATTTTTTTTGTGAATTGAGCACTTTATGGCATGGTCTTGATTTGCTGAGCACTCTTTTCATGGTTTTGAATTTTTTAATATTTTTAAAGATACTACCACTTATATACCTTAAGCACTTTTCTATAATTATTTGACAATTCTTCTTTCACACTTTATCTATCTAGAAACCCCATCTCCCATTTGTCCTTTTTCTCCCACCATGGCTCCGCCGTCGACCGCCGTCGAATATTGCCAAAATTACATCCCTAACTTCGTCTTGGCCTCCTCTTTCCATTTCTATCATAGGTTTTTCGAAAATCATACTAAATTAGCGTAGACCTGAGTTTAAAGATTCGTCGGAACCTAACTCCGGCGACGTTCAATTTTCTCCGGCCAAACCACACTGTTTTGGCCTCAAATGCATCATCAAGTGTACATGCATATGAAAATTGAGTTAGAGTAGTAATTAAGCATTATAAGTAGTTATTTTTGTAATTGCAGAATGAGTACAACGAAGGAGTAGACACATCAGCCACCGTTTGTATATAGTTTTTGAGGACATTTTTTTAAAGTTTTTGAGAGAAAAACTGTTTGTTTATGCTACTTCATCAAAACTTCTCCCAAAAAATTTCAAAAACTCAAAAAGTGCTCAAAGGCTGTTTTTGGGCAGGTTTTGGGAAATTTGAAAAACTACTCACAAAATTTCAATTATTTTTTCAAGTAAATTCTATGTCCAAACACAACTTCAAATTCCAAAAATTATTTTTCAACTCAACTCCAAAACTCAAATTCCCAAGTTTCAACCAAATCTATGTCCAAACGCTAGCTAGAATTCATAAGTTCCAAAGATATAGAGTCCCATAGAAGGAAGAGGATGAATCCTTTAAACATGCTTGAAGATCAAGATCTAAAGGTGTTGCTACTCTATTTACCTTCACAAGTTGTACTTCCTGAATTTTTTGAGAGAGACTCGCAAGAGGAAATTGTTTAGAGTCAAGTGACTTAACAATTTTGCCCCGATTCTCAAAGAGTTGTGCATATTTTTCTCATATGCAAAACTAGCTTCCAGTGGCTAGGCAAGGGCCTTCACTCCTCGTAGAGTTCTTACCATTTGAGTCTAAAATGGTTTTACTGGAATAATAAAGGCTACATGAGTTTAGATGTATAATAGATTGGCAATACAAAAATTAGATGTGCAGATTAATTTGTAAAAATTTCGTGTAGGGGTCTGTTTGGCGCGCGCTTATTGATTTGTAGCCGTCAAAAATAAATTTGCTGAGAAATAGCCATCTTCGGACAAATTCAAAGCCCCAGTATTTATATTGGGAAGCTTTAGTAAACTAACTCCAGTATAAAATACTGGGGCTTTGAAGGGACTGAAGCTTTATATATAAAGTCTCATAACAAAATAATGAGATTTATCCCTTTGATGAGACCTTTGTTATGGGATAAATCCCATTATTTTGTTATGGGATAAATTCACATAACAAAATAATGGGACCTTTCCCATTATTTTGTTATGGGACTTTGTGTAAAACTTCAGTCCCATAACAAAATACTTGGGCTTTGTTTTGTTCAAAACCCCAGTATTTTATTATGGGACTAGTCTGTGGTGTTTTCCAACGCTAATGGAGCTTAAGTGTGCGCGCAAATTTTTGGCTATTCTTCAATGAATTTTGAAACGGTGGATAGTCTCCAATGAGCGCGTCCAAAAATAGCTAGTGATCAAAATTTCTCGATAATTTTTGATTTCATGAGTCGTATGATAGTGATTTCATCTCAGGTCACACTTTTGATTTTCACACGAGTTGTTGCCGGGGCATATTAATCTCCTGCCGCTGTCAGTGGTCATTGCTGGCAGTGGTGATTCTACTGGTGCTGTGATAGTTATGGAGTTAAGAGTTTTCTGGAGATTTCAATTCTAATTTGGATGTAATTCTTAATTAGTAAAACACTGACGGATTTTGGTATTTTTGACTTAATTATGGAAAGTGATGACAATTTGTCTTCAATTCTTTACAAGATATATGTAATATTTGGCTCACTTTGTAAATAAATGATGTCAAATTGGCCTTATTTTATTTTACTTTGGATTTTTATTTGGGCAAAGTGATGACGATTTTGTGTCTTTTTTTAGTAAAATAGACATAATAGTTTGGTTCACTTATAAGTAAATGATGCTGAATTGCCCTTGTTTTATATTTACTTTGGATTTTGTATATGGGCAAAATAATGACGATTTGGTATCATTTTATTGTAAAATGGACATAATAATTTTGCTTAGTTATGAATAAATACGGCCGGATTGTCTTCATTTTATATTTTCATATGTACTTTTATGGATGAATGAAGTGAGAATGATTTGGACTAATTTATTTGTAAAATGTACTTAATATATGGGTCACATTATGAATAAATGATGACGGATTTGGGTAGTTATGTTTTTCTTGAACTTTTGTATTTTCATATGTATTTTTGTGGATGAATGAAGTGAAGACGATTTGAACTCATTTATTTGCAAAATGTACTTAATATTTGGCTCATGACAACGTTGAATACACACTTCGAATTGAGATATGAACGTTCATTGCAATAATAATACCCAACTAGGAGTCGGAGTCGAATCCACAATGAACAATGTGATGCGATTAAGGTAGTGAAGGAACTAAACCAGTTGAACTAAGCCAAACGGGTGTAATAAATTAATGAGTGATGATTCTAACACCTACTAACTACACTAGGAAAGCAAGTAAAGGTGCTCAATGGCATTGTCACAAGCAAGGGAAGACAAGTTCGGAGCCTAAGTTGCAAATATGATACGAGGTTTTGTACTATGGTCGAACCACACATTTAACCCTCTAAACCCGTTAGGTATAGAGAGGGTCTAGCAAGTTAAGTCCATTAGGGTGAATAACGAAGCACATAAAGATCTAGGTCAAAGAATCGAGTAGAAATAGCCCTTTTTAACTACTTCTTTTAGATGGGGTAAGATCGTGATCTAATATAACCCAAATCCTCGCTAGCTCTTATAAACCCACACGTTCAACACCGTTAGGGTGATGAAAGCAAAGTGAGGGTTAGTCTAAGTGTGGCCACACCTTAAACTTGAATATGAAATATGATAAGAACTAGATAAACATTAACCCATTAATATAAAAACCTAGTCATGAGATATATTTCATACAACCATGTCCTCAATAACATCAACAACGCCAAATATATTCAATACAAAGCATGAAAATGAAGAAATAAGCAAAAAGGATTAAGAAATTCTCATTGGGTTGTTTCAAATTTCCATCTCTTTGTATTTTGAATTGAGTTCTTGCTCCCTAAGCTTGATAAATAACTAAAAATATGAAAAATATGTTGAACTAGCGCGCTCATTAAAAAAATTTAAAAATATATATCTAAATAATCATTGATATAACTTTTATAATAATATTCTGAATGTTTATTTTTAGATTATTTTATCTAGGGTATATACTCCGACCATAACTCTATCAATTATTCATTGATATATAGTTGAACCTTTAAGATATTAGTCAATTTATAGTTTATATAGATGCAAATGTACTCTATTAAACTGTAAGACACTCATTTTTATTTAGTATTTCGTAGTTAATTTTGTCAATCGATCCTATACTATTCAATTATTAAAAGGCCTAAGAAAGAAGCATTAAATTATATTATAGTCCGTTGAAACAGTTACATAACTATAATAAGCCGCAAGGCATGAGCGATCAGGTGGTCATCTATATCAGTATTAGTATATAAATTCTGGTAGCTATAAAAAAATTAAGTGGCATATTTTTAGTCAAAGATTCTCTCGTTTGGCCATTTTAATTTCCACCATTTTCCCCTTTATTCATTCTTTTCATTCACAATACAAATAAAAGCCTACAAACAATATGTTAATATATACATTTATAGACCAAGGGTGGAAACTTTAAATACTACAACCGTTATGCAAACAACTGGTACTTGGTTAAACTTTTCAGAAAACCATGTTCATATTTTGCCCCACAAAATTGCAGAACCAACTGAAAATTGTTTTCTAAAATTTTACTATATCGTGCCTCCAGAAAAAGTGATGGGACACATCTCTTTGGCCAAAGATTTTATTTATTTTTTTTGGTTGTTTTGCAGCTTTTACCTTTATATTTATGTTAAAGTTGATTTTGAAAAAAATATATAAGTGATTAAATACATTATAGGATTAAATGAGTTATGCAGACCTTTTCCTAAATGATAGGTTATGAGAAGAATTCCTTTAATTCATTTACTAGGGACTCTTCATTGTCTATAACTTCCAAGCTTTTCAATTCTCCTCTTAAATGTAGGAAATAATTAGACTGGTAATGCTAATTATAAATAGGAGTCTTCATGTTCTCATGGACAGGTAAAAGGGCTATGCATTCAACGCAACGAAGCGAAGAGCTCCAAGTAATATTTCTGTAGTTTGGTTGCCGTTTTATGCAATTTTGTGCAGTTTTATCCGAGTTTTGACAGTTTCATTTATGTATTGCATTAATATGGAAATGGAACAACTTTTTTTCCTCAAAAAGTATTTTTTGGTTCTCAATTGAGCTGAAGACCTGGAGCTGTCAATTGTACAGTTGCATATTGTTATGCAATTTTGTTTTCGGCTCTCGATTGATTTTCCCAGCGTTTCAATCGTTTCAACTTCTTTTAAAGCTAAAACAGCCGAACAAGGAAAAAGATTAAATAAACGCTAATCCTAATAGTTGTTTATTATTCACTCATATGTTGAACTCTCTTAGATGCTTTTAGATGAAATTCATTAGTGCTAGGTCCTCTCCTTCCGTTGTCTCGTTTACAGCCGAAAAAGGAAGGCAAATCATCCCCTTCTACTATCATAAAAGCTAAAAAAGGAAAGGGGAGATCTCGGGTGAATTTGCTCGAATCCGAAGCAATCAAAGGAAAATCAAGATGTTCACACACACGATTACCAAGAGCAAGCTTTTGCGGGCAAGATGAACAAAAAGCCTAGGCCAAAACTCCACTCTTCCCCTAATTATATCTTCCCACTTAACCAAAGAACAAGAAGATCACTTAGTAGGAGCGGTGAGAAGAAGAATTAAAGCGATTGGGTGGACTCTCGCAGACATAAGAGGGATTGACCCGGGACTATGCACTCATAAGATTCTCCTTGAAGAGGGATGTAAACCAATGGTGGAACATCAAATGAGGTTGAATCCTCCAATGCAAGAAGTTGTCAAAAAAGAAATCATTAAATGGTTGGATGCGGGGGTGATTGTTCCACTCTCTGATAGTGAATGGGTTTTACCCGTTCAATGTGTGCCCAAATAAGAAGGGATAACGATAGTTCACAATGAAAAAGGTGAAGCTATATCAACTTAAACTGTGACCGGTTGGCGAGTGTGCATGGACTACCGTAAGCTCAACAATGCAACAAGAAAAGATCATTTCCCCTGCTTTTGATGAATGGTTACAGCCTACAGGTTCTAGAATAGCTGAGAAGCATATTTTTTTATTCTGACAAATGATGAGGAGCTCGAAAGGCATTCTTCTAAAGATCTACCTAATTATATCGCCCAAGAAGAAGAACTTTTGCTGCTAATCAAAAAGTTTTTATTTTATTTTTTATAAATTTTACATACTAACGTGAAACGCGGCAAAGTACGCTAGATACTCTGGATAATTTACGAACCAACGAAAAGTCGGTTAAGTTCTGCGACTATCTTTATGTTATGTTTGTTTTTATGTTGACATGGATACTTAACTTAGGATGTTTAACGTAGGTTGTGCTTGTGATGTTTATAATCATGTGATGTTGTTTATATTCTTGTCCTTAGTTATGTCTTTAAATTCATAGTGTAGTTGTTAATATCATATTAAAAAAAAAAAAGAAATCCAAAAACCCAAACAAATTGAAATTTTTTAAAAAATCCCAAAAGAAAAGAGATTCCAAAAGTACTCCCGTGAACTGCGCTTGGGATGTTTCCTCTTTTCCTCTGATTCGTACTTGTTGTGATACGTAGGCAACCCTTGTGAAACTCATTTTTACTTGGGCCCGAAACAAAAACAACCACCCCATTGTAAATACCACTTGTGTAAATAGCTTTGAATTAGTAAATAACCTTCTTGATTTTCTTTGATTAGGTTCTTTTCCCAAGAATGCAATTCTTTTGAACCGGGAACTTTTTAGGACTCTAATCATAAAAGTGCCATCCTTGTTTCGTGACTTGTTTGATACCAACATATTAGGAGCACACATAAGAAAGTTTATGGATTGTTTGTTGAGAGTCACACCTATAACCTTTAGGTTCTTGTGATGACTTTATACATGTGTTTTATAGGTTTGATCCTCACCTTAAGTGTTGGAAAGTTGATGTTCTTGTCTCCTGTCCCATATGCTAGTGAGGTGAGTTCTTACTCAAAAGCTTGTTAATTGCATATGCTTGTTAGAACTTGGCTTGTATGTCCTTGAAATGAATAAAGTGTCAATTTAGTGGTTGGATATGATTATAGGCATTTTTTGACCCGTTTGAGCCATTCAAGCCACCAAATAAAATTAATCCTCCATTAGCCAACTCTGAGCCTTAATATCCTTTCTTTGGATAGCCATGTAATTAGCCTGAGCCAATTCTAAGTGCTTAATAACACTAACCCTTCTCTTGGCCCTACCTCCTTGAGGCATTGAAAGACGTGCAACTTAGTCTAAAGTCTATGATTGGGAGAGTGATCACGCCCAACTACGCTCTATAAAAGGAACTAAGCGGTCGCAACAAATATAGCTCGGTACTTAAAGTTCCGAGGTCGAATCCTACAGGGAACACTCGAAATCTAGTTGTTATTCTAACTAATTTATCTAACCAATTAACTCCCAAGGTTTGTAATTGAATGGTTGTTTCAATGTAACGACTAATTAACACAAAAGTAAGCAACAAAATATTAAGAAATAATTAATCAAGGATTAAAAGCATAGGATTGATCTACCCAACTCCTACCTATGTGTTAGAATAATTCTTTTAACAAATTCAACTTGGTTTTCTTCCTATTGAACACTTGCTCCAATTATACAACTATTCACTCCCATATAATAGTAGTAACTTCCACTAACAAATTTTCCAATTAATTAATGAAGATACTTAGGACTACAAGTTTAGTTCACAATCAGGGTTAATGGTCACAGATCACCTTATTGACAACCTAAGTAATACCTTGGTTTTAGGTTGAACTATAACTAAGTATTTAACCCAAACCTATGAATCTATCCCTAGACACACAAGAATAATGGAAACAATCAATTGAGGGCCCTTCCAATCAATAGCAATCAAAACATAAACACTTAGAAAGAAAGAATTCACAAGTTTCATTCATCAAAACAAATATTTATAGCACATAAGTATTGGAGTGGTTCAATCAACCCTAGAATAGGTAAATAAGCCAATCATGTTTATGATAGTCATATCAAAATAATTCATGAATGAATAAATTACAAAAGTAAGGAAGAATTTAGGAAAAATTCGTGTTTTTGAAGTCTCCAAAGCTCTAGCCTCATTTTTGCCTCTTTCCCAGTGTGTAATTCACAATGGAGGCAAAAGAAGCTTTTATACCCTGTAAGAAACTAAGCGAAAGTACCAAAAAGCCCTTAAAATTTTGCCTAACAGCTTTGTGCTTCACGTTTCTCCTGGCAATTCAGCTCGCATGGCGCTCGCGTATTTGACCTAAATGCGCTGAAATTTTTATTCAATTCCTAAGCAAAGATTCCATTTCTTCCTGTGTCACTCGTGTAGCACACGGATCACTTGAACTCTTCAACATCTCCACTTTTAGCTCCAAAACTAGCACTTTCTTGCTCAATTCACCATGTTCAAATCCTACAACACCAAACAACTCAATTAATATCAACTCTTGAGAATTTTGCATATAAACTCTTAGGTGTACTATCATAACATGGTAAAACTACCCTTAAAATATAGGTAAAATAGCCAAATATCACAACTCCATACTTAGATTTTTGCTCGTCCTCGAGCAAAGAAGAAGAATACACAAAAAGTGGGGAAGACATCAGGATTAGATAAGGACTCGCGACAACAACTTAGCAAAACTCACCCATAAAATTCAAACACCCTTTCTTTTGGTCATAGTCAAGTATTGAAAGTAGAAATCTATAGACCACTCAAGTTCCAATGTACCTCACAGAAAGAAGATGCCACCAAACACACAACATATGATTTCAAGAGAAATTGTGGCATATCAAATATCAAATACTCTCACACTCAGAAAGAAATTTCTCATGTCCCACAGAAAAGTACCATAGGCTTGCCCATTTTGTTGTCATCCACTAATGTAGGAGTCTCAATCAAAAATCAAGTAGGGCTTTTTCATAGCTTGTAATGTTGGCTTGAGGTAAGGTGTGGTACACTTTTGGGTATATAGTGACTAATTCTTCCCCTCAACACTTTAAACATCACTTACTACTAATTTTCCCTTTCTCCTCATTTATTCATCAACTCATTCTCTTCTCTTCTCTCTCTTTTTTTTTTTTTTTTTTTTTATGATTTTCACAACACTTGGATGATTGGGGCACTAAGAGTTCAATGAGATACATCAACCTCACTAGGGTGCCTTTGGCGTGTTCATACTCGAGGCTTTTATCACCCTTAACCGAGCATAGGAACATTGCCCCCTTCCTTTATTTCTCTTTGTTTTTATACATCTTTCTATACGAAGAGGATATCAAGTATTTCATTCCTTCATTCTTTTGCAACTTTCTTCCCAAGTATACAACAACTCGTATCAATAACCTACACTCTTTCCAAACACACAACCTAAAGTAGTTAAGGGAAGATGGGTAACAAGAGAGGTGAATAGAAAAATGATAGAGCTTGTAATTCAGGTTGCCAAAGAAAAGGTCAATAGGCTCAAATTGGGGACTCTAAGGAATATGTTCATTAGGTAGGCTAATTTGGGAACTGGCGGGCCAAGGAAGGCCTACTTTCATTCTTAAAATCAAGACTACCTAGGATTTCGCCTCAAACAACAAGCAGGGCAAGTTCTAGACTTAACATGAAACAATGAGAAGTATATAAATAACCTCACCACACACTGTACATGGAACTCAAAGATCAATTCAGTTTCACCTCGCAATACCTCGCTATGAACTCAAAAAGGAAGTTAAAAAATATGCAGGTAGTTCTAACTAAAGGCTGCCTTTCGAATCCCTCACTTCTCTCTTTTTCTGCCTACTCTCTATTTTTCCTCCTTTTGAGCTCTTAAGCATTTTTTTTTCATTTATTTTTTTATTATATTTTTCTTATTTTTTTATTTTTAATTATTATCTAACCTACAGACTGCCTGGTTCAGCATAAATAACTCAATGGGAAAGAACCAAGGCTAAGAAAACCCAAAGAGATTATTGATAAACTAAGAATTAACTAAACTAAAAATTAACTTTAATATTAATGAACTACTAAATATTTATAATACTATTCTATTACAGGCCATGAATATATAGGATATTACAGACCCAACAAAACTAGAAAGCAAGAAATAAATCAAAAACTGTCAAGTGACAAGAAAGTATGAAAACATCTTAAAATAAACAAGTACCACACAATAAACTCCCACCCCACACTTAAGATTAAAAAGTGTCCTCACTGCACTATAACAAAAACATATTTAACAAGTAGGGTAGTGGTACTCCCTATCAAGCAGTAGTAGTTGAACAGCTGGCGCTCGCATCAGGACGTGCACTAGGAACAACATCAGAAGTAGTCACAGCAGCTACTGCAGTATCAGCAGGCCCACCAGCAGATGTGGCAGCAGCTCTCGGAGCATCCACAGGGGTAGAAAAAGAAGGAGTAGAAACTACCTGGGATGGTGCAAACATAGTAGAAACAGCAGGTAGCTCAACCTCAGGCGGAAAGCCAACTAGCAAGCGCTCATCAGCAGTATAGGGCAATTCAGTCATAAGAGGAGTGAGATCCACGCCCTTCATCTTCATATCAAGCTCTGTGGCACGCCATTGGCGAAGTAGCATCCGCTCAATTCTATCCAAGCGTCGCTCATAAGATAACTTCTCCACTCTATCTTCATCCGGGCTCTTGACATTTGTGATATCGACTCTCTTTGGAGTTTCTTCTTCCTTTTCATCTCCGTCATCAACCACTACCTTCAATGATCGCAGATATTTAGTCAAAGTGTTAGGAAAGAACAAGCGCCACTGCATATTCTCTCGAGTGCGCTGCAAATCTCGAAACATCAAATAGCCCACATTAATATCAATTTTCTTCATCAACGCATAGGTGGCAATAACTCTCTCAAACCGTATGTCTGTCATGTGCTCACAGGGGATCAAACGCAAGCAAACAAATCTCAGATACACTCTTGCTTTCTTAGAGAAATATTTGAAAGCCAAGGTATTGTGTAGAGACCCTGAACTTGCCTTCCACTTTGCCTTCAGATTATCATCACATATCACACGTCGGATATCATCAAGATCTGGTGCATTCTCAATAGCCTGCAGTGCAGCTCTATCAACCTGTGGGAGCCCCAAGAACTCATTCATCTTAGAAGGAGATATGTCAACCATTTTGCTACGAACATTTACCATATTATCAACATCCATCCTCCAATTCGCTAGTAGCTCACGAACCCAAGATATGTTGGCTTTGCCAAACCCAGTTAGCAACACATCCCACCGTCTCCTTTGAATTTCCTCCAACACATCTGGGAACTTTCTCCTACACATCTCAGTATCAATAGGTGATTCACTCAGAAGCGTCTTACCACAAATCTCTTTGTAATCTTCTTTGGCTCGATCATTACGGCCAACAGTGTGAGAAATTGTCTTGCACCGCTTGGCTGCAAGTTGTTGCTCTGAATCAATGTCCTTCTCCTGCCCAGTATTCTTTCTGACACGTCCCATTTGGACTCCTACAATCAAAGAGCAAACAACCCAGTAATAAAACAGAATAGGCCAAAAATTCAAAAATTCAGCTTAGCAACACATAAAGAGCAATGCATAACATGAAACACCGCAACAAAGAGCCTTTGAATCAATTAACGACTTGCACAACTTCAAAGACACAACAAGTGACTTCAAATATCATTCCAATAACACAAAAAGTGGACGGGCACTCAGACTTCCCCGCTTTAATTCAAAAATCAATAAGGTCCCTAACAAATTTATACCAATAAAACCATCACACTATACATGAAATAACTAGCCCCTGCAGCACCTTATAATTCACACCAAACACTTAGACACAGTCTAAATGCTAGCATTGAGGCACATACATACTCACTCGCACGCTTAGCAAACCAACAAAAGCAAACTACATCAACGCTCTCACTTGTTAATAAACCCAACAACAATCATACAGCAAAATCCATGAGCAATACCTCACAATAATGCGACAACCAGTATATAATCGACAATATAGCATCAACTAGAGTTCGTATTAATACGCACAGAATATTACGATAACCGGGGTGGGGGTTTTAGAGGGTGGTGTTGCTGAAAATAGGGGTGGGAACTGATGGGGGATTAGGGGTGACGGGTTTAAGGGGGGTTGACTGGGAACGGGGGTGGGGGTTGACTGGAACGGGGGTGGGGGTGACGGGAACTGGCTGGGGTGACGGGAACGGGATTGGGTTGACTAGAACGGGGGTGGGGGTGACGGGAACTGATTGGGGGTGGCGCTACAGGGGGAGTACGAGACCGGGGGAGGGGATGACGGGAAATGAGGTGGTGTGACAGGAACGGGAGTGGGGGTGACGGGAACAGGGTGTAGGGGAGAGGGAGAGATACTGAGAAAAAGAGAAAAGAAAGGAAGAGAGAGAAGGCACATACCTGAAAGTTGGCGATGTGGTGGTGCTACGGTGGGAGCTTCTCCGGTAGTGAGTAGCGGGTGAAGGGTTTTGAGGGGAGGGTGGGGAATACGTTGTAGTAACTGATGATGGGGAAGGGGACACGCTGTATGAGGGGAATACGTATTTTGTTATGCTTTTGGTTTTCTTTTGTTTTTTTTAAAATTAAAATTACTTACCTGTTCTTTTAAAATCCGCATAGTGGCCTCGTTTGTGAGCCTCTATGCGCTGTTTTTTTTGTTAAGCTCACCCATAAAATTTCTCTTGCTAGTCTCCTGGCACGAGACTTAAATGCTCCTCAGGCCAAATATCTCGCGTGGTACTAGTGTGCCACGAGCCCTTCACAATTACTCACCTCGTTTCACGCCATTTTTCAGCTTGCTCATCTTGATTCACCTTCGCCCGTTCCACGAACTCTGCAACTGTCAATTAATCCTACAAAACTTGATCAAACATTAATACCCTACAATTAAAATAAAAATTAGTAAAACAATAAACACTAACTAAAATCGTTGGTTACCTCCCACGCAGTGCCTTATTTAATGTCGTGGCACGACTCTTTTTGTATTTTTTTGTATTTTTTTCTTTTGTTTACAATTACAAACACGGGTTGCCTCCCGAGAAGCGCCTTAGTTATAGTCGTGGCACGACTTCAATCAACTCAACCCATGGCTCATCCAGGCTCGCGTGTATGCACACACGAACAATTCACATCATCACAATGTCCCTTCAGTATTTTGCCATACTCAACAGTTATTTCTTCATCATACAGCTTCAAGGTCATCTTTCCCTTATCAACATCAATCACTGCTCTACCAGTAGCCAAGAATGGACGACCTAAGATAACTGAAACATCTTTATCAACGGTGTAGTCAAGAACCACAAAATCTACTGGAAACATGAAACTACCCACATGCACAAGTACATCCTAAACTATTCCAACTAGGTGCTTTTGTCTTCTATCTGCCAGCTGGATTCGCATTGAAGTCTCTCTCATGCCAGCCAAACCCAACTTATTGTATACTTCCAGCGGCATCAGATTAATGCTTGCACCAGAATCACACAAGGCCTTACCAATGGTGAGATTACCAATTGAGCACTGGACTGTAAAACTACCAGGATCTTGCTTCATTTTAGCAACAGGCTTTGTGATGACAACACTACACACCTTATTCAACTCGACCAACTCTACCTCATTAAAGTCAACCTTATTAGACAAAAGGTCTTTTAACAATTTAGCGTATCCAGGGACCTCTCGCATAACTTCAATAAAAGGCATAGTAAGCTTCAATTGTTTCAACAAATCAAAAATCTTATTAAATTTCAAACCTTTTTGTTGCTTTGCCAACCTTTGAGGAAAAGGAGGTGGTGGTGTTTTTGCCTTGGAGTTCTGCTCCCTTGACACTTTACCTTGTTCAACCACCCTTTCAGATTCTATATTAGGTTCTTTAGCAATTACCTTCTCAGTACCAGGGACAGGTTTTGGAGTGATCTCTTTCTCAGCATGATCATTGCCAGCCAGTTTGGCAGAGTCATCAACAAGCTCAATGTTTGGCATGGTAGGTAGTGCTCCTTTAGCTAATTTTTGCTCCTTGTCCAAGTCTCTGCCATTCCTCAAAGTTACTGCCATCAATTGATAAGGAGTTGGATCCTTAGGATTCACCAAAGTGTCGCCTGGCAAAGCACCTTGAGGTCTATTATGTAAAGCATGGGACAATTGTCCCAACTTGGTGTCTATACACTTTATAGCAGTGTTATGTGCTGCAACTTGGTCTTGAAGATTCTTATTAATTCCCATCATAGCCTGCACCATAGTCTTAATCTTAGCTATATCATTCGCCTGCTGCAGGGGTAAAGTTGCTTGTTGTTGCACTAGCATAAATTGACTCTGTTGATTGTGTTGCTGGCGCTGCCCATAATTCACAAAGTTCACATCTTCAATACCAGCAAAAAAATCAGCATCAGAAAAATTATCAGGATCGAGGACTTGAGTCTGAGCCCGTGAATCCACTTGGTTAACAGGTTTCAGCATCTTCTCATTTAGTTGTTTTGACACAAAATCAAGTGTAGTCTGCAACTTTGACATCTGTTCTTCCATTGCAGAAGTAGTACCAATAGCTAAAGCCTTCGTACCTAGGCTAGCATATGCATCTCTTCTAAGCCAGCCTGATTTTTGCGCCATTACATCAAGCAGGGCCTTCGCTTCAGCAAATTTTTTGCTAAAAAATGCTCCACCAGCTGCTGCATCCAATGTGCCCTTAATTTGATCTCCCATGCCCATGTAGATCCTTTGCCCCAATATTTGGTCAGGAATACCATGATGACACTTTCTCAAATAACTTTTAAATCTCTCCCAAGCTTCTGACAAAGTCTCTAGTGGGGTCTGCCTGAACATAAGTATCTCATCAACAAGCCTGGCAGTCTTATTGGGTGGATAGAACTTCTTCATGAACGTTATCACCAAGTCATCCCATGACGTAATAGAATTAACTGGCAACGAGTCCAACCAATCACTGGCATCTTCCGTTAGCGAGAACGGGAACAACATAAATTTGACAACCTCTGCTAGCACTCGAGCCTGTTTTTGAGTTTCACAAATCCTTACGAACTTTTTCAAGTGCTTTTGAGGATCATCAGTAGTTCTACCTGCAAATAAACCAGCATTAGCAAGCAAAGCCACCATCGTTTGGGTGATGTAAAAATTTTCTGCCTCGAACGTTGGAAGTTGAATAGCAGAAGCCAGATTCCCAGCCACAGGTTGCGCGAAGGCATTAAGAGCCAAATCTTGAGCCATCCTGAATTCTTCGGGATCTGAACTTTCAATTGTAAACACCAAAGAAATGAGATCAAGATGACAAGAGTGAAGTTAATAGAAAAATAAACTAGATATCTTAACAACTAAATAACACCGTATTCCCTGGCAACGGCGCCAAAATTTGATCACGCCCAACTACGCCCTATAAAAGGAACTAAGCGGTCGCAGCAAATATAGCTCGGTACTTAAAGTCCCGAGGTTGAATCCCACAGGGAACACTCGAAATTTAGTTGTTATTCTAACTAATTTATCTAACCAATTAACTCCCAGAGTTTGTAATTGAATGGTTGTTTCAATGTAACGACTAATTAACACAAAAGTAAGCAACAAAATATTAAGAAATAATTAATCAAGGATTAAAAGCCTAGGATTGACCTACCCAAATCCTACCTGTGTTAGAATAATTCTTTTAACAAATTCAACTTGGTTTTCTTCCTATTGAACACTTGCTCCAATTATACAACTATTCACTCCCATGTAATAGTAGTAACTTCCACTAACCAATTTTTCAATTAATTAATGAAGATACTTAGGACTACAAGTTTAGTTCACAATCAGGGTCAATGGTCACAGATCACCTTATTGACAACCTAAGTAATACCTTGGTTTTAGGTTGAAATATTGCTAAGTGTTTAACCCAAACCTATGAATCTATCCCTAGACACACAAGAATAATGGAAACAATCAATTGGGGGCCCTTCCAATCAATAGCAATCAAAACATTAACACTTAGAAAGAAAGAATTCACAAGTTTCATTCATCAAAACAAATATTCATAGCACATAAGTATTGGAGTAGTTCAATCAACCCTAGAACGGGTAAATTATCCACTCATGTTTATGATAGTCATATCAAAATAATTCATGAATGAATAAATTACAAAAAGTAAGGAAGAATTTAGGAAAAACTCGTGTTCTTGAAGTCTCCAAAGCTCTAGTCTCCTTTTTGCCTCTTTCCCAGTGTGTAATTCATAATGGACGCAAAAGAATCTTTTATACCCTGTAGGAAACTAAGAAAAAGTACCAAAAAGCCCTTAAAATTTCGCCAAACAGCTTTGTGCTTCACGTGGCACCCGCGTGCCACGTGGTCTGATTTTCTCCTGGCAATTCAGCTCGCGTGGCGCTCGCGTATTTGACCTAAATGTGCTGAAATTTTTATTCAATTCCTAAGTAAAGACTCTATTTCTTCCTGTGTCACTCGTGTGGCACACGGATCACTTGAACTCTTCAACATCTCCACTTAGACCAAAACTAGCACTTTCTTGCTCAATTCACCATGTTCAAATCCTACAACACCAAACAACTCAATTAGTATCAACTCTTGAGAATTTTGCATATAAACTCTTAGGTGTACTATCATAACATGGTAAAACTACCCTTAAAATATAGGTAAAATAGCCAAATATCACAAGGAACAAAGAAATGGAAGCTATGTGGCTCTTCGAAAAGGAAGATGATTGTATAAAGAAAAGTTGCAAAAGAGAAAAGAAGAAAATCAAGAAAAGTACAAAAATAGCAAGAGACAAACTGAAAAGACAAAAATAGAAAGAGAAACAAGTGAAAGAATAAGAGCCACAAAAGCAAAGATCAAGAATGAAAATGGGAATAAGAACTCAAATGTGAAAAGAAAGCTCAATGTGAAATGTTTGAAAAGATGATGTAGTGCCCAAGGACGGAATTTAGTCACTCTTTATCAAAATTATACCCTACCTTTATCCAAAAGCCTACATTACAATCTTAGAAGTCCGATTTGATTCTCCATTAATTGACATGAAAGGAAATGACAAGTGACACTAAGGCTAAGCCTATGATATTGTATGTGCTTAACTTGCATTCATTCTTGAGAGTGACAGTCTAAAAATTGAGGGTCCCTTTTGTTTGCATTATATTGAGAGATAGGGACCCATTCTTTGTGGTGAGAGCATTAAAGGACTTGAGACTTGATGGTGCAACCAAGAAAACCTTCGGTGAGTTGAGAAAGCAATTGTGCTATACATGCTCTAGTCCCCACTAGAAGCTTTAGTAGATATAGTTGTGACTATGGCTCTTGTAGATTGATTGGTTGGATTATCATGTGTGAAATTAAGTGTTAGTATCAGCCAAAGTCATGAACTTCTTTGTTTTATTCCATTCCCTTGTTGAACTCAATTCCGGTTCTAAGAAAATGACGCATGCGTTAAGTTCTTAATGGTGCTTGAGGACAAGAAGAAGCTTAAGTTTGGGGGAGTTGATATGTTGGTATTTTGTGCTTAATTGCAACTCATTCCGACTAGCTTTTATCCTTTTTAGTGATATTATTTGAATGAATCTTATGTTATTCTTCATGTTTTAGGTTTTTTAAGAGAATTGATATACAAAGCCGAAGAAAATATGAAAAGAGAAGAAACAAGTGCACTTTGGCTACAAATTGAAGAACATGAAGATAAGACAGCAGATGGATCGGCGCCTCGCCAAATCTGTGGCTCAAGAGGTCAGCCATCCCCTGAAGGAGGATAGAGTTAATGACAATCAGCAACTGGAAGGGCGGATCGCCTAATAGAGTGCTGAAGTCCATTGGCGACTCTGCAGAAGAAGCGGCGCACCTACCGCTGTTCACAGAATGGTGTTGAAGTCTGCGAAGCTCAAGAGTCGACCGCAGTTACAAGGGTGCCCCGCCGAACCTGCACCACAAAAGGAAAGGAAAGCTTAGCAAAATATGAAGGCGGCGAGCCAGCAACCAATTGGACGGCTCGCCGAACAAGCGACGGTGTGGCGTAAAAACAAGGAAAATGGAAATTTTGTAAATAATAGCATAGTTTTGAAATCCATGCCTATAAATAGGCTGTTATGCCTCCGAGAAAATAGACCCTTTTTCAGCTTAAAATATTACTTTATACTTTTTGAATATTCTTGGAGAACAAGGAGGGTGTCTACTTGAATCTTTGTAAGGATTTTATTCTTCAATCTAAATTCTTATATGATTCTTGCCATTTCATCTTACATCATGTGTGTGTTAGACCCTAGTATGAGTAGCTAAACTCATATTAGAGGTTTATTCATGAAGACTTGATTATTTTAGCTTAAATCTTGTGCTTATTTTAGCTTAAATCTTGTGCTTATTTTAGCTTAAATCTTGTACTTAATCTTATAAAATTAATGGGTTAACAAAAATCTAGCTCTCCATTGCACTTTCTTAACTAGGGTTTAAGGCACAACCGTACTTGAACCTAACCCTACTTTGCTTTTATCACCCGAAAGGGGTTGAAGGCGTAGGTTAATGGAGACTAGCGAGAATTTGGGTTACATTGGCTGCGACCTACCCCATCTAAACGGGTCGACCTAAAAAGGTCAACCCCGCTCGGGTCTTTGGACTAGGATTTCTCACGCTTCATCATTGACCCGAGAGGGCTTGATAAGGTAAATTATCCCTATCCCAAGAGGGTTTTGAGGAATACATTAGAGGTCCGACCATTAGTATTACCCATGAAATTTGTAAGGTTAATGCACGTATTTAGTTAAGTGAACCTTGTTGAAATGGACAAACCTCTAGCTCTTTCTCATCGTTTACACCCATTGTCATTATTTAGCTTGCTTTACATTAATTCCTAATTGTAGTTGTAGTAAAAATACATTTACCCTTATTTATTAGGAATTTACGAATAATGCTTAGGACCCATTATTATTCAATCTGAGTCTAATAGATTACTTCGCTAAGCTCCCTGTGGAATCGACCCCGACTCATAGTTGGGTACTATTATTTTTGACGACCGCCCCGTTATCCTTAGTGGTGAGTGCATTGAGCGTGGATCATCCAGCAGTCCTAAAAATAGAAAAATTTTATTTAGTGTCTCACATGCCACATCATACTTGTGTGAGATATGTCTTTATTTGACAAATAGACTGATTTGGGTCCCATTTTGCCAAGTAATTTGATGCAGGGCAAATCGAGCCTAAGAAATTACCATCAAGAGCCGGGATTGGAGGATGCAAAGAACGAGAGGTCAAGAGCATCGGGGAAGAGTTCAGGAGCATTTTGAAGATCAAGGAGTTGGCTACAGCCATGGGCGCTCCGCCCACTTTGCACTAGGCGCTCCGCCTCCCTAGCAGGCACTCCGCCCAGCAGCTCTGCCAACCTTGGGCACTTGGCCTAAACTACACACTGCCTTACTTTACAGGCGCTCCACCCATGCCATAGGTGCTTCGCCCCTTTTTCCATACAAACTAAGACGAAACTCACTCTTTAGTCTAGTATTATTTACTAGTTTGACCCTACGTGGTCTTTATTATTTTACCCAAATTGTGGGGTTATTTTAGATTTTATTTAGAAGTGTGAAACACCTATAAATACCACACTTAGACTTTACATTTCATTATCTAGATTTGGAGAATAGAGAATAGAACATAGAATAGGCTTGGCCATTCTTGTTGATGCTTGAGCCTCATGTATCTCTTACTTGGAATCCATGGTGGATCATCCTAGTGTGACTCCGTGAGTGGTTCAAGTCTCTTATCCCCTTCAAACCAATCTACTTGGGTTAGTTTGATTCGTTCTTTCTTCTATTTCTATTCTTCCCCGTCCCTTATTTTCTTGTTATCTTGTGTTTACTTGCTTCCATGTCTATTTTATTGCTTCCGCGTATTTACCCTGCATCAGTTTGGTACCAGACCAAGGCTCGGGTGTTGTTCTCAAAAACCCTCATACCTTGTTCATCGTATCTTTAGATTCGTGTTCTTGTTGTTATTGTTCTTGTGAAAGAAGAAAAATAACAAAATTGAAAAAGTTGAAAAATACCAAAAAGAAATTCGTTGAAACTTGTTGGATTTGATTTCCCTATCAATGAAAAGTATTGGGGATTGTTCTATATCATTTACCCGTTGATTTGGTACCCTCATATCACATTTTGGAGTTGTGGATCGAAAGTTCGTAAAATTTAAACCCAACTTGAAACCCTTGCTTAAACCGCTTTGAATCTTGATTGTGATCTTGTTATTGAGTGTTTGATGTTAAAAATGATTGGGGTTTGATGGGTTTAGTGAAATACAACTTTGGGTACCTTTGATTTTGAGAATCGGGTTGAAAATATTAAGATTTTGGGTGCAAAAACCACCAAAACACGAAGTTGGTGAAACCTGAAGAACACCCCAGGCGGACCACCCACCCCCTAGGCACTCCACCCAAAGTGGCTACTAGTCATTGGCCAGGCGGACCTCCCACCCACCCAGGTGGACCACCCAGCCTTGTGAAGGGTTCGGGCAATTTTGTTTCGTGTGTTTTTGTGTTCCGTTTGTTTTCGAACTTCTTGGTTAGTGTTTCTAAGGTAATTGTCCTACTTTATTGACACTAACTCTTGAGCTTTTAGGTTTTTGTGTATCTTGGAGCTTTACTTAAAGTTGTAGAACTTTCTTTGGCCTCAAGTGCACTTTTTAAATAGCTTCCGTACATAAAGTCACATAAACTCCATTCTGAACCATTACTTGGGTGTACTAGTTGTTGATCTTACCATTGTTGTTACTAAGAGAACAAGAAGGTCTTGAGTGGAAAAAGACTTGAGTGGTGAGAATAATAGACTGTGGTCATAAAAGCCAACGACCTTGAGTGTATACACGAGTAGAAAGAAAATTGAGTGTCATCTTTTGAGTGATACACGTGAGGGAGTGAAATTGTGAGGTCCTTTACTCTTTATTGTTACAACTATGGCTTCGGATGATGATTGTGGAGGGTAAGACTCGTGCTGAGATGATGGAGACTATGGTTCCTACGCTGATGATGATGGATATTGCTATGATGATTCGGGGAACCAAGGCTCGTATGGTGATGAAGCGGGTTACTATGATGCTTATGAGTCTTATGAAGACTATGAGGCTTGTGGAGATGAGTGTGAAGATTCTTATGCTTCTAGTCAAGAAACTGAAGATAGTAACGCTTCAAGGTATATTGTTCCTACTTGTCTTGTGATAAATTTGAGAATGTTGATAGTGGTATAGAGAGAATTGATGATGAGATTGATTATGTGAATTGTTCATTTTCATCTTCTCTTGGTGTTGCTAATGATATGCAAGGGAGTAGTAGAGGTCCTTCCTTTAGTTTGGGAGGTGGTGGTGGTTGTTCCATGGGAAAAAGGAGGCTTGCATCTTCTAGTTGTGCTAAACGACTGAATGCTCCTAATTTCCATGTGAAGGGTGACTTGAGAAGTGGTATTGCTTTTGCTACAAAAGGTTTGAATTGTTCTATCAATGCCGTGAGGGGTATGGGTAGTTGTAGTAGGAGTAGTGCTATTGGCTATGGAACCAAGGTGAGAAGTTCCTATGGGTTCCATGGTGAGACTCCTTCCTCGACTTTCAATAATACTTCTAATGTTGGAAGAGTGACGGGAAGTGGAAGTTATCCTAGTAGTGGTGCTAGGAGAAGAGGGATAAGGGAGACTCGAGTTGATGGTGATACTACTCTTGGACTTCCAAGTTCTTTCTTGGATGATCCTATACGAAACTTGGGTCTAAGAAGGTTCGTTGTTGAGGTGGATGGTAATGGAGGATACTTGCTCAAAATTGGTGACACCGATGCCAATTGCATTAGCACCTCGTTGGTTGATGAGCTAAGGCTACCATGCTATGCTCTAGAGCATCCTTATGAGTACAATGGAGTGCGGGTTTCCAAGAAAGCTTGGGTGTACATATCTCATAGGAATTACAAGAGTTATGTTTGGTGTGATGTGTATCCCATGCAATATTTTGATGTGTGGTTAGGTAGCCATGGTTGCAAGACAAGAAGGTGCAATGTAGTATTATGAGGGATAAGTATCATGTGAGCAAGGGTCAAAGGACTTATGACTTTGAACCTTGTCGGGCAAGAGACAAGTTGCTTATTAGTGCACCTTCCTTGGTAATGCAAAGAAGAAAGGAGCGGGAACTTCATGCCATGGTTGAATTAAGCAATCAAGAAGTCCTACAAACACAAGAAATGGTGGGACTAGTGCAAGAAAAGAGTTGACAAGTGTCAACAAGGTGAACCCGAAGCCCCAAGCTCCAAAGCCAAGTGGTTCACCAACAAAGAAGAAGGAGACCTCAAGTGATGAGTCTCAAAGTCCTAGATTCCGGGTGGATGTTAAGAGTCTACCTACTCCGGCTATGGGTATCCTTGGGCCTCGTCCCAACTCACCCGAATATGAGAGACAAAGATTGAGATGAGTAAAGGAGTGACCGTTGAAATTCCTCGAGTGGAAAAAGGAGAGGATGTATTGAGTGATGTGAGTGGGATGTCGCTACCCGAATCTACACCCGATCTTGAAAAGAAAATGAGGGAGAAGAGAGAGGGAAAAAGAGTCGTTGAGAGTGAGGGCACCCCTTATTCTAACAATAACTCTTTATCTTCTTCTTCTACTTGTGTGAGTTCTTGTGTAGGTATTCTTGGAGGCAAACCAGTGGAGCCTTAATCGTGTTCCAAGATGAAAGGACAAGGTGAATATGATCTTCAAAGTGAGCTTCAAGGTAGAGGGACAATTCATGACAATTCAAGTGCATTGAATGAGCAAGATGGCCACTCAAAGGTATGTGATAGTTCTTCCCTTGAGCATGTTAATTCCTTGTCATGTGATAGTGTTTGTGAAAACTCTATGCTAGTTGATGATCTATATGAATTTAATGTATTTGCAACTAGTGTAGAGCCTTTTGGTCAACTTGTCTGTGAAAGTGAACCACTAGTTGAGAGGGATGCTAAGCTATATCATGACGTGAGCTCAGTTTTTATTGAACCTCTCTTTAGTGAAGAACTTGAAGTTGACCTTGATTATGACCCTTGTTATGACACCCCACCTATATTTGATAAAGGGGAAGATGAATTGACTGAATATCCTATTCTTTCCCTTGATGATTTGCTTGATAATGGTGGACCTATGTGTTGTAGTGAAGATGGTAGTGACCTTGAGGAGTCCCTAGTGGATGAGATGGATAGAATTGTTGTATTGGGTGAAAAATCACCGGGGTCTCGAGAAAGGCCTAGAAGTGCACCGCGAAGACTGCGCCACGAGACAAACATCCGAAGGAAAGATTGCATGGTCACTCGCCCCGGAAATCATCTTAGGAAATGAGGGGAGGTGAGCTCGAAGCCCCGAGGTCGGGGAAAACCCTCTGCAAACTCGAGCGGATGACACACCTCGAGAGACGAGGGCCAACCTTTGTAACTGTTGACCGTCGCTTCAACATTTAATAAGATAGATCGTGAGTCAATTACAATTATGTACAGAATAATGGCCATAAAGGCACCATTATGATATTTAGAACGTCATTCTTTCTCCTGACTATAAATTGGACTCATTTGTAAACAACAAGACAAAATGAATAGAATACAAGCCTCTACTTTCACTTATTGTCTCGTTTATCTTATCACCTCGTTATTTTTCTAAATTTATATTTAGTCTAAATTCAATTTAGCTCGAATATCACTTCGATACAAGCAAATTACCAATTAAACCCAATATAAATTCGATTTGTTATTCTATCCTGATTTAGGCCAACACAAATTGGCGCGGTCTATGGGGAAGCTGGTAATAATGTTTGTTCCGAAAACTGTGATTTCGACTTTCTACCGAAAATAAAATGGCAGACACTATCAATGACAATATAACTATTCAAATACCCGACGATATAGCAGGCCTCACCGAGACCAATGGTGGCACCCCATTACAAACAACTGGCTCGACACCACCCGTTAGCCCCATTGTAATAAGCACTTCAGCTCCATTAGTTGGGTTGACCTCCCCAAGCGGATCAACTCCGCCGATCGGTCAGATGCCTCCCATAGGAGAATTGATAGCCGAACAAACATCTTCAAATTCGGTCGATCCCTTCCAGCAGTTCATGGTGAACTCGCTGCAACAAATGCGAGAGCAAGCGGCCGCGCAAGCTCAATTTAATGAGCAGTTTCAGAGCTCTTTACAAGCTCCCACTGGGAATGGGAGAATCTATTATGTCCTCAGTGATGTTCCCTTCACGATGTTTAATGGAGGGAACAACGCTACTACTCCTGTTGGAATAAACATAGGAGGACTCCCAATTGGGATTTCGTCTGGGGTCTCAGGGACTATAGCTCCCACAACGTCACAAACGAGCGTCGTATCTGATTTTGAAAAGTGGAAAAAGGAGTTCGAGGCCAGCATAGAGAAACGACTCGAGAACGTGCCAGGGGTCCGTAAACCCCAACGAGCACTGGACATTAAAAAATGTCGCCAATTACCCTTCAAGCCTGAAGCTGCTCTAGCGCCTGTCCCAAAGTATTTCAAATTACAAATTCTGAAAAAGTACGACGGGACCACGGACCCAGTTGACCATTTTACAGAATACATGGTTATGGTCAAAAGCAACGACCTAACCTCAATTGAAAAGAAATTCATGTTCTAGAAGAAATTCGCCGACACACTAGAAAAAAGAGCGTTGCGTTGGTACATGCTCCTCCCTTTCGAGTCCATTTCCAGCTTCGACGAGTTGGAAGACATGTTCATTAAAGCTCACACTAGGGCTCAAAAGATCCTAAAAAAAAGGAAGACATCTTTGACGTAAAACAAGTATACCTCGAGCCCATCAAGGACTTTCTTGAGCACTTTCAAGCAGAGAGGATGGACCTACCAAAAATTGATAACAGTCTGGCAGTCATGGGTTTTGAAAAGAACCTTAATGTAAGCAATTCAGAGGCTGCGGCTTAGTTGAAGAAAGAACTCCAGCAGTTGCAAGCTCGAACATGGGATGAATTGCACGACCGAGCCATAACTAAGATCAGGCTCGAGGAAGCAGAGTGGAGAAGAACGGGACAAGGTCATTCTTACCAAGGTCGATCCGAATCCTCCCGACGTGCCGACGTGCCCTGAGGGAATTCAAAAGGACGGTATGAACCATACAATGGAGCTCAAAGGCAATACGTAAGCCAGCGCCTCGGAGGGCATAAGCACGTGAGCTAAAGGCTCGGCGGAAAAGCTGGATTGTTCTCCAACCAAAAGTCTTCGTGCCCATCTTTTGTACCCAAGGAGAAGGATCTGCCACGAATCTCTGAGTACAATTTCAGTATATCCACTTCCGAGCTAGTGAACGTGATCAAAGGAATGACTGGCCAAGGAGTGAGACTACCCAAAGACATGAGAACGCCCCCGAGCAAGAGGGACCAAACTCAACATTGCGAGTTTCACATGGACTACGGGCATACAACCGAGGATTGTAAAGCATTTCGTCTTGAGGTGGCACACTTGCTCAAGAAGGGAGTATTAGCAGAGTACCTAACTGACAAAGGGAAGCACAATTATTCAAAGAACAGAAGAGAAGAGCAACCACCTCGAGCACAATCACCAAAGATGATAGTGAATGTCACTACTGGAGGCTCGGAAGTGAATGGAGTGAACTTCGCTGCAGCAAAGAAAATGGCTAAATCATCCATTACAGTGGAGAAAAGAGCAAGAGCTGGTGAGTCGAGCAAGGAGATAGTATTCAACAAAGAAGATTGCAAGGGGATGATGTTCCCTCATCACGACGCGCTAGTGATTATACTCAGGATCAATAACTGTGATGTCAAACGAGCTCTAGTTGATCCAGGTAGCTTGGTAAACATCATCAACTATGGCGCAATAAAAAAGATGTGGTTAAAAGATCTAGTCGTCCCAAAGGCGACCATACTGACAGGGTTCCACAACTCCACCGAGAAGACTTTGGGGGAGATAACCCTCACAACTGCTGCAGAGGGACTGAACAAGCAAACTACCTTCCAAGTTATGGCCGAGGACATAGCCTACAACGTCATTCTTAGAAGACCTTGGATCCACGAGATGGAGCATGTGCCATCCACTTTGCATCAAGTGATTAAGTTCCCTACTCCATGGGGAGTAAAAGCCATCCAAGGAGAATAGCGAATAGCACGAGAGTGTTACTCAATTACAATGAAGAGTACAGTCGTCTCGATGGGACCAAGAAAATAGCAGCGAGCGAAGATTCAATAACCGGGGACTTCGCCAGGCAAAGCCCTCAGAGCGCGAGAAACTACCTCGCCAAAGGATCACCCTTGGGACTTGCTCGATTAAATTCATGCTACTCTAGCTCCTTTCATCTATGTCCTGTTATAACCAGGCATCTATTGTAATAAAGGCATGCAGATTCGGTCAATGGAATAAACTTCGATTCGTCATCTTTTTATTCTCATTTGAGCATGCATAGCTAGTCATAAGTTAAGATTACAGCTCGAGGGCGAGACGTCGCCCTGAGCTAGCTCGAAACAATGACAAAGTCTTGCAAGCAAATTCATAAAAGGAATTTCCATTAATAAAAAGGCTCGAAGGCCCCAAATATTTACAAGGCAAACGGCACAAAAGCCTTAACCAAAAAAGAAACAAAAGCCCTACTCTAAGCCTCCGCTTCTGAGTCATCACCTCCCTCGTCTGAACTCTTACTGCTCGAGGGGAGATTTTTCATCAGCCTCTGGCCCACAGCAACATTGCTCTCGGCTTTGACGATCTCAGCATTAAGGTTAAGCCCGCCGCGGCAATCTTTCATAGTCTTTAGCCTCATCTGAATAGCAGCCTAATTCTTATCAGCTTTGGCCCGAGTCCTCCTAACTCTCCGCCTCGAGGAGAAAGATTCAGCCTTGCCTCTTAGAAATTTGACCTCGCTCTCGAGCTGACTCTTTTCCTTGGCCAACTGCTCTTTCTCCGCAGCTATTTCATTCGTCTTAAGCATTTTCTGCTTTAAGTCGTCATGAAACTTTTTTGCCCTTTCACTAATAGCTGACTGAGCCTCGTTCCTTACTCTCTTCAACTCAGCGTTACAAAGCTCCTTCAAACGGGCCATTTTCCCCTCGATGTCAGATTTAGCCTCGAGGGCCTTGATCATCTTGAGGTCAGACTTATTGGCAGCATTCTTAACTTGCTCCAACTAAAGCCTTGCATTCACTAGCTCCCTCTCGAGACCACTCATCTGGGCCTCAAGACCCGCTCGGTCTCACCTCCATCCAGCCCTTAACTGACGAAGCTTTTCGTCCCGACTGTACTCTATCTTAGCAGCCTTGATAGAGTTGATGTAACACTATAGAAAGGAATTCTAAAAATCAGAGAAGGAAGCGAAACAAAAAATTGAAAAGAGAAAGCTAGGGAAAGCATACATGAATGGCATGATGAGCAGCATCAGCCATCAAATCAGAGATGGGAGACTCCTTGATACGATCGCGTTCCTTAGGACCTATGAGTCCACAGAGGCTGATCGGGACTTGGATGTCACCATCAAGAAGACAAAGCTCAGAAGGAATTTAAACGTAGCGAAATTGCCTCCAAGAAGACACATCAGGAGTAGGCTCGGAGGCGGCCCGAGGGCCTTGTCCCCTACTAGAGAGGGCCCAGCCTCGTCTATTTTCATTTCTGTTGAAGAAGGGTGATGAACTTTCCCCATGTCTTTATCAGCAACCTGAACTGGTTTAGGCTCATGAGTAGAGGAAACTGAAACCTCATCTTGTCTTAACCCTTCCTCGCCAACAGGAGTGAGCTCAGGGAACGGGACATGCTCCAATCTAGCCCGCCTTACTTCCGGAGCCTCCCCCGAGGATAACTCTTTCCTCCTCAGAACTGAAAGAAGAAGGGAAAGAAATGATAAACGTAACAAACAAAGCAAATGATGAAAACGAGAAGAGAAATACTCAACCTATCTTTGCCCTAGGGTCCCGTGACCCCTCGGAAGCCGTTTTCTTCTTCTCTTTCCCTTTTCACCCTTAAAGGTTCCCAATCAAATCTTCGAGGGCATTCAAGGCATCTCCAACCTCGGGAACCTCCATTTTACTTGTCCTTCTTCTCTTTCTTTCATTTTTTCTCCTTCGGCGCGGTGATCAGCCTCTTGGGGAGCCCTACAATAGAGAAACGATAAGCGAGGCCGCGAAGCATAGGGCTTCGCAAAACTAGCTAGATTGAACTCAAACGATGAGTAAAATATAACTCAAAATATAACTCACCATGCCGTTTACAAGCCCATTGGTTCTCACCAAAAGCGGCCAAAACCATCCACGAGCTCTCTGGGTTTGGAATCCATAATGGCATGAACCTACTGAACCAAGTTCATTGGGCGAGCAATCGAGACCGCCTCGGTGAAAAGAATAAGAGCAAGGAGTCAGAAAAAGGAAAAAGTAAAACAGAAATAAACGAAAGAGGAAATACTTACGGGCTTGATTCCACCGCTCGGGAAAATCAGGCTTCAAGGAGATAAGATCGGTGGGCAAGAGGACGAAGCGCTCGTTCAACCCACGGTCCTCGAGATCCTCTTTTCGTAATCAGCGAGTACGAGCCCCGTTTGTTGAGCTGGACGACCCCATCCTTGTGAAGGGTGGAGGAAAAAAAATACAAAAGATGATCAAGGGTGAAAGGCACCTCCGCTAATTTACGCAAAAATTCGAGACACTGGACGAGCCTCATTACTCCGGGTCCAATCTGGGCTAGGCACACTTGGAAGGTTCTGCAAAAATTGTCCAACACCTCGGGGATAGGAAGAGAGAAACCAATTATGAAAGGATAAGTGAAAGCGAAGGAACTCCCCTCGACCTGATCGCACACTTGACTCTCGGGGGCAGGGATGCCAACCCTTACCTCGGGCCCCCAGTTGCAATCAGAGCGAACCAGATGAATGTTCGCCTGAGTAATCAAGCTCGGCGTATCCCCCACAGGAATGTTCCTTCTCCTCCTAGCCTCCGATTCAGTTTGCAGCTGCATGACAAAATCCTTTGAAAGATCAATCTTTGAAGGAATAACATGGCGGGGCTTAAGTTCCAAGTCGTTGGAAAGAAGTTCCTCGTCGCCCACATCTTTCATGGAAACCTCTTTCTCCTCCGCCGTAGCTTCTCTCTCCAGCGGTCCCAGCCATAGATGAGCGGAGTTCTTGATCCACACCGTTGGGACAAAAAAGATCCTCCATGTTGAAGTTAGGAGGAACAACAACATTCAGCGGTTCAGGGACATTAACTAGTTCCCCACCAACAATCATGGTGTCCACGAAGGAAGGTGGAGAACGTGATGAATCTTGTTGAGACATATTTCTTTCGAAAATCTTTTGAGAGAAAAGTGTAAAGTTTTACTGTTGAAGACAAGAAGATGTAAGAAAAAGAAGGCGAGGTTCAACTATATATAAGTTAAAAGGCGCCATGATTAAAGCTGCATGGGAAAGGCAAAACCAGAAAACGCGCCCAATCAGCGATCGCCACGCATGATTGACGGGAATTTGAAGTGACAACCACCATTTTCAAAATTCACGGCGAAAAAATAGCCACGTCAATCTCCCGCCTAAAATTCACTCCACTCCTCGACAGATTTGGCAACCTCTTGAGGAGTGGAGGGACTATCTATATTGGATAAAAAATCACCGGGGTCTCAAGAAAGGCCTCGAAGTACAACACGAAGACTTCGCCATGAGATAAACTTCCGAATGAAAGATTGGAAGGTCACTCGCCCTGGAAATCATCTTAGGAAATGAGGGGAGGTGAGCTCGAAGCCCTGAGTTCGGGGAAAACCCTCTGCAAACTCGAGTGGATGACACACTTCGGGAGACGAAGGCCAACCTTTGTAACTGTCAACCATCGCTTCAATATTTAATAGGATAGATCGTGAGTCAATTACAATTATGTACAGAATAGTGGCCATAAAGGCACTATTATGATATTTACAACGTCATTCTTTCTCTTGACTATAAAGAGGGCTCATTTGTAAACAACAAGACAAAATGACTAGAATACATGCCTCTACTTTCACTTATTGTCTCGTTTATCTTATCACCTCATTATTTTTCTAAATTTATATTTAGTCCAAATTCAATTTAGCTCGAATATCACTTTGATACAAGCAAATTACCAGTTAAACCCAATATAAATTCGATTTGTTGTCCTATCCTGATTTAGGCCAACACAATTGTATTGAATGATTCCTCAAGTATGGATGATGACTCTAGTTTGGATGCCTCACCTTTGATGGGTAGTGGACTTGTTTTCACTAACCCTTTGTTTGAAGGGAATTTTAAAAGAGGTGGTGATGTGTATCAAACTAGAGAAGAGTTTGGATTTAAACCTCCATGGTTTAGAAAGTTTGACTCTATAGACAATCCATTGTTTGGAACTAAGTGCGATTAGTGGTCTTGGTATTGGTTGTGTTGGACCATCTTCTAGTAGTCCTAATCTTCATTCTGTGGACTATAATGATGAAGAACCTATTTTGGAGACCTTCCTTGGGAATTTGCCTAGTGAGGAAGATTGTTTTAGAGGCGGATTTGGAGGTGAGGAAGTCACTCTTGGTATGTGTAAGAGTGCTTCCAAGAAGGGGAGTGGAGTATTTGATGTTAGTTGTCAATTGAACTATTTTGTTTACTTTACCCCACATGTTGATCACACCTTAGGTGTTGAGCATGCCCAAGCCAATGAGTCATATTGTGATAGTAATGCATTGAAGGCTTGGTGTGTTAACCATAAGCTTGGAGGTCATAGGGAACTTAGTTGCTACACCTTGCATGTTCCATACCCTATTAATCTCTTTGTTTGTTTTGGTAGTGAGTGCTTGTCCTTGTTGAGACAAGAACTTGTTGTTTCCTTTGGAGACCTATACTTTTTGATTGGTATTGATACTTGGCTCTATCATAAAGGTGTGTTTTCCACATCACTTGCACTCACTCTTGTTGAGCTTATCTACTATTGTAGTGGGAAGTTTTGGTGTGCTATTGTTGAACTTATGGATCCTAGGAATTTTGATGGCTTCGTCTTGCATATTCCATACCCTATTGATCTCTTTGATGATTCTTGTGTTGGATACACCCATTTTGGAAGCCAAGTACTTGTTGTTTTCTTTGGAAACATGCGCTTTATCAATGTTATTGATACTTGGTTATATCACAAGAGCGTGTTTTCTACACTACTTGTACTAACCTACTCTTGTAGTAGGATATTTGGCTTGTGCTTGTCTTTGGTTGTAGGTCTTGATGGATTGATTTCGAGGACGAAATCTTTTCAAGAAGGGGAGGATGATGCAGGGCAAATCGAGCCTAAGCACTTAGCATCAAGAGCCGGGATTGGAGGATGCAAAGGACGAGAGGTCAAGAGCTTCCGGGAACAATTCGGGAGCATTTTGAAGATCAAGGAGTTGCCTACAGCCATGGGCGCTCCGCCCACTTTTCATTAGGCGCTCCTCCTCCCTAGCAGGCACTCCGCCCAGCAGCTCCGTCCACCTTGGGCGCTCGGCCTAAACTATACACTACCTTACTTGACAGGCGCTCCGCCCCTTTTGCCATACAAACCAAGACAGAACTCGCTCTTTAGTGTAGTATTATTTACTAGTTTGACCCTACATGATCTTTATTATTTTACCCAACTTGTGGGGTTATTTTAGACTTTATTTAGAAGTGTGGAACACCTACAAATACCACACTTAGTCTTTATATTTCATTACCTAGATTTGGAGAATAGAGAATAGAACATAGAATAGGCTTGTCCATTCTTGTTGAAGCTTGAGCTTCATGTATATCTTACTTGAAATCCATGGTGGATCATCCTAGTGTGACTCCATGAGTGGTTCAAGTCTCTTTTTCCCCTTCGAATCAATCAACTTGGGTTAGTTTGATTCGTTCTTTCTTCTATTGCTGTTCTTCTCCGTCCCTTAATTTCTTGTTATCTTGTGTTTACTTGCTTCCGTGTCTATTTTATTGCTTCTGCGTGTTTATCCTGCATCATAATTGAAGTTATATTTGGTAGATTATTTCTCTCTCCTACTAACACGCCACCTTACATCCCACGCCCCACCTTGTTTCCTTTGTTCCATTAACATTTTGCTCATTTTATTTTAACCATAATTTCTTTCTCTTCAATTTGAATATTTCTCTATCATTGCGGCCAAATGATCCATAGAATTGATAGATAAAAAATTCACTATAGAAAAAGATAAAACCTAGAACTATTTGAATCGACTAACCAAAAACTCCAAATAATATTCTCCCGAATTAAACCTTAGTTAACCAAAAAACATAAAAATAAATCTAAACCTTGTTATGAAAATGAATAATTGAGATCAGGAAAAAAATAACAAAACGAAAAATAAGTATGTAAAAATAATTTGGACCAGAAAAAAAAGAACAAAAAGAAAAAATATGAAGTTAAAAATGGAAGGCCGTGAGAAATATTAATTCATGTAGGGAAAAGACACCGACTAATGAATCAATGTAGTTAAAATTAGGAAGAAAACGAGCAAAAAAAAAAAGTTGAAGAGGAAGGCTTAACAGAAGCAACAAAAAAATGGGTTAGCAGAGGAAACAAGATTTGGGGGGGGGGGGTTAAGGGGGAGGTTGAGGGCATGTTAGTAGGGGAGAAAAAATTTACCAAATATAACTTTGATTACTTGGCAAAGTGGGACCCAAATAAGTCCATTTGTCAAATAAAGACATTTTTTTTTAAATCCACCATTGTGGTGGGGTTAGGCAATGACCCCAACCTGTTGATTAATTACCCAGAAATTAAGGAGAAGTGTGAAGAGTGTTAATCAGATCTCCTTGGGTTACATGAAGGATAAAGAGTTCATCCTTGTACAAAAGGTGCCCTACAAGGTTTATATTACAAAGAGGGAATTTGAAAGCTTGCAAAAGAGTAAGTACTTCCTGATCTGTCTTCTTTTAATTATCCATTGTCATTGAATAATTTCTTTTGTGCTTTGATCCGAAATGCTGGGACATTGTGAAAGTCATTCTTCAAAAAGTTTTTAGCTCTTTGCGGTAGGGCTAAATCCTGTGTGAAGAAGGTGTCCTGCTTTTTGCTTTCCCCCAAATTTGCTAGATAATCTGCGATGTAATTGATTTCCCTGTAACAATGTTTGATAACAAAATTACCTGCCTCCATTTCTTTTATGATTTTTGCAATGATATGCTTGATGTGCCAAGGAGCTTTATGTTCTTCATTTATCATCCTAGTTATGATCATAGAATCTGATTCTATTACTACTCTTGTGAAGCCATTTGTTGCACACCATTGTATTCCAGTCAAAATTGCTTTTGCTTCAGCACAATTGTTAGAGCATACTCCATAAAATTCTGCATATGCCATGATTAATTTTCCTATGTGATCTCTTACAATACCACCACCTCCTGCACTTCCTGGATTTCCTTTGCTGCAGCCATCTGTGATCAATTTAAACCATCCAGGGCTCGGTTTATTCCATTTTATACACTTGATATCAAGTTTTGCTTTGAGCTTTTCAATTTTCTCACATGCAATATGCCAGTTGTTATCCAGAAGTAATTGACAAACACTGACCAAGCTCAACCAGTGGACTTACAATTTGACCTACCATTCTTAAACTGTCTTAAAAGGCCTGGGATGTTCATCTGAAGTTGTCGAAACACGCAAGCTATGGCTGGTATACTAATGATTGCCTTTAGTGGTGAAGAAATGGAGATGAGCTTTAGAGTGAGTGTTATCTTGGTGAATGATAATGAAAGAGTTGGCTCTTCTAATCTAGAGGTCAGCTATGAAGTAGAGGGAATTTCTAATTTCTTGTTTGAGGCATTGACTGTATTGGATAAAAACCATCGTCACTTAAAAAGGTGACACGTGTCTGCCACGTAGCACGGGCAGAGGTTTTTCCGGACAGACATCTAACGGACAAATGACTGGCTGGGCTATTACCACGAGCAGGCTTAAGGCGGTTACGTAACGCTTCCCCAAATCGGTGCGATTTAAATGAACAGTTACCTGTTCATACGCGACTGATCAACGAATAGTTACAAGAGCAACGGCTACCTAGCGGTTACACACCTAGCGGTTACATACCCAACGGTTACATACCCAGCGGTTACAAACCCAACGACTGCCTAGTAATTCTATATATAGCATTTATTTTCGAATTATTGTAACATTCATTCTCTTCTCTATCTTCAATATCAATAAAACACTCTCTTTACTCTCGCTCTCCACTGTTCATCATTTACATTATTGCATACTTTGTTCTCAAGTCTTCAAGCGTAGTCAATATCAAGGGATCCTCACCGAGATCAAGCGATCTAGTACGGTTCCTTCTACTTATCTAATTTATGCTTTGATCTTATTTATCTTCAATTGTTTCGTATTACATTCGTATTTTTGTCACATCTCTATTAGAAATCGTGCATACACTCGTAATCTCGTAATTAATGCAATCCTATATTTAAATCGGCTAGACTCTTAATCTAAACTATTGATTGTGACTCCGCAAACATAAATTTAATTGTTAATTGACCTAAAATCGGATCGAGGTTAAACAATTTGGCGACCACAGTAGGAACCGGTCAATAGCCTCTATAGGTTAATAGTTTATCTTTTTCCTGTACTGTATTCTTTTCTGTCGATCTTTTGTTTGTACCTAACATGGCAGAAAGCGATTCACAACGAACTATGGTAGGCAGAGGTCAAGTACGTACTCCTCTATCAAGCCCTAATTACTCTCCAGACTACTCTTCCGACGGGCAAGAACATTCTTCCTAAGGACCAAGTAGGCAACGGAACAGGCATGAACACTCTCAAAGCAGAACCCCGCCTAGAAGACGATGCCATAGAAGTCTCTCCCCAGATCAAAGGAATCTCCAGGAAACAATTTTCGAATTTATGCAACAACAAGTGGAGGTCAACAGGGGAATAAACGAGGCGATCACTTCTCTCCGAGGGCAAATCCCATTAGATCCAGGGACTAATCCTGTAGCCCAAGGTCGAGATGTTCCTTCTTCACATACTTCAAGGCAAGATGGAGAGCAAAACGTGGCCAACAATGGAGGAACCATAGATCCGGCAACCCATGCAAATCAAAACCAAAACGGAGGATCTGTGGTATCCACTGAAATGAGCGTCGTCGTGGAGGCACTCACCAAACAATTCAAAGAGAGCCAGGAAGCGCTTCAAAAGTCTCTCCATGAGAGTATTGATCAGATACCGGGCGCTCCACCCACATTGAAGAAAATTGACGTTCAACGCTACTCGCAAAGGCCTTGGAAGAAGGAAGCAGCACCAAAGGCGATACCAAAAACGTTCAAGATGCCAAACATACTGAGATATCGTGGGACAACTGACTCCAATGATCATCTCATGATGTTTAGAAATTTTATAAAAGCAAGTGATCTCACCGATGAGGAGATCGAATCAGTGCAATTGAATAAATTCGTGGAGACCTTAGCGGATGGAGCTTTATGATGGTATTCAATGTTGCCACCAAACTCTATTGGGTCCTTCGTGGAGATGGCTGAATTGTTCGTAAAAGCCCACACAGGCGCCCAGAAGACAGAAACTCGCGTGGAAGACATCTTTGAGATCAAGCAAAAGCCTGGTGAGTCTCTCCAAAGATACGTGGATCGCTTCCAAAGGGAGCGCATGTTGTTGCCCAAGGTACCGGATAGATGGGCGGCCATTGCGTTCACAAACAGCTTGGATGTCAAAAGCTCAGAAGCCACGCGCAGGCTATATGAATCTCTTCGCGAGTTTCCAGCGGCCAATTGGTCAGATGTCTACAATCGCTACAACTCAAAGGTACGCATTGATGAAGACAAGCTGATAGAAACCAGTGCCCGAGGAAAGAGTCAATCACGAAGCGGTGGCTCCGGCAGGAAGATAGAATCAGAAAGATCAGACGTACGTTACGAGCCGTACCCTGACCGATCACGCAACAATTCCAAAGGGCGCGGCCACAATAACAAAGGGCTAGGACGAGGATACGATTCAGAGTCAAATGCTCGGGGAGCCCCAAGCCCACCATACTTCAACGTAGAAATGACTGAACTGATCGCAGCCCTCAAAGATATGGGCGAAAGGGTCAAATAGCCAAAGGACATGAAAACCGATCCAAGTAAGAGAAATCAGGACCTTTGGTGCGAATTTCATCGCGACCACGGTCACACCACTGAAGATTGCAAGGCCTTAAGATACGAGGTCGTACATCTATTAAAACAGGGATTCCTGAAGGAGCTTCTAACCAAAAAGGGAAAGCAAACTCATGCGAAGGCTCAGCAAAACAAATCTGGTCCTCCACAAGCATCTTCCTCAAAGAAAACAGTTAATGTTATTTCGGGCGGGATCGAAGTTGACTCCATTGTTTTCACAGCGAAGAAATACGCAAAAGTCTCTATTACAAAGACCAAGCATCCACGGCCAGACAAAACGATAACGTTTGAAGATTCGGATACGGATGGCTTGCTATTCCCACATGTCGATGTACTGGTCATAACACTGCGCGTGGCAGAGTTTGATATCAAAAGAGTGCTCATCGATGTGGGCAGTTCTGCAAACATCATTCAATCACGAGTTGTCAAAGAGATGCAACTAATGGAGAAGATCGTGCCAGTATCACGAGTTCTCTCCGGCTTTAACAACTCAAGTTGTGACGTTCCTCAAATTTCTAAGTTTCAAAACTTTGTCGAAATGGAGAATAATTTAATTAAGCTTGTTTTGTGTGCGGAAGACTCGAGTATGAATTATATGTAAAAGTATGCTATGTATTATTGTGGATGAAGTGTGAATATCCAATGAAGTTGAAGATAGGAATGGCAAAGGGCCAAAATTTAAACGATATTATATTGCTAAAACTTAAAGCCACTAAAAAGAGGGTTATGTATAAAATTATTAATGTTGGAACTCAAAACAGAATCTTTTAAGCTTTAGACGTGGGCCTAGTTGGAACCATAATAACCCTCTCCCTATTACCAACATGTGACCATGTTATTATGAAAGTAGGAGCAGCAGAATAGCTAACTCACGACTCCAAGGAGCTCTTTCGATCAAAAACGCAGAAATACAAAATCCATCGTCAAGCAAATACCAAGGTAAGTCTCTATTCGATGCTATGAAAATTAAAACTCAATATCTATGTGATCCTAGCAGCCTAAGGGATTTAATTAATAGGATAATTTCTCAAGACCTAAAGTAAAGGTTGAATTAGATTCTTATGTTGGGAAAAAGATTAAAACTTTGGGAATGATTACATAAATTTATGATTTGTTGTAGTGGATTGGTGACGTGAAGTACATTGATTGGAGCTATGTTTATACCCGAGGAGTAATTGAGGTGAGTTGATATAACCCTTTACTAAAGAGGTTTTACTCACAAAAATCCGCCTATAAAGTGTTTGATAAAATATCTTAAAGAGTTAATATGTGCTTAATTGGAGCGAGATAGTGCATATTAGCTAAATCCTATTCAAGTTATCGTTCAAGAGTTTATCCTTGAGTTATACACGTTGATTTTCATATTCGTTATGTTAATTTACGTGGTTCTATAAATCAAGTTTTCATGTTTTCATGGATTAAAGAATTATTTAAATTATATTGAATAATCCCTTCAAATATTTATGTCATGTTTACTCAAGTCTATTATGGTTTATATTCATGAATTATGTTCAAGGAATTTATTGAAGATTAAAGCGATCAAGTAAAGTTTTATGAAAATTATTTTGGGAGTTACCTTTAGATTCTGAGAAGGGTCTCATGACTTTTAGTGGTTAATGTTGACCCCGAAACTACTCGTGCCAGAGTGGGAGTTTAGTATAAGATTTGCCTGACACGACCAAGGCACAAAACGCGTAGCATGCTATCACCTGGAACTGTGTGGCGCCACAGTGAAGGGGCCTATTCGATCAGGCGGGGATCGAACCCGTGCCGATCACACGGTGACTTTATGTATTCATGTTATGTCAGAGTTAACTGGTACTCCCCAAAAAGTAAAGAAACGATATATATATTTATGTTTAAAAGTCAGAATTTTATCGTTTCAAGTTATTTCAGTTTTCTTTAAGTATTTTATGTTCTCATGGTTTTAATGAATTATGTGAATTTTAAATTTCTTTTAAACGTCTCGTTCCCGCTTTAGTGGGGGGTCGTTGATACTCACTAAGTACCGCCGTGGTGTACTGACGTTCTCTTCATGGGAACCTACATTGACTTATGTCGATGTAGGCAGAGATTTTGCAGGCAAGAAGGCTATGAGCTAGGATATCCTCCCACTACCCGGTCAATTGGTGAGCTCCGCATTTGTTCGTGGAGATTATAGTTTTCCACTCTTTCTTAATATTATAGTGTTCTTAGAGGCTTCATAGACAGTCTAGCAGTTGGGTGTGGTTGTCCATTTTGCGTGATATTGTACAGAATATTTATTTATTTTATTGATATATTTTCAAGATGGATTTTTACTCAGAATTAATTTATTGAAGTTTTGTTTTAAAGATTTCATCATTCGCATGACATGACATGAGTAGAATATCATAGACAAGTTTAAAGGGTTCGCTCGGTCAAGTTCAGGTACCGAGTGCCGGTCGCAGCTCGTTCAGAAAATGGATCGTGACAAACTTGGTATCAGAGCATCAGGTTTAGAGTGTCCTAGGAGTCTATGAAGCCGTGTCAGTAGAGTCTCGTTTATAGGTATGAGGGCCCCATATCTATAAATGAGGGTCTATCGACATTTAGGAAATATTTCACATTTTTTTCTCATCTAGATCGTGCGTTAAAGCCTAAAGTAAGACTCAAACTCCTACTTCCGTCTATCAGTAGAATGATTGACATGTACGACGTGATCGATGGATGCAAGAGTTAATTATTGCAGAAAATCACGACTACTTGAGATATGTTGTGTATGGTGTTAGTTGCCCTCGAAATACGAATGATGGAGATGGCCAGGGATGAATCAAGATAAATGTGGCTAGAAAGATAAAACAGAGGTGGTCCAGAGTGAGATTGCTTTTGATTATAACTCCTAAAAAGATGACAAAGACTTGCATTAGATCGAAGTAAAAGGGTTGAATTATTGTTTAGCTTCTTTGAAATTCAAAGTAGAAAAGTTGAGAATGAAGTGACAAAGTTGAAAAGAAAAAAAAGAAGGGAAGAGAAGATCAAGACAGATTAAAAGCACCCCACTTGATTTAACCTCGTATCTGAAGAAGAGTTATGAAATTTTATAAGGGTTGTTGAGGAGAAAAATAAGAGATCGAAAATATAAAACAAAAACAAAAAAATCAAATTCTTGAGGAGTAGTAGTAATGGCACTCACGATTGGATATTTCTTTTATAGATCTCAAGTTCTTTCAAGAAGTCAGGACAAGTGACTTTCGTGAAATTCCAGATAGTCGTGTAAATTAAATAATGAGGTATGGACATGATATTACTCTTGGTATCAATTGGTGATGTTGAAAATTTTTGGTTGGTGAAAATGTGAAATCGGTGGTGAAGAATATTATAATTATACTCCAGTTCAACGACCATGAAACAAGAGCTTATGGAGTGACTAAAGTTGGAATACCCGTATACATACAATCTGGGCTTTACTACTCAATGCCTTATAGTAATGGGTTATAGAGGAATTAATCACACTATTATTTTTACAGTATATTTAGATGAGGCGTCGATCAACCAACATTGCAGGATTGTAATGAAACTCACAAGGAGCCCGAATTAACGAGATAAGTTGGAAACCTTAAAAAAAAAAACATATTCATGAGCTTCACCAAGACTTTTGTCTGATGCTCATAGAATGGAAAGTTATGAGCACAAAAAAAAAAAGATATATAGCCAATGGTCATGCAGAAGGACCATAGCCAATTCCGGAAGAAAAGTTGAAGGAAAAAAAAATTGTAATAACCGTCATGACTTGTACCTATGAAAGCAATGTAAATAACCTTTAGGGGTGCATGAATGAGTTTTGAAGGGCGAAACGACATGACCTTAAGATTTCAAAGATGAGGTAAATCACCCTAAGAAGGCGAACCGTTGTGCAATGACAACATGAGGCTCTTCAAAATCATGTACACCTGGCCATAGGTGCTACTTAAATTAAAAAAAAAAAAGGGGGCTCGGGGATAAGATGTCAGGAAGTTAGCCTTCGGGCAAGAAGTTTAATTTCGGATAGTACTCCAGATGATAGCATGAGAGCTTAAGCTCATAAAAAAAAAGGATTTATAATTTCGGGTGAATTGTTGTACTAAGGCAATGCAGATTTTGAAAGCTTGTACACAAGCGACATCCAAATTTTTATGGGAGCCCTCAATTTCTCAAGTCCAGTTTAGTGTGACCCAGAAAGAGAGTGATTTAAGAGAGATGCAATGAATGATACTGAAGTTGGTCGTGAAGCGCAACCTACTGTACTAGGCATGTTGTTAAAATGGTGTACAGATATAAGATTAGAGGTTTTGAAGTATAGTAAAATTCTTACTCAACAAGAAAAAAAGAGGAGGTCAAGATGAGAGAGTAAATCCAATCAGTTGTCAAGTGTTTAAATAAACAACGAGCCTGACGATGAAAGAAAAAGTATCGTGTAAAGAGAAAGAGAACAAAGAAGTGTGGTACTAGTCGAGATAATTGTTAAAAAGTAGTAACAAGGGAGGTGAGTAATGAATCGAGAAGTGATTCCTCTACAAAGTTTGATTTCAAGAAGTCTAGAATATTATGGAAGAAATAAGCGAGTATGTGAAACATATTCAAAAATATGTTGTCAATATCTGATTGCATTTAGATAAGCTATCAGTATCTGGAAACTCTTGTATGCAAGGTAGGTATTAATGCTAATAAAGTAAATCTCACTCTATGATGAGAATGTAGGAAATGACGTATTTTCTCACGAAAATATTTGGATTATTACCATGTTTTTAATGTGAAACACTGTGCATAAGAAGTATTTTATGAAGCAACAGTTATCAACACGCCTATTTCGTACCGAAGGAGAGTTTGGATAAGCAAGGTCATTTTGAAGATATTGATCCAACAAGAGTGGTTATATCTGTTGAAAAAAAAAGGAGCTTATTTTCGGCTACAAAAGGAGAAAAATGCAATTATTATAAAAAAAAGTTCGTATCGAACCACAAGTCCATGAGAGGGAATGATATAACTTTTTATTGTAAGTGGTGAAGTTATAAACCATTTACAATTGCTTGTAAATGGTAGTTTGAATGGGTAAAAAGCTTAGATATGCAGGTATGACTTAAATTGAACAAAATGAGTGATAAACAATATGAGACTACTACAGAAATGTCAAAAGTTTTAAATATGAGTGACCCTGAGTTCAATAAGCAACAGGTATGAAAAAGAATATGGCAATCATACAGGGAAAGAAATGCCTACAGTTAAATTTGATAAAGTGATTGGTTGAGAATGAACAAACAAAAGAACATACTCAAATGCTCGAGGAACGTATGAAAGCCTGTTGCAGCTTTTGAAAAAAAAGGTGGAAGTATTTATTAGCCATTGATCAAGTATGTTTTTACCAATTACGATATTCAGCTGAATTTAGAATTACGTTTTGTGTGACTACAATACAAGTTGTAGAATAGTTACTTTAGAATGATTCAAATAAGATAACAGTAAGTGTTAAAACCAAACCTTAAGAAGGAAAAAAAAATGAAGGATATTTATCAAAGATATAAGATGACTCAAGTTTTTCACGAGTCATGTGGAACTATGAAAGTTGCCATGGTATTATAAATGTGGTGTTAGTAAACAGAGGTCATTGAAATTGAGGAAGGGGTAAATCAAGAGTTCAGTACCATTTAAGGGAAAAAGAAAAAAGAAATTCTTGGCTGTGAGTCCAGATGAACAAGGTAACAAGTGTGAATACTGTCTACTGTGGTAAAATGCGAATTATGTCCAAATATATTCATTTATGTATGGATTTTCTATTCAGTCCTCTTGATAGAAATGCGGAAGAAGGTAAAGTACTATATTAGCTTTAATCTCTCAAATGAGGCAGAAGATCGCATGTATGGTATGGTATGGTAAGGTAAGGATAGATGACGAAACCTTGAGGTGGCTCTCTGAAATCTTGTTAAATCTACTTTATTCCTCCTACTAGCAAGGGTGCGAATTATTGCAACAAAAATTCATATCGTGAAATCTTTGTAGGCAAGAGAAGGAATTTGCCTTAAATTAAATTTTCTTGACTTTGATGATGATGATTGATCAAGACTAATTGATTTGGCTACTTAATATAATAGTTGAAAGATCTCCCAATGTCTATTAGATATTAATGTATTGGTCGATAACTAGCCTAATTAGATGGTTCGCATGGATGATACTTAGAAGTGTCATCAAGAAAAGAGAGTGGTATAATGCAGATGAGTTCATAGAAAGACAACTGGTAGTTCACTAGAAGTCGAGATTGATACTACAAGACAATGTATGATGTTTCTAGGTATATAAAGTTAAAATTTCATGTGTTTCAAGGAAGGTCGATCTCATGGAAAGTTTCATCATATTAATATTTAAGCAACTGTGCAGCTTTATGGTGTACTTATATTGAATATATGGGCTATTTAAGGGAAGACTGCAATGGGACAATATTTTTAGTGAGTCATTGCGCTTTGTGTCAAGTTACAAAACTTATTTGGTAAAATGAGAAAGTGGCCTAGGAGGGAGGAATAACCATCATTCGAGGACGAATGATTCTAAAGGGGGAAGAATGTGACGTTCCTCAAATTTCTAAGTTTCAAAACTTTGTCGAAATGGAGAATAATTTAATTAAGCTTGTTTTGTGTGCGGAAGACTCGAGTATGAATTATATGTAAAAGTATGCTATGTATTATCGTGGATGAAGTGTGAATATCCAATGAAGTTGAAGATAGGAATGGCAAAGGGACAAAATTTAAACGATATTATATTGCTAAAACTTAAAGCCACTAAAAAGAGGGTTATGTATAAAATTATTAATGTTGGAACTCAAAACAGAATCTTTTAAGCTTTAGACGTGGGCCTAGTTGGAACCATAATAACCCTCTCCCTATTACCAACATGTGACCATGTTATTATGAAAGTAGGAGCAGCAGAATACCTAACTCACGACTCCAAGGAGCTCTTTCGATCAAAAACGCAGAAATACAAAATCCATCGTCAAGCAAATACCAAGGTAAGTCTTTATTCGATGCTATGAAAATTAAAACTCAATATCTATGTGATCCTAGCAGCCTAAGGGATTTAATTAATAGGATAATTTCTCAAGACCTAAAGTAAAGGTTGAATTAGATTCTTATGTTGGGAAAAAGATTAAAACTTTGGGAATGATTACATAAATTTATGATTTGTTGTAGTGGATTGGTGACGTGAAGTACATTGATTGGAGCTATGTTTATACCCGAGGAGTAATTGAGGTGAGTTGATATAACCCTTTACTAAAGAGGTTTTACTCACAAAAATCCGCCTATAAAGTGTTTGATAATATCTTAAAGAGTTAATATGTGCTTAATTGGAGCGAGATAGTGCATATTAGCTAAATCCTATTCAAGTTATCGTTCAAGAGTTTATCCTTGAGTTATACACGTTGATTTTCATATTCGTTATGTTAATTTACGTGGTTCTATAAATCAAGTTTTCATATTTTCATGGATTAAAGAATTATTTGAATTATATTGAATAATCCCTTCAAATATTTATGTCATGTTTACTCAAGTCTATTATGGTTTATATTCATGAATTATGTTCAAGGAATTTATTGAAGATTAAAGCGATCAAGTAAAGTTTTATGAAAATTATTTTGGGAGTTACCTTCAGATTCTGAGAAGGGTCTCGTGACTTTTAGTGGTTAATGTTGACCCCGAAACTACTCGTACCAGAGTGGGAGTTTAGTATAAGATTTGCCTGACACGACCAAGGCACAAAACGCGCAGCATGCTATCACCTGGAACTGTGTGGCGCCACAGTGAAGGGGCCTATTCGATCAGGCGGGGATCGAACCCGTGCCGATCACACGGTGACTTTATGTATTCATGTTATGTCAGAGTTAACTGGTACTCCCCAAAAAGTAAAGAAACGATATATATATTTATGTTTAAAAGTCAGAATTTTATCGTTTCAAGTTATTTCAGTTTTCTTTAAGTATTTTATGTTCTCATGGTTTTAATGAATTATGTGAATTTCAAATCTCTTTTAAACGTCTCGTTCCCGCTTTAGTGGGGGGTCGTTGATACTCACTGAGTACCGCCGTGGTGTACTGACGTTCTTTTCATGGGAACCTACATTGACTTATGTCGATGTAGGCAGAGATTTTGCAGACAAGAAGGCTATGAGCTAGGATATCCTCCCACTACCCGGTCAATTGGTGAGCTCCGCATTTGTTCGTGGAGATTATAGTATTCCACTCTTTCTTAATATTATAGTGTTCTTAGAGGCTTCATAGACAGTCTAGCAGTTGGGTGTGGTTGTCCATTTTGTGTGATATTGTACAGAATATTTATTTATTTTATTGATATATTTTCAAGATGGATTTTTACTCAGAATTAATTTATTGAAGTTTTGTTTAAAGATTTCATCATTTGCATGACATGACATGAGTAGAATATCATAGACAAGTTTAAAGGGTTCGCTCGGTCAAGTTCAGGTACCGAGTGCCGGTCGCAGCTCGTTCAGAAAATGGGTCGTGACACAAGTGAGAAGACCCTTGGCGAGATTACTCTCACAACTCTTGTGGAAGGGGTAGCAAAGGAGACGGTGTTCCAAATTGTCAACGGAGACATGGCCTACAACATTATCCTTTGGAGACCATGGATCCACGAAATGCAGGCTGTTCCCTCCACATATCATCAGGTATTGAAATTCCCATCAGAATGGGGAATACATGAGATATGAGGAGAGCAATGCTCTGCTCGAGACTGCTATTCGGTGGCCCTCAAGCTGCCCAAAGAAAACAAATAGCAATCACAGCAACCAGGATCTGATGCAACAAATGAAGAAACAAAGTACGAGGTCCCGGAATTTATCACAAAGCTAGAAGCACGGGAAAATTATACTCCGACCGTGGAAGCTTTGGAACCAGAAGAACTGTTTGCAGACACACCGGAGCGGAAGGTCTACTTGGGGACAGAATTGAATGAACGCCTACGAGGAGATATCCTCCAATTCCTCAAGGAGCTGCATACGACGTTAGCTTGGTCGCATGCAGACATGACGGGTATTTCTCCCGAAATTATCTCTCGCAAGTTGAATGTTGATCCGTACTACCACCCGGTGAAGTAGAAGAAGCGCCCCCAGGGAGTGCTACACAATAATTCCAGACGTGCTACACAACCGGAAAGACGTCATGAAATTGACTGGAAGGGTGGCAGCCTTGCGCAGGTTTATATCCCGTTCATCCGACCGGTGCAAAAGTTTTCTTCGATGTTCTGAAGCAGAACAAAGAATTCAATTCGACTCCTGAATGTCAGAAAGTGCCGAGAGATCTGAAAAGATATCTATCCAACCCACCACTGCTCTCTACGCCCTCAGCACGGAGAGCAGTTGTTGATCGTTTTGGCAATTTCAGAATCTTCGGTAAGCTCCGTTTTGGTTCGAGAAGAAAAAGGTAAGCAACTTCCCATTTATTACATTGGTAAAGCTTTAATTGATGCGGAAACACGTTACCAACCCTTAGAAAAACTGGCTTTAGCACTCGTAACTGCTGCCCGTAAATTACGCCCTTATTTTCAAGGTCATTCATTAGTTATAGTAACAACCTTTCCTTTACGCAATATTTTGCATAAACCTGAATTCTCGGAAGGTTGGTTAAATAGGCTGTAGAGTTAAGCGAATTTGATATTACCTACCAGCCCCGGGTAGCAATTAAGTCACAAGCCCTAGCAGACTTCGTAGCAGACTTTAGTGCTATTATATATCCTGATGCAGAAAAAGATGCAATTCTCTACGCTGGGCAGGCCCCTGGCGCATGGACCCTATTCACTGACGGCTCATCCAGCGTCAAAGGGTTCGGTCTTGGACTGGTTCTTATCACTCCGTCCGGAGAGACCGTCAGGCAGGCCATCAAGTGCCCGTTTATCACTAACAATGAGGCCGAATATGAGGCCGTAATTGCAGGATTGGAGTTAGCCCGAAGCTATGGAGCAAATGTTATCAAGCTCAAGAGTGATTCTCAACTAGTAGTCAACCAGGTGACTGGGGGTTTCATCGCACGGGAATCCAGAATGCAAGTGTATCTCACCCGTGTAAAAGAACTTCTGGCTCAGTTTGACGAATGGGAAGCGCTCCAAATTCCACGAGAAGAAAACCATGAAGCAGACGCCCTAGCAAATTTAGGGTCAGTAGCAGAAATTGGGGCAGCCAGTTCCTCGGTTGTCGTTCAACTCTTCTGCACGACCATAGATTGAGAGAAGTTCGAAGTTAATACTATAAATGCAACTTGGGACTGGCGAAATGAAATCACAAATTACATTCTTCATGGAAATCTGCCCGATGACGCGAAAGCTGCCCGCAAACTCAGAATAAAAGCTACTCGATATACGATCGTCAGCAATGATCTTTATCGTAGGATGTTCGCAGGGCCCCTTGCCAAGTGCCTGGGACCAAACCAAATCAATTACATGATACGAGAGGTTCATGAAGGCTGTTGTGGTAATCACTCTGGGGGCAAAGTGTTAGCGCGCAAGTTGATCTGCTCCGGATATTATTGGGATAAGATGGAGAAAGATACAAACGAGTTTGTCAAGAAATGCGATAAATGTCAAAGGTTTGCGCATCTTCTCCATCAACCGGCAGAACCGCTCCACTCAATAATCTCCCCATGGCCGTTCTTGAAATGGGGAATGGACATAGTTGGTCCTCTTCTTGCTGTGCCAAGAGGGGCACGTTTCTTTCTAATCATCACCGATTACTTCACCAAATGGGTCGAAGCGGCAGCATATGCAAAGATACGACAAACAGAGGTAATTGACTTCCTTTGGCGGTATGTCGTATGTCGCTTTGGAGCACCTAAGGAAATAGTCATGGATAATGGTCCACAATTCATCAGCCAGAAAGTGACCAGGTTCCTTGACGACTTACACATCAAAAGGATTACCTCTTCTCCATATCATCCGGTTGCCAACGGGCAGGCAGAGTCAACAAACAAAATAATCATCGAATCTCTCAAAAAGCGCCTCGAGCAGGCCAAGGGATGTTGGGTAGAAGAACTGACCGATGTACTATGGACTTATCGCATGACAATAAAAATGAGTACAGGAGAGACACCTTACTCGTTGGTATACGGCGCAGATGCTCTAATGTCAGTTGAAATCGGAGAACCAAGTCTACGGTATGCACAAGCTACCGAAGAATCCAACTCAATCAATCTCTCCGAAGAATTAGATTTCCTCGAAGAACGAAGGGAACTGGCACTTGTACGAGTAGTCGCCTAGAAGGAACGAATCAAGCAATACTATAATCGGGGACTGCACGTGCGAAGTTTCCAGGTTGGAGATTTTTTTATTAAGAAAAGTATCCCAAAACACGCAAGAAGCAAACTCGGGAAAATTAGGCCCTAATTGGGAAGGCCCCTACAAAGTAGTCGCGTCGGTCGGTAAGGGATCTTACCGTTTGGCACGACCAGATGGCTCAATCGTCCCAAACAGTTGGAATGTGATTCACCTCAAAAGGTAACACTTCTGAAAAGTGAAACGGTCAGTTATTCTATTCCTTATGACGTTCTTACTTTTATTATACCTCTCTAAATGGTACTAACGGCCTAAACAAGGCCAGATCAATTTAGCTCAACAGGCAGAGCTCGAAGTTCTTCAACTTCGCGGCTGTGGGTTCGAATCCCTCAATGGACACACTCCTCGTTTGGTTATATGTGTTCTTTTATCTACGACCAGCCTTAACTCTTTTTATGTTACAACTTCCCGTGTTTCAACATAAAAATAAGGAGGGTGGTGAGAGGCCCCTGTAGGCCAGATAAGACCTTCATAAAAGCAAAAGACCTTGTAAAAAGGCGAGTTTTTAAAACTTTTTATGTGACAAGCTTCCACAAAAATAAGAGAAGTCGTTCACAAGGCCAGCAACTCGGCCAGAGTTAAAACTTTCTGCGTCGACTTTCAACTATCAAAAACGGTAAGCAAAGTTGTTCGCAAGGCCAACGATTCGGCTAGAACCTATTGACCACGACTCATGCAGAATGAAACATCTGCGCAGACCACTCACAACTTATGACCTCTTCCTTGAGAAAGGCTAAGTTAAAGCATACGAACAGCCTTTTAAAGACCAGATCTTAGCAAAGTTCAAACTTTTAAAAGCGCTTAAACAAAAGGCACAAAGGCCACAATGCATCCAAACGTAATTACCAAGATCAAAGATTCAAGCTATATACAGTCATTGAATTAAAAGGTCTGAAAATATATGCATGGTCTTGACAAAACAATAGAAATGCCAAAAATGGCTGACAGAAGTTTTGTTGAGTGATAAAAGGCAAATGAAACCGGCCAAACAAGGATCAGAGACTCCCGAAGAGACCTCTATCCACAACCAATCATCCGTCTCTCGCCTGATACACAAATCTACAAACTTGATCAATTTGGGGGGGGGGGGGGCATTAATTTTGGGGACTACGACCAGAACCCGATGCACCAGCTCCATCGGTTCTGTCATCGTCACCCGAGCTCTCATCATCATCTTCATCTTCATCGGACTCTTCAGGAGAGAGGTTCAACACTTGCCTCACTTCATGGATGGCACGCTTTGCTTTCAGCATTGGTTCCTCAACGTTGATCTAGCCTGCATGGACCTGCTCAAGCAATGTTCGCTTGGCCAAGTCCTTGGATAATGAGTCTTGAATGCTCATGGACTGGGCAACTTGGTCCCTGGCGGCTTGAAGTTCAACTCGAGCGCTAACAGATTCTTCATTGGCCTTCCGCAGGTCCATCTCTAAAGATCCACGTTCGTCGAGTGCCTTGTTCAGCAAAGTGTTGTGTTCTTCAAGTAGAGCCTCCAAGTCCCGGGCAGATTGTGCGAACCCCTCTTTCTCTTCAGAAAGAATGTCCTTTTCCTCGGTGAGCTTGTTAATTTGTTCAACCTGTTTATTGTTGGTCTCAGCCAACCGGTTAATTTCACCCTCGAGGAAACCACACCTCTCTGCCAGGACCTTGTTCTCCTTTAGAGACTTCAGCAGATCTTTCTTCAGTTCGAGCACCTGATCAGGGTTGTTGATCCTGGAGCAAAACATCAACTCGGCGGCCATCAAACTTGACTGAAACAACAAAAGAAATGAGGTTAGGAGTATAAATTCGGAATTACTTCCGACTCAACAAAGTGTCAAAGAGGGCACTTACCCGGGCAGAATCAGCAGCAATAGCAAAAGCCAGGTCTTCATCGCTCATCTCCCTCATTGTCCATTCTTCGCGAGGACCGATGAGCGATGAAACTGCTTTAGCCAAACCGCCCGGTCTGGTCACGAAGTTTACATTGGGGGCTAGCTTCATGGTGCATTCCCTCTCGCAGTACTTAGGCTCCCTAGCCTGCTCAGAGGGAAAGTTTGGGCCAAATTTATAGCGCACGCCCCGAATGTCCCTCGATCCAGTCAGACCACTGATGGTGGTCCGCCGAGTGAGCCTTGTCCTTGACATATCAGAGTCATTCGCCGCTCCAGGATCTCTTATGTCGCATTCAAGTAAACAGACAGGCACCTCCGTCTCAGCAGCCACATTCTCCAAGTCCTCGAAATAAAAAACACGGGGACTCTGGCCGCCCTCTTGGGGGATCTCTTCTCTTCCTTCTTCTTCTTCGCCGACCTTCCTTTTACCCTTGTATGCACGGGAAAAGCCCGCCTTCACCCCGTCATCAACTCGGGGGCTCCCTTCCAGAGTACAGGCAGGCTTTTCCTCAACCTTCTTCTTGTCACTTCGAAGATAGGGCTTTCTCACAAGGTTCTCGGTAGTTTCCGTATCGGAAACATCGATCACCTCATTGTCAAAGCCCTCTCCCCGTGCAGACTCGGGGACTGCTGCAGAAGCCTTAGCGCTCTCCCTCTCAGGCTCAGGCACACTGCACCAGGTGGGATCTCACCCCCAACAGCTGAGGTCTGCCCGGCAGCAACAGAAGCCTTATGAGCAGCCTTCTTCCGTGCTCCACCCTCACCTTGACTCTTCTTCTTCCTCCTCAGAGAGCTAATGCCGCTAGACAGTAGCTCCTTGCCACCTTCCCTCCTGCGCATTGCCTCTGCTGCGGCCTTATGGCTGCGACCTTATCCTCAGGGTCAACAGCAGGACCTGACGGCACAACCTGAGGGGAAGGGGCAGGGAAGAAGTCTCCTTGTGTGCCTAGACCTATAAAAGGGCGGAATGGTTAGATACAGCAAAGCCACGAAGAGAAGAAATAGCTACGACAGCGAAAAGTTCTCACCGTGAGTCTTTGCGGTCAGACCCTTTTGCGTGGCGTAATACGTCCACTCCCTCTGCTCAGCGGGGAACTTCTCCAGAATAGCCTCAACCCACGTTGTCAGCTCATCAACCGATATGAGCTTATCGTAGGGCAGCTTGGCAGCTGTAAGGCAGGATCAAAGGAATTAGTAAACGAAAAGGGGAAATATGAAAATTTCAAAGAAAAATTCGGGGACTTACGCCTTTTATTCCAGATCTCGGAAAGGGAAGCCTTGGAGTTAAGGGACAATGCCTGGGTGCGCACAAATATGTACCGGTGCAACCAACCCCGGCCATTGGTGTCCTCAGAACTGCGTATCAAGCACTTGCTCCCACGCATTCTGGCGTTGAAAAAACCGTCCTTAAAAATTTGGATACTGTACAAAGAAATAAAATGATCATATTCAAAACTTTGACCGGTTTCTTCTGCGAACCAGTCCATAAGTGTTATCATCCTATACCTGCTGGGGCTCAGTTGCCCCGGGTAGAGAAAATACTCCCTGCAGAGCCTGTCAAGAACAGGATGGAGGGGTAACATGCAACCAACTGTGAATGGGTAGGTAGACATAGCTGTCCACCCTTCCCTATGAGAATTAATGTTCTCATTTTCAGATATAGGCAAAATGGGAACACTCGTGTCCCAGCCGCAATCCGCTCTAACTCATGGGATCATCTCCGACGTAATCCCAGATTTGAATCTATACGTTGGCCATGCGCGTACATCGCCGTGATTATTAAAGGACTTAACATTGCAGTCCTTCTCCAGTTCACCCCAGTTCTTGGGGATAATTTTTGAAGCAGTGACCTGAGTGGCCCTAGGTCTGGGGGTAGCCTCGGAAGAACTACTGGCGGCAGCGTCCATGTTCAAATTTTTCTTAGCCTTTGGAGACATAGTTGAAGAAGAATCGAAAGTTAAAAGAAAGATTAGAGAGAATTCAAAGGGTTTTTCAAGATTCGGAAGTTGTAAAATGAAAGCGAGCAAAAGGGTGAAAATTCAGCAAACCCCTATTTATAGGAGTAAAAAGTCCGGCCCATCAAGTTTCCACAAGACACGTGGAGGTCATTGAAGAAATCACGATCAGATCCAACCGTTAAAAGAGAAAGTAGGTTTCGCCGAGTTACGAAGCAGAATCATTACTCTGAAGCGCAGCGGTCACCTCACGGCTGACAACAGACGTGTGCACGTGGCTGATTCGGTTAAAATCATTACTTCTGATCTTGGGACGCACAATAGTCACTTCGAAGCTGACGGCGGACGTGTGGACGTGTCTGGCGCAGTTACTTTTTATCTCGCGCATTTAATGCGCACGTCACTGAGATTTCCCGCCAAATTTCACATCCACTCCTCGAGCAGAGTTTGCGGGGACTATCTATATTGGATAAAAACCATCGTCACTTAAAAAGGTGACACGTGTCTGCCACATGGCACGGGCAGAGGTTTTCCCGGACAGATATCTAACGGACAAATGACTAGCTGGGCGATTACCACGAGCAGGCTTAAGGCGGTTATGTAACGCTTCCCCAAATCGGTGCGATTTAAATGAACAGTTACCTGTTCATACGCGACTGATCAACGAATAGTTACAAGAGCAACGGCTACCTAGCGGTTACACACCCAGCAGTTACATACCCAACGGTTACATACCCAGCGGTTACAAACCCAACGACTGCCTAGTAATTCTATATATAGCATTTATTTTCGAATTATTGTAACATTCATTCTCTTCTCTATCTTCAATATCAATAAAACACTCTCTTTACTCTCGCTCTCCACTGTTCATCATTTACATTATTGCATACTTTGTTCTCAAGTCTTCAAGGGTAGTCAATATCAAGGGATCCTCACCGAGATCAAGCGATCTAATACGGTTCCTTCTACTTATCTAATTTATGCTTTGATCTTATTTATCTTCAATTGTTTCGTATTACATTCGTATTGTCGTCACATCTCTATTAGAAATCGTGCATACACTCGTAATCTCGTAATTAATGCAATCCTATATTTAAATCGGCTAGACTCTTAATCTAAACTATTGATCGTGACTCCGCAAATATAAATTTAATTGTTAATTGGCCTAAAATCCGATCTAGGTTAAACATTGACTGCCACACAATTACCCAATTATGTTTCATGTTTGTAAAGAAGAGGGACGCTATACTAAATTTCTCATGGAAGGACAATATCTGCTCTGTATTACTGCTGCTGTTGCCAATATTCTTGCTAATCTAAAGTTAGTTTCAACCTTTGGAGTGACAAAGGAACAATATTTTCTTATATCCAGTTCATACTTCATGTACAAATTTTTGATGGCACAATGTAGCTTGTTTTATTCTAGACATGTTTAGTTGCTCACTTCTGCAAGTGGTGTTGGGCCCGTGTTTTAACACGGGCAACCCCTCGCTAGTACTAAGTCTAAGCATAAGTTAACCTATGAGCGCAATAGTTTACTTTTATTTAACATGCATGACATTCTAATTATTACTACATCCTATATTACTAAACCTTAAAGGAAAGAACAAGACGTATAGTTATTTAAACTTAATTAGCATAAGTAAATATTAGATGGCCATAATTGACTGTGTGGGCCTAAATCTGGTTAGGTCACTCAAATAGAATTTGTAGAGTGGTTAACAAGCAAATTGTTGTACCAAAGTTAACAATTGGATAAACAAGTAAGAACGGGTACAAAGTAAAGTAAATGATAAAGCAACGAATGAATTTCTGTATTTCTTGAGTTGATAGCTATTTATAGCTTACAAGAGATGCCAAGGTAATAAATGTACTTAAAGACCATTAATCACATGTTGATCATGACTAGCCCATGATCTTCCTCTTTAATACAATCATAATGACGACAGTTAAAACTTCACCAAAGAATAACCGTTCTACCGAAGGGTATATTGGTGCAATCTGGATAAGCACTCAAAGCCGTGGAGGATTCGTAATCGACATCAAAAGCTTGGAGTGCTTTAAGAGGACATGGAAAGTAAGTTCTAAGCAACATGAGAGCGCTCGAGCAGGAGAGCTCGAGGAGAGTGCTCGAGCAGGGGAGCTCGAGGAGAGTGCTCGAGTGGGAGAGCTCGAGGATAGTGCTCGAGCAGGAGCGCTTGTTTAACCTAGATCCGGTTTTAGGCCAATTAACAATTAAATTTGTATTTGCGGAGTCACGATCAATAGTTTAGATTAAGAGTTCAAATGGGAGATTACGTTAGTTGCTAATTATTAATATATTTGCGATTTCCAGTAATAAGAGTTAATAATACGGAAGAAGAATATACTTGGAAACGGATGAGATTAAAGCGTAAATAAAGTAGATAGAGGTAACCGTAGTGGATCGCCCGACCCCGGTGAGATTTCCTCATTACTGGTCGCACTTAAAGACTAAAGAGCAAAGTATGCAAGCAAAGAACAGTGTTTGAGCGAGAGTAAGAGAGAGTATTCTTATTGATGTTGTTGACAGGAAGTAAAGTTATGTTACAATGGTTTAGGGCGAGTGCTATTTATAGGTCTGATAGGCGTCCGTTGAGTTTTGTAACTGCTGGGCACGTATCCGTTGGATACGCAACCGCCGAGTCGTAATTGCTGCCTTTATGACTATTCATTAGGTGATCGCGCATGATCAGGTTAATAATTGCTCATTCAGATCGTGCTGACTTGAGAAGTGTTACATATCTGCTTTGGGTCTGCTCGTGGTAACCGCCTGGCTGGTTATCTGTCAGCTTAGATGTCTGCCCGGTGAAATATCTGCTCGTGCCACGTGGCAGACACGTGTCACCTTTTTGGGTGTCGTCAGTTTTTATCCAATACAGATAGTCCCCGCACTTCTCGAGCAGAGTTTCTGCTCGAGGAGTGGATGTGAATTTTGGCAAGAATTTCCATTTTGCAAAGTCCAATCTTTGTATGACGAAGCTAGGTGACATACATATCTTATCAGCTACGTCACTAATCCCCATGACGTGCGCATTAAATGCGCAGTAAAAAAGTAACTGCAGCTGGCACTCCTGCGCGCCTGCAGCCTGCTTCGAGGTGACTACTGCGCGTCCCAAGGGTAAAAATAATGATTTTAACCGCCTCAATCAGGTGCACACGTCGACTGCTGATCGCGAGGTGACCGCTGCACTTTAGGGTAATGATGATATTCGAAAAGTTGGTGAAGTTTACTTCTCCTTTTGATGGTTGGATCTGATCGTGGTTTCTCCGATAGTCTCCATGTGTCTTGAGGGAACTTCATGGGCCGGATTTTTACTCCTATAAATAGGGGTTTGCTGGATCAAAACCCTTTTACTTGTTTTTATCTTCTATCTGCTGAATCTTGAGAATCCTTTGAATACCTCTCAACTTTCCTTCCTAATTTCTCAATTCTTCCTGAATCATGTCTTCAAAAGCTAGGAGAAACCAAAGCACGGACGCTGTAGCTGGTAGTTCTTCTACAGCTACTCCCAGACCCAAGGCCACTCAGGCTACCGCTGCAGAGATTATCCCAAAAAAGTGGGGTGAATTAGAAGCAGACTGCAATATCAAGGCCTCCAATAACTATGGAGATATACGCGTGTGGCCGGGGTATAGATTCAAATCTGGGATTACGTCGGAGGTGATCCCACAAGTTAGAATGGACTGCAACCGGGACGCAACTATTCCCCTCTTGCCGATATATGAAGCGGAGAACATTACTTCGCATAGGGCTGGGAGGACGGCCATGTGCACCTACCCATTTACAGTGGGTGTTCATTACCCCTGCACCCTGTGCTTGAGAGGCTCTGCAGGGAGTGTTTACTCTGTCCGGGGCAGCTGTGCCCCAGCGTATATAGAATAGTTACCCTTATAGATTGGTTTGCGGAAGAAACCGATCAAATTTTTGAATACAAGCATTTTATTTCCTTGTACAGTATACAAATCTTCAAGGACGGTAATGTTAGGATGCGTGGGAGCAAAGGCTTGGTACGCAGCTCTGAGGACACAAGTGACCGGGGCTGGTTGCACCGTTATGTATTCGTGCGTACTCAGGCCTTGTCCCTCAACTCTAAGGCTCTACTTCCTGAGGTTTGGAACAAGAAGCGTAAGTCCCCGAGTTTCTTTTAGAGTTTTTCGTGCTTCCTCTTTTCCTCTTGCCTGATTACCCCTCTGATTCTTCCTTGCAGCCGCCAAACGACCCTACGACGGGCTCATATCATTCGATGAGCTGACGGCGTGGGTTGAGGCAATTTTGGAAAAGTTTTCCCCTGAGCAAAGGGAGTGGGCATATTTTGCTACGAAAAAGAGTCTGCTCGTGAAAACTCACGGTGAGAGTTTTCCTTTTTCAAGTTGTTACTTTTCTTCGTACTTTTGCCATATCTGACTGCCCCACGTTTCTGTAGGTTTGGGTACTCAAGGGGATTTCTTCCCCGCCCCTCTTCCTCAAGCAGTTCCCGCTGTAGATCCCGATGACGTGGCAGCATCTATACTAGCTTCAGCAGAGGCACTGCGCGGAAGAGAAGGCAGTGAGGAGCTTCTATCCAGTAGCCTTGGTTCCTTGAAGAGGAAAAAGAAAGGCCAAGATGAGGGCGGAGCACGGAAGAAGTCTGCTCGTAAAACTTCCGTTGCTGTCGGGCAATCCTCAGCTGCTGGAGGCGGATCCTTGGCCAAAGCCAACGTGGCAGAGTCTACAGGGGAGAGTGCAAAGCCTATTGTCGAAGTCCCCGAGTCTGCACGGGGAAAGGGTTTAGACAAGGAGGTAATTGTTGTTTCTGACACTGAGGCTTAAAGCAATGAACCCCTTGTGCGAAAACCTTATCTTCGGAGTGATAAAAGGAGGGTTGAGGAAGAGGCTGCCCGTACTCCGGAGAGGAGTCCCCGAGTTGATGATGGGGTAAAGGTGGCTCCTTCCCGTGCGGACAAAGGGAAAGGGAAAGTGGGTGAGGAAGAAGAAAGAAAAGAAGAAGAAGAAGAAGAAGAAGAAGAAGAAGAAGAAGAAGAAAAAAGAAGAAGAAGAAATAGGAGAAGAGACCCCCCAAGAGGGTGGCCAAGGTCCTCGTATTTTCCATTTCGAGGATCTTGAGAATGTGGCCGCTGAGGGGGCGGCGCCCGTTGGTTTACATGAATGTGACACGAAGGACCCTCAGCGGAGGGTGATTCTGATATGTCAGCAACGCTTGTTTGGCGGTCAGTCATCAATGGTCAGACTAGATTGGGAGACATCCGGGGCATTCGCTACAAGTTTTGACCGAACTACCCTTCTGAACAGGCTTGGGAGCCCAAGTTCTGCGAGAGGAAGTATACCATGAAGCTGGCCCTGATGTCAACTTTGTATCTAGGCCGGGAAGTTTAGTCAAGGCGGTCTCATCGCTCATTGGTCCCCGAGAGGAATGAACAATGAGGGAAATGAGTGATGAAGAATTGGCTTTTACAATCGCCGCCGATTCTGCCTGGGTAAGTGTTTTCCTTAATACCGTTTGCGCCGGAAGTATTTTGACTTTAGACCTCTAACTTTGTTTCCTTCATCTCTTCAGTCAAGTATGATGTCTACTGAGCTGATGACCCGTTTCAGGATCAACAATGTCGATCAAGTTGTCGAAGTGAAGAAAGAGCTGCTGAATGCTCTGAAGGAGAATAAGATCCTGGCAGAGCAGTGTGGTCTTCTTGGGGGTGAAGTTAACCGATTGACTGAGGTTAACAACGAGCGGATTGAGTGGATTAACGAGCTCACCAAGGAGAAGGACCTTCTTTCTGAAGAGAGGGAAGGGTTCGCACGTTCTGCCCAGGGTCTGGAGATTCTGCTTGAAGAATGCAAAGCTTCGTTAAACAGAGCACTCGGTGAGCGTGGATCTCTTGAGATGGATTTACAAAGGGCTAATGAAGAGTCCGTTAAAGCCATAGCTGAACTTCAAGCTGCTAAGGACCAGGTTGCCCGATTGCTAAGTGCTCAAAGTACATTATCTAAGGACTTGGCAAACCTGCGTGATCAATCTGAAATCAAGGCGAAGCTTGCTGTGCTCGAGGCTAAGCGTACGCTGCTTGAGCAAGTCCAGACTAAGCAGATCAATGTTGAGGAGACGCTGCTGAAAACGAAGAGTGCTCTTCGCGGAGTAAGACAAGTGCTGAATCTTTCTCCCGAGGAGTCTGACACAGACGAAGATGAAGATGAGGATGACAGCGAGAATTCGGGTGGCGATGGCAGAGTTGACGGAGCTGGTGCGTCGAGTTATGGTCGTAGCCCCAAAAACTGATGCCCCCAAAATTTGATTAGATTATACGTTTGCACGTTTGGCGAGAGCCAGATTAATTGTTTGTGGATAGAGGTCTCTTAGGACTCTCCAATCCTTGTTTGGCCGGTTCCATTTGGCCTTTGATCACTCTACAAAATTTCTGTCAGCCGTTTTCGACATTTTATCATTTTGTTAGGATCATGTGTATAATTCCAGATTTTTTTAATTCAATGACTATATTAGCCTAAATTTTTGATCTTTCGTTTGTATGTATTGTGGCTTTTATGCCTTATGTTTAGGAGCTTTTTGAAGTTTGAACTTTATTAAGTTTTGGCCTCTAAAAGTCTGTCCAAATGTTTTGACTTAGCCTTTCCCAAGGAAGAGGTCATAAGTTATGAATAATCTGCGCAGATATTTTTATTCTGACCGAGTCGTGGTCAATAGATTTCTGGCCGAATTGTTGGCCTTTGCGAGCAACTTTGCTTATCGCTTTGATAGTCGAAAGCCGTCGTAGGAATTTGTAGCTCAACTCTGGCCGATTCGCTGGCCTTGTGAATGGCTTCTCTTATTTTCGTGGAAGCTTGTCACATAAAAGTTTTTGAAAACTCGCCTTTTCACAAGGTCTTTTGCCTTTATGAAGGTCTTATCTGGCTACCTACAGGGGCCTCTCACCACCCTCCTTGTTTTTATGTTGGAATACGGTAAGTGATAACATAAAAAGAGTTAAGACAAGTTATAGATAAAAGAACACATATAACCAAACGAGGAGTGTGTCCGTTGTGGGATTCGAACCCATAGCCGCGAAGTTGAAGAACTTAGAGCTCTACCAGTTGAGCTAAACGGATCTGACCTTATTCAGGCCGTTAGTATCATTTAGAAGAAGTATAATAAAAGTAAAAATTGCCACAAAAATAAAAGTTAGGAAGAAAATCACTGACCGTTTACCACTCAGAAGTGATACCTTTTGAGGTGAACCACATTCCAATTGTTTGGGATGATCGAGCCATCTGGTCGTGCTAAGCGATAAGATACCTTGCCGACTGATACAACTACCTTGTAAGGGCCTTCCCAATTAGGGCCTAGCTTCCCTGAATTTGCTTCCTGTGTGTTCTGGGACACTTTTCTTAGTACAAAATCCGCAACCTGGAAACGTCGTACGCGTACAAGGGCTAGTTCAATTCGCTCTTTTTTTGGGCGACTACCCGTACAAGGGCTAGTTCCTTTCGCTCTTCGAGGAAATCCAGCTCTTCAGAGAGATTGATTGAGTTTGACTCTTCAGTGGCATGTGCATACCGTAAGCTGGGTTCTCTAATTTCGACTGGGATTAGGGCATCCGCGCCGTATACTAATGAATATGGTGTCTCACCTGTACTCATTTTTACTGTTGTCCGGTCAGCCCATAACACACCGGGCAGTTCTGCCATCCAACACCCTTTTGCCCGTTCAAGGCGCTTCTTTAGTGACTCAACGATGATTTTGTTTGTCGACTCCGCCTGTCCATTGGCAACCGGATGATAGGGAGAAGATGTGATCCTTTTGATGTGCAAGTCGTCGAGGAACCTAGTCACTTTCTGGCCGATAAATTGCGGGCCGTTGTCCATGACTATTTCCTTAGGTGCTCCAAAGCGACACACGACGAAACGCCAAAGGAAGTCGATAACCTCCGTTTGCCGTATCTTTGCATATGCTGCTGCTTCAACCCATTTGGTGAAGTAATTGGTGATGATCAACAAGAAACGTACTCCTCTTGGCGCTGCGGGGAGAGGCCCAACTATGTCCATTCCCCATTTCATGAATGGCCACGGGGAGATTATTGAGTGGAGTGGTTCTGCCGGTTGATGAAGAAGATGTGCGAACCTCTGACACTTGTTGTATTTTTTGACAAACTCATTCGTATCCTTCTCCATCTTATCCCAGTAGTATCCTGCACGAATCAACTTGCGGGCTAATGCCTTGCCCCCAGAATGATTACCAGAGCAGCCTTCATGGACCTCCCACATCACGTAGTTGATTTGGTTCGGTCCGAGGCACTTTCCGAGGGGTCCAGCGAACATCCTGTGGTAAAGCTCGCCGTTGAGGATTGTATACCGAGCAGCTTTTATCTTGAGCTTACGAGCGGCTTTCGCGTCATCGGGCAGAGTTCCATGAATAATATAATTTATAATTTCATTCCGCCAGTCCCAAGTTGCGTTTATGGCATTGACTTCGAACTTTTCTCGATCTACGGTCGTGTAGAGGAGTTGAACGACAGCTGAAGAGCTGGCCGCCCCCATTTCCGCTACTGATCCTAGATTCACGAGAGCATCGACTTCATGGTTCTCTTCCCGCGGTATTTGGAGTGCTTCCCGTTCATCAAACTGTGCCAGGAGTTCTTTCACACGGGCAAGGTACACTTGCATTCTGGATTCTCGTGCAATAAAGCCTCTGGTTATCTGGTTGACTACCAATTGAGAATCACTCTTGAGTTTGATGATGTTTGCTCTATAGCTCCGAGCTAACTCCAATCCTGCAATCGCAGCCTCATATTCGACTTCGTTGTTAGTAATAAACGGGCGCTTGATGGCCTGCCTGACGGTCTCTCCGGATTGGGTGACAAGGACCAGACCAAGACCGGACCTTTTGACGCTCGAGGAGCCGTCAGTGTACAGGGTCCGCTTGCCAGGGGCCTGCCCAGTACATAAGATGGCATCCTTTTCTGCCTCATGATATATATATGCGCTAAAGTCTGCTACGAAATCCGCTAGAGCTTGTGATTTTATGGCTACTCTAGGCTGATAAGTAATATCGAATTTACTTAACTCTATAGCCCATTTTACCAACCTTCCCGAAAATTCGGGTTTGCGCAAAATATTTCGTAAAGGAAAGGTTGTTACCACAGCTATTGAATGACTTTGGAAATAAGGGCGTAACTTACGAGCAGCAGTTAGTAGTGCTAAAGCCAATTTCTCCAAAGGTTGATAGCGTGTTTCTGCGTCAATTAGAGCTTTGCTAATGTAATAGATGGGAAGTTATTTATCTTTTTCTTCTCGAACCAGTACTGCACTTACCGAGGATTCTGATACCGCCAGATAGATCAGCAACTGCTCCCCGTGTTGAGGTGTAGAGAGTAGTGGTGGATTGGACAAATACTTTTTCAGATCCTTCAGCGCTTGTTGGCATTCGCAGGGCTGGCACCCTTCCGGTCAACTTCATGGCGTCCTTCCGGTTGCGGAGCACGTCTGGAATTGACTCGATGGCTTTGATCTGAGCGGGATTGACTTTAATTCCATGTTGAGAAACAATGAAGCCCAGGAATTTTCCCGATCCGACTCCGAATGCACATTTCTCCGGGTTCAGCTTCATGTTGTATTGATCGAGAATTTGGAAAGCTTCCTTTAAATGCGCTAGATGGTCCTTTGCCCGTTTGGATTTGACCAGCATGTCATCGATGTACACTTCCATAGTCTTACCGATATGGTCATGGAACATCCGATTGACTAGGCGCTGATACGTTGCACCTGCATTTTACAACCCAAATGGCATAACTTTATAACAGTACGTACCTCTGCAGGTTATGAACGCTGTTTTCTCCTGGTCATCGGGGTCCATCAATATCTGGTTGTAACCAGAGTATGCATCGAGGAAGGTAAGCACTTCGTGCCCGGCTGTTGCGTCAATCAGTTGGTCTATCCTGGGAAGGGGATATGAGTCCTTCGGACAGGCTTTGTTTAGATATGTGAAGTCAATGCAGACTCGCCATTTTCCATTCTTCTTGGGCACAACGACCACGTTGGCTAGCCAGTCTGGGTATTTGACTTCACGTACAGATCCGATCTTCAACAGCCGATCAACCTCATCGTTGATGACTTGGTTCCGAAAAGCTCCTTGCTGTCGCGTCTTCTGATTCACTCGGCGGTGGTATGGGTCTACGTTCAACCTGTGAGAGATAATATCTGGAGAAATACCTGTCATATCTGCATGAGACTAGGCGAACGTTGTATGTCGCTCTTTGAGGAACTGGAGGATATCTCCTCGCAAGTGTTCGCTCAACTCGGTCCCCAAGTAAACCTTCCGCTCCGGCTTGTCTGCGAACAATTCTTCGGGCTCCAAAGCTTCTACGGTCGGCATGCGACTTTCCCGCTCGTCCAGCTTTGTGATGAATTCCGGGACCTCGTACTTTGCTCCTTCGTTTGGCATGTCTGATCCCGGTTGCTGTAATTGCTATTTGATTTCTTCGGGCAGTTTAAGGGCCACCGAATAGCAATCTCGAGCGGAGTGTTGCTCTCCTCGAACCTCACGCACTCCCCATTCAGATGGGAACTTCAGCACCTGATGATAAGTGGAAGGAACGGCTTACATATCATGGATCCAGGGTCTTCCCAGGATGATGTTGTAAGCTAGGTCCGCATCGACAACATGAAATGTCGTCTCCTTCGCTACCCCTTCAGCAAGAGTCGTAAGAGTAATCTCGCCAAGGGTCTTTTCACTTGAATTGTTGAAACCGGAGAGAACTCGAGATATTGGCACGATCTTATCTGACAGCTGCATCTCCCCTACAACTCGTGATTGAATAATGTTAGCAGAGCTGCCCGCATCGATGAGTACTCTCTTTACATCGAATTCCGCCACGCGCAACGTTATGACTAAAGCATCAGCGTGTGGGAACTGCAATCCATCTGTGTCTGCATCTCCAAATGTTATAGTCTCCTCTGGTCGTGGACGTTTGGTCTTTGTGATGGAGACTTTTGCATAATTCTTCGCCGTGAAATTGACGGAATCCACTTCGATCCCTCCCGAGAAAACATTGACCGTCCTCTTCGGGGAGGATGCTCGTGGAGGGCCAGATTTGTTCTGCTGAGCCTTCGCGTGGGTTTGCTTTCCCTTCTCGGTCAGAAACTCTTTCAAGAATCCCTGTTTCAATAAATGTGCAACTTCATACCTTAGAGCTTTGCAGTCCTCGGTGGTGTGACTGTGGTCGCAATGAAATTCGCACCATAGGTCCTGGTTTCGCTTGCTTGAGTCGGTCTTCATGTCTTTCGGCCATTTAACCTTCTCTCCCATATCTTTGAGCGCCGCCACTACTTCAGATATTTCTACATTGAAGTTCGGCAGGCTCGGGGCTCCACGGGGGCTCGACTCGGAATCCTCTCTTCGGGATAGCCCTCTGTTGTTGCGGCTGCGTCCTTTGGAGTTGTTGCGTGACTGATCAGGGTACGGCTCATAACGCACGTCTGACCTCTCCGTCTCCGCCTTTCTGCCAGGGCCGCTGCTGCGCGATTGAGTCCTTCCTCGGGTACCTGTTCCAATTAATTTATCTTCATCAATATGTACCTTTGAGTTGTAGCGGTTGTAGACGTCCGACAAGTTGGCTGCTGGGAATTCGCGAAGGGATTCGTATAGCCTGCGCGTAGCCTCTGAGCTCCTGATATCCAAACTGTTGGTGAATGCGATCGCTGCCCATCTGTCCGGTACCTTGGGCAACATCATACGTTCCCATTGGAAGCGATCCACATATTTATGGAGAGACTCGTCGGGCCTCTGCTTGATCTCGAAGATATCTTCTACGCGAGTTTCCGTCTTCTGAGCGCCGGTGTGTGCCTTCACGAACAGCTCAGCCATCTCTGCGAAGGACCCAATGGAGTTTGGTGGCAACATTGAGTACCATCGTAGAGCTCCATCCGATAGTGTCTCTACGAACTTCTTCAATTGGACAGATTCGATCTCCTCATCGGTGAGATCGCTAGCTTTTATAAAGTTGTTGAACATCATGAGATGATCATTGGGGTCGGATGTCCCACGATATCTCGGATTATTTGGCATTTTGAACGTCTTAGGTATCGCCTTTGGGGCTGCTTCCTTCTTCCAAGGCCGCTGAGAGTAGCTGTGGACATCAAATTTCTTCAGTGTGGGTGGAGCACCTGGTATCTGATCGATTCTCTCGTGGAGTGACTTCTTAAGCGCTTCCTGGCTCTCCTTGAATTGTTTGGTGAGGGCCTCCACGACGATGCTCATTTCTGTGGATGCCATAGATCCTCCGTTTCGATTTTGGTTGACTTGAGTCGTTGGATCCAAGGTTCCTCTGTTGTTTCACTCCCCACCTTGTCTCGAAGAGTGCGAGGAGCATCTCGACCTGGTACTGCAGCATCAACCCTTGTGACTGGAGGGGCTTGCCCTCAGAGAGAGTTGATCGCCTCCCTTATCCCTCTGTTGACCTCCGCTTGTTCCTGCATAAATGCATAGAGTGTCTCCTGGAGGTTCCCTTGGCCAGGGGAGAGACTCTTATGGTGTCTTCTCCTAGGCGGAGTGGCGCTCTGAGAATGCCTACGCCTATTTCGCTGCCTGACCGGTCCTTGGGAAGATTGTTGCTGCCCGTCGGACGAGTAGTCGAGAGAATAATTGGGGCTTGGTGAAGGAGTACGTATCTGTTCTCCTCCCACGATAGTTCGTTGCAAATCACTTTCTGCCATGTTAGTGATAAAAATAAAGATTGACAAGAAAGGGTAAATCATGTGCAACAAGTAAGCTATTAACCTATAGAGGCTATTGACCGGCTCCCACTGTGGTCGCCAAATTGTTTAACCTAGATCCGATTTTAGGCCAATTAACAATTAAATTTGTATTTGCGGAGTCACAATCAATAGTTTAGATTAAGAGTTCAAATGGGAGATTACGTTAGTTGCTAATTATTAATATATTTGCGATTTCCAGTAATAAGAGTTAATAATACGAAAGCAGAATATACTTGGAAACGGATGAGATTAAAGCGTAAATAAAGTAGATAGAGGTAACCGTATTGGATCGCCTGACCCCGGTGAGGCTTCCTCATTACTGGTCGCACATAAAGACTAAAGAGCAAAGTATGCAAGCAAAGAACAGTGTTTGAGCGAGAGTAAGAGAGAGTATTCTTATTGATGTTGTAGACAGGAAGTAAAGTTATGTTACAATGGTTTAGGGCGAGTGCTATTTATAGGTCTGATAGCCGTCCGTTGAGTTTTGTAACTGCTGGGCACGTATCCGTTGGATACGTAACCGCCGAGTCGTAATTGCTGCCTTTATGACCATTCATTAGGTGATCGCGCATGATCAGGTTAATAATTGCTCATTCAGATCGTGCTGACTTGGGAAGTCTTACATATCTGCTTTGGGTCTGCTCGTGTTAACCGCCTGGCTGGTTGTATGTGTGCTTAGATGTCTGCCCGGTGAAATATCTTCTCGTGCCACGTGGCGGACACATGTCACCTTTTTGGGTGTCGTCAGTTTTTATCCAGTACAGCGCTCGAGAAGGAGAGCTCGAGGAAAGTGCTCGAGGACACAAGAGTGCTCGAGCAGGAGAGCTCGAGGAGAGCGCTCGAGCAGGAGGCTCGAGGATCAAGTAGGAGAGCGCTCGAGCAGGAGAGCGCTCGAGCAGGAGAGCTCGAGAAGAGTGCTCGAGCAGGAGAGCTCGAGGAGAGTGCTCGAGCAGGAGAGGGCCCGAGCAGGATTTCGCCCTCTGCCCTGAGTTTGAAGCTTATGTAATTTTTAACCTAATACAGATAGTCCCCCCACTCCTCGGTTAATTGACAGAATTTTTTATGGAGTGGAATGAAATTAACGGGAAACCGACGTGGCACCTTGTGCGCCAAGTAAATTTAAAAAGCGGTCGTTTCACCTTTTCATCCATTGCACGCGGCACCCACTCATTGGCTGTGACGCCTCGTTTTGCCATCCCTTCTTCTCCCCCACACTCCGAGCTGAAAATAAAAGGCAATCTGACGCAGCGAGTGCCAAGCTTAAGGAATTGGCCAAGGCATTTGATAGCAAGCTGACAGCGTTCATGCTGAAAATGAACGCGTTTAGAGACCCAAAAACTTCTACGAGGAAAAAGAGGTGTTGAACCCCCAAAAAATTAACCCCGAAGGGCTAAAATTTAGGAATATCAACTGAATAGACTAACTCTTTTGGAGTTTTTGGAGTCGCCACCCAATTTAAAGAAAACAGGGAACCAAATAAGCAAATGCGTGCAAAACTCCGTTTTTGGAAAAAGGCAGTCTTTTCAGAGATACTAAAGGTAGGAGGTTTTGTTAATTTCGAAAGAAGGTTTTTAAAGCACTTTCAAAATTCCGTATAGTACGAATAATCCGGCAGGTTTCCAAAATATTTATAAGTGCACTTTCTAAAAAAAATAAGCTAAAATAATTATATGAAATAAACTCATTTGCAAATAATTTAACTTGCACGCATTTTCTCAAATGGACCCAATTTGCATTAAAAATAAAAGACAACTCCAAAATTAAAGGCAATGAACATAAAGTGAATCAAATAACTCAAATATTATTCATAAATAAATTAATAATAAATTATTCTACAAAGTTTACATAAATATCTTAAAGAGGAAAGGGAAAGAAATAAGAAATGTAAAAGAACCCGGAAAATGACTAACTCGTGGGAGCCTTGAATTTCCTAAGTTCATAAACTTGAGCCCGAGGCTTGACGCCAATGCAACTCCAAGCCGATCCAATATAGGCCATCCCCAATTTAGAGTTTTAGCCGGACTCAATCCCCTGTGTTATGCAAAGAAGAATGGAGATAAGGAATTAGTAAATATCAAGAATTATTTACTATAAATCAAACCAAATGTAGAAATTAATTCAGATAAGTGAATTTCAATAAACACCAAGGTCTGGTATGAAAGCAAAAATGCATATAACTAATGAATTGACCCTCACAACCACAAAAAGTTAATTCAATTTATCCTTAAGCCGCCAAGCAAATTTCACATGCCAAAGAGCTGAACTTTAGACACCGTACCATTTTAAAGACACAAGCCAACTATAACAAATTTGACAGAACCTTCAATCATGCTATATAACATAAGCCAGGGTCCAAGTTGCTAATGTTATCTAAATAAAGAGGGATTAAATTCCAAGTATATCTCTTGAATAAATTGAGCGTATAAATCAAACTTGTTTGAAAAGACCCCAAGACAAAGAATCTTAACAGCTACGATATTGGTTACAAATGCAGAGTGTGAGTAAGAGCTATCAATCCCACAAAATGAATTATATTAACAGTGCCTTTCCAACCATAGCAATTAGTAACTTAAAAATATCACTTTTTCATTTGTAAGCACCCAAGCAGAAAACACTATAATAGTACAAGTATTAGCTTTTAGAGAAATATTCATTTTATGAGAAAATGTTAATAGACGACAAGAACAAGTGCTCAAATTTATTTCATTACTTTGAACTCATGCACTTATACCTAAAACTAAGTAAAACTCGACTAACAGGACCTTTGAAACTACCCAAATGGCAAATTAATTCATACTGCCACCGCACCTCAATGAGGAGCAAAACAATAAGAAGCTTTCATACTCCAGCGAATTAAATTTCAGATTAAGACAAAGAAATAAGCGAGCATCGCACCATTATACACTTCCTGACCAAATGCATTTAAAACAGAACAGGGAAGAGAGGAAAAAAAAACTTAGGGGAAAAACTTAGGATATTACTCAGAACACTAGAGGCTCATATAGGGAAAGAGAGAAATAGGCTGACGTTCATAAAAAAAAAAAACTGGAGAACTAAAAAAAATCAGACTAACTAGACACAAACTCGGAAACAACAAATCACTTCCTTAACTCCCTGCATAACCAGACACCACACCACCTGCTGCACCTCTTTACACTCCCTGAACTACACCATAACAGACCCTATTGCAAGAATGGAACCATCCCTGCTACCTTTCAATAACCATCAGACACCCACCTAAAAAAAACACACCTGCAATATCCCTTGGACCTCTCCAGAAACAACCTGAACATTACTTATTCCACCTGAACAAATCCCCTTTTTAAATCTTAGAACCAATCTGACCTGCATTAATACCTTCCGCACCTGGGAAACACTCATACCACCTCAGAAAACATCCCAAATAACCCCTACACACCTGAGCAGCCTTGAACTCATAAAAATCACTACAGCAGCACCCTCTAGGTATCTGCAATCACCCAAAGTGAACAGCTCAGGCCTGCAAACATTATCTCACATACATGCCAACCTGCAATGCTACATACAAACCTGCATACTTCTCAAATTACCCAGCAATCACCTGAGAACCAAGCTCACACCTATCACCAGATTACGCCCTCTTTATCCTCCTCAATCTGACCCACTACACTATCCATACCCCCTCATACAAACTGCCTTCTTGGAAAGTCCTGCAAGCCAACCCCTGAACACACTCATGCTCTTCCTACAAGCTGCACCACTGAGCTAAACTCCTAAGATAACTATAACAACCTGCAAACCGGAGCCAAACTCCTAATCATCTCTTTTAAACCACCTGAACAAAACCAACTACCTACAACATACCTGCATACTCCCTGAAATATTCAGGAACAGACCAAACTACTCCATCCTGAACTCCTGCTACAACCAGCCTCCAAACACCCCTGAAAATTTCTCAAACAAGAGAACTAGACAAGGACCAATGCAAGCAGAAAGAATCTTAAAAAACTAAACCAGAGGGGTTACTATTTGATTTAACTCAGGAACACCAACTGGACAGAGCTAATGAAGTGACTGATTTCACACTTTAACATAAAGCCTTCATTTTAACTCTTACAAACTGATTAGCTTCTCAACTTTATACACTAGGATCGTGAAAGATTCAATCTTCGCATTAGACTTCCAAACTATAAAACTTCAAGGCAATAACATCTCAATAACATCAGGTCTTTGAAATGATTATAGAATTTAAGCAAGCTTAGCATAGCTAAATATCACTGCAATATTACTACAGATCAATAACAATTTCTTACACTAAAAAAAAGACATTTAAGGATAAATCTAGAGTAGTAAAATATGAGCAGGATAGGAATATGAACACACATTTGCGGATAAAAGAATGCTAAGAGTGAAAAGGTATTATTTTACCTTTTGCGGCGCAGCGAACGAGGAGCAAGGATCCGAAGAATGTGACTCAACACAAAGCGACTCGAGCAAGGTCGACGACTCGAGCACAAAAGCGATAAATAAATCCGAAGCCAAGATCAAACCAGAAAAACATTAGTACTGCATATATTTTTTTAAACTTCAAACTGAGCCAAATTTATATATGCCTATGCTGCCATTTTTTCATTTCATATTCTCTATGTTACTGCCTCCCTAAAAAAACTCCCCTTTTTGCTTAGCTTTACCCGGTTCATTCTATATTTTCCTTTTTAACTGCTGCTCCTTCCCCCCCCTTTCAACTGAAATTTTTTGCAAACTTTTATATCAACTCGCTAGGGCTCTTTCCAAGCTGTGAAATACCAAGAAAAACCTCCAACGGCTTGAATTGGATAAGGTTGGTACGATTTTTTACCAGCTGGAATTTGGACTCCTCTCATTTTGAACTGGGAATCGGGTTTTGCCCCAAAGGGGAATCGGGTTTTTTCTGATTAGGTATAATAGATAGATTAGGGATTTTAAGTTAAAAGGGGCTTTGCATGGGTGGGACTGATTTAGGGCTATGGAATGCAGTTTTGGCCTTCTTTTCTTCAAAATTAACTAATTCGCCTTTGATTTTTAAAATAAAGCTTATTTTAAATAATAAAAAATTTCGGAAAAAAATTGGGTGTCAACAAGAGACAACTTCTTCTCCTGAGCTCAAAATTAAGCTTAAGGCAAAGTCGAAGTCCAAGTCCACCAAAGCCCGAGTTAATAAGAACTGGGCTATCATCCAGACCAAGTTGAAAACCCTAGAGCAATACAGAGCTGGGGTGAACTTGGATGAAGAAATAGCCAAAGCAGAGGGCGAGGTTGCCAGGGCTCAAGCTATTCTGGACAAACTTCCCTCTAGTAGTGAAAGCTTGAGTGATGAAGATAGTGATGAAGGAGAAGAAGACAATGAGGGCACTGAAGTTGAGACTTCAAGTGAGGACGAGGCCGATGAGTGATAGCCCGCTGCTACGCTTCTATTTCGCTTTTTTCTGTTGTGGCTACCGAGCCTATGTTTGTAAATAACTTTTGTTGGCCCCCGGGCCTTTACCAATGAACTTGAATTTCACTAAGTGTTAGTCTTTACTTTGTTTTGAAAGTATTCTATATGTCACCTAGAATATCTTTTAATTGCAAAACTCTGGCAAAATTTATATTTTGTACCGATGCTAGCTTAGAACGACGTCTCGTTCTTGAGCCGTGGCAATGGAAGAACAACTTTTAATTGCAAAAACACAAACATTGAAATAAATAGATGGCTGAATCAAGTTTATTTCATTTCGTAGCGAGTTTCGGCCTTTTACAAGTAAAAATCTAGACGAGGCTATACTTCGGATAATAACAACCGCTTTGGGACGAAAGCCGCTTCGAGGCGAAAATTAAGGCGCATCGAGGCGAGAGCCGCTTCGGGGCAAAAATTGTCTTAAGGCAAAAATGAGGGTGCTTCGAGGCGAAAGCCACTTCAGGGCAAAAGCCACTTCGAGGCGAAAGCCGCTTCTGGGTGAAAATGAGGGCGCTTCGAGGCGAAAGCCACTTCAGGCCGAAGCCGCTTCAGGGCGAAAATTGCCTTAGGGAAAAAACGAGGGCGCTTCGAGGCAAAAGCTACTTCATTGCAAAAATTGCCTCGAGGTGAAAAAGAGGATGCTTCGAGGCGAAAGCTACTTCGGGGCGAAAATTACCTCGAGGTGAAAAAGAGGATGCTTTGAGGCAAAAGCTACTTCGGAGCGAAATTGCCTTGAGGTGAAAACGAGAGCGCTTCGAGGCGAAAGCCACTTAGGGGCAAAAATTGCCTCGAGGTGAAAAAGAGGACCCCTTGAGGCGAGAGCCGCTTCGAGACGAAAATTGCCTCAAGGTGAAAATGAGGACCCCTCGAGGCGAGAGCCGCTTCGGGGCGAAAATGAGGTCTCTTCGAGGCGAAAGCCGTTACTGGGCGAATATAGTGCAAAGAAATCACTTGGTGTATAACCCCGACGCTCGAGCAATGAGTCCTGGAGTCGCTACTAGCTAAGCATCCTAACACGACCCGGAATCCGGTGGGATAGTTTATGAAGGTCGTGCAAGTTCTTTTGTTATCAGCGTGAATCTTGCTTTAGATTTAGGCTCGTTCGAGGACGAACGAGAGTTTAAGTGGAGGAGAATGAAACGACCTCGGTTAGTCGTTTCGGAAGTTAGGACTCCGATTGGCGTGCCGATAATTTTAAAATATTCGTAATGTCTATTAGAACCTGCGTATTGCGTATGCGAATAGGGTATCAGGTTCCTACCTGGATTGCCCTAAGATGTGAGGAATGAAGCCTTTAGCCTTATGTGATATATTTTTCTGCTTATTGAACACAGTGGGATCGTTTGGCAATGGAACCAAAGGATAAAAGCGGTTATTGATTAGCAATGCTAACTCTTGGAAGAGGTAAGTGTTTATATCCATTTCTTTGGAGGCACCTGGCCTCGTGGATTTTCTACTACGTGTTCCTTACGTGTGTAGCTGCCGATAGGCGTACTCATTACGCCTTAGCTTTGGATTTACATTATACATTATATGTCATGTCCTGTTGTTGGTATTGCATTGAGGATCTGAACATTGTACTCTGGCTGTGAGTTGGTATACACTTTCCAGCTGTCAATGAGACTCCCGCGCTGGTGATGGGTTATTATTGCATCATGTTGCATTTGTATGCAAATTGCATCATATTGAGGGTAGGAGGATTCCGCTCCATTGCATCATATTGAGGGTAGGAGGATTCCGCCCTCGGAGCAGGAGGATTCCGCTCCATTGCATCATATTGAGGGTAGGAGGATTTCGCCCTCGGAGCAGGAGGATTCCGCTCCATTGCATCATATTGAGGGTAGGAGGATTCCGCCCTTGGAGCAGGAGGATTCCGCTCCATCTATTTGGCACATGTGACACCATTGCATCATACTGCATTCATCCCATTTCATTGCATCGCGTGCTGACTATTGTGTGACTATCATGCTGTGTTTTGTGTAAGCAGTATGTATACCATATGGTGGACATATTTCAGTTTGCCTATATATTTCTGGCTTGTATTCTGAGTTGCGGGGATCGGGTTGCACGCCGCGACAGGATGAATATATGGATCGGGTTGCACGCCGCAACAGGAAGTATTTCTGATTGTTGATATGTTCGGGATACCTATATGTTCTGGCTATCTTATGTTCCTGGTTTTAATGAGTTTGTGATTCAATACATTTTTCTAGTTATTAATTGACTCTGCCTTTTCATAATTTAAATAAAAGGAATTTGGTTTATCTGTTTCTTCTCCCTGGCTAGCTATCCTATTCTTTGAGGTGGCTAGTCTGCCCCACTTATTGAGTCCTTTTGACTCACCCATGTTTGTTGTTTGTTTCTTGTCTATCTATTTCGTTTCGGCAGGTTCGCTCCAGGATTGAGTTCGCCACGTTGTGAAGGAGCGAAGACGACTTCAGCTGTCAGGGTGAGCCAGCTTTTATTCCGGATGGCCACCAGTTTATTGGTTATTATTTCAGTTGCATTTTGCTCCCTTCAGGAGGTATTTGTCTTCTTTTGTACTCTTAGATGTCTAGTCTGGATAGCCCTAAACTTAGTATGTTGGGTAGTTAGCTGTAATTGTCTTTCGTACAGCTTAGAAGTGTCAATGTGTCTGTGTGTTTTTTTAGGTCTTGTCCTTATTTATGAACTATTATATTTATTTTCCTAATTTAATTGGTAAGGGTTTGCCCGACGGGTCTAGGGGAGGATGTCGGGTGCCCGCACGGCCTAACCGGATTCCGGGTCGTGTCACATCCACATTACACCCCCAAGTGTTTTGGTGTGAAGTAATGAGGACCCAAACACTGCATTTCTTGCAACAAAATGTAAGTACCTTGTTTTCAAAAGTAATAACGCTTTAAATTGGAGATGTTCCAATTTAAAGGATCTTTTTTACCATTCATATTTTCCTGATGACACGAGCCTTTGCCCCTCAAGCAAATCTATCTCAACGCGCATGGCTCATTGATTTTACTTTTCATCCATATGGGCATGCAAAAAACTAGGCTTGATAGCTTGCCTCTTATCTGCTCCAATCTTATCTTTCCTACCGCAGATTTCAATAACGGGACCATTGAGTCAGTCCCTGGCACAATCGAAATTTGTCGTCATCCATCCGAGCCAGCAAGACTGTATACGAGGAGCCGAGGATTTGCATGATGCCAATAATCACTTAGTTTGGCTGAGCAAAAATAATGAGAATCCATCAAGCAAGCTTGCAAGTGACCAAGCTGATCCGGAGGCTATGAGGTCAGGCACTAGACGAGGAAGCCTAACGATGCAAGTTCGAGCTCAAGGCGAGAAACCGAGGCTGAAAGCTGAAATGCAACCGAGGCTGAAAGTTGAGATGCAACCGAGGTTGACATGCCCGACCCCTTGGTGAATAGCGATGCCGAGCATTGAAGCAACCAAAGGACTACAATGTGCACAAGGCAGAAGAGTGTCCGATCTCAAAGTATTCGAGGCCAAAGGTACGGTTTTTAAGCTCCATTTTGCTTGCACTCGTCCCCGAGTCCTCTTCCCCAATGGCTAAACCGAAACCAAGTTAGCTAAGGCATCTGCCTCGGCATTTTCCTCCCGAGGGATTTGAGTGATTTTCTACTCTTGGAATTTTGCGAGTGCATGTTGCATCAGAGCCAAAAACTGCCATAACTTGGGCTCACGAGCTGAATAATTACCGAGTACCTAATTCACCACTAGCTGTGAATTACATCTTTAGTTCTACCAACTCAACTCCCATTTCTCGAGCGTGTCCCCGAGTTTCCTGAAGACTACGAATTCACTTTCTACCGGGGCCAAATTACTTATCTTGACCATCGCCATGTACTCAGTTAGGTTGTCGACTGGATCAGTCATTCCATCATATTACTTCAAGACTTTCAACTTGAAGTGCTTGGGGATGAGGGCAAGAGAGCGCTTGAGTAGGAGAGCGCTCGAGCAGGAGAGAGCTCGAGCAGGAGAGCGCCCGAGCATGTGAGCGCGTGAGTAGGTGAGCGCTCAAGCAGAAGAGCGCTCAAGCAGAAGAGCGCTCGAGCAGGTGAGCGCTCGAGCCTTGGGCTTGAAAGGTTGTTGCCTGCATTTCTCAATGTCCAACACTCGTTATTTCCATATCTCTTCTTGAATTGGGTTTTAAAATATTTTTTTTCCTTTTCTAAATCTTACGAGATGCTAGTTTCTGCCACCATGGGGCTGCCCTAAAAGGTGGGGTACCGAGGGGAGCAGTCCTTAAGCCTTTAGATATAGTCCCCAAACCTCCAGATATAGTATTTTTAGGTGTGAAATTATTTCTTGAATTTCCAGGCATTGTTTGCAGCGTGTTATGAAATTCTTTGTTGACATTTGCTTGCTCAGCAAGCTGATTTTGAATCTGCTGCAAGTAATTGATAACATACTTCTAGAACGAATTGTTTGATCCTGAAGAAGAAGAGTCTTTTGAGGGCGGAGGTGACGGAGGAACTTGTCCTCCATTCCCTGGTGGAAGGGATGGAACAAAAGTCCCAGCACCAGTTTTCTCAACGGAGCGTCGTTGGTCTGCATCGTGATGTTCTGTAATATCTTCCATGATGTAAGTAAAACCACGACAAGGAACTTTGGAACAACGTCTATTGCCTGCTCCCCACAGACGACACTAATTGACTGTGTGGGCCTAAATCTGGTTAGGTCACTCGAATAGAATTTGTAGTGTGGTTAACAAGCAAATCGTTGTATGAAAGCTAACAATTGGATAAAAAAGTAAGAACGGGTACAAAGTAGAGTAAATGATAAAGCAATGAATGAATTTCTATATTTCTTGAGTCCTTTGTGAATGTCTTTCAACTATTACAGATAGCTATTTATAGCTTACAAAAGATGCAAAGGTAATAAATGTACTTTAAGACCATTAATCTCACGTTGATCATGACTATCCCATGATCTTCGTCTTTTATACAATCATAATGGCGACAGTTACAACTTCACCAAAGAATAACTGTTCTACCGAAGGATATATTGGTGCAATCTGGATAAGCACTCGAAGCCGTAGAGGATTCATAATCGACATCAAGAGCTTTGTGTGCTTTAAGAGGACATGGAAAGAAAGTTCAAAGCAATATGAGAGCGCTCGAACAGGAGAGCTCGAAGAGAGTGCTCGAGCGGGAGAGCTTGAGGATAGTGCTCGAGCAGGAGCGCTCGAGCAGGAGAGCTCGAGGAGAGTGCTCGAGCAGGAGCGCTAGCGCTCGAGCAGGAGAGCGCTCGAGCAAGAGAGCTTGAGGAGTGTGCTTGAGGAGAGCGCTCGAGCAGGAGAGTTCGAGTAGGAGAGTGCTCGAACAGGAGAGCTCGAGGAGAGTGCTCGAGCAGGAGAGCTCGAGGAGAGTGCTCGAGCAGAGAGCGCTTGAGCGGGAGAGCTCGAGGAAAGTGCTCGATGAGAGCGCTCGAGGAGAGAGCTCGAGGAGGAGAGCTCGAGGAAAGAGAATACCGATGAGAAAGTAGATCTGGTTCCGAGATCTGGAAAGCTGTGTAGGAGAGCGCTCGAGCAGGAGAGCTCGAGGAGAGAGCTCGAGCAGGAGAGGGGCCGAGCAGGATTTTGCTTTGTGCCCGGAGCTCGAAGTTTATGTAATTTTTCACCCAATACATTGACTAATACTTAAAGAAGTTTATGACTCATTTAAACGAAGCAAAGCTGCTTTCCATTTTAATTGACCCGAACGTTAAAAAACTTACCGAAAAATAAACTTATTAACTCGTTAATTGCTAATTAATCCGAGTTTATATTTTATGGTACCCATCTATAAACCTAAGACGAAAACCCAAAATTTTCCCGATTCACTTAGCAATTAAGCTATCACTTTCGCACAAGAGTTTTCAATTCATTCTCCCAACCTCTATTTAATATTTTATTTATTTTAAAATATAATGACAAGAATAATTAAGCATCAATCCTAAAATTAAGGCCCCTATATAAATCTTCATAGACCATACTGTAAAAATTTCGTGCAGGGGCCTGTTTGGCGCGCGTTAATTGATTTGTAGCCGTCAAAAATAAATTCGCTGAGAAATAGCCACCTCCGGACAAATCCCAGTATAAATACTGGGAAGCTTCAGCAAACTAACCCCAGTATAAAATACTGGGGCTTTGAACAAGTTTTGTTTAAGGCCCCAGCATTTTGTTATGGGACTTTGTATAAAGCTTCAGTCCCATAACAAAATGCTGGGGCTGTGAACAAAACTTGTTCAAAGCCCCAGCATTGTTATGAGACTGAAGCTTTATATATAAAGTCACATAACCCATAACAAAATACTGGGGCTGGGAACAAAACTTGTTCAAAGCCCCATCATTTTGTTATGGGACTGAAGCTTTATATATAAAGTCCCATAACAAAATACTTGGGCTTTGAACAAGTTTTTTTCAAAGCCCCAGTATTTTGTTATGGGACTAGTCTGGGGTGTTTTTCCAACTCTAATAGAGGTTAAGTGTGCGCGCGAATTTTTGGCTATTCTTCAATGAATTTTGAAACGATAGATAGTCCCCATTGAGCGCGTCCAAAAATGGCTAGTGATCAAAATTTCCCGACCATACTTCTCTATTTTAAGCTCAATTCATGTCATCATGCTACTATATAGAATAAATAAAAAAAATATAGATATTTATTTTAAGAAAAAATTCAAGAATATTTATGCTTTTATTTTGCTATCTTTAACAACTCCTCTCTTCACCGATTTGAATCTCTCATAGAGTGAGAATGAAAATACTAATATGCAACTTATGTAGTTTTAGTCTCTAGACAATATCTTAAACTATAATACTATTAGTTAACGTAATACCAATCTATACGTCTAGAGCTTGTCAATTTTGGATTAGTTATTAATTGCATTCTAATCCATGCATTAACCCCGCCCCAACGGCCAACACACACTATAATCCTCAGTCCTCACAATACTATTCCATGTATTAGTAATAGAGGCATTTCTAATTACCTTTGCATAGCTAGTAAATCGATGTTTGCTTTGAACTAAAATTAAGCCAAACTTATCACGGTATAATTATAGTGTTTGGTGTACACGCTATAAAATCGGTTTTGTATAGTGTTTGGTATTGAGGTATAAATTCTTGCATAGCTTGTTTAATACCGAAAACCAAATATTGTATAATGATATTTGGCTATTTTACCTATATTTTCAGGGTAGTTTTACCATGTTATGATAGTACACCTAAGAGTTTATATGCAAAATTCTCAAGAGTTGATATTAATTGAGTTGTTTGGTGTTGTAGGATTTGAACATGGTGAATTGAGCAAGAAAGTGCTAATTTTGGAGCTAAAAGTGAAGATGTTGAAGAGTTCAAGTGATCCGTGTACCACACGAGTGACACGGGAAGAAATAGAGTCTTTTCTTAGGAATTGTATAAAAATTTCAGCGCATTTAGGCCAAATACGCGAGCACCACGGGAGCTGAATTGCCCGAAGAAAATTAGTCTGCGTGGCACGCGGGTGCCACGCGAAGCACAGACCCATGGGGCAAAATTTTAAGGGTATTTTGGCACTTTTGCCTAGTTTCCTACAGGGTATAAAAGATTCTTTTGCTTCCATTATGAAATATACACGGGAGAAGAAGCAAAAAGGAGGCTAGAGCTTTGGAGACTTCAAGAACACGAGTTTTTCTAAATGCTTCCCTACTTTTTGTAATTTATTCACTCATGAATTATTTTAATATGACTATCATGAACATGAGTGGCTAATTTACCCATTCTAGGATTGATTGAACCACTCCAATACTTATGTGTTATGAATATTTGTTTTGATGAATGAAACTTGTGAATTATTCCTATCTAAGTGTTTATGTTTTGATTGCTATTAATTGGAAGAGCTCCCAATTGAATGTTCCCATTATTCTTGTGTGTCTAGGGATAGATTCATAGGTTTGGGTTAAACACTTAGCAATATTTCAACCTAAAACCAAGGTATTACTTAGGTTGTCAATAAGGTGATTTGTGACCATTGATCCTGATTGTGAACTAAACTTGTAGTCCTAGTTATCTTCATTAATTAATTGGAAAATTGGTTAGTGAAAGTTACTACTATTACATGGAAGTGAATAGTTGTATAATTGGAGCAAGTGTTCAATAGGAAGAAAATCAAGTTGAATTTGTTAAAAGAATTACTCTAACACATAGGTAGGAGTTGGGTAAATCAATTCTAGGCTTCTAAATCACTACAACATTAGGCATCTATAGCTACAAAATACATCGTAGCTAAATATGAGAATTTTCGTGGCAAAACACTTTAGCCACAATATTTTACTTCCGTAGCATTCGTAGCTAAAGGTGGCGTAGCTAAAAGTTAGCTACGGACTTTACATGTCTCGTGGCTAGGAACTAGTACCTTTTGCCACAAATTTTTTTTGTATTGTAGCTATAATAAAAAACGTTTTTGCCACAAAAGAATCACTTATAGCAAAATATTTTATTCTTTTGCCACAAAAAATATATTTATGGCAAATGAATTTATTCTTTTGCCACGACAAACAAAGACTGCATCAATATTTAATATTTTAGCCTCAAGATAATATAATGTAGCAAATGATTTAATTCGTTTGCCATGAAAATTTAAATTTTGTGGCTATTTCGATAGTTTAATTTTGTGGCAGTAGTATCTGCTTTTAGCTACCTATTAAAAAATTAATATCTATATATTGAAGTATTTGCTACAAATACTTTTATATTGTGGCTAACAATTTATATTTTTTGCTATAAAATATATTAATTGTAGCAAAAGATTTTTTTCATTTGCCACAAATACTTTAATATTGTGGCTAAGAATTTACATTTTTTGCTATAAAATATATATAATTGTAGCAAAATATTTTCATCATATACTACGAAAAGGAAAACCATATAGCCATGTTTATGATGCGTGGCAATAATAAGTTTTTAGCTACAATTAAAAATATTTCATAGCTACAATTGAAGAATTTCCACAAGCATTGCTAGCCATGAGAATTTATATAATGTGGCTAAGATCTATATAGAATAATTTATATTAAATTTTAAATAATATTCATCAAAAAATGCACAAAATTAAAAAAAAAAAAACATAATTTTATTCAACAATACCAATGAAACAAGTTGTGCTAGCAAAATTGTTCTATTCAAAACATATTAAATGATTTTATAAGAAAAAAATAGCTTTCGATGTTATCCCAGACAGTCTTGAAGCTTTCATGGTTCCTCCATAAGCTGCAATAACAATTAAACAAAAAGATAAGAAAATGGTGGAATGAATTACTTTCACTTAATTATATAGAATAATATTAATAAATAACAAAATAAGCTACTTACAGTTAGATAAATATCATCTGAACGCTCTTGACCTATAGCTGCTAATACCCTTCGAATTTTTTCTCCCCAGCGTCTATCATGCTCTTCCAATTTATTTTCCAATTTATTTTCCATTTCTTTCTTGATTCCTTCAACTTGTTCTCGAGCTTCTCTTTTAACTTCTTCCACGCGCTCATTTGCTTCTTTTCTAGTTGCTTCCACTTGCTTTAAGAGTTGAACCTTTGTCGATCTACCAACAAAGTATTCGCTGATGCTCTTTCCAGGGCCATATGCACGAAGATATCCATTTTTTTCTGCCCCAAGCACCTTTTCAAATATATCATCATCATTTAATGAAATCTCTCCTTCTTTTTGCTGTTTTTTTAGCTGTTCAAGTTGAACCTACAATTAAAAAATACAAATCAATAAAAGTATATGCATATACATATTCTAGAACGAGATAAAGAGCAAAAAGGCACTGTTAGCTTGGATAAGCTTGGAGTTTTGACTGATGACTGAAGAACGGATTCAAAGGGCCTGTTCCTTTGAATCACTGCAGCTAAGTAGATAATTCATGCAAAATCGTTTAAGTTGAGATATTATTAACTATCCTAAACCTAATGCTTATCTTGATAATTAAGCAGGTCTAAACGGATACGAAAAGATTGCATAAATAAAGGATAAAGGATAGAAGATCCGGATTCTAAAGAGTAGAATCCAATTAGGACTCAAATTCAAGGGAGCTTTGGAGTTCTAATTGTTGAAGACTTCTTGGCTGCTGGAGCTATAAAACGTGGAGCATATCAGCCATTGAAGAGTACACAAATACAGAGAGCATCGAGCAAAGCTCAAAAGAGTCATTAGCTTATTTGTGTAATCAGTTAGCTACAGTGGAACTAAGTTAGAACCCGTTCCTTACGATTGAGTCTTGTAAAAGTTCAAGTCTTAGTTCAACTGTAGTAAGCAAAAATCGAGTTGTACTTTCTGGTTCAAGTCGTGGACTTGACACAACTTCACTGATCGTGAGAAAGATCACTAAAGGATTAGAGTTAGTCCTAGGTTAGTAAGAGGGAGTCTTGTAACCAAGTGGGTCTTTTTACATAGTGAAGTTGAAATCCTACTTGAGAAGTAGGTCGTGGTTTTTTGATCCCGAGTCAAGGGGTTTTTCCACGCTAATATCTGGTGTTCAATTACTTACAGTTTTAATTCCGCATATCGTATAGTAAAGGAACACATTTTAAGGAACTGGTCCTTAAAATAGTCAAGTGGTGTAATCGTGGGAATTAACAATTGGTATCAGAGCAGGTTATCCTTGAAAAGGCTAACACCTAGGATTAGATGAGTACATCACGAGAGAACAGTGAGGGTCAGTCAATGGTTAGAGCTCCTTATTTCAATGGGAAATACTATTCATGGTAGAAAGAGAGGATGCGTGATCACCTTCAAGCAGAGGACTATGAATTGTGGGATATAGTAACTGAAGGTCCCATGATCCTAATGAAGAAGGATGCTGAGGGAAACGATGTTCCCAAAACCAGGAAAGAATGCAATGCTGAAGACATTAAGCAATGGGAAAAGAATGCAAAGGCTAGGAAGTGGCTTGTTGGTGGACTAAGTCCTGACGAATGCACTAGAATCAGAGGGTATGCCACTGCAAAGGAGATTTGGGATGCTCTACAAGTTGCACACGAAGGAACAAGTCAGGTAAAAAGGTCCAGAAGTACACTTCTTTATGCTGAATATGAAAGCTTTAAAATGAAAGAAGAAGAGTCAATCTCTGAAATGTATACTAGATTTAATGCCATTGCTTCTGAACTTATCTCTTTGGGAAGGGTTTTAACTGTGGAAGATAGAGTAGAAAATAAGGAAAAAGGTTAAAAATATAGGAGCACCAGTTAAAACTGAACCTAACCTAGCCTTGACTGCTGGTGATAAGATCATTGATGATAAGGAACTGGTCCTTATCGCTAAAAGTGTTCAGAAATATTTGATTAATAAAAAGACAATTAGTGGACAAGGTAGGTCTACTAACATGAAACAGGCTGGAGAATACCATAAATGTGGAAGCTCGGAACACTACATCAGCAAATGTCCAATTATGGAAGGAGAATGGTGGAAGAGATTCATTGAAGAAAGGAAGAAGGCTAGGGAACAGGTCCATAAGAAAAGTAGAAATCCCAAAGCAATGGTTGCAGGATGTCAAGACAGTGAAGACAAAATAACTGATGATGATCTGGATGAGAATCTTGCTCTAATGGCTCTTGGAGATTCAGAAAATGAAGAAGATGCTGAGGTATTTGTTTCTAAACTTAAAGAAGATGTAAAAAGCATGTCTAGAGAAAAATTGGTTAAAGTATTCCTTATTGTGCTAAATGAATTTAAATCTCTAAGGGATGGCAATCATAAACATGATGAAATTGATTGTTTAGAAGCAGAATGCAAAGAGGAAGTAATTAAAAATGATTTTCTGGAAAGGAAGATTAGCGTGCTTGAGGAACAGGTCCTCACATTTAAATCAACTGCTCAGGAATTAGAAAATATTAAAACAGTTGAAAAAGGTAAAGGTATTGCTAATTCTCATCAGATCATTGCTGAAGAGAAACTGAAAGTCACAGTTGATGAACTGTGTAAAAAGAATGAGAAGATAAGATCTTTGGAAGAAGACTTGGTTAAAACAAGAATGGAACTAAGAAAACTGTAGAATGGAACAAGTCTTCTGAAGCACTAGAATGGTTACAGGAAAATCATAGTAGTAACAGGAAAGGTATTGGATTCATGAAAGCACAAAGTTCATCCAAAGGGGATCCAAAGAGTAAGTACTTATCATTTCCTGAAAACTGGCTATGTACTCATTGTGGGAACACTGGTCACCGGAAAGAAAATTGTCAATCTTTAAAAATGGCTGCCCAGAGGAACAGGTCCTACAAACCTGTTCAAGATTCTGTAAAACAGAAAAATAGGTCATATAAACCTGTTCATAATTCTGTAAAAAGGAAAATTGTTCACACAAAGAAACCATTACCATTTTGGGCTAAGAAAGATTTGATTCATCCTTTTTCTAAAGGAAAGGAACCCAAACTAGTTTGGGTTCTTAAAATTAACCCCTAGTTTTCTTTTGCAGGCTAGAGTGAAGGAGATAAACCACAAATGGTATATGGACAGTGGTTGTTCAAGGCACATGACAGGACATAAGGAATCACTCTCAGCTTTTCAAGGAGGAAGTGTTTCCTTCGATAATGGTAAGAAAGGGAAAATCATTGGAATTGGAAAGGTAGGTAGGTCTGATTCACACTGTATAGATAATGTGTTTATCACAATTGTGTGACAAAGGTAATAATGTTAATTTCTCATCTACTGGATGCACTGTGACTAACAAAACTTCTGGAGAGATTATTTTGCAGGGAAATAGGCATGGAAACATCTACAAAGTAGACTTGCTGACACTATCTGATGGAAGCTTGAGTTGCTTAAGTGTGGTGCAAAATGATCCCCTCCTATGGCACAAAAGACTAGGACATGCTAGTCTTTCACAATTGAACAAACTTGTGTCCAAGGATTTGGTGATAGGTCTTCCTAACATCAAGTTTAATGATGAAAAAGTATGTGAAGCATGTGCCAGGGGGAAGCAGGTAAAATCCTCCTTCAAACCGAAGAAACAGGTAAGTACCACTAAACCTTTGGAACTAGTCCATATGGATTTATGTGGTCCAATGAGAACAATGAGTCGTGGAGGTAAGAAGTATGTTATGGTATTGGTGGATGATTACTCCAGATTTACATGGACTATATTTCTTGCATCTAAAGAAGAAGCATTTAATGCATTTTCAGTTTTTGCTAAGAAAGCTCAAAGAACTCTAGATAATCACATTGTTGCCAGTAGGTCAGACCATGGAACTGAATTTGAAAATCATATGTTTTTCAATTTCTGCAATGAAAATGGCATTAATCATAATTTTTCTTCACCTAGAACTCCACAACAAAATGGTGTAGTGGAAAGGAAAAATAGGACTCTAGAGGAAATGGCAAGAACTATGTTAATATCTGGAAATCTTCCACAAAACTTTTGGGCTGAGGCTATTAATACTGCATGCTGCATAATAAATAGATGTATGACAAGGCCATTAATAGAAAAGACCCCATATGAGTTGCTTAAGGGAAGAAAACCAAATATCTCTCATCTTAGGACTTTTGGTTGCAAGTGTTTTATACACAACAATGGGAAAGATTCCTTAGGAAAATTTGATCCTAGAAGTGATGAGGGAATCTTTGTTGGTTATTCTTCAAATAGTAAGTCTTATAGGGTGTTTAACAAGAAAACATTGAAAATTGAAGAAAGCATGCATGTTAAATTTGATGAAACTGACAGTCTCACTCAAGAACAGGTATAGGAGGATGAAGAAATTGGAATGCTAAAAGCTTATGAACCTGATCCACAAATGCAGAGTCTGGATATTAGAAGTGAACTGCAAGGAACTGTTCCTCAGGACAGAACTGAAAAGAGTGGCACAGAAATAGGGGAAACAAATGTTGGTTCCACCTCACAAACTGGTAGTGCTACTCTATCAGGAACTGTTCCTCAGCAGAGGACTTCTGACAATGGATTGACACCCAAGCCTTACAAGTATCAAGGGTCACATCCTGTAGATCAAATAATCTCAGACAAGACTGCTGGGATTCAAACTAGATCAGCAGTCAAAAATCACAATCTGTGTGCCTTTAGTGCTTTCCTATCTCTTGTTGAACCCAAAAATGTGAAAGAAGCACTAAAGGATGCAGATTGGATAAATGCTATGCAGGAGGAGTTGAATCAATTCCAAAGGAGTCAAGTTTGGCATCTGGAACCCAAGCCAAGGAACAGGTCCATAATTGGAACAAAATGGGTTTGCAGAAACAAACTTGATGAGGATGGCATGGTAACAAGGAATAAGGCCAGGCTAGTTGTTCAGGGATACAGTCAAGAGGAGGGCATCGACTATGATGAGACTTTTGCTCCAGTTGCAAGATTGGAAGCAATAAGACTTCTTATAGCCTTTGCTACATACATGGAATTTACTCTACATCAAATGGATGTTAAGAGTGCATTTCTGAATGGTTATTTGAAAGAAGAAGTGTATGTCAAGCAACCTCTAGGTTTTGAAAGTGAACAGTTTCCTGAACATGTGTACAAGTTGGACAAGGCCTTGTATGGGCTCAAGCAGGCACCAAGAGCATGGTATGAAAGGCTATCAAAATTTCTACTCCAGTATGGATACAAAAGAGGTAAAATTGATAGCACATTGTTTTTGAAAGAAAAAGGTAAGCATCTCTTAATTGTTCAAATTTATGTAGATGATATAATCTTTGGTGCTACTTGTGAAAATTTAAGTAAGGAATTTGCAAACTTGATGGGGAGTGAGTTTGAGATGAGCATGATGGGTGAACTCAATTTCGTTTTGAGTTTACAAATTAAGCAAACCTCAAATGGAACTATGATCCATCAACAAAAGTATGTTAAGGAATTACTTAAAAGATTTGATATGGATAATGCTAAGAAAATTGACACACCTATTGCCACTGCTACAAAATTGGATCTTGATGAACATGGAATACCAGTTGATCAAAAATTGTATAGGGGTATGATAGGTTCTCTACTTTATCTAACTGCTAGTAGACCTGATATTGTGTACAGTGTTGGTTTGTGTGCTAGATTTCAATCAGATCCTAAGGAATCTCATTTGAAAGCTGTTAAAAGAATATTGAGGTATCTGAAAAGAACAGGTCCCTTGGGACTTTGGTATCCAAAAGGTGGTCGTTTTAATCTTGTTGGATATACTGATGCTGACTATGCAGGTTTCCTTATTGATAGAAAAAGTACCTCAGGTATGGTACACTTTCTTGGTGAGTGTTTGGTCTCTTGGGGAACCAAGAAACAAAATTCAGTGGCACTTTCCACTGCTGAGGCTGAATATGTGGCAGCTGCTTCATGTTGTTCACAGTTGTTATGGATCAAACAATAATTACAGGATTTTTGTGTTGATGTAGGAACTGTTCCTATCTATTGTGATAACACTAGTGCTAGTAACATGACAAAGAATCCAGTGCATCACAAAAGGACTAAACACATTGACATAAGACATCATTTCCTAAGAGACAACTATGAAAAAGGTTTGATCACCATAGCATTTTGTCCCACTGAAAAGCAAATTGCTGACATTTTTACAAAAGCTCTAGGTAGAGATGATTTTGAAAGAAATAGATTGGAATTAGGGACGATTAAATTCACATAAAATCATCAATGCTTTACTTCATAATTGGCTAGAAAATTGCACTTAAAATGAATTTTATTCAAGTCATTATGAATGATTCAGTCCAGCTTAAATACTTAAATGTATACTCTTATGCCATATCTCTTATTTAGAGTTGCTAAAATTGAATGATGTTACCCTTATGCTCTTAGAATTTCAGATGATCAAAAATGTTGCAAATTGGAAGGACACTGAATTTTTGTGTTAAAATCAGGTATGTACTCGTTATTATTCAGTTAATTTAGAAGTACAAAGGCTATAGGTAACTTGTGATTAGGATAAATCCCACTAAGTTTCCTAACCATATCCAAATTGTAAAAGAGTCCCATCGGAGGAACAGTTCCCACTCTGAAAAGGTAACCTGGCAGCCCAACGGCTCTATTTCTCCGGGAGACTCCCAAGAGTCCATAACCATTGCATGTTGTGCTGAGGTAAGTGTGATCGATTCCTACTTTAATTCTACTACCTAACTCACCCTATAAATACACTCCTTCTCCCCCATTATTCTTTTACCTTGTTCATAAATTAAATTCTCAAAATTTCAGAAAGAATAGTCGATTATCTCCTAATTCGAATTGCTAGAATGTCTCTTTCTCCTGAAAATTCTTCCACTGCACCCACCACTGAACAACCACAGAATCTCAACCCTCCTTCACCCATGGAAACCACTGACCCAAACCCTGAAATTCCTGAAATAATCCCAGAAGTACCTGAACCTGAAATTCAGGGGGAAGGACCAGTTCCCACGGCTGAATCAATTGCTGAGCAGGTTGAGGATTTGTCAAGAGCTATGGTTCTGTTTCAGTATCAGGTAAACTTTGCTTATCCCTTGAATGTCGTGGTAGATGAGGAAGAAAAGGGAGAGGGGTCTGAGAATGTTCCTGAGGGGGAAACTATTAAAAAGTTAGAAGCACCCATGCATGGATCATCGGGGTCTCCAGAGGCTGCTTTTAGAGCACCCATGGAGGATGTTATAGATGTTGATGAGGCTATAAGTGATAGTGATAGGCCCTTGGTGGATTTGATCAACATTAGGAGTCTGAAAAGAAAATTAGCTAGAAAGGGACCCATTGATGACCAAGTGACTGCTGAAATTGCTGCTAAGTTGAAGAAAATAGGTGATAGTTATAAGCCCGGAAATAAGAAGAAAGTTGAAAGTTCCTCCAAGGCAAAAGGACATGTTCCTTCTGCCTCAACCCCTGCTTCTGGGGTTAGGAGGACAAGAAGTGCTGCTAAAGCTGCTGATGAACAATTAGCTGCTGCTTTAGAAAGGAGCAGAAAAGGGAAAGGAAAACAGGTGGTTGAAGAGGAAGAAGTGGAGGATATTGAATTTGATGATGTTGGTGAAGATGATGAGATGGCAGATGCTGAGGAGGTTGTGCCTCAGTCAAAGAAAAGAAAAGTGGCTCAAAGACGAGTAACAAGAAGTTCTATTAAGGCTGCAGCAAAATCTGCTAAGAGGACCAGGTCCTCTAAAAGAGTTGTTGTGACTGAAAGTTCTGCTAGTGACAGTGATGAGTCTTTTGCTGGAGATGAAAGTGATAGTGAAGCTGAATGAGATGAGACTGTACACTGTGTTCATGATGACATGCTTACTAGGAAGGTGTTGAAGGGAAGAGTACTGTCTGATGTGCAAGAAGAAGGGATGCTATGGTTGCTGCAAAAACTACATGCTCAGGGCTGGAGGGACATGGTCCTTCAGATTTCTGGTAGATGTGCAAAGGGGATGGTGCAGGAGTTCTACAAGAACTGCTCCATCAGAGGTGACAAAATTACTACCTTTGTTAATGAAAATGTGATTATATTTGATACCAGGGAACTTGGTGAGCTGTTGGGTATTCCTTTTACTGGGTATGACAGCTATGTCAAGAAGGTGTGGCCTGACTTGACAAACTTGCCAACTGATTTGGAGATCACTAGGAAGTTTGCTGAGAATGATGGGGAAGAGAAACCCAGGGCTGTGCAGAAGAGTGAGATGCACCCACAGCACCAAGTGTTATTCGAGTTTGTGAACAAGGTTGTGATGCCAAGGTAGGAGAAAAGAGGAATTGCCAGTTTCATGGACCTGGTCCTTATGGAACTGTTGGACACTGAAAAGCAGATCAATTGGCCCAGTTTTATGATCTACCTGATAAAAAGGGTGATTGCTGGGAAGAGAAAGCATTCCTTGCCGTTTGGCTTTATTTTAACTGATGTGTTTGCAAAACTGAAGATTCCCTTGGAAGGGGTAGTGAAGGCTACAAAGAAGGAAAAATTTGGATGTGTCACATTGATAAGTTGTGATTTGCCAGTTCAGGCTGATCCTCCACAGGCTGGTGTTGGGAGGCAGCCATTGAACAACAAAGTGAGGGCACTTAGGCAACAAATTGCTATTCAGGCTGCTGAAATCGAAAGGTTGGAAGAGGAGAAGAAATACTGGAAGGCAGAGGCCACAAAGGCAAAGGAGACAAATGAGGGAATGCTCAAGCAAATGTTTGAGTTACTTAACAAGTCTCAGGGACCTGGTCCTTCCACATCCTGACTACCTTAGCCTTTAGCCATCTTTTGTCCAGTGGGATTTAGCCTAGTTTAGTGCCTTAGTCTTTTCCTTCTTTAGTCTTTGAATAATTCTGTAGTACTTGCTTGTATCCCCTGGTTTCATCTTTTGATTAAATGAATTGTCTTTGATGGCTAATATCATTGTTTTGCAGTTGCTTTAATCTGATTTATGTTTGCATTTTGAGTTGCCTCAATGGCCATGTGCTGATTAATTCTAACACTTGAGTTATATTTTTTATGCAACCTTTTCAATGATGCCAAAAGGGGGAAGAGTAAGTCTGATTTTGCGTGATCTTATACCTAGTTGAAAATCTGTTCCTTAATGATGAATAAAGTCTCTACTGACTATTTTTTGAGCTTAAGTTGTACTTCAGGACATTAAGGATATGAAGCTATGCTTATGGATTTGTCATCATTAAAAAGGGGGAAAATGTTAGCTAGGATAAGCTTGGAGTTTTGACTGATGATTAAGGAACGGATTCAAAGGACTTGTTCCTTTGAATCACTGCAACTAAATAGATAATTCATGCAAAATCGTTTAAGTTGAGATATTATTAATTATCCTAAACCTAATGCTTATCTTGATAATTATGCAGGTCTAAACGGATACGAAAAGATTGCATAAATAAAGGATAAAGGATAGAAGATCCGGATTCTAAAGAGTAGAATCCAATTAGGACTCAAATTCAAGGGAGCTTTGGAGTTCTAACTGTTGAAGACTTCTTGGCTGCTGGAGCTATAAAACGTGGAGCATATCAGCCATTGAAGAGTCAACAAATACAGAGAGCATCGAGCAAAGCTTAAAAGAGTCATTAGCTTATTTGTGTAATCAGTTAGCTACAGTGGAACTAAGTTAGAACCAATTCCTTACGATTGAGTCTTGTAAAAGTTCAAGTCTTAGTTCAACTGTAGTAAGCAAAAATCGAGTTGTACTTTCTGGTTCAAGTCGTGGACTTGACACAACTTCACTGATCGTGAGAAAGATCACTAAAGGATTAGAGTTAGTCCTAGGTTAGTAAGAGGGAGTCTTGTAACAAAGTGGGTCTTTTTACATAGTGAAGTTGAAATCCTACTTGAGAAGTAGGTCGTGGTTTTTTGATCCCGAGTCAAGGGATTTTTCCACGCTAATATCTGGTGTTCAATTACTTACAGTTTTAATTCCGCATATCGTATAGTAAAGGAACACATTATAAGGAACTGGTCCTTAAAACAGTCAAGTGGTGTAATCGTGGGAATTAGCAGTCACATTTACGTACAATAGCATCTTGTTGAAAATCATCAACTTGTTTGCCATTTTTCCTTTTGCGAGTTTCAATAAAAATATCAACACGAGAATGAGCTTTTCCCTTATCTTTCTCCTACAAAATAATAATAATAATTCATTAAATGAATAAAATATGTGGATATAACTCTTCTAACACTATTGTAAAGAAATATGTTGTGCATACCCATTGTTCTCTAAACCTTGCATAACTTTGGGTCCCAATATATGGAGGCAAGGAACGTTTGGATCTGTTTGTCTTGTTCTGCATGCTTCTCCTCTGAATACAAATATTGAAAGAAAGTTTAATATTTTATTCAAGGTATTTACATGGTACTGTGAGGGATCGAGTGGACAAAAATTATGAAGGTGTTGAGTCATACACTGGATTATCAGTATTTGAACAAAAAGGCTGCCCTTTATCAAGAGATACATCCAGGAATCTTGAAGAGTTTGAGCGAAAACAAGCTCATCTTTATGTTTTGAGAAACTGTGAAGAAGTTCAACCATTTCTACAGTATGTTTCTTCATAGCTTTGTGTTTGTTAGTTATTGTGTTCGCTTGTTTAATTTATTAAATTTTTTCACATTTATTTTGGTTAATTTTTAACAGTGAATATGAGCAGAATAATAACAACATGGAGTTCGATGACTGGTTTTACCATCGAGTAAGTTTTCGTTGTATTTTTACTTTAATTTTAATACTTATTTAGCCTCACTAGTTATTTATTTATTTATTTTACGTACATGCTTTACAAATGCGTAAAGAAGGAAATTCACACATAAGTAGCCAATTGTATTCTTTGGCTAGAGGTCCGTTGGTTGGAGTCCAGCGATTCAAAGGGTATGCAATAAATGGCTTTAAGTTTCATATTAAACAACTCGAAGAAAATAGGGTGAAGCAAAATAGTGGTGTTTTGGTACGAGGAGTAACAAATGGTCAAAATATAAATTATTATGGAGTTTTAACTGAAATAGTAGAACTTCAATACTTGGAAAAGCGGATTGTTTTATTTAAATGTGATTGATGGGACGTTGATCACATTGGGAAAGGAGTCAAGATAGATAAACATGGTTTTGTTAGTGTCAATACTAGCCGAAAGCTAGCAACAAATGAACCATTTGTGCTTGCATCTCAAGCTGAACAAGTGTTCTATGTAAAGGATAATTTGCATCCCAGTTGGTCATTCGTCTTGAATGGTCATTCATCTTATTTTACTGATGGTGCTGCCAGTGAAGAAACCTTTCAACAACATGTGCAAGGTACGACTATGTGTACTTTTGAAGAAGATGAAGACCTTATGCATTGGGGTAGAACTGATCTTGATGGCATCAGCACTAATGTTACCTTAGCTGATAATTTGGTTGAAGACATTGAATCTGAACCCGAAACTGATGATGAAGACTTGTTATTGTGAATTGAAAATCCTTTACGCATATTCGTTTATGCTTGATTAACATTAAAACTTTTGCTTATTTTATTTGAAGATGATATTTAATTTCTTATTATTTTTACTTTATGTTTGTGGTACTTATTATTGTTAATTACCTAAATGGAATATGAATCATATTAAATAGTTTGAGTTATAATTGTATTTGGATTGAGTTTGAATATGTCAGAAGTGCTATCTTCTTTAGGTGGTATGTTCACGGATTCGGAAAATCTTCTATTTTTTGTTAGATATTTTTTGTCTACGACAAAACGTGTTTGTATCTATCTTTCTGCAGAAAATACTCTTCACATAATTTTTCTTTCGATGGAGTATGAACTTATTGTTTCTAGCTACGTCACTTTCCATAAATATTGTTTCTTTGACTTAACTTGTTATTTTCTGGCTTATCTTCAAACTCGGGTATTGATTTTGGTGATCTTCTATAAAAAAATTATTTATACAATTAAGTACATCTATATAGAAAATAGAATTTCTAAGAAAGTAATTATTCCTACAACTATATAAGCTCTTCAATATTTGAGTAGCTATTTTCATAATAAATAATATATTCCTGTCCTTTATAAATCTACTCTTTAGATTAAAAGTTCTTCAGATATTTTGGATATTTTGTCATCATCTTAATAGTCGAAGCAAAATTACTCATCCAATTGTGGGTTATTTTTTCTACAATGGTTATAGTTTATTAACCTTTCTATGGAAACTTCAACTGAAAGACAAATGATAACTTGCTACGAAACATTAATTTTTCTCTGAATTCGTGGTTATTCGTTTTGTCGTATAAATAAATGTAACTACTAAGCACATCAATTACTATGAGTTTCTTCTAGCTACTAATTATGCATTGTGGCTACAATGGCATGCTACAGTTACTTTCAATGAATTGAAAATACTTATAATTAGCTACAGAACATTTTTAGCTATAAAATCGTGGCTATATAATTTTGTTTTGACAATTAATTGTAGCTACTGACCTAACTATTGCCACGATATTTAAAGTTGAAGTACAAATATTCATTTAGCTACAACATTATATTTTAAATAATTTATTATAACTAAAAAGTTACTTTTGCTACAATAACTTAAAAAACATGGCAACAAACTAGAAATTAGCTACACAATTTTATTTAAATTATTTGTTGTGGCTAAATAATTTTTATTGCTACAGTAACTTCAGCAACGTGGCAAAATGCTAATAATTAGCCACAATATTTTGTTTCAATAATTTATCGTGGCTAAAACATCACTATTGCCAGAAGATATTAAAGCCATGGCAAAAAATTGATAATTAGCTATAGAGTTTAGACGTGGCAATAAATTTGTAGCTATTTGATAATTATTGCCACGATATTGAGCAACGATTTTTAAATTTGTAGCCGAGGTTTCGTAGCTATATGTGACTATTGTTCTAGTGAATCCTTGATCAATTCATTTCTTAATACTTTGCAATTTACTTTTGTTACATTGAAACCATTATACAATTACAAAACCTCGAAGTTAATTGGTTAGATAAATTAGTTTGATTAGCAACTAGATTTCGAGTGTTCCCTGTGGGATTCGACCTCGGGACTTTAAGTACCGAGCTATATTTGCTGCGACCGCTTAGTCCCTTTTATAGGACATAGTTGGGCGTGATCAAATTTTGGCGCCGTTGCCGGGGAACACAGTGTATTTCTAGCTTGTTAGGATAGCTGAGTTGTTTGTTCAATTAACTTCGAATCTGTACATATTCTTTTTAGATTTAAAAAAAATATAAAAAATATGGCATCAGGAAATAACATGTGGCTAGGTGATTATTATTATGGTTGTGCTAATACGTCTTATTCTTCCCCGAGCCCCTATTATGATGATTTTTCTTTCTCTTATGATAATAGTTGGTGCAATGAAGTGGAGGATGATGAGGAAGAATATGAAGCTGAACTGAAGAAGATTTGGGACAGACGTAGAGCACAACTATGCCACATAGAAGCTCAAGTGAATCAATTGGCTGCATTATTGGGAATTCAACAACCTAGCCAAGAAGACATGGGATTAGAAGAAGAAATTATGGCTATCGTTGAAGATCTAAAACGTGAATTTCCAGTGGAGGAGACAAGGGTTGAAAGCCAACCATCTAGCCATATGGTGTGGGAAGATGCCGATGATGCGGTACTAGAGTCAGACAATAAAATTGAAGCTGAAATTATAGTTGACTCTAAGTCGTGTCAGAAAGAGGATGTGAGTAAAGAATCAAAATGTGAGCGGGTTGCACCGCATTCTAGACACTTTTCTACATTGATTTTAGAAGGGGACATGGAAATTGATCCTTTTGAGCCGATTGAAGAGTTGAAGGATGATGTGTATGATGATTACACTCTCGAATTTGTGATGCAATCTAGGCACGATGAAAATCCTTATATGAAAGCCAGTGAATACAACATGGTATATTTGGTGCTTGGCCAAGAGTATAGCCGAAAATTTGGGGATATTCCTAAGTTGGTGGCGACGTGCAGAAGGAGATACTTAATGTTTGATTTGCAAGAACTTGTGTCACCTCAAGAGCATAGCCAGAGAGTTGAGTTTCAATTGGGGAGGCGATTCATAAGCTCAAGGTGGAGGAAAAAATATTGACTCTGGTTTATGTCGTGCCACGACTATAACTAAGGCGCTTCTCGGGAGGCAACCCGTAATTGTAATTGTATACAAGTAAAAAAAAAATCAAAAATACAAAAAAAAATTATGTTATCTTTTGAAGGATGTTACTTGGTGAGTTTCTTTGTATTGCAGGTTTCAACTGGGTTGAAGTCTAAGTGTGGGGTGTCTGCAAATCCACCATGCTTGAAGATAAATTCCTGCTATGGGGGAAGTCTGAGTACCTCGCGCCCTAAGGAAACTTACAAGGATATTCTTCGGGCTTAGAGCCCCAGGGAGTTTCTCTATCACCCTTAGTTTTTATTTTTAATGCATTGAGGGCAATGCATGATATTAAGTGTGGTGTGAGTTTATTTTGTTGGTATATGTTTATTCTAGTATGTTTTCATATTTTCTTGTCACTTGACAGTTTTTGATTCGTTTCTTGCTTTCTAGTTACTAAAGTAAATTTTATTAGTAATTCTTAGTATACCAATAATCTCTTTGGGTTTTCTTAGCCTTGGTTCTTTCCCATTAAGTTATTTTTGCTAAACCAGGCATTCTGTAGGTTAGATATATAAAAAAAATTAAAAAAAACATAAAAAATGCCTAAGAGCTCAGAAGGAGGAAAATCGGAGAGTAGGCAGAAAAAGAGAGAAGTGAGGAATTCGGAATGCAACACTTAACTAGAACTACCTACATATTTTTGAACTTCCTTTTTGAGTTCCATGTACAGTGTGTGGTGAGTTTATTTTGTATACTTCTCATTGTTTCATGTTAAGTCTAGAACTTGCACTGCTTGTTGTTTGAGGCGAAATCCTAGGTAGTCTTGATCTTAAGAATGAAAGTAGGCCTTCTTTGGCCCGCCAGTTCCCAAATTAGCCTACCTAACGAATATATTCCATTGAGTCCCCAATTTGAGCCTATTGACCTTTTTCTTTGGCAACTTGAATTACAAGCCCTATCTATTTTTCTATTTACCTCTCTTGTTACCTATCTTCCCCTTAACTACTTTAGGTTGTGTGTTTGGAAAGATTGTGGGTTATCAATAAGAGTTGTTGTCTATCTGAGAGGAAAGTTGCAAAAGAATGAAGGAATGAAATACTTGATATTCTCTTCGTATAGAAAGATTTAAAAAAAAAAAGAGAAAAAAAAAGAAATAAAGGATGGGGGCAATGTTCCGATGCTCAGTTAAGGGTGATAAAAGCCTCGAGTATGAACACGCCAAAGGCACCCTAGTTGATGTGTCTCATTAAACTCTTAGGTCCCCAATCATCCAAGTGTTGTGCAAAAAAAAAAAAAAAAGAGAGAGAGAGAATGAGTTGATGAATAAACGAGGAGAAAGGAAAAATTAGTAGTGAGTGATGTTTAAAGTGTTGAGGGGAAGAATTAGTCACTATATACCCAAAAGTGTACCACACCTTACCCCAAGCCAACATTACAAGCTATGAAAAAATAGCCCTACTTGACTTTTGATTGAGACTCCTACATTAGTGGATAACAACAAAATGGGCAAGCCTATGGTACTTTTCTGTGGGAGATGAGAAATTTCTTTCTGAGTGTGAGAGTATTTGATATTTGATATGCCACAATTTCTTTTGAAATCATATGTTTTGTGTTAGGTGGCATCTTCTTTCTGTGAGCTACATTGGAACTTGAGTGGTCTATAGGTTTCTACTTTCAATACTTGACTATGACCAAAAGAAAGGGTGTTTGAATTTTATGGGTGAGTTTTGCTAAGTTGTTGTCGCGAGTCCTTATCTAATCTTGATGTCTTGCCCGCTTTCTGTGTATTCTTCTTCTTTGCTTGAGGACGAGCAAAAGTATAAGTGTGGGGTTGTGATATTTGGTTATTTTACCTATATTTTCAGGGTAGTTTTACCATATTATGATATTACACCTAAGAGTTTATATGCAAAATTCTCAAGAGTTGATATTAATTGAGTTGTTTGGTGTTGTAGGATTTGAACATGGTGAATTGAGCAAAAAAGTGCTAATTTTGGAGCTAAAAGTGAAGATGTTGAAGAGTTCAAGTGATCCGTGTACCACGCGAGTGACACGGGAAGAAATAGAGTCTTTGCTTAGGAATTGAATAAAAATTTCAGCGCATTTAGGCCAAATACGTGAGCGCCACGCGAGCTGAATTGCCCGAAGAAAATTAGTCCGCGTGGCACGCGGGTACCACGCGAAGCACAGACCCATGGGGCGAAATTTTAAGGGTATTTTTGCACTTTTGCCTAGTTTCCTACAGGGTATAAAAGCTTCTTTTGACTCCATTATGAAATATACACGGGAGAAGAAGCAAAAAGGAGGCTAGAGCTTTGGAGACTTCAAGAACACGAGTTTTTCTAAATTCTTCCCTACTTTTTGTAATTTATTCATTCACGAATTATTTTGATATGACTATCATGAACATGAGTGGCTAATTTACCCATTCTAGGATTGATTGAACCACTCCAATACTTATGTGCTATGAATATTTGTTTTGATGAATGAAACTTGTGAATTATTCCTATCTAAGTGTGTGTTTTGATTGCTATTAATTGGAAGAGCTCCCAATTGATTGTTCCCATTATTCTTGTGTGTCTAGGGATAGATTCATAGGTTTGGGTTAAACACTTAGCAATATTTCAACCTAAAATCAAGGTATTACTTAGGTTGTCAATAAGGTGATTTGTGACCATTGATCCTGATTGATAACTAAACTTGTAGTCCTAGTTATCTTCAATAATTAATTGAAAAATTGGTTAGTGAAAGTTACTACTATTACATGGAAGTGAATAGTTGTATAATTGGAGCAAGTGTTCAATAGGAAGAAAATCAAGTTGAATTTGTTAAAAGAATTACTCTAACACATATGTAGGAGTTGGGTAAATCAATCCTAGGCTTCTAAATCCTTGATCAATTTATTGCTTAATACTTTGCAATTTACTTTTGTTACATTGAAACCATTATACAATTACAAAACCTCGAAATTAATTGGTTAGATAAATTAGTTTGATTAGCAACTAGATTTCGAGTGTTCCCTGTGAGATTCGACCTCGGGACTTTAAGTACCGAGCTATATTTGCTGCGACCGCTTAGTCCCTTTTATAGGGCGTAGTTGGGCGTGATCATATTACTAACAACAATATAAGTTATATGAAAAATTATAAAATAATGATTATTTTATATGAAATGGATGGTGGAATAAGTAACATGTACATTAGAAATGAGCGAATTAAAATATATAAAGATAAAAGTACACTCACGATATGTGATGTAATAGTATTATTTATACTCTATATTAGTATTATTTATTCTTCAACCAACAATACTTATATATAAATTCCCGTACAAACACATCATATATAGCTAAGCCATCAACCAAATGATGACCCCATTAAGTCGTAAGATTGCCAATTAAGTTCATTAGAAAGGTACCACCTCTTCCCTCCTGAACAACCTTCCTGATGGCCCAGACTCGGGTAAAAGAGCAAGCCAAACAGGACTTGCAGCACCCTGTTCAACACGTAATGTGCCACAATTATAAGTCATATCAGTTTTGACATAGCCTGGACAAACAGAGTTGACGAGGAAACTTGGGTATTTCTTGGCCAATATTCTTGTGTAAGCATTCATGGCTGCTTTTGATAGTGTATAAGCCGATAAAGACAAAGGCCAATTTTTGGTCTCCAACAAACCCTTCTCAAAATCTTTGAGAAACACATTCAAAACCTCATATCTTCTGTCAGATTCTCAGAGTCACCTAACAGTCTGATAGCCTATTCATTCCGTACACGCTGAAACAATGGTCCCAAATGCGAATCATCAGCAAAAGATTGACATTATCTATTCTAATGTCCAATAGTACTAGGCCCTATATGTGTTAGCTTGGATACGCTTGGAGTTTTGACTGATGATTAAGGAACGGATTCAAAGGACCTGTTCCTTTGAATCACTGCAGCTAAATAGATAATTCATGCAAAATCATTTAAGCTGAGATATTAGTAATTATCCTTAGACTGATGTTTATCTTGATAATTATGCAGGCCTAAACGTATATGAAAAGATTGCATAAATGATGGATAAAGGAGAGAAGATCCGGATGCTTAAAGAGAAGAATCCAATTAGGACTCAAACTCTTGGGAGCTTTGGAGTTCTAATTGTTCAAGACTTCTTGGCTGCTGAAGCTATAAAATGAGGAGCAAATCAGCCATTGAAAGATACACAAATACAGAGAGAATCGAGCAAAGCAAAAAGAGTCATTGTCTTATTTGTGTAATCAGTTAGCTAAAGTGGAACTAAGTTAGAACCTGTTCCTTAGATTGAGTGTTATAAAAGTTCAGTCTTAGTTCTATTGTAGTAGGCATAATCGAGTTGTATCTTTCTAGTTCAAGTCGTGTACTTGACAAAGCATCGCTGATCGTGAAAAAGGTCACTAAGGGATTAGAGATAGTCCTAGGTTAGTAAGAAGGTAGTCTTGTAACCAAGTGAGTCTTTTTACATAGTGAAGTTGAAATCCTACTTGGAAGAGTAGGTCGTGGTTTTTTGATCCCGAGTTCAAGGGGTTTTTTCCACGCTAATATTTCGTGTTCATTTACCTACAGTTTGAATTCCGCACATAACATAGTAATGGAACACATCTTAGGGAACTGGTCCTCAAAACAGTAAAGTGGTGTATATTGGGAATTATCAATTGGTATCAGAGCGGGTTATCCTTGAAAAGACTAACACCTAGGATTAGATGAGTACATCACGAGAGAACAATGAGGGTCAGTCAATGGTCAGAGCTCCTTTGTTCAATGGAAAATATTATTCATGGTGGAAGGAAAAGATGCGTGATCATCTTCAAGCTGAGGACTATGAATTATGGGACATAGTAACTGAGGGTCCCATGATTCCAATGAAGAAGGATGCTGAGGGAAATAATGTTCCCAAAACCAGAAAAGAATGCAATGCTGAAGACATAAGGCAATGGGAAAAAAATGCAAAAGCTAGGAAGTGGCTTGTTGGTGGACTCAGTCCTGACGAGTTCACTAGAATCAGAAGGTATACCACTGCAAAGGAGATTTGGGATGCTCCACAAGTTGCACATGAAGGAACAAGTTAGGTAAAAAGGTCTACAGGTACACTTCTTTTTGCTGAATATGAAAGTTTTAAAATGAAAGAAGAAGAGTCAATCTCTGAAATGTATACTAGATTTAATGCCATTGCATCTGAACTTATTTCTTTGGGAAGGGTTTTAACTGTGGAAGATAGAGTGGAAAAGATCCTAACTAGGGTTCTTCCAGATTCTTGGGAGATCAAAGCTTGTGCTATCATAGAAAGAAAGGATCTAACCACTTTAACCTTAGATGAGTTCCAGTTAAAACTGAACCTAATCTAGCCTTGACTGCTGCTGATTAGCTTATTGATGATAAGGAACTGGTCCTTATCGCTAAAAGTGTTCAAAAATATTTAATTAAGAAAAAGGGGATTAGTGGACAGGGTAGGTCTTCTAACATGAAACAGGCTTGAGAATGCTACAAATGTGGAAGCATGGAACACTACATCAGCAAATGTCCAATTATGGAAGGAGAATGGAGGAAGAGATATATTGAGGAAAGGAAAAAGGCTAGGGAACGGGTCCGTAAGAAGAGTAAAAATCCCAAAGCAATGGTTGCAGGATGGCAAGATAGTGAGGATGAAATATCTGATGATGATCAGGATGAGGAACTTGCTCTAATGGCTCTTGAAGATTCAGATAATGAAGAAGATGCTGAGGTATTTATTTCTAAACTTAGACAAGATGTGAAAAACATGCCTAGAGAAAAATTAGTTAAAGTATTTCATACTGTGTTAAATGAGTTTAAATCTCTAAGGGATGGCAACCATCAATTGCATGATGAAATTGATAATTTAGGAGCAGAATGCAAAGAGGCAGTAATTAAAAATGACTTTTTGAAAGAAAGATTAGCATGCTTGAGGAACAGGTCCTCACACTTGAATTTACTGTTCATGAATTAGAAAATGCTAAAACAGTTGAAAAAGGTAAAGGTATTGCTAATTCTTATCAGATTATTGCTGAAGAGAAACTGAAAGTCACAATTGATGAATTGTGCAAAAAGGATGAGAAGATAAGATCTTTGGAAGAATGATCCCCTCCTATGGCACAAAAGACTTGGTCATGCCAGTCTCTCACAACTGAACAAACTTGTGTCCAAGGATTTGGTGATAGGTCTTCCTAACATCAAGTTTAAGGATGAAAAAGTATGTGGAGCATGTGCCAGGGGGAAGCAGGTAAAATCCTCCTTTAAACCAAAGAAACAGGTAAGTACCACTAAACCTTTGGAACTGGTCCATATGGATTTATGTGGACCTATGAGAACAATGAGTCGTGGAGGTAAGAAGTATGTTATGGTATTGGTGGATGATTACTCTAGATTTGGACTATATTTCTTGCATCTAAAGAAGAAGCATTTAATGCATTTTCAATTTTTGCTAAGAAAGCTCAAAGAACTCTAGATAGTCATATTGTTTCCATTAGGTCAGACCATGGAACTGAATTTGAAAATCACATGTTTTTCAACTTTTGTAATGAAAATGGCATTAATCATAATTTTTCCTCACCTAGAACTCCACAACAAAATGGTGTAGTGGAATGGAAAAATAGGACTCTAGAGGAAATGGCAAGGACTATGCTACATAATAAATAGGTGTATGACAAGGCCTTTAATAGAAAAAAAAATCCATATGAACTACTTAAGGGAAAAAAACCAAATATATCTCATCTTAGGGCTTTTGGTTGCAAATGTTTTATACACAACAATGAGAAAGATGCCTTAGGAAAATTTGATCCTAGAAGTGATGAGGGAATCTTTGTTGGTTATTCTTCAAATAGTAAATCTTATAGAGTTTTTAACAAGAAAACATTGAAAATTGAAGAAAGCATCCATGTTAAATTTGATGAAACTGACAGTCTTACTCAAGAACAGGTACAGGAGGATGAAGAGATTGGAATGCTGAAACATAATGAAATTGATCCACAAATGCAGACTATGGATGTGAAAAGTGAACTGCAAGGAACTGTTCTTCAGGACAGAACTAAGAAGAGTGGCACAGAAACAGGAGGAACAAATGGTGGTTCCACCTCACAAATTGGAAGTGTTACTCACTCAGGAACTGTTCCTCAGCAAGAGACTTCTGACAATGGATTGACACTGAAGCCTTACAAGTATCAAGAGTCACATCCTGTGGATCAAATAATCTCAGATAAGAATGCTGGGATACAAACTAGATCAACAGTTAAAAATCACAATCTGTGTGCCTTTAGTGCTTTCCTATGTCTTGTCGAACCCAAAAATGTGAAAGAAGCACTGAAGGATGCAGATTGGATCAATGCTATGCAGGAAGAATTGAATCAATTCCAAAGAAGTCAAGTTTGGTATCTGGAACCCAAGCCAAGGAACAGGTCCATAATAGGAACAAAATGGGTTTTCAGAAACAAACTTGATGAGGATGGCATGGTAACAAGAAATAAGGCTAGGCTAGTTGTTCAGGGGTATAGTCAAGAGGAGGGCATCGACTATGATGAGACTTTTGCTCCAGTTGCAAGATTGGAAGCAATAAGACTTCTCATAGCCTTTGCTACATACATGTAATTTACTCTACATCAGATGGATGTTAAGAGTGCATTTCTGAATGGTTACTTGAAAGAAGAAGTGTATGTTAAGCAACCTCCAGGTTTTGAAAATGAACAGTTCCCTGAACATGTGTACAAACTGGACAAGGCCTTGTATAGGACTCAAGCAGGCACCAAGAGCATGGTATGAGAGGCTATCAAAATTTATACTTCAGCATGGATACAAGAAAGATAAAATTGATAGTACGCTGTTTTTGAAAGAAAAAAGGTAAGCATCTCTTAGTTGTTCAAATTTATGTAGATGATATAATGTTTGGTGCTACTTGTGAAAATTTAAGTAAGGAATTTTCAAACTTGATGGGGAGTGAGTTTGAGATGACCATGATGGGTGAACTCAATTTCTTTTTGGGTTTACAAATTAAGCAAACCTCAAATGGAACTATGATCCATCAACAAAAGTATGTTAAGGAATTACTTAAAAGTTTTGATATGGATAATGCTAAGGAAATTGACACACCTATTGCCACTGCCACAAAATTGGATCTTGATGAACATGGAATATCAGTTGATCAAAAATTGTATAGAGGTATGATTGGTTCTATACTTTATCTAACTGCTAGTAGACCTGATATCGTGTTCAGTGTTGGTCTGTGTGCTAGGTTTCAATCAGATCCTAAGGAATCCCATTTGAAAGCTGTTAAGAGAATATTAAGGTATCTGAAAGGAACAGGTCCCTTGGGACTTTGGTATCTAAAAGGTGGTAGTTTTAATCTTGTTGGATATACTGATGCTCACTATGCAGGTTTCCTTGTTGATAGAAAAAGTACCTCAGGTATGGCACATTTTCTGGGTGAATGTTTGGTCTCTTGGGGAACCAAGAAACAACATTCAGTGGCACTTTCCACTGCTGAGGCTGAATATGTGGCAGCTGCCTCATGTTGTTCACAGTTGTTATGGATCAAACAACAATTACAGGATTTTGGTGTTGATATAGGAACTATTCCTATCTTTTGTGATAACACTAGTGCTATTAACATGACAAAAATCCAGTACATCACAAAAGAACTAAACACATTGATATAAGACATCATTTCCTGAGAGATAACTATGAAAAAGGTTTGATCACCATAGCATTTTGTCCTACTGAAAAGCAAATTGCTGACATCTTTACAAAAGCTTTAGGTAGAGATGATTTTGAAAGAAATAGGTTGGAATTAGGGATGATTAAATTCACATAAATTCATCAATGCTTTACTTAATAATTGGCTAGAAAATTGCACCTAAAATAAATTTTATTCAAGACAATATGAACTATTCAGTCCAGCTTAATACTTAAGTGTATACTCTTATGCCATAATTCTTATTTAGAGTTGCTAAAATTGAATGATGTTACCCTTATGCTCTTAGAATTTCAGATTGATCAAAAGTGTTCAAATTGGAAGGACACTGATTTTTCGTGTTAAAATCAGGTATGTACTCTTTATTATTCATTTATCTTAGAGGTTTAAGGCTATAGGTAACTTGCAATTAGGATAAATCCCACTATGTCTCCTAACCATATCCAAACTGCAAAAGAGTCCCATCGGAGGAACAGTTCCCATTCTGAAAAGGTGACTTAACAGCCTAACGGCTCTATTTCTCCGGGAGACTCTCAAGAGTCCATAACGGCTGCATGTCTTGATGAGGTAATAGTGATCGTTTTTCACTCAATCTCTACTACCCAGTTCACTCTATAAATACACTCCTTCTTCCTCATTATTCTTTCACTTTGTTTACCAATTAGACTCTCAAAATTTCAGAAAGAATAATCACATATCTCTTAATTCGAATTGCAAGAATGTCTCTTTCTCCTGAAAATTCTTCCTCAGCACCCACAACTGAACAACCACAAAATCTCAACCTTCCTTCACCCATGGATACCACTGACCTGAACCCTGAAATTCCTAAAATAATCCCAGAAGTACCTAAACCAGAAATTCAGGGGGAAGGACCAGTTCCCACGGCTGAATCAATTGTTGAACAGGTTGAGGATTTGTCACGAGCTATGATTCTGTATCAGTATCAGGTAAATTTTGCTTATCTCTTAAATGTTGTGGTAGATGAAGAAGAAAAGGGAGAGGGGTCTGAGGATGTTCCTAAGGGGGAAGGGGAAACTATTAAAAGGTTGGAAGCACCCATGCATGGGTCATCGGGGTCTCCAGAGGTTGCTTTTAGAGCACCCATGGAGGATGTTATAGATGTTGATGATCCTATAAGTGACAGTGATAGGCCTCTTGTTGATTTGATTAACATTAGGAGTCTAAAAAGAAAACTAGCTAGAAAGGGACCCATCGATGACCAAGTGACTGCTGAAATTGCTGCTAAGTTAAAGAAAATCAGTGATAGTTACAAGCCAGGAATTAAGAAGAAAGGTGAAAGTTCCTCTAAGGCAAAAGGACCCGTTCCTTCTGTCTCAACTCCTGTTTCTGGGGTTAGGAGGACAAGAAGTGCTGCTAAAGAGAATTTAGCTGCTGCTTTAGAAAGAAGCAGAAAAGGGAAAGGAAAACAGGTTGTTGATCCTGTTGAGGAGGAAGAAGTTGAGGTGATAGAAACTGATGTTGTTGGTAATGAAGATGATGAGATGGAAGATGTTGAGGAGACTGTGCATCAATCGAAGAAAAGAAAAGTTGCACAGAGACGTGTGACAAGAAGTTCTGTGAAAGCTGTAGAAAAGTCTGCTAAGAGGACCAGGTCCTCCAAAAAAACTGTAGTGGATGAAAGTTCTGCTGATGATAGTGACAGTGGTGAATCTCTTGCTGGTGATGATAGTGAGAGTGAGGCTGAGGGAGAAGAAGTTGTACATTGTGTTCATGATGACATGTTGACTAGGAAAGTATTGAAGGAAAGAGTCTTATCTGATGTGGGAGAAGAGGGAATGCTATGGTTGCTGTAAAAACTGCATGTTCAGGGGTGGAGGGACATGGTCCTTCAGATTTCTGGAAGATGTGCAAAGGGGATGGTGCAGGAGTTCTACAAGAACTGCTCCATCAAGGCTGACAGGATTACTACCTCTGTAAATGATAATGTGATCACTTTTGACACCAGGGAACTTGGTGAGCTGTTGGGGATTCCATTTGCTGGGTATGACAGCTATGTCAAAAAAGTATGGCCTGACTTGACAAACGTGCCTAATGAATTGGAAATTACAAGGAAGTTTACTGAGAATGAAGGAGAAGACAAACCCAGAGCTGTGCAGAAAAGAGAGATGCACACACAGCACCAAGTGTTATTTGAGTTTGTAAACAAGATTGTGATGCCAAGGCAAGAAAAAAGAGGAATTGCCAGTTTCATGGACCTGGTCCTTATGGAACTGCTGGACATTGAAAAGCAGATAAAGTGGCCTAGGTTTATGATCCACCTGATCAAAAGGGTGATAGCTGGGAAGAGGAAGCACTCTTTGCCTTTTGGTTTCATTTTGACTGATGTGTTTGCAAAGTTGAAGATTCCTTTGGAAGGGGTAGTAAAGGCTACCAAAAAGGAGAAGTTTGGCTGTGCTACATTGATTAGCTGTGACTTGCTTGTTCAAGATGATCCTCCACAAGCTGGTGTTGGGAGGCAGCCTTTGAACAACAAGGTGAGGGCACTAAGACAACAAGTTGCTATGCAGGCTGCTGAAATAGCAAGGTTGGAAGAGGAGAAATATTACTGGAAGGCAGAGGCTACAAACGCAAAGGAGACTAATGAGGAAATGCTCAAGCAGATGTTTGAGTTGCTTAACAAGTCTCAGGGACCTGGTCCTTCCACATCCTGATCACCTTAACCATAAGCCATCTTTTGTCCAGTGGGATTTAGACTAGTTCTAGTGCCTTAGTCTTTTCCTTTTCTAGTCTTTGAATAATTCTGTAGTACTTGCTTGTATCCCCTGGTTTAACCTTTTGTTAATGATGACTTGTCTTTGATGGCTAATATCATTGTTTTGCATTTGCTTTAATCTAATTTATGTTTGCATTTTGAGTTGCCTCAATGGCCATGTACTGATTATTCTAACACTTGAGTTATATTTTTTATGCAACCTTTTCAATGATGCCAAAAGGGGGAAGAGTAAGTCTGATTTTGCGTGAACTTATACCTAATTGAAAATCTGGTCCTTAATGATGAATAAGTCTCTACTCACTGTTTTTGAGCTTTAAGTTGTACTTCATTACATTAAGGATATGCAGCTGTACTTATGAATTTGTCATCATCAAAAAGGGGAAAAATGTTAGCTTGGATACGCTTGGAGTTTTGACTGATGATTAATGAACGGATTCAAAGGACCTGTTCCTTTGAATCACTGCAGCTAAATAGATAATTCATGCAAAATCATTTAAGCTGAGATATTAGTAATTATCCTTAGACTGATGTTTATCTTGATAATTATGCAGGTCTAAACGTATATGAAAAGATTGCATATATGATGGATAAAGGAGAGAAGATCCAGATTCTTAAAGAGAAGAATCCAATTAGGACTTAAACTCTTGGGAGCTTTGGAGTTCTAATTGTTCAAGACTTCTTGGCTGCTGAAGCTATAAAACGAGGAACAAATCAGCCATTGAAGGATACACAAATACAGAGAGAATCGAGCAAAGCCAAAAAGAGTCATTGTCTTATTTGTGTAATCAGTTAGCTACAGTAGAACTAAGTTAGAACCTGTTCCTTAGATTGAGTCTTATAAAAGTTCAGTCTTAGTTCTGTTGTAGTAAGCATAATCGAGTTGTATCTTTCTAGTTCAAGTCGTGCACTTGACAAAGCTTCACTGATCGTGAAAAAGGTCACTAAGGGATTAGAGTTAGTCCTATGTTAGTAAGAAGGTAGTCTTGTAACCAAGTGAGTCTTTTTACATAGTGAAGTTGAAATCTTACTTGGAAGAGTAGGTCGTGGTTTTTTGATCCCGAGTTCAAGGAGTTTTTCCACGCTAATATTTGGTGTTCATTTACCTATAGTTTGAATTCCACACATAACATAGTAAAGGAACACATCTTAGGGAACTGGTCCTCAAAACAGTAAAGTGGTGTATATTGGAAAATATCAATATGTATGATAAAATAGATGTACACATTGTTGTGAGCAATATTATTATTCCTATTATTTAAAGAGCAATCTATTTCTGGGAATATTCAACTTAAAATGGAGAAAAATATATTTATTGTTTCCTATCTATAATTTGGCGCCCCTAAATAAGAATTACCTCCAACATTCCAGTCATGGAGGAGACATTGACGATACGTGGTGAATCAGATAATTGAAGTAGAGGTAATAATTCTTGAATCGTCGATTTTGTTCCATAGTAGTTTGTTAATAAACATTCTTTAGCTAGATCATAAGTTTGAGTAGCTACCTTAAGCTGTACGACACCACAAAAGTAATGATTTTGAAGGGATTAGGGATTAGAAGAAAATGTTAGAGAATTAATTAAACTGTCAGGATGGAAATATCCATAAGCGAAAGAACAGTTGCAGCATGCCATATATAGTCACTTACCTCTTGACCTGTACTAGTAGTAGCATCTTTATCCATTAAAACTCCAAGAACTCCTCCATTATTCACCTGTTGTAGTTGTTTAGAAATGATTTTATTATATTTACATAAACTTTCAACAAATAATCCCCACTAAGACCAAAAAAAAAAAAAGGAAAATCATTTTTGCTCTTCTGCAGCTGAATATATCAATGCATGCAGTGTTTAGATCACCTCTTTGAAATATTTGGAAGAGAAAAAGGAAAGGAGTCTATTCTGACAGTCAATGCTCGATGGAGAGAAACGGAGAGGGAAGGAGTGTTGACCACTGTGATATATCATCACTCTATGTGAATCTATTTTCTCAGGTTAAAAAAAGAATGACTTCTTTTTAAATATAGAAACAATTTTATTCTAAAATTACCATTGTATCCTTAATGAGATGATTTACAACCACACAAATATCAATGACTTGTTTTAAACCATAAGTTTCAAAAATCTTTTTTTTTTATTAAATTTTGTGTCAAGTGAAACATATTCACATAAATTGAGAGGGATATAGTATTTTGGTAAACAAACCAAATCTAGTCCAAATGTTAGCGACCACGTGTACGAAATTAGATATTGCACCGACCACCGAAGAAAACAACATAAAGAAAATGCAAAGAAAATGTCAAAATAAAAGAAGAATAGTACTCCCTCCGGTCCAAAATAGTTGGTCATTTTGACTTTTGCACAGTTATTAAGAAAATTAAAAAAGTGTACTACTTGTAGCGTAATTTGATTATGTTGTCCTTTATTGGGAATCGAAAAAGTAAATGAAGTTGTTCACATTGCCATTAACTATGCAAGGGTATTAAAAGAAAAATAATATTAATTTTGTCTTATTTTCCTAAATGGCCAACTATTTTGGTCCAAATGAGATTGGCTAAATGACCAACTATTTTGGACCGAAGGGTTTACATACCAAGATATCAAGTTTGCCAAAATTGGCCTTGATGAAATGTTTTAATTGAACAATACTAGAAGGGTTAGTCACATCAAGCTGATGAAAAATGACGCAATTAGCGAGGCCACACTCCTTTACTATATCAATAGCTTTAGCTCCTTTCTTCTCATCTCTAGCGGTAAAGATCACTACTATCCCCATTGTATTGGATAAAAACTGACATCATCTAAGTAGTGACACGTGTCTGCCACGTGGCACGGGCAGAAGTTTTATCGGGCAGATATCTCGTGAACAGATGACTAGCCGAATAGTTACCACGGACAGACCCAATGCAAATACGTAACGCCTCATCAGTCAACACGATCTGAATGAGCAATTATTAACCTGATCATGCACGATCACTCAGTAAATAGTCTTAAAGGCAGCAATTACTACCCAGCGGTTACATATCCGATGGCTACGTGCTCAGCAGTTACAAAACCCAACAGACGCCTATCAGACCTATAAATAATACTCGTCCTATACCATTGTAAAACAACCTTTACTCTCTGTCTACAACATCAATAAGAATATTCTCTTACTCTCGAATACTGTTCTTGGCTTGCATACTTTATTCTTTAGTCTCTAAGTGCAATCGGTAAGGAAGAAGTCTCATCGGGATCAAGCGATCCAACACGGTTACTTCTATTTACTTCGTTTGCTTTTTATCATTATTCATTTCTGAATATATTTGATTTCCACATTACTAGTTATCATTTGGGAATCGCGAATATATTGATATCACGGTAACCAACGCAGTTCTTCATTTAAAACTCTTAATCTAAACTATTGATCGTAACTCCGCAAATACAAATTTAATTGTTAACTGGCCTAAAATCGGACCTAGGTTAAACAAATTGGCGACCACAGTGGGAGCCGGTCAATAGCCTCTATAGGTTAATAGTTTACTTGATACAATTTATTCCTTTATTGTCAATCTTTTGTTTTTACCACTAACATGGCAGAAAGCAGTTCACAACGAACTATCGTGGGAGGAGAACAGGTACGTACTCCTTCATCGGGTTGTTCTCCCAATTATTCTCCCGATTATTCATCCGATGGGCAGCAACTTTCTTCCCAAGGAACGGACAGGCAGCGAAATAGGCATAGGCACTCTCAGAGCGCCACTCTGCCTAGGAGAAGACGCCACAGGAGTCTCTCCCCTGGCCAAGGGAATATCCAGGAAACCCTCTATGCATTTATGCTGGAACAGGCAGAGGTCAACCGAGGAATAAGGGAGGCGATCAACTCTCTTCGGAGACAAGCTCCTCCGGTCACAAGGGCTGATCCTGCAGCACCAGGCCGAGATGCTCCTTCTTCACACACTTCAAGGCAAGATAGGGAACGAAATGCGACCAAAAATGGAGGATCCCTGGTGTCCACCGAAATGAGCGTCATCGTGGAGGCTCTCACCAAGCAGTTCAAGGAAAGCCAGGAAGTGCTTCAGAAGTCTCTCCACGAGAGAATCGATCAGATACCGGGCGCTCCACCCACACTGAAGAAAGTCGATGTCCAACGTTACTCTCAGTGGCCTTGAAAGACATGAAGACTGACCCTAGCAAGCGAAACCAAGATCTATGGTGCGAATTCCATCACGACCACGGCCACACCACTGAAGACTGCAAAGCTTTAAGGTATGAAATTGCACATTTATTGAAACAGGGATTCTTGAAGGAGTTCCTGACCGAGAAGGGAAAGCAAACTCATGCAAAGGCTCAGCAGAACAAATCTGGCCCTCCACGAGCATCCTCCCCGAAGCGGACAGTCAATGTTATTTCTGGTGGGATCGAGGTGGATTCCGTCACCTTCACGGCAAAAAAGTATGCAAAAGTCTCCAACACCAAGACTAAACGTCCACGACCAGAGGAGACCATAACATTTGAAGACTCAGACACAGATGGATTGCAGTTCCCACACACCGACGCGTTAGTTATAACGCTGCGTGTGGCAGAATTCGATGTCAAGAGAGTGCTCATTGACCCAGGCAGTTCTGCGAACATCATCCAGTCACGAGTTGTAAGGGAGATGCAGCTATCAGATAAGATCGTGCCAATATCTCGAGTTCTCTCCGGTTTCAACAATTCGAGTGAGAAAACCCTTGGCGAGATTACCCTGATGACTCTTGCTGAAGGGGTAGCAAAGGAGACGACATTTCATGTCGTCGATGCAGACCTAGCTTACAACATCATCTTGGGAAGACCCTGGATCCATGATATGCAAGTCGTTCCTTCCACTTATCATCAGGTGTTGAAGTTCCTATCTGAATGGGGAGTGCGCGAAGTTCGTGGAGAGCAACGCTCTGCCCGAGATTGCTACTCGGTGGCCCTCAAACTACCCGAAGAAAGCAAATAGCAATTACAGCAACCGGGATCAGGCATGCCAAACGGAGAAGCACAGTACGAGGTCCCAGAATTCATCACAAAGCTGGACGAGCGGGAAAGACACATGCCGACCGTGGAAGCTTTGGAGCCCGAAGAATTGTTCGCAGACAAGCCGGAGCGGAAAGTCTACCTAGGGACCGAACTAAGCGAATGCTTACAAGGAGATATCCTCTGGTTCCTCAAGGAGCGGCACACAACGTTCGCCTGGTCTCATGCAGATATGACAGATATTTCTCTGGATATTATCTCTCACAGGTTGTACATCGACCCGTACCACCGCCCGATAAAACAGAAGACGCGACAGCAAGGAGCTTTCCGTAATCAGATCATCAACGACGAAGTTGACCGGCTGTTGAAGATCGGATCCGTACGAGAAGTCAAGTACCCGGACTGGCTAGCCAACGTGGTCGTTGTGCCAAAGAAGAATGGCAAGTGGCGAGTCTGCATCGACTTCATAGATCTGAACAAAGCCTATCCGAAGGACTCATATCCCCTTCCCAGGATAGATCAGTTGATTGACGCAACAGCCGGGCATGAAGTGCTCACGTTCCTCGATGCGTACTCTGGGTACAATCAGATACTCATGGACCCCGATGACCAGGAGAAAACAGCATTCATAACCTGCAGAGGTACGTATTGTTATAAAGTTATGCCATTTGGGTTGAAAAATGCAGGTGCAACGTATCAGCGCCTAGTCAATCGAATGTTCCATGACCATATCGGTAAGACTATGGAAGTATACATCGATGACATGCTGGTCAAATCCAAGCGAGCAGAAGACCATCTAGCGCATCTAAAGGAAGCTTTTCGAATTCTCGATCGGTACAACATGAAGCTGAACCCAGAGAAATGCGCATTCGGAGTCGGATCGGGAAAATTCTTGGGTTTCATTGTTTCTCAGCATGGAATTGAAGTCAATCCCGCTCAGATCAAAGCTATTGAATCAATTCTAGACGTTCTCCACAACCGAAAGGATGTCATGAAATTGACTGGACGGGTAGCGGCTCTGCGGAGGTTCATATCCCGCTCCTTAGATCGGTGCAAAAGCTTTTTCGACGTCTTGAAGCAGAACAAAGAATTCGAATGGAGTCCCGAATGCCAACAAGCACTGAAGGATCTGAAGAAGTATCTGTCCAATCCACCACTGCTCTCGACACCCTTGCCCGGGGAGCAGTTTCTGATCTACCTGGCAGTGTCAGAGTCTTCGGTAAGCGCGGTTCTTGTTCGTGAAGAAAAAGGTAAACAACTTCCCATTTACTACATTAGTAAAGCTCTAATCGATGCGGAAATACGCTATCAACCTTTGGAGAAATTGGCATTAGCATTAGTAACTGCTGCTCATAAGTTGCGCCCTTATTTTCAAAGTCATTCAATAGCTGTGGTAACAACACTTCCTCTACGAAATGTTTTGCACAAACCTGAATTTTCGGGAAGGTTGGTAAAATGGGCTATAGAGTTAAGTGAATTTGATATCACTTATCAACCTAGAGTGGCTATAAAATTACAAGCTCTAGCAGATTTTAGCGCTAATATCTACCCTGAAGCAGAAAAGGATGCCGTTCTAAATACTGAGCAAGCTCCAGGCGCGTGGACATTATATACTGATGGCTCCTCGAGCGTCAAAGGATCTGGTCTTGGACTAGTCCTCGTTACACCATCCGGGTAAACCATCAGGCAAGCCATCAAATGCCCGTTTATTACTAACAATGAGGCCGAATATGAGGCCATAATTGCAGGGTTGGAGCTAGCCCGGAGCTACAGAGCAAACATTGTCAAACTCAAGAGTGATTCTCAGTGGGTGGTCAACCAGATAAACAGAGGCTTCATTGCACGGGAATCCAGAATGCAAGTATACCTCGCCCATGTGAAAGATCTCCTGACACAATTTGATGAATGGGAAGCACTCCAAATACCACGGGAAGAAAACCATGAAGCCGATGCTCTCGCCAATCTCGGATCAGTAGCAGAAATGGGAGCGACCAGCTCTTCAGCTGTCGTTCAGCTCCTCTACACAACCGTGGATCGAGAGAAGTTCGAAGTCAATGCCATAAACGCGACTTGGGACTGGCGGAATGAAATTATAAATTATATTGTTCATGGAACTCTGCCCGCTGACACCAAAGCCGCACGCAAGCTCAAGATAAAAGCTGCTCAATATACCATCCTCAACGGAGAACTCTACCGCAGGACATTTGCTGGACCCCTCGAAAAAGGCCTTGGACCAAACCAAACCAACTACGTGATGCGGGAGGTTCATGAAGGCTGCTGTGGTAATCATTCCGGGGGCAAAGCATTAGCGCGAAAATTGATTCGTGCAGGATACTACTGGGATAAGATGGAGAAGGATACGAATGAATTTGTCAAAAAAAGAAACAAGTGCCAGAGGTTCGCGCATCTTCTTCATCAGCCGGCAGAACCGCTACACTCAATAATCTCCCCGTGGCCATTCATGAAATGGGGAATGGACATAGTAGGACCTCTCCCCGCGGCGCCAAGAGGAGTACGTTTCTTGTTGATCATCACCGATTATTTCACCAAATGGGTAGAAGCAGCAGCATATGCGAAGATACGAAAAACGGAAGTCATTGATTTCCTGTGGCGTTTCGTCGTATGTCGCTTTGGAATACCCAAGGAAATAGTCATGGACAACGGCCCGCAATTTATCGGCCAGAAAGTGACTAGGTTCCTCGACGATTTGCACATCAAACGGGTCACATCTTCCCCTTATCACCCAGTTGCTAATGGACAAGCAGAGTCGACAAACAAGATCATCGTTGATTCACTCAAGAAGCACCTTGAACGGGCAAAGGGGTGTTGGGTGGAAGAACTGCCCGGTGTGCTATGGTCTTATCGGACAACAATAAAAATGAGTATGGGTGAGACACCTTATTCATTAGTATACGGCGCGGATGCATTAATCCCGGTCGAAATTGGAGACCCCAGCCTACGGTATGCACATGCCACTGAAGAGTCAAATTCAATCAATCTCTCTGAAGAGCTGGATTTCCTTGAAGAGCGAAGGGAGCTAGCCCTTGTACGGGTAGTCGCCCAAAAAGAACGAATTGAACAGTATTACAATCGGGGACTGCGCGTACGAAGCTTCCAGGTCGGAGACTTTGTACTAAGGAAAGTATCCCAGAACACACAGGAAGCCAATTTAGGGAAACTAGGCCCTAATTGGGAAGGCCCCTACAAGGTAATCGCCTTAGTCGGCAAGGGCTCTTATTGCCTAGCACGACCCGACGGTTCCGTTGTCCCGAACAGTTGGAATGCAATTCACCTCAAAAGGTACCACTTCTGAGTGGTAAAACGGTCAGTTATATTCTTCTTGCCTCTTACTTTTATGACGATTCTTATTTTTATTGTATTTATTTTAAATGGCACTAACGGCCTAAATAAGGTCAGATCCGTTTAGCTCAACTGGTAGAGCTCGAAGTTCTTCAGCTTCGCGGCTGTGGGTTCGAATCCCACAACGGACACACTCCTCGTTTGGTTATACGTGTTCTTCTATCTATGACTTGCCTTAACTCTTTTTATGTTATCACTTACCGTGCCCCAACGTAAAAACAAGGAAGGTGGTGAGAGGCCCCTGTAGGCCAGACAAGACCTTCATAAAGGCAAAAGATCTTAAGACCTTGTGAAAAGGCGAAATTTCAAAAAATTCAAAAATTTTTTACGTGACAAGCTTCCACGAAAATAAGAGAAGTCGTTCACAAGGCCAACGACTCGGCCAGAAATCTATCGACCACGACTCGGTCAAAACAAAATATCTGCACAGATTATTCACAACTTATGACTTCTTCCTTGGTGAAGGCTAAGTTAAAACATTTGGACAGACTTTTGGAGACCAGAACTTAATAAAGTTCAAACTTCAAAGGCTCCTAAACATAAGGCACAAAGGCCACCATACATACAAACAAAAGATCAAAAACTCAGGCTAAATATAGTCGTTGAGTAGGTCTAAAATAATGTAAACACAATTCTGTAAAGTGATAAAATGCCGAAAACGGCTGACAGAAATTTACAGAGTGATTAAAGGCCAAATGGAACTGCCCATACAAGGATCAGAGAGTTTCTACGAAACGTCTATCCACAACCAACTAATCCGGCTCTCGCCAGATGCACAAATTTGCAACTCAATCAAATTTTGGGGACATCAATTTTTGGGGCTACGAACAGAACTCGACGCACCAGCTCCGTCAGTTCTTCCATCGCCACCAGAATTCTCGCTATCATCCTCACCTTCATCTTCATCTGCCTTGGACTCTTCAGGAGAAAGATTCAGTGCTTGTCTGACTCCGCGAACAGCACTCTTGGTTTTGAGCAGCATCTCCTCGATGTTGATTTGCTTATTCTGAACTTGCTCAAGCAACGTACGCTTAGCCTCAAGCGCGGCAAGCTTCGCCTTGATTTCAGATTGATCTCGCAGGTTTGCTAGGTCCTTGGATAAAGCATTTCGGACACTTAGCAATTGGGCAACCTGGTCCTTAGCAGCTTGAAGCTCAGCTCTGGCTTTACCGGACTCTTCATTAGCCCTTTGCAAATCCGTCTCGAGAGAGTCGCGCTCACTGAGAGACCTGTTCAGCGAAGCTTCGCATTCTTCAAGCAAAATCTCCAGACCCTGGGCAGAACGTGCGAACCCTTCCCTCTCTTCGGAGAGAAGGTCCTTCTCCTTGGTGAGCTCATTAATTTGCTCAATCCGCTCGTTGTTAAACACAGTCAATCGGTTAATTTTGCCACCAAGAAGACCACACTGCTCTGCCAGGATCTTGTTCTCCTCCAGAGCATTCAGCAACTCTTTTTTCACTTCGACTACTTGGTCGATATTATTGATCCTGGAGCGGGTCATTAGTTCAGCAGCCATCATACTTGACTGAAGAAACAGCAAAAAAAAATTATTATTAGAAGTATGAAATCAAATTACTTCTAAGCACAAGCGGCAAACACTTACCCGGGCAGAGTCGGCAGCAATTGTAAAGGCCAACTCCTCGTCACTCATCTCCCTCATTGTCCATTTCTCCCGAGGACCAATGAGCGAAGAGACGGCCCTGGCCAAACTACCCGACCTGGATATAAAGTTGACGTCAGGGGCTAGCCTCATGGTATGCTTCCTCTCGCAGTACTTGGGCTCCCAATCTTGTTCAGAGGGGTAGTTTGGACCGAACTTGTAGCGCAAACCCCTGATGTCCTTCAATCCAATATGACCATCAATGATGGACAGCCAGACAAGCCGTGTTGATGATAAGTTGGAATTACCCTCCACTCCGGGGTCTATCGTATCGCAGTCGTGAAGGCCAACCGGCGTCGCCCCTTCAGTGGCCACGTTTTCTAGTTCCTCGAAATGAAAAACACGAGGACCTCGGCGGCCACCCTCCTGGGGGTCTGTTTTCCTTTTTCTTCTTCTCCTTCCTCTCTTCTTTCTTCTTCTTCACCCACATTTCCTTTCCCTTTGTCTGCACGGGAAGGAGCCGCCTTCACCCCGTCATCAACTCGGGAACTCCTCTCCGGAGTACGGGCAGCCTCTTCCTCAACTTTCCTTTTATCACTCTGAAGATAAGGCTTTCGCGCAAGGGGTTCATCGTTCTCAACCTCAGTGTCTGAGAGAACGATTAGCCCCTCGCTTAAACCCTTCTCCCGTGCAACTCGGGGACATCGACAGAAGGCTTGACTTTCTCTCTTCCAGACTCCGGCACGGTAGGCAAGGATCCGTCCCCAGCAGCTGAGGGGTGCCCGGCAGCAACGGAAGTCTTACGAGCAGACTTCTTCCGTGCTCCACCCTCATCTTGGCTCCTCTTTTTTCTCTTCAAGAAACCAAGGCTACTCGACAGAAGCTCCTCACCGCCCTCTGTCCCACGCAGAGCCTCCACTGAAGCTAGTATAGATGCTGCCTCGTCATCGGGATCTACAGCAGGAACTGCTTGAGGAGGGGCGGGGAAAAAGTCTCCTTGAGTACCCAAGCCTGCAGAAATGTGGGGCAGTCAGATATGGCAGGAGTACGAAGAGAAGTAACAACTTTAAACAGGAAAACTCTCACCGTGAGTCTTCACGGTCAGACTCTTTTTCGTAGCAAAATATGCCCATTCCCTTTGCTTGGGGGGGGGGGGGGGGAACTTGTCCAAAATCGCCTCAACCCACGCCGTCAGCTCATCGACAGATATGAGCCCGGCGTAGGGTCGTTTGACGGCTGCAAAGAGGAACCAAAGGAATAATCAGACAAGAAGAGAAGAGGAAGTACTAAAAGCTCAAAAAGAAAACTCGGGGACTTACGCTTGTTGTTCCAAACTTCAGGAAGTAAAGCCTTAGAGTTGAGGGACAAAGCCTGATGCGCACAAACACATACCGGTGCAACCAGCCCCGGTCACTTGTGTCCTCAGATTTGTGCACTAAGCCCTTGCTCCCGCGCATCCTAACATTGACGAAACCGTCCTTAAAAATCTGTATACTGTACAAAGAGATAAAATGCTCATATTCAAAAAGTTGATCAGTTTCCTCCGCAAACCAATCTATAAGGGAAACTACTCTATATACGCTGGGCCACAGTTGCCCCGGGCAAAGTAAATACTCCCTGCAGAGCCTTTCAAGCACAGGGTGCAGGGGTAGTCTACATCCAATTGTAAAAGGGTAGGTGCACATAGCTGTCCACCCAGCCCTATGTGAAGTAATGTTTTCTTCTTCAGAGACTGGTAAGAGGGAAACACTCTTGTCCCAGTTGCAGTCCATCCTAACGTGAGCAATCACTTCCGATGTGATCCCAGATTTGAACCTATACGCCGGCCACACGCGTGTATCTCCATGGTTATTGGAGGCCTTGATATTGCAGTCCGCTTCTAAATCACCCCCACTTCTTAGGGATGATTTCCGCAGCAGTGGCCTGAGTAGCCCTAGGCCTGGGAGTGGCGGCCGAACAACTACGAGCGGCATCCACATTTTGGCTTTTTCTAGCTCTTGAAGACATGATTTCAGAAAAATTAAGGAATATGCGAAGAAAGCTAAGGGACGTTCAGATAATTTTCAAGATTTTGCAAAGAGGAAAACTCCCGCCAAAAATTCACATCCACTCCTCGAGCAAATACTCTGCTCGAAAAGTGCGGGGACTATCTGTATTGGATAAAAACTGACATCATCTAAGTAGTGACACGTGTCTGCCACGTGGCACGGGCAGAAGTTCCACCGGGCAGATATCTCGTGAACAGATGACTAGCCGAATGGTTACCACGGACAGACCCAATGTAAATACGTAACGTCTCATCAGTCAACACGATCTGAATGAGCAATTATTAACCTGATCATGCGCGATCACTCAGTAAATAGTCTTAAAGGAAGCAATTACTACCCAGCGGTTACATATCCGATGGCTGCATGCTCAACGGTTACAAAACCCAACGGACGCCTATCAGACCTATAAATAATACTCGTCCTATACCATTGTAAAACAACCTTTACTCTCTGTCTACAAGATCAATAAGAATATTCTCTTACTCTCGAATACTGTTCTTGGCTTGCATACTTTATTCTTTAGTATCTAAGTGCAATCAGTAAGGAAGAAGTCTCATCGGGATCAAGCGATCCAACACGGTTACTTCTATTTACTTCGTTTGCTCTTTATCATTATTCATTTCCGAATATATTTGATATCCACATTACTAGTTATCATTTGGGAATCGCGAATATATTGATATCACGGTAACCAACGCAGTTCTTCATTTAAAACTCTTAGTCTAAACTATTGATCGTGACTCCGCAAATACAAATTTAATTATTAATTGGCCTAAAATCGGACCTAGGTTAAACACCCATTCCTTTGTTCCCTCCGGTAACTACTGCAATCCTGATAACAAGTTGAAATCATAAGGAAAAAATGCACATCTTACATTTTAATAACATATGCCACACGTATAGCCTAAGAAAATAAAACTAGAAACTCATTATGGAAAAGAGAATAAGGTTAACTCATCATTAGATGATGAGAAAATTTTAAAAATATATATAAAGAAAATTTAAAAAAAAGGTATTGAATGAAGACCGTTCATTCGCCAAGAAGCTGGGAGCTCCTTCCATGGTATATGAAGTTTAGTGTGTGAGAGTGCAAAAGTATTCCAGGTCCAAGCTGTTCTACAGTTTATTATTAGAAAGCAACTAGTAAGTGAATTTATATTGTTCCAACGCTTTGACATATATATTGTTAAACAAGAGTGTGGTTGATAATGGGGGTGAACAACTATAGAGCCTGGCATGCAAACTCATTGTCACATTAAAGGAGTCGTGGTAGCAGTGTTAATAGTTATATTAGGCCACGGATTTAAAAAAACCACTATTATCGACACGGTGTTTTCTAGTATATACTAGGCTTGATTCGTGGCATCCTGTTAGGTAGTTGGTCACCCTATAATAAAGCATAGGGACTAGGGAGTATCTATTAAAGCGTAAGAGCTCCTTAATTGGGTAAGTAATTTGCGCAGTTTTTTTTCTATTAAGATATGTTTCCACGGATAAAAGTTATGGCTAGTTTAGTTAGATTTAGTAGAAAGTAAGATAGGAAATATGGACGGCTATTTATGTTATTTGCCCAACTAGAAAAGAAAGCCCAAGTTGTGTACTTCAATAATCTTTATACTCTCTTCGTTTCAAAATGGTCGTTATAGTTTGACTTGGAGCGAGTTCAAGAAATATGATAAGACTTTTGGAACTTGTGATTAAAAATAAGTCATACATAAATATGTGGCTATAAAACATTTCATTTAGGGTGAAGTAGTAGTTTCAACTCAAAAATGTTTCCAAATTTAGAATTGTGTCATTCTTTTTGGAACGGATTAATAAGAAAATAGTGTCATCAATTTTAGAATGGAGAGAATACAAGTTTGGTATATGTCAATTACCCTTATCTTTTATCGATATATTTGGTGATTACAAGATGCAAATGATTTGAGATCATCTAAATGAAAATTGCACGGATTTGGTGTCGTAACACAGAACAGATTCCTAAACAAATGAACTGAATATGCGTGCTTTTTACGTGTCTACTTGTAGTTGTATATAGAAAGTAATCTCAGCTCATTTGATCATGATTAAACATATGAAAATAAGAAATTGCAATTTGCGTGCATATATCTGAAGAATGTACTTGTGAGGAATTATATACAAATAGATCTGTCATTTCTTATGTAGTTCTCAGGCTGCATTCCGCTTTCTTTTAATTTATTGTGTTTCTAGAAGTTCTATGACATTTCCCGTGGGCGTACTCTGTATTGTTGTTAAAAGAAGAGCAAGGCACCGAAACAAAAGATGAGGATCTAGCGGGGATTGGGTGGTTATGTCACTCAGCAACTTTGATCCAAACTTAGTATTTGTTTAAAAAATTATTATAATATATACAAATCTGAACCTAAAACTTTAAATACGGGCTCTGTGTTTGCACGTGCATATGGTAGCAGCACGCAGCAGATATCTCGTAAAAGTCTTCCCAATCTATTTTAATCACGACTGGCAGGTAAATTCAAGCGCTAAAGGATATTTGCAGCAACAATGACACCCAACCATAAATATAATCAATACAGTGTTAGTTAATTTCCAATAAACCACGAATATTGCATAGATCAAGAACACCATAAGAGAGGGATAAGACACATACCCAATACGTGTCGTTAGTTCATCAGTGCAGAAGCTTTGCTTATGTACGTTCCAAAAGAGGTTAACAGTTGGTTACGTCTTCCTCTCCTTGTGCTTGTAACGGCTGACAGCTCAATAGAAAGTTGGCTTCAACAGATAAGCCAGAAGAGGAGACCTAGCCCCATATTTATAGGCTTAAAAGATTTAACCTAGTGGGCCCGCCCATAACAGGCCCACATGTCATCTATAGGCCTACGCTGATGTAAGCCCACACCTCATACGAGAAATAATACAGACCCACCATGGAATCCATAAATTATATGGTCTGTGTCTTGTCCACCAACTATTCACATTTAGCCCATTTTGCTAAACCTGACTTAAATAAATTAATGTTAAGTCCATATTTAGTAAATAATTCCAACATTCTCCTACTTGGACAACATTAACTTAAGTTTATAAAAGATTTAAAAAAATTATTTGACTCTCGGGCTAAATAAATAGTGGCCACAAACATATAGCGGTAGAACATCGTTTCCAACATGACCTAGTCAAACAAAACTATCAATGTCGAACTGTAGGAGTACTTGCATCAATCAACGACACAAGACTAGTCCATAATCACAAACCACTACTAGAAAAATACGATTTAGGAACGGACGCGTAGAGACGGCCAGTCGTCCGTATTTCCGTAGAGACAGACCGCTGTCGCAGACAATCTGTCAAATTAAAAAAATACAAAAGCTAGAGACGGCCAGCCGTCTGTATTTGGTTAGAGACGGCTAGCCGTCCCTAAACACAAAACAGAATATCAGTATCTCTCTCCCGTTTTTTTCACAAACACAACACTCCCTTCTTCAAACACTCTATCTCTCTCTCCCGTTTTCATCCTAACCAAAACCCATTTTCCCCTCTCTTCCTTCAAACACTAAACCCGACCCATATCCCCAATAGTTCCACAAATCCGTCCACCCACATTTTCAACTCTCCATTAACACCTCCATCTAAATTGGTAAATCCTAACCCCCAATTTTTTTTAATTGTTTACTTCAATTAATGGTGAACCCTAACCCCGAATTTTTTTTCCTTTTTATCTTACAGATCTGGCAGCTACATACCTAACCCCCAATTTTTCTTTGTGAGGTATTTTTTTTCGTTTTTATGTAGTTTTCATTAGATAATTTTTTATTTTCTTCAAATTGTATAGTGTGTAGTCTAGTTGTTGTTGTTGAATGATATTACATTGGAAATGAACATTGTTTGGGGTTGCTAGATGTTTGGATTAAATGAAAAAAAATTGTGTTTGAAAGTTGTCCAATAGCTTGAAAGTTGAAAATAGATCTAGTGCTTCGTTAAAGATTTTGAAAAGTTGAAGTCCGGGTTTTGTTGACTTTGTTGTAGGAAATTTGTGTAAACAAATTTGATAATGATTTGTGGAGTTTAAAACTATAAAGTGGTTGTTTAGATTTGTAAATTAGATTGGTATTGCTAAATTCATATAGTGAAACAATTAACTTTAAAATAATTAAATTTATCTAGTTTACAAATGTACTCCAATAGTTTTGCCTTTGTTGCTCGGCTTAGACATGGCTTAAAAAAATGTAGACCTATGCCTTGTTGAAATGTTGTAAAAAATATAAACTTAAAATGTAGACTTGGGATGATTAAGTAATAACATTATGTTTGTGTTTAACAATGTCTTATGTTAAACCATGAACTTGTAGTTTTTTATGTTTGCTGCTGCTGCAGCAGCAGCAGCAGCAGTAGTAGTATGGAAGATTTAGTAGACTTATTTTTAAATATTTGTGTATTCTAATTTAATTATCTGTTCGGCTAGTTGTGTAATATATGGATGTGCATTAGTTGTTGGCAGGCATGTATCTGTTTTTTGACATTTTATTGTGCAGGTTTATCACAGGTAGCCGTCACTACCAAACTAAAAACGTAAAAATAGGGAGGGGTGCCCACCCCTCCCTAAACAAAAGAAAAAATCAAATTTCACTGAGTAGGGATGGCTAGCCGTCTCTACTCAGTGAAAAATGTAAAAATACGGACGGTCACCCCTCCCTAAACAAAAAATTATATTCCAAATTTCATTGAGTAGGGACGCCTAGTCGTCGCATAAGTCGTCTGTATCTGGGACGGATGCCCGTCCTTATGACTTTAGCATCGAGTGATTTACGGACGGACGATGCCGTTGCATAGCCCGTCCATAAATCGCATTTACGGATGGCTACCCGTCCGTATCATCCGTCCCTAAATCGCATTTTTTAGTAGTAAACATTGAAGCTTTGTTAACAGATCAAAGGTGTGTTAGTGTAGCAAGAAATAGCCAACATGGACTCCGAAATCAAGACTATTGCATTGTCGGTCCTTCAAATGATTTTTCATAAATAACATTGGGCGACCCAACAACATGCGCACCATTAGAAAATCGTCAACATGATTTTCTATCACAACATGTGAGCAACAAAACATCATGTGCTCCACTAGAAAATCATAATTTGTCAAGGCTCAACATGTGCAACTAATCATAATATGCAACAGCCAAGAAAATCTCCAAGGCATAAATAATATGTCGTATATGTCTCTATAAAGATCAAACTATGGCACAATATGATCTTATCAATATGAGACATACCTACCACATAAGACACGAAGTCTTAAGATATTATAGGCAACATGATCTGTCGATACAGATCAACGCACATAAACGTGTATAATATATTTAATTATCATCGTGTATAAAAGATGCCAATTATCACGTAGTTATAATAAATATTTAAGGGAAGTATATAACAAATAAGAAACTCCCACTGATCAAATGCATACATTAGGCTCTAACGTTACAAATAACAATGAGTTTCACAACATGAGTCCAAGCACTGGAACAAACAAGCAAAGTCATGAGAAACATAATATTTCATTGAGTCTCCTTCACCTCCCAATTTTCTGATAAAGCGAGCCAAGTCACATAGTTAAATTTCAATTAAGTATATGATATACTCACTGTGAAGTTATGCAGTTATCAGTCATATGCCCTTTAAATGATACAATGTCAACAATTGTCAACTTAATATTTCATAAATACAAATGCACCCACAACATTAAAGAAGTCAATCAGATTATAATATGGTGACTTCTTTATACTATACATATAAGAATGTGTCTCCATCGCAAATCAAGTAAATTGATCGTCTAGTTAACAAATAAACATCACTAAGATACTATTAATCTAAAGAGACAACAAGAAATGTTACACAACCAGATAAATATCAATACTCTTGATAAAATCATTCCGAATATAAATTAACAGACTCAATCAAAATCCAAGTGTTATATGATAGCTTAACATCCAAGCAACAATAAACACATGATCAAGAGTTTTCACAAATCTGTGTACTTATATTTTATGCATTGAAGCTTTCAGAGTAGTCAATCATATGATAACATCGATCAAATATAATTAACATCATTCTCATAGATTAATAAATATGAATTCATCCCATTGTTTAATAGATGCATTAAAATTTAAGCATGGCTTGAACTTCAAAAGAACCTAAATGTTCATTCAATAGTGATATTACATAATACACTTTTAGCTTATAAAATTATTAACTTAGCAAAAATTACACTTCAGCTTTTCTTCATAGAAAATGTTCACTTGAGAAACTAAGATTTTCCTCATAATTTTCAACAGAAAAAAGATCTTGTATATGTTATGTAAAGAAAGAAATATAAGAATTATGCATTGACTAAGATCAATAAATTATCTCATAAAGAAAATGATATATGCTCTCACCTCAATAAAATCATGTATATATTGGACATTTTATTATTACGAAAAAATCATTATCAACATAGTTGAGAGCTTTACACTAACAACAGTAAGAGAGTCAGACTAACCATATCAAGTAGGGAGTTTATCAACATTGACTCCTTGATATTAAATCTCTTATTTCTCATTTATAAGCGTTATGCACATATAGATTGTCATAAAATGACACACAATAAAAATTACTTGCGTATAGGCTAGGGTACGAAGAATAGAAGTATAGTCAAATATTTCTCATAAGGTTCTCAAAAGAAAAAATATTAATACTAGATAATTTTATGTTTATCATAATATCAAAAAAAAAAAACAACATAATCAAATATTAATGAATATGATGTCAAATCATCTTTATAAAATAAGAGAAAGTTATAGATATCAAATAAGTCCAATGAACTATTTTAACGAGAAATAACTAGAAAAATACATATTTCTTTAGTATTAATAAAATCTTTTCACCTCAAGTAGGTTTTAGAAAAGTTGACCAACAAAGCAGGGTAAATATCCACAAGTTTTAGGGCAAGAGTCAAGACTATGTTTCATATCAGAGTAGTTAGAAATCTCAGTTGTTGATATTAATATAAGCCTTCGCAATATTACCCTCTTTGGGAAGGTAATAATGTTACACCCCGTGTGTCTAAAGTGACGTATATCATTCTAATAATATGTTAATAATATTTTAAGTGAGTTTAATGTCATAATATGACCATATATGACGTTCATATGTTGAATATAAAGTTTGGAAAAAATCGAATTTAAGTTGCGGAAAAACCGACTAAGGATTTTCCTTGTAACGAAGCTTTTTGATCAATTAATTTGGTGTGTTATATGAGATCTTTAAGAGACATATCATATACCAAATTGAAGGTCTTGGAGTATAGCTTCCAAAACTTTTGACTGTTTGTTAATACAACGTTTGGATAAAAAGGTATGATCATCAAAAGTCAGGCTAGAAGAAGGAACATAAGCGCAAAAGAGGGCTAGAAGTGAAATATTTTTAGTATAAAAGAGAAATTCATCTCTTTTCTCGTCATTTCCAGAAACTTCATGAGAGAAGCAGTGTGTTCTTGGGTGTTGAAGCCATTTTTATGGTTTTGAAGGAAGTACACCAATCTTAACTCGAAATTGAAGACGGATTGCGTCAAAACGCTCTACGCGATTAAGGTAACGTTATGCTACCTTCAATTTCTCAATAGTTTGAGTTTTAGAATTACTTCATGGCTAATTAAAGTACCTAAATGCTGTTTTATAGCTTGTTTAAGCTTTAGAAGGTGTGAAATTCAAGGGAAACAAGGTTTAGAAGCAAAGAACATCAAAGGTGTGTAAGGCTAAACCATTCTTTCCACAAGGCATTTGTTTTGTATCTTTTGAAGTTTGTCTTAATTCCAAAATTGATGATTCTTGTGGGGAAATTTTATGGCATAAAGGTAACCATGTATGTGCTTAATTTAGTACTAAGAATCACGATGAAAGATGTCCAAAACAGCAGTACGAAATATTTCAAAATCTGAAAAATTATTTTTATCTTCGTACAGTTGTTAGTAGTTTGAGCATAACTCCTTATACAAAATTGATATTGAGATGCTTTAAGATTTTATGGAACCCTAAGACATATATCTAAAACTTTTATGAAGACCACAAAGTCTATAACTTTGATCTACACTATGAAAATAGGGTTGCAAGGCAGTACAGTGGTGCTGTCCAGACACTCTATCTACGGATTTGTTATGTCATCCGGTTGTCTCATCTTGTTATCCGTTTAATCTGTTTATGTTATTAGTTTATCTGGGTATCCATACCCGTGTATATTATAGTGCTGGTTCTGTTTTTGTGGACCATCCAGTTTTAGGGGAAACTCTGCCGAAATTTTTATAGAAATTCAAAGAGTTGGACAAATTCTGTGTTCCAGGTTGTGTATATAATTTCATCCAGAGTTTTATTATCATTCTTTTGAGTCCATATCTATTATTTCCGCATGATTTATGCCTGATACATGCTTATGTTTATATTGTGATCATATTATGTGTGATTTGGAATCCCCCATAGAGGCTGGATATTGGACACACAGTTCGGTCGCATGTAATACAACCCGTCTAGGGGACACAGCCCCTCTAGTTCAGGCGAGAGTTGAAACACCTAGTATGACTGGGTGTCATTCATACACTCTGACCAGAGAGACTAGATATCATTGGCTGGGAGGACATAGCCCATAACACCCACCAGGTTTGTTATAAAATGGTATATAGCCGCATTATGTACCGCATGGCTATACATGAGGCTAGTTCAGATGTTCAGTTACTTGATTTAGGGGGATACAACACATAACACAGAACATGTACCAGTTTAGATAACAGTTTAGTTTTAGGTCAGACCCAGTTAGTAGTTATCAGTTATCAGTATAGTTTAGCTCAGCCTTCAGTTTCAGATTTAGCTAGATTTCAGTTTATATTCGGATAATGTTTAGTACGTTCTTTAGATTTCCAGCTATATTGCTATGCTCCAGCTCATATTTTCATATTTATATTACAGCCTTACAGTTTCATTCAGCTATGATATGTCATATGCTCATGCCTTACATACTTTGTACATGTCGTACTCACATCCTCTCTTGGGCGCTGTGTTTCATGCCGCACAGGTACAGAGAGATCAGACCCTTAGCCACGTTAGTAGGCAATCTACCAGCTGTTGGAGTAACTCCGTCTCTTCCCGAAGTTTACTACTTTTGGTATGTTGTACCGACGTTGAGTAGATATGGCGCGACCTTGTCCCGTCCTTTGTATATTCAGTTCAGCACTCTTAGAGGCCTGTAGATATGTCCCCGTGTGGTTCTGTCAGTATGTTATGTATGTCAGCGTGTGTTAGCCGTGTCATCTTTCTAGACTTTATGCTTTCAACAGATATGTATGTATATATGACTATGTTGCCAGGTTATCTTTATTATTAATAAATTATCAGTAGGTTTAGCGATGATCGGCACTCAGTGTCGGCTTTCGTCACTGCCCTAGGTTGGGTCGTGACAAAAGTGGTATCAGAGCAGTTCAGTCCTGGAGTGTCTACAAGTCGTGTCTAGTAGAGTCTTGTTCAGGAGTATGTTGCGCGCCATATTATGAACAGGAGGCTACAAGACGTTTTAGGATGGTTGTCTTTCTTTATTCTCTAGATCGTGCGATAGGGCCATGATTATAGAATTCAGCCCTCTAACAGTAGTGTTTTAAATGTAGCGATGCCGCCGAAGAAACTAACAGCTGCCTAGAAGGACAAGGCCATTGCTGGCCAGGGTACTAGTAGAGTGGCACCTGATGTGGATGAGAGTTAGGAGTCCAGACCTGAGGCTCCATCTGAGGCCTCACAGATCCCCTCAGTTCAGGGTGATATTAGAGGTACTGCAGCTACCATACCTCCAGCTCCTCAGCCTGATAGCTAGGGATAGGAAGTGAGGGATGTCATCAGATTATTGACTAGTCTTATAGCTTCTCAGACTCGACGACATAGTGTAGATGCGAAGGGCGATACTGGATCCAGGATCGGGGATTTTATCCGACTAGAGCCTCCAGTCTTTACTGGATCCCGTACAGAAGAGGACCCTCAAGATTTTCTAGTGAGGATAGCCAGGGTGTTGAGGGTCATGCACTTGTTAGACATAGCGTCAATAGAGTTGGCTGCATTCAGATTGCATGACCTAGTAACAGAATGGTATCAGATATGGGAGCTATCTAGAAGGCCAGATGCTACTCCGGCGACTTGGAAGGAATTCTCGGATGCCTTCCTTCATCAGTATATGCCTATAGAGACACAAAGAGCACGTGCTGATCAGTTCCTGACCATGTGATAGGGAACTTTGAGTGTAGAAGAGTATAATTATCATTTTAATTCTTTAGCAAGGTTTTCCCCTACAGTGGTAGTGAGTATGGAGGATAGAATTCACAGGTATGTAGTGGGACTAGGTCCATACCTGGTGAATAAGTGTATGAATATTGCTATGCAGCCAGGTATGATCATATCATGCATTCAGGCATTTGCTTTATCACTTGAGAAGAGGAAGCAGAAATAGAGAGCCGATAGGGAAAGAGGGTTACATAAGAGGGGCAGATTGTCTGGTTTATTCAGAGAGACATCTAAAGCGAGTAGGCAGCCGAGTGTTAGATAGCCACCAGCTAGTATACCTCCGCAGTCCCGTGCTCGAGATCTGATAGACCTCCTCAGTCCAGAGCTAGTCAGGAATCATAGGCTTCAGAATTTCAGCATTATGGTACTTCTATACAGGCCAGTCAGACATATCCCAGATGTCCAGATTGTGGTAGACGCCACTTGGGACCATGTCAGTTAGGAGTTGATACCTCTGAGATTTGCCGCGAGGTAGGCTATTTCATGAGAGATTGCCCGACTAGGGGTGGTAGTGGTGTAGCCCAGCCAGCTAGATCAGCAGTAGCTTCCTCAGCACCAGCACGCCCTCAGGGGCAAGTTCCTCAGGCACCAGCAGATCATGGTAGTGGTCGAAGTGGAGCTCCTACAGCAGGTTGTCCTCAGAACCGCACATATTCTCTTATTGGTCGACAGGACCAAGAGGCTTCACCAGATGTAGTCACAGGTATTATGTCGGTAAATTCTCTCGATGTGTATGTGTTAATAGATCCTGGTTCTACACTATCATATGTTACTCTCTTTGTTGCTATTAAATTCAAAATAGTACCAGATGATATTAGACCTTTCGAGGTTGCCACTCCTGTTAGTGATTCTGTAGTAGTTAGGCGTGTTTATAGAGGTTTCACAGTGATGATTGGTGACTGTAGCACTACAGCTGACTTAATAGAGCTAGAAATGGTTGATTTCGATGTTATTCTCGGTATTGATTGGATGTCTTCTTCTTATGCTAACGTTTATTGTAGAGCGAAGACAGTCCAGTTTCACTTTCCAGAAGAATTAGCTATAGAGTTGCAGGGTATTTCTGCATCGCCAAAGGGTATGTTTATTTCTTGCCTTAAGGCAAGGAAGCTAATTCCAAAAGGCTTATATTATATTGTTCATGTTGGAGACACGGAGAAGGAGACGTTGAGTCTTGAGTCAGTTCCGGTAGTGAATGAGTTCCTTAACGTGTTTTAAGATGAGTTACATGGTCTTCCTCCAGAGCGGGAGATTGATTTTCCAATTGATGTAGTACCAGGTACGCAGCCCATATCCATTCCTCCCTATAGGATGGCACCAGCAGAACTGAAAGAACTTAAGGAGCAACTGAAGGATTTGTTAGATAAAGGCCTCATCAGACCCAACATTTCCCCGTGGGGAGCCCCGATACTATTTGTGAAAAAGAAAGACGGCTCTCTACACATGTGCATAGGTTACAGATAGCTGAATAAAGTCACAATCAAGAATTAATACCCTCTGCCCAAGGTTGATGACTTGTTCGACCAGCTCCAGGGTGCCAAGTGCTTCTCGAAGATAGATTTGCGATCAGGCTACCATCAGTTTAGAGTCAGAGAATGTGATATACCTAAGACTGCATTCAAGACAAGGTATGACCATTATGAGTTTTTAGTGATGTCGTTTCGACTCACTAATGCCCATACAATATTTATGGATCTGATGAACAGCGTATTCAGGCCTTACTTTGATTTTTTTTTTTATTGTATTTATTGATGATATTCTCGTCTATTCAAAGTCTGAATCAGTGCATGCGGAGCATCTACGCATAGTATTGGGTACTCTTCGAGGCCATTAATTATATGCTAATATTTCAAAGCGTGAATTCTGGTTAGATTCAATGGCATTTCTTGGCTATATAGTTTCAGCGTAAGGAATTAAAGCAGATGGCCAGAAGATCGAGGCTGTGAAGAATTGGCCCAAACCTACGACGCAAACTGAGGTACGTAGTTTTTTGGGTTTGGCAGGTTATTACAGAAGGTTCGTAGAGGGTTTTTCCTACATTGCAGCTCCACTGACCAAATTGACACAGAAAACAACCAAATTTCAGTGGTCTGATTCTTGTGAGCATAGCTTCCAAGAACTAAAGAACAAGTTGATAACGGCTCTAGTACTTACACTTTCAGAGGGATATGAGGGCTATGTCATTTACTGTGATGCTTCTCAAATCGTTCTTGGTTGTGTATTGCTGCAGCACGAAAGAGTAATTGCTTATGCTTCCAGGCAGCTGAAAAAGCACGAGCAGAACTACCCTACCCATGATCTGGAGCTTGCAGCAGTCATTCATGCATTGAAGATTTGGAGACATTATTTGTACGGTGTTCATGGTCGTATTTATACAGACCACAAGAGCCTCCAGTACATATTTAAGCAGAAGGAGCTAAACCTACGACAGAGGCGGTGGCTAGAGTTGCTAAAGAACTACGACGTGGACATTCTTTATCATCCAGGTAAAGCGAATGTTGTAGTTGATGCCCTTAGTCGTAAGTTGATGTGTGGTTAAAATACCACATACTTATACTTGAGCTTTTGTTGTGTTAAATTGGTGAAATAAGTACACTTATTATGATTTTATTGCATTTTGTAGGTTGAATATGTTTGGAGAAGAGTGATGGAAGAAACAAGTCAAAATGAAGTCTAGCTGAAGAAAAAGAAGAAAAGTGGCTAGTCTGTTAAAAACACAGAAGAAAAGTGGCTATGCGTGAAAGAATGACTAAGCTCAGCAGTGATAAAGTGGCTATCGGTTGAACTTTTGGTACCAGGGTGGCTATGGCGTGAAAAATCAGAATTTCTTCATATTAACCTAGAGAGAATTTTGGAAAAAGGATGGTATTTCATTTTGGCAACACATAAATAGTTTGTAGCCTTCATTTAAACACATCTTTGGCTACTTTTCAACCTTGGGAGCAAGAATTCATCAACAACACTTCAAGATTGAAGATTGGGTGCACTTTAAATGAGAAAATCTTTATCTCTTTCTTTATTTCTTTGATTTGTATGCTACATTTGGTTAGTTGATGTTATTAATGGACATGATTTTATATGAATGGTTCATGACTAGGAATTTATATATGTGGGTTTTGATTATCTAGCTTCTATTATTTTCGTTGCATGACTTTTGTGCTCATGACACTTAAGTTACATGTCTACTTTGCTAATTAAAGACTTGGGAGAGATTAGTTAGCGTAGAATAGTGAAGCTAGTGAGGATTTGAGTTGATAAGCTATTTCATAGACTAACTCATCTAAAAGAAGTTACGCTCGGAAGAGGTCTTCTTTCCTCGGGTAATGGGTAGGCGGCATAAGGCCACCGCCTGCTGCGATGAATCTGAAGAGGTTATTGATGAGGAAGACCACGTCGCCGATGAGGGTGAAGGGGAAACGTCCCAATCAACAGAGATTCCACTCAAGAGGGAACTCGAGCCCCACCATGTCATACCTAGTTATTCCACACCAAGTAATATTTCGATATGCATGGCCAATCCATTCTTCAGAAAGAGAAAAATAGGAATGTACCCGTGCCAACTACGCCAACTTTGATCACCCAGGCTCACATACCCCTGATTTGGGAGGACTGCAAATGGGGGCCTAAGGTTCAAGTTGGTATCACGGACCGCAACAATTGCAGCTCCGAGCACATAGTTGGGTATTCTTTTGTCTATACTTACCCATTCACAGTGGAATTTTCACTCCCGGTGCACGAGGCAATCGACTCGTTTCGTCGTACCTATAATTTGTGCCTAGCCAAGCTCGGACCTAGACTTTGGAGAATCATCGGGTGCCTCAAATTCTTGTGCAAAAAGGCTGAGGTGCCTTTCATCCTTCAGCATTTAACTTCTTTCTTCAACCCCTCTTTCCATAAGGGCGGGGTCGTGGCTTTTAACAATTGGGGCAAATACTCCTTGATAACCAAGAGCAAGGACAACAGAGATCTTGGTTGGGCTGATCGTTATGTTCTACTCCCGACTGCTAAGATTTCCATCGAGCCGGGTTATCCCGAGCAGTGAACCTCAAGTGTAAGTTATCATCCCTTTGATTTTGTTCCAACATTACTGCGATTCTTTTAACCATGATCTTCTTTTTTACGCATTGTCTTCGCCTACAGCCAACATAGTTAAGATCGTTCCCGCAATCGATCTCATGGATTGGGTTCGAGCAATAATTGTGATCCAAACTCGGCCTGACAGAACATGGGCGAGCATAGCTTCTGAGAATAACTGGGTGTGCGAGAGGCATGGTGAGTTTCCTTTCACATTTTGGTCCATTTAGGGATCTCTCGAGGTTTTCCTTTACTGACGATCTATTCTTTCTATCACAGGTCTTGACACGGCCCGGATTTCTTGCTTGGCCGTGCGGACACCCGACATCCTCCCCTAGACCCGTCGGGCGAACCCTTACCAACTGAATCAGGAAAATAAATATAAATCCAACTCATAAATAAGAATAAGACTTAGAAAAGCAATTACATACTGATACTTCTAAGCTGTACAAGAAATTACAGCTGACTACCCAACGTACTAGGTTTAGGGCTATCCAAACAGACATCTAAGAATACCAATGAAGAAAAAATATCTCCTGAAGGGAGCAAAATACAATTGAGATAATAAACATAAAATTGGTGGCATCCTTGACACGACCCGGAATCCGGTTAGGCCGTGCGGGCACCCGACATCCTCCCCTAGACCCGTCGGGCGAACCCTTACCAATTAAATCAGGAAAATAAATATGACAATTTACAAATACGGACAAGACTAGAAAAAAAAACAGACATACTGATACCTCTAAGCTGTACAAAAGAAATTACAGCTGACTACCCAACATACTAGGTTTAGGGCTATCCAGACTAGACATCTAAGAGTACAAAAGAAGACAAATACCTCCTGAAGGGAGCAAAATGCAGCTGAAATAATAATCAATAAACTGGTGGCCATCCGGAATAAAAGCTGGCTCACCCTGACAGCTGAAGTCGTCTTCGCTTCTTCACAACGTGGCGAAATCAATCCTGGAGCGAACCTACCGAAACGAAATAGAGAGACAAGAAACAAACAACAAACAAGGGTGAGTCAAAAGGACTCAATAAGTGGGGCAAACTAGCCACCTCAAGGAATAGGATAGCTAGCCAGGGAGAAAAGAAACAGATAAACAAAATTCCTCTTATTTAAATTATGAAAAGGCAGAGCCAGATAATAACTAGAAACACGTATGGAATTAAAAACTCAGTAAAACCAGGAACGTAAGACAGCCAGAACATGTAGGTATCCCGAACATATCAACAATCAGAAATACATCCTGTTGCGGCGTGCAACCCGATCCATATATTCATCCTGTTGCGGCGTGCAACCCGATCCATATATTCATACTGTCGCGGTGTGCAACCCGATCCATATATTTACACCGTTGCGGCGTGCGAATCGGAGTCCTAACTTCCGAAACGACTAACCGAGGTCGTTTCATTCTCCTCCACTTAAACTCTCGTTCGTCCTCGAACGAGCCTAAGTTTAAAGAAAAAATTCGCACAGATAACAAGAAAACTTGCACGACCTTCATAAGCTACTCCACGGACTTTATTTCCTGATTAAAGGATCAGAATTATAACACGCATACTGAACTTTTGGAATAAAATATATCTGGATAATATGATAATACCATTGTACAGCTTATTCTGACTAAGCTGATCCTTCCTCGATTACGAGAAGAGAGTTCTACATTTTTGAAGCAAAGATACACGGAACACTGGATGGATTAACATGATTCCTCCGGTGAATCACCTCGTCGATATACTTTTCGATATAGAACAAGTCGATGAAACAAAGAATTAGCTCACGCTCGATGCAATAGAGGGAACTTTTGAAGTACCTTCTCACTACATATTATAGAAGATTTGATGCAAGCTATATTATTTTTACAAACACACTAGGCAACATCTCAGTTGGTGTTAGGGTTGTTCTGCAAGCTCCTTGTGGGAATGTAGTTACTCATATCCTAATGTATGTCGAAGGTTCATCTGAACAGGGTCTATCATATAAGGATAAGGATCGTGCAAATACTACTGGATAGTATGATGCAGACCAGGAATGATCTTCAGACTGAACATCTACTTTAGGGTATTGTCTTTGAATTGGAAATATTATGTCTTGCAAAAGTGAAAATAAAAGAAACATGTAGTTGGACCATGAGCTGAGTCGGGTCGTGTCAATCCTGAACAAAAGCTGGCTCGCCCTGACGGCTGAAGTTGTCTTCGCTCCTCAACAACAAGGGAACTCGATCCTGGAGCGAACCTACCGAAATGAAACAAATAGACAAGAAAGATGCAAAGGGTGAGTTGAAAGGACTCATTAAGTGGGGGCTAGCTAGCCACCTCGAAGAAGTAGATATGCTAGCCAGGGAGACAGAATCACTCGACAACCAACAAATAATGCACAGGGAGAAAGTTATGATAACGATGGAGTCAAACAATTAAACAACAGCAGGCAACAAATAAGGAATACAATACATATAGCGTTCAATACATATGTCATGAAGTTGTATGTAATACATCTTATTATATATTGTTGCGGCGTGCAACCCGATCCATATATTTATAATGTTGCGACGTACAACCCGATCCATATATTAATAATGTTGCGGCATGCAACCCGATCCATATATTTATACTGTTGCGGTGTGCAACCCGATCCATATATTTATACTGCTATGGCGTGGAACTCGATCCATATATTTATATTATTACGACGTGAAACCCGATCCATATATTTATAGTGTTGCGGCATGCAACCTGATCTATATATTTACACTGCTGCGGCGTGCAACCCAACCCATATATTTATACTGTTGAGGCGTGCAACCCGATCCATATGTTCTATAAATACACATAATAGTAAACAAATAATTTACTATGCACTTACAAACAAGGTGGCACAGTAAGTATGCCCAAACCAGCAGCTATACATGAAAAAAAAAACATGTACAGATATCCAAGTCGAAAAAGACCACCAAAGGAATGGATATAAACCACTTACCTTATTCCAAAGTTAGCACTGCTACTCAACAATAGCGTTGTCCTTTGGATTCACTGCCAAACGATCCCGCTCTATTCAATAAGCAGTAACATATATAACATAAGGCTAAAGGCTTCATTCCTTATATCTTAGAACAATCCGGTTAAGGCTAAAGGCTTCATTCCTTACATCTTAGAACAATCCGGTCAAGAACCCGACACCCGATTTGCATAGGCAATACGCAGTCCAGGCCTGGATATTTCAGGGTGAAAATTCTATTTTATTCCTTCTCCATTTCCTTTCCTTTCTCTATTTTCTGGCTTAATTTTTGTCTTTGCTTTCTCTCGTTCGCTGGCTCTATTTGTAGTTTAAGCTTAAGCTTAAGCTTACACCGCCTTTCCTATTCCCTTTTTCTTTTTTTTCTTTGCTTTTATCTTTTCCATTTTTTCTTTTTCGTTTTCGTGACGAAAATTAAAATGGAACCCTACGAAACTCAAGATAATCTCAAATTTCTCAAGCAAGTTACACAAAATTTATGTGACGTACTTTCCAAGACAGATCTCGAATCGAATTTCCGAAGCTCAGGATAGGAATTAAATGGAAAAGTTTAAATTCTTTAACTTTCGGCCTTTTAGCGAAAACTATCCAAACGACCTCGGAATTTACTTTCGAAAGTTCACACGAGTCACAAATAATCATACGAACCTAATGACACTTTTGGATTTCAAATCGGAGCTCATTTCGCCAAAATCGAGCTCGAAAACCACTTTTTAAGATTTACCGACAACGGAAACGGAACCTTCTTCCGATACATACCAAACGAGGTCCGATTTAGTTCCAATTTTACAGACAATTCCTAATGGACCTTACATAGCTTTTAAAACTATCAGCATGGCAATCAGAATCCTAACTCCCGAAACGACTACCTAAGGTCGTTTTATTCTCCTGCACTTAAACTCTCGTTCGTCCTCAAACGAGCTGAGCCTAAAGAAAAAATCATACAGAAAACAATAGAACTTGCACGACTTTCATAAACTACTCCAGATAAACTATCTCTTGCTTAAAGAATCAGAATTATAGCATGCATACCGAACTTTTAGAATAAAACATATCTGGATAATATCATAACACTATTACTACGAAGGAATTAACGATTTTTTTTTTTTGCATCCTTGACCGACGCACGATTAGATAAGAAGGAAGAGAATCTTCATAAATGTCATCATAGCCTCTCGTAGATAAGTACAAACGTCTACGTACCCATCAGTGAGACTCTACTAGACACTATATTAGTCTGGATAGACTCTAAACTGGGCTCTGATACCAATTGACACGACCCGAATTTCTGCCTTGGCCGTGCGGGTACCCGACATCCTCCCCTAAACCTGTCGAATGAACCCTTACCAACTGAATCAGGAAAATAAATATAAATCTAACTCATAAATAAGAACAAGACTTAGAAAAGCACAGACATACTTATACTTCTAAGTTGTACAAAAGAAATTACAGCTAACTGCCCAACATACTAGGTTTAGGACTATCCAGATAGACATCTAGGAATACCATGAAGTAAAAACATCTCCTGGAAGGAGCAAAATACAACTGAGATAATAAACATAAAATTGGTGGCCATCATGAACAAAAGCTAGCTCACCCTGACAGCTGAAGTTGTCTTCGCTCCTTAACAACATGGCGAACTCGATCCTGGAGTGAACCTGCCGAAACGAAATAAATAGACAACAAACAGAGGGTGAGTTTAAAGGACTCAGTAAGTGGGAGCTGGCTAGCCACTTCGAAGAAGCAGATATGTTAGCCAGGGAGACAGAATCACTCGACAACCAACAAATAATGCACAGAGCGATAGTTATGATAACGATGGAGTCAAGCAATTAAACAATAGCAGGAAACAGATAAGGAATACAATACATATAGCATTCAATACATATGTCATGAAGTTGTATGTAATACATCTTATTATATATTGTTGCGGCGTGAAACCCGATCCATATATTTATAATGTTGCGGCGTGCAACCCGATCCATATATTTATACTGTTGCCGCGTGCAACCCGATCCATATATTTATACTGTTGCAGCGTGCAATCCGATCCATATATTTATACTGTTGCGGCGTGCAACCCGATCTATATATTTATACTGTTGCAGCGTGCAACCCGATTCATATTTTTATACTGTTGCGGCGTGCAATCCGATCCATATATTTATACTGTTGCGGCGTGCTGTTGACACCCAATTTTTTCCCGGAATTTTCAATTAACGTCTAATTATCTTTAAAATAAGTTTAATTGTTTAGGATAAATTAAGTTCATAATTTTAACGGAAAGGGGGCATAATTGTTCTTCATTTAAGTCCTGGCCTATTTACGCAACACGCATTTTCCCATTTTTAGGCCCAATTCTAAAAGCCCTCATCCTCACCCCTATAAATCCTAAAACCCTAACCCCCCTCACTATGGATCATCATCCTTACACCCACACACACAAAGAAAAGCGTTTAAGGCAGATACATTACAGAGATCCCTTGAGGAATTTTTTTCATTTTTTAGACATTCACATAATATTTACACAAAACAATGAAATCATGGAGATATTGTCTTCCTTCCTAAGCCGTCACACGCACTGATATATAGATCGGAAAGAGGGAATTGGGGAAGGGGAAACCCCACCACCGCCTGAACCCCATTGGGATCCACCCTCACCGGAGACCCTGTTTTCTCTCTTTGTTTTGCTTGAGTGAATACTAAAATTAAAAAAGGACCTTTGTCGTTGTTTCCCGGCGACTGAAAATCACCCCACCGTCGATGATGTATTTTCCTATTCTGACTCGGTATGTTATCGAGATGAAAAGAAAAGAAGTGGGAACGAAGGCGGAGCCGTAGCGGCGCCGCTGTTTGAAAACCCAGTTGGTGTCGCTCCTCCACTACCCATCTAGCTTTTGCTCTGCTTGTCACACCACCACCCATTTCACCGGGATTTGAATGAGAATTCTGATTCGGCGATAGAATTTACTTCCCAAATCTTTATCGCCGTTATTGATTGAACGTTGGAGACAGATCTACTGCGTCATTTCTGGTTCTTGTGGAGATGGGTTATCCCGTCAAACATGTTTCTTGGTCCTTTGCTATTGTATTTTATTGCAGGTCACTAGCACTACTAAAAAAATCGGGATCTCCGACTACCATCAGGCGACCGAAAATCGGTCTGTCCAGTTGTGCGACCGATTTTCGGTCGCACATACCACTGAAAAAATAAAATTAAAAATTGGTCGCCACTTCGACCGCTTGTGAGTCGCTGAAAATTGTATTTTTTTAGTCACAGCTATGCGACTGAAAATCGGTCGCATGTCGGTCGCCTAACTGTGACTAAAAACGGGGCAGAACCCCTTTCTCCCCCATTTCAACATACCCAAAACCCACCCAATCCCTAAAAACCGAACCCCCCCACCCCATAACCAACTATCCACCATTACATACCCCATATAACTTTAAATTACTACTCTATAACCTCCAACATAACATCTAACACAATCTACACCTACTAATTCAAGGTAAATTTCATTTTTTAGTAATTTTTGTTATTTTTTTAAAAACTCATATAATGACTTTTTAATTCACTTTTTTTGTAGTTATTGGGTGGATAGCACATTGGTAACTCATAGTTACATGCGATTGGATCCCATACAAAGTTGAGGTAATTTTTTTTTTGGTTTAATAATCCGAATTTAATTATATATATATTTTTAAATAATGGAGAGCCTATATATGTTGTTTACATGTTAGTTGTTAGTTATAATTGGTTTATTCTATATAATGTGATGTCGAGTAAGTTGTTTTGGATTGATGAACTTTAAATATAGGGTTGTGATGTTTGGGATTAATTATGGTAATTGTTGTGATATGTTGGAATTGTTTGGTAGAGTTGTTTGCAATGTGTTGATGCCTTGTCATGGGTTGTGGTGTTTGGGATACTTGCTATGCATTTAAAGTTAGGGTTTTGGTATTGTTGTTTGGATTGTTCATGTTTGGAACATTTTATGCCTAAACCGGATAAATTGTATGCGTTTTGTATTGCATTGCTAATAGTAATTAATATGGAATTCAAACGGACCAATGGATATTCAAAAAAAGGCTAGGATTATTAAAAATTGGTACCAATTAGATTGTTCTCAATTTGGCAATTTTTGTGTAGATATGGACTTTAATGCACGTCGTTTGTGGATGGACAATAGACTTTTCCCCGGTCGGCGGGGGAGAAGGCCTGAATTTGAAGAGGGTCTTAAGGAATTTGTTGCTTTAGCAAAAACAACCGAACCTTTTATAAGGCGTGGTACAATTAAGTGCCTCTGCATAAAGTGCAAATGTTGCACCATCCAAGATATAACGACCGTACAACTGCATCTGTTAGATAGGGGGTTTATGCCAGATTACTATATTTGGCGTTATCATGGAGAGCCGTGGGATTTGTAGGGGCACATTCAAATGCTTCAAAATATTCATGGCACTAGTAGTTCTCCGGTTTGGAACCAGACCGTAATGATTATAGAATGGATGATATGGTTCGTGATGCTTTTGGTATGTACCCGGATAATGATCCCATGCAGCCGGGTACATCACAGCCTAACACTGAGCACATTCCCAATGCCGAGGCAAGTGAATTCTATAAAATGTTGGAGGAAGCAAGTCGTCCATTCCATGAGGGCTCGGTACATTCAAAGTTGTCTGTTGCTGTTAGATTGCAGAGTATCAAATCAGATTATAGTATTTCTCAAGCTGCCATGGATTCCATCATAGGCCTTATGAATGAACTAAAGCCGGCTAACATGGACTTACCAACTTCTTATTACTTCACTAAGAAGTTGGTTTCCTCATTAGGCCTTACTTCTCATAAGATTCATTGCTGTGTTAATGGTTGCATGTTATATTACAAGGATGATGCAGAGCTCGTGCAATGTAGATTTTGTGAGGAGCCTCGATACAAGCCCGAGAAAAATCAAAAAAAGAAGCCGAAACCTGTTAAGTGGATGCATTACTTGCCGCTTATACCCAGGTTAAAGAGGTTGTATGCTTCCATGAGTTCTGCTCCTCACATGAGGTGGCATCATGAGCGGACCAGGCAGGCGGGTATTCTATCACACCCCTCAGATGGTGAGGCATGGAAACACTTTGATCAAGTGTATCTGTCATTTGCTAGCGAGCCGAGGAATGTAAGGTTGGGGCTGTGTTCCGATGGCTTCACCCCTTTTGATGTCTCGTCTACGCCATATTCTTGTTGGCCCGTATTTGTCACACCATACAACCTGCCTCCCGGAATGTGCATGACCAGTCCATATCTTTTTTTGAATTGTATAATACTTGGTCCACATAACCCGAAAACTCGTATTGATGTATATTTGCAGCCTTTGATTGATGAATTGCAGACACTTTGGCATGAAGGAGTGGAAACCTACGATGTATCAATGAAGCAGAAATTCCAAATGCATGCTTCTTTGATGTGGACCATAAAGGACTTTCCAGCTTATGGGATGTTGTCTGGCTGGTCAACTGCAGGGAAGCTAGCGTGCCCATACTGTATGGAAGATACAAAGGCCTTCACATTGAAAAATGGAGGTAAAGTGACATGGTTTGACTGCTGCCGTAGATTCTTGCCAATGGAGCACCCTTTTAGGAATAATACAAATGCATTCAGGAAGAATCAGGTTGATTATGAGGAGCCTCCTCGCAGGTTAACAGGGATAGAGATATGGAACAGGGTTAAGGACCTTCCAAAGGTAACTGAAAACTTGCAAACTAAAACACCTGGTTTTGGGGTCGAACATAATTGGACCAAGCAGAGCATTTTCTGGGAGTTGCCTTATTGGAAGGATAACCTTCTGCGCCATAATCTCGATCCAATGCATATTGAGAAGAACTTCTTCGAGGCAGTCCTTAATACTGTGATGGATATCAAGGGTAAGACAAAGGACAACTGGAAGGCACGGTTTGACATACAGGAACTTTGCAGGCGACCCGAGCTACATGCGGTCCGTGATGGCAACAACATTTTACTTCCAAAGGCTTGCTATACATTTGACGAAGATGAGAGAAGAATGATCTGCGAGTGGGTGAGTAACTTGAGGATGCCTGATGGATATGCATCTAACTTAGAAAGGTGTGTTGATATGAGTGGCGGAAAACTCCATCACATGAAGAGCCACGACTGTCACATTTTCATGGAAAACTTGATCTCAATTGACAGAGACAAGCCTATTTTTTAAAGAGCTTTGCAGCAAGACTTTGAAGGAAGAGAGTTTGAACTTGTTGGAACAGAACTTTCCTGTTGTGTTGTCTAAGCTGTCAAAGATCTTTCCACCCGGCTTCTTTAATGTGATGGAGCATCTACCGGTTCACCTCGCTGAAGAGGCTCGGCTAGGAGGCCCGGTGCACTGCAGATGGATGTACCCTTTCGAGAGGTAAGCTTCCATATCTTATTCAAGTACTCTATATTTTACGCAACATAATTCTACTAACAGATTACTTTTTATAGAATTATTGGTAAGTGTAAGCGGGATGTGAAAAACAGAGGCCAAATCGAGGGGTCGATATGCCAAGCATATTTGTCTAGAGAAACTTCACATTTTTGCTCATACTACTTCGACAAGGATGTTCCATGTATGCGCACAAGGCCGGATCGGCATGATGTGGGAGATAATAATGATCCCAACTACCCAGAATTCTCCATATTCAATCAACCAGGGAGGGGAAGTACATTATCATCCAGAAAATACCAGTTCACTGATACAGACAGGAAAGCAGCTACAACACATGTGTTGTTGAACTGTCCCGAAGTCACGCCTTATTACAAGTATGTTCTATTTTAATGGTACCCACTAAATTGTGACTAACATAAGTATTCTTTCTAATGTAAATTTCTTCGTTGCATAACGCAGTCACTTTGTTGCTGAATTTGGTCCAAATGCAGTCAGTGATCATTTTACAGATTGGTTTACGTCATTTGTAAGTGTTATGGAAACTCATATATTTTTCCATTGATTTAAAAACCTTACTACCATCATCGAACTCTGACTAATTTACTCTAATCCATTTAATTTTAATATAGGTAAACAATCCGGTGAATGGCATCAATTTTGATTTTTTACGACATATATGTCATGGCCCATATTACGAGTATAAAAAGATGAATACATACTTCGTAAATGGGTACAAGTTTCATACACACAGCTGGTCAGAGGGTAAAAAAACCTACAACAGCGGAGTGTCCGTGAGTGCTGGAACTGGTGACCAGGGGGCCGACTCTGAGTTCTACGGAGTAATTGAGAAGATCTTAGAGGTTGAGTATAGAGTTGGATGGCCTCATAAAAGATTGGTTCTCTTCAAGTGCAAGTGGTTTGATCCAGGTAGCAGGGGTACGCGGGTGGATTCGAGTTCAAAGCTAGTTGAGGTTAATCATAGAAGGTCATATGGAAACTATGATCCTTTCATCATTGCACAGAATGTAAAACAAGTGTGGTTTGTTCCTTACCCTCGGACGAAGAACGCATCAAAAGCAAAGGCCAAATCCAAGTGGTGGGCGGTTCTTAAGGGAAAACTGGTGGGATTAATTGAAGTACCTGATAGGTTAGATGTTGCATACCAGAATAAGGTCTCAGCTGTTCCCTTGATAGCGGATATTGAACTTGCAGACAATTTGCGACATATTGATGGGACGTATGACCCGGTGGCTGCATCTGAATTTAGTCGTGCAAAAAACCCGGCTATTTTTGGAGAAGGAACTTCAAGGGCATACGAGGATGATGAAAACATAGATAGTGACGAGCCGTCCTAGGATGAAATTGCTAGTGACTATGAATCGGATGATGAAGTTGATTGAACCAATTTGTACTTTGTAGTTTATTATTAATTACCTACTGTAATGTACATATGAACATAATATGATTTATGTATTCTCATTTTCTGATTGTGATGTGCTTACTTAGTTGATAAATTTATTCATTCTCAGCACTTTAGATTTATGTATTCTCATAATTAATGAAGCAGAACTAATTTGAATGTTTCAACAGGTATGGACAAGTTATGCTCTAAAGTTTTTAGAAGAAGGCCGGGCAAGAGACCTGTGGGCGAGACTTCAGCTTCTGCGGGTGATGACAGTCAGACCTCACAGGTCCCGCATTCGCTGCCTACTGATGCCCCATCTAGTTATGATCCAGCTTTTTTTAGGCCCCCTGGCCCATATCAGGTACCACTTATTACCCCGTCTCAGTTGCCTCCTGATTGGCAATGGACATTCCCTAGCGTTGATTGTACTGAGACACAGGTCCCTCCCACACAGGGCGATCCCTCCCAGGCTGATGACAGTCCAACTCAGCCCCCTGAATTCCCCTTACATAGTTGTGACGACCCACCGGATCAGCAGGAGCTCATGGTGTATGATCCCCATTCGCCTTATTACATTGGTGAGCCTGGCACTGAGGTAGAAGGCAGGATGATTATTTATCCCGAGGCGGATAAAGGGTAAGCTACCTAATTTCTTAAGTTCTTGTCTATTAAATAATTAGTTCCTACTTTAATTGCTAGTATTAGGAATAACTCTTGTTAATTTTTTTGTAGCTTTTGCCCAAGCGATGAGTCCACTAAGGTACTGACTGCGTGCATGAGAGCGCACTGGACCCAGCCTTGGCGAAAATGGAGCGATGTGCCCCAGCAAGTAAAGAAGCAGATATTGGTAGATTTTGAGGTGATACATATGCATTTGGTTTAAAACTAATTGCAGTTTTTAAACCATGAATATATTTAAAGAAAATATTTTGATATACTTTCAGGGAAAATGTATCTGGCATCAGGGTCTGGATTATAACATTCGTAGCATCTTCCCCAAGAAATGTGCTGCGTTATTCAAACAAACACTTTACAATGCGCGGCATAAAGGTACAAGGCCCGGCTTCCTCGATGCTGCTCAGTGGGCGGAGCTGGATGAATATTGGCAGTCGCCCGAGTTCGAGCCGAAGAGCGAACAAGGCAAGGCTGCGCGAGCGTCGGAAAAGGGTGGATCGCTCCATTAGCACGGCTACACAGAAGATGCGCTTAGTACAGTTATTTAATTGATTGATTATTTACTTGAACAGTTGATTTTTTGTCTAACATATTATGATTTTTAATTTGTAGGAAAAGAGAGAAAAGCGCACTATTCCCGTGCTCGAGCTGCACAAGATCAGGCATACAAAGGGTGCCAAGAAGGGCGGTGGAGAGTGGGTCGAGCCCCGCGCAAAAGAGGCATGGGTAAGTTTGTAAAATTCGATCTTTAGTCGCGCCAAACCTTCAACGTTTAGTGTTTCTATTAACATCATTAATATATTTATGTTATTCAGGAAAAGGCTACAAAGGCTGTGGAAGACTGGACATCGACCCAAGCATCGGATGCCGGAAGCAGCACCTCGGCTCCCTTGACGTTCGAGAAAGAAAAGCAAATATGGGTCGATACTGTTGGAGGGGTTAAGAAGGGGTATGCTTATGGTCTTGGATCGCTATTTGCTCCGGATAAGGATAATGCTCGCTTTTTGGGCTCTTCAGCTACTTCTTCTTCGACGCAACTCCTCTTCCTTTTCCGAGTCCGGGTCTAGCTCAGCCTCGACCGAGTAGTCTTTTGAATGTTTGTGGATAACTGTCTGTTAAGCTTTATTGTTAATAATTTCAGGATATAACTAATGATGTTGGATGTTTTTGAAATGTTTGGTTTATTGCATTGTATTGGTGAATTACTGTTTTTAGTGTCTTCGAAATGCAGTTTTCTATTGATTCCAGGTTTTTTATTGCTGGTTTTTGCTGTTGCTACTGCCTGAAAACAGGTTTTTTATTGCAGGTTTTTTCCAGTTTGGCGACCGATATTCGGTCGCATAGCGGTCACCATTAATTCCCACAACTGAGACCAAGTATGCGACCGATTTTCGGTCGCCTAAACGGTCACTGTATGTATGCTATTGTGCGACCGAATTGGTCGAAGTATCGACCGAGTTTCGGTCGCAGGGCTTTTTGCTACCATTAATTCTCGGACCACCCGTATTGGTCGCCGATCGGTCGACCTGGCGACCGATATGCGACCGATTTGGTGGTCGGAAAACTGTATTTTTTTAGTAGTGTGGTGAAAGCTGAGTTTGTTCTTGTTGTCTCGCTGAAAATCTGATTAGATCTTTGCCCGGTGTTAGTTTTTTCATGGTGTAATGTTTGATACATCTAGACTTTTGGAGTGGTGATGATCCACATTATTTCCCTTTACTGTGAGTTGTTGACCTTTGATATAGCTGGACTTTTGACCGGAAGTGGATATTGCTGTCTATGTGGAATCCTTTGGATATTGCTTGCTGATTGTGAACAGACACAACACTGGTTGCACTTTGGCCTATGAAAAATATTTAATTTGAGGCTTACGGACTGATTCGAACGGATACTACACCGTTTTGGCCAATGATGTTTGGAGGCCAATAAGTCTCGTACCGTATACGCATAACGTCTCTTATGAACAAATAGGCGATGATGAATGTATAAATTTAATGCAAAGCAAGTCGAATAGAGTGGTGAGTTTGGTACTTGGCATGGCAACCGGCCCGGGCTCCGTGTTTGCAGCCGTACCAACATCCCGAGCCTCTACTCGATACGCCATACAAACCTGAACATAAATTTTACAAAATAAAACCCTATTATTATTATTATTATTATATATTTTATCATTATTATTACTATTATTATTATTACTTTATTATTATTATTATTATTTTATTTTCATTAGTTATTACACTTTATTATCGTACTAATCCAATTTCATTTATTTGTTTTGCGAGGTACATTGGGCATGAATATTTGGGATCGAGTTGGCTAAACTCACCAATCGGGATGGTTTGTATTGGCTTGGAGTCACGTCGGAATCACGCTCAAGTTCAAGTTTTCAATACCCTTTGGAAATTCTAGAAATTCAAGGCTCCCGCGAGTTTGTCAAATTCTCGGGTTCTATCATTTTGACTCGATTACTTATTTTAATAAATGTATCATTTGTATTTAGACATTTCATGTGTAGAATATTCAATTTATGTTAATATTATTTGATTACTTGAGCTATTGTGTTACTTCATGTTTATTACCTTTATTTTGAAGTCGTTACTTGATTTATTACAAATTGGGGCCATCTTAGCAAATGCGTGCAAGTAAAAATGAAATATTTTGCAAATAAGCTTTTATTCGATTAATTATTATTATTATTATTATTGCTATTATTATTTATTACTATTTTTAAATAATTCTTTTGCAAGAAAAGCGCACTTGTAAATATTTGAAAACCTGTCGGATTAACCGTTGTTAACGGAATTTCGAAAGTGCCTTAAAAACCTTCTTTCGAAATTAACAAAACCTCTTACCTTTAGAATCTCTGAAAGAAATACCGTCTTTTTATAAAAATGGAGTTTTGCACGCATTTTGCTTATTTGGTTCCCTGTTTTCCTTAAATTGGGTGGCGACTCCAAAAACTCCAAAAGAGTTAGTCCATCCCGTTGATATTCCTGAATTTAGCCTCTCGGGTTATTTTTTGGGGTTTCAACACGTGCTACCCGATCTATATGTTTTATCAATACACATAATAGTAAACACACAATTTACTACACACTTACAAACAAGGTGGCATAGCAAGTATGCCCAAACTGGCAGCTAAACATAAAAAAAAATATGTACAGATATCCACGTGGCAAAAGACCGCCAAAGGGATCGATATAAACCACTTACCTTATTCCAAAGTTAGCACTGCTACTTAACAACCGCTTTGTCCTTTAGATTCACTGCCAAACAATCCCGCTTTGTCCTTTAGATTTACTGCCAAACAATCCCGCTCTATTCAATAAGCAGAAACATATATCATATAAGGCTAAAAGCTTCATTCCTTACATCTTAGAGCAATCCAGTCAGGATCCCGATACCCGATTTGCATAGGCAATACGCAGTCCAGGCCTAGATGTTTTAGGATGGAAATTCTATTTTTTCCTTCTCCTTTTCCTTTCCTTTCTCTATTTTCTGGTATATTTTTCGTCTCTGCATTCTCTCGTTCGCTGGTTCTGTTCGTAGTTTAAGCTTAAGCTTAAGGGATTTTATCCCTTAGCAGCCACAGCCTTCCCCATTTCCTTTTTCTTTCTTTTCTTTTCTTTTCTTTTATCTTTTCCATTTTTCCTTTTTCATTTTCGTAACGAAAATTAAAACGGAACCCTACGAAACTCGGAATAATCCTAGATTTCTCAAGCAAGTTATACAAAATTTATGTGACGTACTTGCTAATATGGATCTCGAATCGGACTCTCAAGCTCAGGATACGAATTAAATGGAAAAATTTAAATTCTTTAACTTTTGGCATTTTAGCGGAAACTAATGACGCTTTCGTATTTCGAATCGGAGCTCATTCGCCAAAATCGAGCTCAAAAACATCTTTTTAAGATTTACCGACAACGGAAACTGAGACCTTCTTCCAATATCTACAAAACGATGTCCGATTTAGCTCCAATTTTATAAAAAAGTCCTAGTGGACCTTAATAAGCTTTTAAAACTATCGGCACGCCAATCGGAGTCCTAACTCCTAAAACGACTATCTAAGGTCGTTTCAGGTCTCCCTTGCAAGGCGTCTACCGCCAAGCAGTGGCGGAGCCACATTGAAGGAACCACCCTTCGCAGGAAAATTAACCACAGAGAAAGGTTAAATTTTTATGGTTAAGTATCTTTTTTTGAATACCCTTGACACAACAAATAGTGCTAGCCTAATTGTGCAGGATGTTCAAAATTAGTTAAACAACCTAAGATCAAGTCTCATATTTTTTTCTTTGAAGCTTGAACACCCTTGGAGAAATTTCTGGCTACGCAACTGCCGCCAAGCCCAAATAGAAAAGGACCAGGAGAGTAAAGAAAAGGGGAAGGAAGCTCATAATGTCGGTTTGAGCCTGGCCAAGATTTCGAGCTTGGCTGGCACCATTAAGAAATCCAAAGCCCTGAAGGGTGCTTCTAGCCAAGGGCCCTCTCACGGGGTGAAGATGATATTCCCCTCGGTCGCCATAAATCAATCACCAAGCCCCCCCATTTCCGTCCCCGTAGTTCTAAGAAGGAAAATGGGAGCCTCAAAGAAACCAGCACAGCTGTGCGCCCCCGAGTTGAGGCAAAGTCCAGCTCGGACACCAAGCCAGCTTTCAAGTCTCAGTTTTGTTTGAAGGATGAGCCAAGTGACAAGGATCCCAAGGCCCCTGGAAAATGTCGAGATGGTAGACCTCGAGAGGTCTGACTATGATTCTGCCAAGTTAAAGGAAAAGCCAAGGTTGGCGTGGCCAAATTTGCTTCCCCTCCAACCGATGAAAGAATGGTTTTGAATGCAGTAAAGGCAAACTCTGAGCCTCCCAACGCTTCGATTTCTGAAGTGGTCACGAGGAGGGTCGAAGTTCCTACTGACTTAAATCTTTTTTTCGGTTTGGTTGACATCCCCTTGTTCCTTACTCAGCTGTTCGGACCGCTCGAAGAAGCTCATGTCAAGCCACTATCAACGAGGACAATGATGGCTCGATCTTCTGCCAGCGTGGTTCGGGTAAATTATTGTGATTACAACTTCCTTTTTCATTTAACATTCAGCTCTAACTCTTCCTTTTATTTTGCAGTGCCTTATGTAATTGCACAGATCAATGGAGCACGAGGCTTTCCAAGCAGAAGAGCTTTGACGGCTGAATGATGCCTGGGAAGACAAAGAGGCGAAGCGTATGGCTGAAATATCCGCTCTGAGGGATCAGTTAGTTGAGGCTGATGTCGAGCTCAGGCAAAAAACTGAGGCTTTTGCAACCTTCGAGGCTCAAGTGCAAAATTTGTAGCAGACTCATGAGGCTGAAAGCTAGAAGCTGGCCAATGAGGTCTAAGAGCAGCAAGGTGAGCTGGATCGGGCCAATGCCAAATTGATTGATGCTGCCCGAGACTATTACACAAGCTGGCCGAGCTTATGCTTAAGACGTAAGGGTTAGAAGGCCAAGTGGAGCGAGTCCCAGTACTTGAAGTTGTTCGTCTCCATGGCGAGGTTGCTGCCTCGGTAGAGAAGGCTAAAGTTTAGGCCACGAGTGCTGAGTATGATAAAAACTGGGTCGTAATTCAAACTCAGCTAAAAGCTCTCGAGCAGTGCAAGGCTGGGAAGATAGACTTGGATGAAGAAATTTTCGAGGCCAAGGACCACGTGGCTCAAGCTCAAGCTATCATGGATGAACTCCCTTTGAGAGAAGATTCTGGCAATGATGAGGCTGAGGATGATGAAGAAGAAGAAAAAGAAGAAGAAGAAGAAGAAGAAGAAGAAGAAGAAGAAGATGATGAAGATAGGGATTCCGAGGGTGAAGATGGTTCCCCTCGGGAAAATGACCCGATGCTTAGCATTTTTCTTTTCTTTTGTTTTGTAATGGCCTTCGGGCCTGAAACTGTAAACAACTTTTGGGGCCTTCGAGCCCATTGTAATAAATTTCAAGTTTCGTCAAGTGTTTTCTTTTATCTCGTCGGGATATACAACTTAACGCTTAGAATATTTTTGCTCTCAAGACTTAAGAAACTTTATGATAAACTGATGCTAGCCGAAGTCTTAATTGCACAATATAACATTAGGAGTTAGATGTTGAAACAAAGAGATATTGAATAAAATTTATTTTATTAATAATAATAATATGTAGCGGGAGTTACACTGTTTCACAAGTCTCAAATGACTTGGTAAAGAGTAATCAACTATTTGTTAGCCAAACAGGCCTCATTCCCTATATAGCAAGTCGGATTGATTATCTTGGACTCGTAAATGATTTTCTTCTAAAAAACCTACCAAAATGACCTTTAATTCGTACCAAATTTTGCACACAAGTCTAAATCACCAAACAAAAATTTTGAAATAAGCAACTGACCTATCAGAGCACATTTACTAAATCGACGCATTAAAACCTTATTTTGGCTAGTATCGTGCTCAAAATGATATTTCGTTCCAAACCTAACCAAATGATGTCTATATAAACTCAAACCTAAGGGCAAGTCAAACAACATCCAGTGAAATAACGCACACTTTAGGAATATCCTCAAGTGTATGAATAGTGCGCCCAAACTGACGATCGCTCCGTGGATGCAAAGCGGTACTAAGATCAAGTTGAGTACCTGAGTTCTCCTAAACAGATCTCTAAAATTTAGATATGAAAAGATATCATCTATTAGAAATGATAGCAAGATGAATACAATGCGACCTAAGGATATAAATTCGTCCAGGCTAATCCGTAGAATTAGTAGAATATACATATGAAGTGTGCAGACTTCGTATCAACCATCACCCAACTAGAATCTTAATTCTTTAAAGTAGTTCGCAACCTAACCACAAAGTTCATAGTAGTCCCATCCCACTTCCACTCAGAACGAGGGATTGTTTGAGAACCACCATGTTTCTGTTGTTTATGTTTAACCTTTTGGCAATTCAAACACTAGGAAGCATAACTTGCCACATCGTGTTTCATGTCATGCCACCAATAGACATCCTTCAAGTCATGATACATCATGGTCACACCCGGATGAATAGAATATCGAGATCCATGAGTTTCCTCAAGAATAAGCATCCCCAAGTCTCTCACACCTGGTACACAAAGCTGGTCATTATATCGTAATACCCTCTCCCTGTCCATAATAAAAAGAAGTACTCTTACCCTCAGAACATGATCCCGGAGATCAACTAAAGGAAAATCCTCGTTCTAGAGTGCCCAATCAAGGACGACTGAGATATAATACATGCAAAAACTTTATCTGAATGAGAATCATTAACAACTGTACTGATCAGCCAAGGACTAAACCTCACGAGCTAAAGTAAGCTAGATTATCTCTCCTGCTCAAAGACATTTGCCTTCCTGAGGATGTAAGATAGTAAAGTCATAATCTTTGAGCAACCCCATCCACCTTGTCTCTGTATAATTGAGATCTTGCTTCTTAAGCAAATACTCGAGATGCTTGTGATCGGTATAGATCTTATAAAACACACCATAAAAATAATGCCACCAAATCTGAAGGGATATACAACCGCATCTAACTCCAAATCATGGATAAGATAGTTCTTATTATTATCCTTCATCTATTTGATGGATATGCAATAACATTCCCATATTGTATCGTAAAACCACCGAGACCTACTCGAGAAGCATCACATTATACAGAATAGCCATCAGAACCTGATGGTAAGGCTTATACCGGGGTCGTAGTCAATAGTCTTGTGCTTTTAGAAACTCCCCTCACACTGCTTTGGCCAACGAAACTTGACAGCCTTCTAAGTCAAACGCGTAAGTGATAGATTAAGGTCAACTAATTAACTATATGATGGATTCACATTTAACTTAGTGGTTGGTCACAATTGCATCATCATTTTAAGTAAGGTCAACTAATTAAGATGTTAAATATATTGATAAGTACTGTTTTGTTTAATCAAATCTCGTAATTTTTTTTTCATTTTCGTTATTTCTAAAATTAAAATTTATGTATAATTACTTGGATAGTTCATTATATGCAAGAATTAATGTTGATCCCTATGTAAATTCAATATTGTGATTTCAGTATTCAAATCCTTTTGGATTTATAGAGAAAAAAGTGTCATTCATTAAAATCCAATTCAACCCCTTTCTTATATCCTAACTCTGTGGCTCTATCAATAACTCCTTCACAAGGTGTACTTCCATATATACGCTGCAAACAAGAAACTGTGGCAAGCAATTGCTTTGTCACAATGTAGAGGGGTTGTATGTCCAAGAACGCATCTAGAGATAAGCAAAAAAGACTGATGAAACATTTGGATATTACAAAGGTAATCTATCTTAATCATACGTTATATTGTTTGGTCTTGTTTAACTGTAATTTCGTTTATTAGGTTAATTTACAATTAAATTTGTAAAGCGGAGTCACGATCAATAATCCAGATTAAACGCCTAATGTGAACAGATGTAAATGCGTATGAAGAATATAATGGAAGTAAATGCTCCAAGTAAATGACGGCAATAAAAGCAAAGAAATAAGAACACAATTAATGCAACGTAATAAAGGTAAATTAAATAGAAGGAACCGTATTCAGGTCGCGTGGATCTGATTAAATTCCTTCCTTGTACTCTCTATGATATTGGAATAGCAGAATAATAAATGAGATCGCTTGATTGCGAGCAAAATTAATCAGTGTGGACAAGAGGTAAAGATTTTCGTATTAATGATTGGAGTACAGATGTGTGTTCAGAGAGAGTCAATTTCGATACAATGTTTGTGACTAGAATTACAATATATAGATGACTATACGCCCGTTCGCGAGCAGTTGCAACTCCTCAGACGAGCAGTTACATCACTTAAGGATAAGGCTTCTATTTTGAACGGATTTGATGGGGAGTTGCGTCTGTTCTGGCCGCTGCAACTGTTCATCTGCCCGTGGTAACTGTTCACCCTTGGTCTTATCCGTTGTCTTCATGCCTACTCATAGCCACGTGTCACCCATACGTCGTCCTATGTGGATGCTTAGTCATTAACTTTGGTGACGATGGATTTAACCCAATACAGATAGTCCCCGCACTTCTCGAGCAGAGAATCTGGTCGAGTAGTAGAAAACGAATTTTGAGCGGGAAAGAACTCTTTTGAATCTTTCTTAGACGATACACTTGAGTCTTTACAGGAAGCTGCCCGTTGAGTTGATTGTCATCCCATCAGTGTATAAGCATTAAATGCTTTCTTGAGAGCTTTTGATTCAACTGGCATCTTATTAGTGCAGGCATTAAATGCCCTGCTAAAGACAAACCGTGCAAGCTATCAACTCCGCTCCGCTTTTTACTGAAAAGTGACTGTTGCATGTTTCGAGACTGCAGGAATGATGATTGTGCTGCACCTACTCACGTCTCGCACGTTCCAAAGTAAAAAACCGTCATTTTCATCATTTTATATTCTAGTGGCTGGGTTTACCTCTCGAACGAACGCTTGACACGTGTAGATGCGGGTCGGGTCTGGTTAACCCTATAAATACGACTTTCACCTGTCTTGAGAACTTTTTACTTTGTTCCAAATCTTATTCATATCTTCAGAACTTCATAACACCTTACTAAAACCTTTTGAAACACAAAAACTCCTTCAATCTCTTAACTTAAATGTCTCCAAAAGCTAAGAAAAGTTTGAACATGGATGCCGCAGCTAGTACTTCTTCAGCGGCGGGTGGTCAATCCACAAGTTCCTCCACTTCTGTCGCCGATGTGATTCCAAAACTTTGGGGGAGTCTCGAAAATGATTGTTCGATTAGCCCTTCCAGTCATTACGGCAACATAAGGTCGTGGCCTTCAAGCCGTTTCAAAAGTTCAATCACCCCTGACCTTTTGCCTAGGGTTAGGACAGACTGTGGCTGGGAGGATGATGTTATGGTTACTTGCCCCTATCCAACGGAAAACATTACGTCTGTGAGGCCTGGATGGACGGCCGTATCCACATATCCATTCACAATAGGTCACAGGCTCCCGCTGCATCCCGTTATAGAGGACATCTGTAAATACTATCTGATCTGTCCGGGGCAGCTGTGCCCAAGCGTTTATAGGATTATTTCCCTGCTGCAGTGGTTCGCCGATGAAACTGAGCAGGATTTTGAATTTAAACATTTTATTGCTTTGTACAGCCTTCAAGTTGCTAGGGACGGGTATGTTAATGCCCGTATGAGAGGAAGAAAAGCCCTAGTGAGCAATTCTGGGGACTCAGGGGACAGGGGTTGGATGCACAGGTACGTTTATGTGGCATCCAAGCTCTTCACCCGTAATGACAAAACCAACCTCCGCGAGGTGTGGAACAAAACTCGTAAGTCCCCGAGTTATTCACGCAAAGTACTCTTTGAATTATGTTTTTGCATTCTCTGATTTTTCTCTTTGTTGGGCAGCCGACAAGATTCCCTATGACGGTTTGATTTCTGAGAGGGAGTTGACTGCTTGGGTTGAGCCTATCTTGGCAGGCTTTACCTACGAGCAGAGGCAGTGGCCTCACTATGCCACTAAAAAGAGTTTGTCGAATCCTAGCACTCATGGTAAGTTGGTAACCTGAATTATTGTCGATTTAAGGGAAACTTTTTGTAGTATTAATGTGACTTTATTCCCAGGTCTGGGCACCAGCGGTGATTACTTCCCTGCTCCTCCTCCTTGTTGAACCCCAAAAATTACCCCCCGAGAAGGGATAAATTCCGGAATATCGACAGGATGGACTAACTCTTTTGGAGTTTTTGGAGTCGCCACCCAATTTAAGGAAAACAGGGAACCAAACTAGCAAATGCGTGCAAAACTCCGTTTTTATAAAAAGACGGTCTTTCTTTCAGAGATTCTAAAGGTAAGAGGTTTTATTAATTTCGGAAGAAGGTTTTTAAGGCACTTCCGAAATTCCGTAAAATACGGTTAATCCGACAGGTTTCCAAATATTTGCAAAATATGCTTTTCTAGAAAATTTATCTAAAATAATTAATTGAAATAAAACTTGTTTATGAAAACTATTTTAATTTGCACGCATTTTGCTAATTTGCCCCAGTTTGCAATAAATTAAATAACGACTTCAAAAATAAAGGCAATGAACATAAAGTAAAGCAATCAACAAACAATCAATTATTATTGATAAATAAATATTCTACACATTTATTTGCATAAATATTTCTAAGGAAAGAAATGCAAAGTTAAAAGATAAAACCCGAGAAATGATCAACTCGCGGGAGCCTTGGTTTTTCTAAATTTCTAAATCTTATTTCTGAATGCTCGAGTCCGACTTCAATCCAAATGACTCCAATGCAACGGAAGTTAGCCAAAAAAAACGTTCCCGAATTGCTCGTGCCAAGATGTACCTCGCAATAAAAAAGAGAATTTAAACTAAATTAGTTCAATAATAAAGTGTCATAATTAATAAAATAAAATAACAATAATAAAGTAATAATAATAATAATAATAATAATAGAAAAATATATATATATATATATATATATATAATAATAATAATAGAATAAATAATAATAATAATAATAATAATAATAATAATAATAATAATAATAATAATAATAATAATAATAATAGAAAAGGGGTTTGTTTTTGCAAAATTTAGGCTCAGGTGCGTATGGCGCGTCGAATAGAGGCTCGGGATTTGGTACGGTTGCAAACACGGAGCCCGGGCCGTGTTGCCGTGCCAAAGCACCAAACCCACTACTCTATTCAACTTGCATAGCATTAAAACGCACTCATCATCGCCTTTTGCTTTAGGGACACAGGAACGGGACGGATCAAGTGTAGTATCGTGTTCAAAGTCCGTCAATTCATTATCCGTCAATTCCTTGTGTAGGCCTCAATACGTGCAAATGTATTTTTTCATCGGCCCAAAACGGTGTAGTATCCGTTCAAATCAGTCCGTAAAGCCTCAAATTAAATATTTTTTCATAGGCCTTCACTTTCAGGTGTAGTATATCTGTCCAAAATCAGCAAATAGGTTAAAGTAATTCATATAATCGAAACCAGCAAGATTACTCATCTATAATAATAGATATGACATTGTCCATGTAAACAAATTAAGGTCAGCAAAGGCAGTCAACAATCTCAACCAAACAAGACCCAAGTTAAATGGGTCAAATATGACCAACACTGAACAACGTCAGTGAAAGAAGAAAGAGAGCCCGATGGGATTCTGACAAACAGCACGGCAACGGCGAGGAGATGAAATCCGATGGTGTCACTGCTACCCCGTCCATATACTCCTCAATTAAATCTAATCACGAATCAGAAACAGAAATGGGGAAAACTTCAGCCACAAATAGTCACCAGCGAGCACCCCACTATTATTGTCATTACCAGCAGTGTCTCCACCATTATGCCACCGTCGCGTAGACAGAGGAAACCATCTTATAAACATCAAATCCTAGTGAACGCCTAGCGATAACAATAGGCAGAATAATAGCAGAAAACAAGAGCGGCACCCATGGTCAAACAGATTCCGGTGGGACAACGGTGACGACGAACCCGAACAACGGTGAAATAGGAGGAGCAACACCAACCCTCTTAGTGGGGGGCGTCACTACGACTCCATAACACCCTCATCCATTTAAGCCATGAATCAGAGGAACAAAAAGGAACAGAGTTCGACGGCACACCGGATGAAGTTCCGGTTGAACAAATACCAATACCCATTTACATCTCCGTCCCTGTCCCGTTCCCAAATCCCAATCTCATTATAACTCAGATCTGTTTGTGTGTGTGTGCCGTTTTTGAAGTGGGCCGGTGTGTGATGGGTTTTGGTGGTGGAGTATAAGAGAGGGGAGGGGAATATGGGGTTCTGATTTTTATGGGTGAAATGGATGAGGTGTATTGGTGAGGAGAAGAGTGTGGGTCGATGGGAGTGGGGAAGACGAAGGGAAAAAGGAGAGAGGCGCGGCTGGCTTGTGTAATATGGGTGTGTGATGGGGCGGATGATAAGGCGTTTGGAGTTGTTTGTATGGATCTGATTGCTTTTGTAAGGTGCCAAAAAGAGGGGAGGGTATTGAGGGAGATGATTGTAAGGATGGTGATTCTTGGATAATGAGGGAGATCTCCTTTGAGGGAGGGTGTTGCGGCTGATCCCATGTAATGTGTGTAATATGGGTGTGTAGTGATGTATATGGTGTAAGGAAGAGGGCGCCGCTGGTGGTCTTTTTTGGGTGGGGAGATGAATAGTGATGAGGAGAGGGGATGTGAATAATGGAGAGGGAGAGGGGCTCCGGCTGATGGTGAGAGTGTTGTGTGTGTTGTGAGGTGAGGGAGATCATTAGTGTGTGTTGCGGCTGCTCCTCAAAGAAGTGAGTGTAGGTTTTTTTTGTAATGGGGAAGATGAATAATTGGGTGTGTGTAAGATGAATAAATTGTGTAGGGTTTTAGATATAAGGGGAGAAGGAAAATGGGTAAATATGGGCTTTACAAAAACAATCCTAAATTTCAATTTAAGAACGGATTTAGCTCTTTAATTAAATTAACCAATTAATTATATAATGCACTGCAAATGAAGGGATGGCTTGCGATTTTGGTCATTTCTCTTTAAAATTAGCTATTTATTTACAATCTTCAAAATTGAACTTAATTATTAAAATTATTATACTTTAATTAAAATCCGGGACAAAATTGGGTGTCAACAGCTGCCCCTCTTTACCCGGAAAGGATGAAAGAGTTTCCAAGGTAAAGAAGTTGACGTGAAACCCAATTTTGTCACGGTAAAGCCAAGACTTCGATTCCTGGGATCAAAATGCGAGGCTTATGGACATGGCCGAGCTGCGGTTTCCGCGTTGCCTACATATCTCGGGCTGAAAGAGAATCAGGCCATATGTAGTTCGACGCGATTTGAAAATCAAAGACGAGATAGTAACGACTACTCGAGCGCGGGAAAAGAGGCTTGTAATCACCCAAGTTATGAAAATGTGGTCGACGACACACCCATAAAGAGGGGTTTACACGGACATAGCTTCCACTGCATCTCGACAACCGAGCCATCTTGTCTTTAATCTCAAACCTCAGACTCAGGGTTAACAAAAGACTTACCTCTAGGGTGGATGGCTTATGCGAGTGCGATTCTTCAGGTCTTCGTTGACGAGTCTAGCTCACATCAACTATTGCCCGGTTTATTGCTAAGAAAAGCTCCATGCTCTAGATGCTGCTGCGATGCTGCTAAAATCCTGCAATAATCTCAACAAACGGTAAACGTGCAACTGCTAATAAACTGTAATAATTGGAATAGTAAATAAATCAAGTGATAACAAAAACAGTAAATGCGGGTGGTGACATCATCCAAAGTTCTTCCTTCGATCAACTGACAAGATACTCCGCCCGGAGAACCTCTAAGCTGATCCTTATTCTGAAACAGTAAAGCAAAATAATAAGTAAAGTCAGAACGAATTGTAAAATGCCAATATTGCAAGACAACCGACATCGCGAAGCACTCCGAAAGTGGTGCTCCAGCCGACTTGTCTAATCTACATCCTACGCCAATATTGCAAGACAACCGACATCGCGAAACACTCCGAAAGCGGTGTTCCAGCCGACTTGTCTAATCTATATCCTACGCAGGTAACATAACGTTCATTTATAAGGCGAACGAGCCCAAACATTCAATTATAAGGTGAATGAGCCTAAAACGTTCAATTATAAGGCGAACGAGCCTAAAACGTTCAATTATAAGGCGAACGGGCCTAAAACGTTCGATTATAAGGTGAACGAGCCTAAATTTGATAGCAGCCTGCAAAACAAAGTTGCAAATTGGATTAATTAAGGCAAAATAATGCAAAACAAATAAGCAAAATTGGGTCGTGTTGCTTGTATTGACAGTGCCGCAAAGCGTTGAATGCCTTCAGTTCTTATTGAATCTGATGTTCAATTTCTGGTGGTCAACCTGAAAGAGTAAAGCAAGGCGTTAATTTCAAAGCAAGTCTGAAGACATAATTAAAAGTAAGTGCAATGAAAAGCAGTGCGGGAATGTAGAGCAATGCAAGAGCCATTTGACGAATCAATAGGCGCGATAGTCCAACAAAAGGGGATCCTCGTAGCCGATGGTCAACCTGAAAGAGTAAAGCAAGGCATTAGTTTTAAAGCAAGTGTGAAGACATAATTCAAAGTAAGTGCAAAGCAAAGTAATGCAGAGATGTAGTCAGTGCGATGGCCATTGATAAATCAATTGGCGAGACAATCCGGCAAGGATGGCCTTGTGCGGATTATACTATTTGGCTTAGTTTTGAAAACACAAAACAAGCCTCGGCCTTGTCGCCTATTAGGAATGAAAGTCATAGAGGTAGAAATGCCGCCTGTTCGGCAATAACTCATGACAAAGCATAATGCTTTAAGTCATGAAAAGGGATTGCGACGCAATCTGCAAGGCAACTTTGAATGCGCGTTCCATAAATTGTTCATCCATAGTGCGAATGATCCTTTCATTGCAAGCTTTCATGTTCCTGCTCTCAAAGAAAAATTGTTAGCTTTGAGGAGGAGAAAGGGGGAAGCGTTTGATTTGTGCAGACTTCATCCTGATCTTGATGCTTCTGCTGCTTCCTCGTCTTCATTGGACTTGGATTTGCAAATTGCTTTCAGAAACTTGGCTCATGAACTCAAATAGCATAGACTTTGAAAAATAGAGGCAAGATAAAATATTTTAATGCAATAGCGAGTGAAATAAGCATGCAAATGAAGTCAAAGATGCATTTTGAAAATTTTGCCTTGACTTAAACTTGTAACATATTTTAAAACAAACTGAACGTCCTTTGCCTTGAACTTTGCACTGTTTGCTTAACCAATTCCAAAATTCTTGCCAACTCATCTTTAATACCCAACGCCGCTTCTTGCAAAATTCTGCCCCAGTTATAATCTTCTGCATCCCTAACTCGTTTTGCAAAAATTGCCCCAGTTGCTATCTTTCGCATTTCCAACTTATTTGCAAAAATTGCCCCAGTTGTCCTTCTTAGGGGAAAATGGAAACTTAAATGCTAAAGGGTCGAGCCCGATGTGGGAGCCTACGTATCCCTCCTTGGGAATCAGACCGTGCGTAGTTCTGCACCACTGCTTCAACGCCATACACCAACAAATAAAAGCTGCCCCAGTTGAAGTTCTAACAGATAGTGCGGTATCCAAAGAGCGCAGACAATAACTTTAAGTGCATCATTTTCAAATTGTTCAGTTGTTTTGCCATACGTTACAAGCAAAGCTTTGGCAAGTTTATCAATTTTAGTTTTGAAACAGAAACAAATGCAAGGGTAAGTAATATAATAAGAATGAGATGCATTTTATTTCAACTTCCATAAATGCAAAATGAGTTGATTCATATCAACATAAGCTTTAAAGTATAATGCAATTCAGGGCCTCAATCTGAATTAAAATTGAAAATAATGCTACTAAGTTCAATTGCCAAGTTCTTTCAAACAATGCCATTATCTTATGGTGCTGCATCATTCACGAGCTAGAGCGTCTACCATCAATCAAATCTCGAATCTTATGTGATTTGCATGATCAACCACTTCACAAATCAAACATTCGCTAGAGAAATAAACAAAACAAAAGAAATCTCAAGGGTAACTATGATGGTTTGCATGTCATTCATAGGATTGCATACAGCAAGCAACACCTAGTATTTAACGCATTTTGAGCAAATAAGGCAAGGCAAGCAATTCACATGCGACAATCACAAGTATTTAAACACAGCTCATGCTCTCCACAGCATCTGCACAAAATTCTAACCCAAATGCCTAAAACCCGAAACAATCTGCCATAGCTTCTGCAACATCCACACTCCTCCAAGCACGATTCTCAATTGCTTTACAACATCCAGGGGGAAATTTCCAACCGCCTCCACAATACCAGACTGCAAATCATGAAAGGCGCCATTGGCCTTTCAAAATAAAACCTCACTGGTCCTCGGCTTTAGACAAGCCTCTCAGCTTCCTAGGTTTTGCAAGGCTCACAGACCTTGTTCATAGGGCTCCTCACTGGTCCTCGGCTTTAATCAAGCCTCTCAGTTTCCTAGGTAGCCAAGACCGCACTGGTCTTCAAGGAGGGACCCCACTGGTCATTCAAAGACACAGGGGCTTCGCTCTCCTAGTATGCGACAAGCATACTTCAATTTTATAAAGTTGCAGCTGGATAATCAACATAGGCCTGCACACACGCAAAGCCATTCACGAGAGGGACCCCACTGATCCTTTTAAAGACACCAGGGGCTTCGCCTCTTAGATCTCACTACACCAAGCCATCTCCAAAATACAAACCAACCAAATCTGCCAAACTTTCCCCCAAACTAAGGCTTATAGGCATGCATGACCTAATCTCCTTCTAAGAGTGGGTTAACGGTTGAGGCTGATCAGACCTATGCGGGATAAACCTGGCCCCATAAACCAGTAAAACTGGCCATGACAAAACCAGGCAAACCATATCCCAACTAACTTTGGTGACACGAAAGAAATTCAGAGACTTAGGAAGGACAATGCCCTTCCTGTATTATGGCCCGTCACGCGGGCCCCCCGTGATGAAATCGAGGAGGTGAAAGAGAATTGACAGGCTCCATGAAGGAGGAAATGTGAACGGAACGCAGATTATGCACAAATTAATACAATGCATGCTTTATAAGGCAAACCAAACAAACAGATATAATAAAGCAAATAAATTAGGCATGCTAGTTGCAAACAATTGGAAACCTTTATGGTCAAAACCTTTATTGCTCCCCAGCGGAGTCGCCATGCTGTTGAACCCCAAAAATTACCCCCGAGAAGGGATAAATTCCGGAATATCGACAGGATGGACTAACTCTTTTGGAGTTTTTGGAGTCGCCACCAATTTAAGGAAAACAGGGAACCAAACTAGCAAATGCGTGCAAAACTCCGTTTTTATAAAAAGACGGTCTTTCTTTCAGAGATTCTAAAGGTAAGAGGTTTTATTAATTTCGGAAGAAGGTTTTTAAGGCACTTCCGAAATTCCGTAAAATACGGTTAATCCGACAGGTTTCCAAAATATTTGCAAAATATGCTTTTCTAGAAAATTTTATCTAAATAATTAATTGAAATAAAACTTGTTTATGAAAACTATTTAATTTGCACGCATTTTGCTAATTTTCCCCAGTTTGCAATAAATTAAATAACGACTTCAAAAATAAAAGGCAATGAACATAAAGTAAAGCAATCAACAAACAATCAATTATTATTGATAAATAAATATTCTACACATTTATTTGCATAAATATTTCTAAGGAAGAAATGCAAAGTTAAAAGATAAAACCCGAGAAATGATCAACTCGCGGGAGCCTTGGTTTTTCTAAATTTCTAAATCTTATTTCTGAATGCTCGAGTCCGACTTCAATCCAAATGACTCCAATGCAACGGAAGTTAGCCAAAAAAAACGTTCCCGAATTGCTCGTGCCAAGATGTACCTCGCAATAAAAAAGAGAATTTAAACTAAATTAGTTCAATAATAAAGTGTCATAATTAATAAAATAAAATAACAATAATAAAGTAATAATAATAATAATAATAATAGAAAATATATATATATATATAATAATATAATAATAGAATAAATAATAATAATAATAACAATAATAATAATAATAATAATAATAATAATAATAGAAAAGGGGTTTGTTTTTGCAAAATTTAGGCTCAGGTGCGTATGGCGCGTCGAATAGAGGCTCGGGATTTGGTACGGTTGCAAACACGGAGCCCGGGCCGTGTTGCCGTGCCAAAGCACCAAACCCACTACTCTATTCAACTTGCGTAGCATTAAAACGCACTCATCATCGCCTTTTGCTTTAGGGACACGGGAACGGGACGGATCAAGTGTAGTATCGTGTTCAAAGTCCGTCAATTCATTATCCGTCAATTCCTTGTGTAGGCCTCAATACGTGCAAATGTATTTTTCATCGGCCCAAAACGGTGTAGTATCCGTTCAAATCAGTCCGTAAAGCCTCAAATTAAATATTTTTCATAGGCCTTCACTTTCAGGTGTAGTATATCTGTCCAAAATCAGCAAATAGGTTAAAGTAATTCATATAATCGAAACCAGCAAGATTACTCATCTATAATAATAGATATGACATTGTCCATGTAAACAAATTAAGGTCAGCAAAGGCAGTCAACAATCTCAACCAAACAAGACCCAAGTTAAATGGGTCAAATATGACCAACACTGAACAACGTCAGTGAAAGAAGAAAGAGAGCCCGATGGGATTCTGACAAACAGCACGGCAACGGCGAGGAGATGAAATCCGATGGTGTCACTGCTACCCCGTCCATATACTCCTCAATTAAATCTAATCACGAATCAGAAACAGAAATGGGGAAAACTTCAGCCACAAATAGTCACCAGCGAGCACCCCACTATTATTGTCATTACCAGCAGTGTCTCCACCATTATGCCACCGTCGCGTAGACAGAGGAAACCATCTTATAAACATCAAAATCCTAGTGAACGCCTAGCGATAACAATAGGCAGAATAATAGCAGAAAACAAGAGCGGCACCCATGGTCAAACAGATTCCGGTGGGACAACGGTGACGACGAACCCGAACAACGGTGAAATAGGAGGAGCAACACCAACCCTCTTAGTGGGGGGCGTCACTACGACTCCATAACACCCTCATCCATTTAAGCCATGAATCAGAGGAACAAAAAGGAACAGAGTTCGACGGCACACCGGATGAAGTTCCGGTTTGAACAAATACCAATACCCATTTACATCTCCGTCCCTGTCCCGTTCCCAAATCCCAATCTCATTATAACTCAGATCTGTTTGTGTGTGTGTGCCGTTTTTGAAGTGGGCCGGTGTGTGATGGGTTTTGGTGGTGGAGTATAAGAGAGGGGAGGGGAATATGGGGTTCTGATTTTTATGGGTGAAATGGATGAGGTGTATTGGTGAGGAGAAGAATGTGGGTCGATGGGAGTGGGGAAGACGAAGGGAAAAAGGAGAGAGGCGCGGCTGGCTTGTGTAATATGGGTGTGTGATGGGGCGGATGATAAGGCGTTTGGAGTTGTTTGTATGGATCTGATTGCTTTTGTAAGGTGCCAAAAGAGGGGAGGGTATTGAGGGAGATGATTGTAAGGATGGTGATTCTTGGATAATGAGGGAGATCTCCTTTGAGGGAGGGTGTTGCGGCTGATCCCATGTAATGTGTGTAATATGGGTGTGTAGTGATGTATATGGTGTAAGGAAGAGGGCGCCGCTGGCGGTCTTTTTTGGGTGGGGAGATGAATAGTGATGAGGAGAGGGGATGTGAATAATGGAGAGGGAGAGGGGCTGCGGCTGATGGTGAGAGTGTTGTGTGTGTTGTGAGGTGAGGGAGATCATTAGTGTGTGTTGCGGCTGCTCCTCAAAGAAGTGAGTGTAGGTTTTTTTTGTAATGGGGAAGATGAATAATTGGGTGTGTGTAAGATGAATAAATTGTGTAGGGTTTTAGATATAAGGGGAGAAGGAAAATGGGTAAATATGGGCTTTACAAAAACAATCCTAAATTTCAATTTAAGAACGGATTTAGCTCTTTAATTAAATTAACCAATTAATTATATAATGCACTGCAAATGAAGGGATGGCTTGCGATTTTGGTCATTTCTCTTTAAAATTAGCTATTTATTTACAATCTTCAAAATTGAACTTAATTATTAAAATTATTATACTTTAATTAAAATCCGGGACAAAATTGGGTGTCAACACTCCTGTGGAAGAGACCATTGATCCCATGGATGAGATCAACGAGGAGGCAGCTTGCCATCCTCCAGACTGCTGCGGCTGTGAAAGCCAGGGAAGGGGGTGAGGAGGTTCTTGCGAGTCTGAAGAGGAAACAAACTGACTCTGAAAAGAGTAATCCTAAGAAGAAGAAAAGGACTGCTCGCAAGACCCCTCAGTCTTCCGAGAAAACGGTCGAGGCCACCGTTGCTGCTGCTGAAACGCCCAAGGCTGGGCGAGAGAGTGTTAAAAGCTCGGCGGCCGCCCCTGAATCCGCTGAACCTGAATTGGTAGTCCTTTCAGATTCAGAGGCGCCCGAGGTGAGCTTAACTCGGAAGAAGAGGGCATCTTCTCGCGGCGATCAGAGGAAGGAGGTGGAGACCTCTTCCTACGCTTTCGAGGAGAGTCCTCGAGTTGAGGAGAAGGAAGGAGATCAGGTTGAGGAGATAGGGGAAGAAAGAGTGCACGAAAGTTTTGCATTCTTTCCTGAGGGCGAGCCTGGGCGGGCTGATGGTCAACAAGATGAGCCTGAGCAGGCTGGCCACAGGCGCCCAGGAAAAGAGCCGATGAGAGAGGAAGATGAGGAGAAGGGCGAGGAGAAGGAGGAGGAGGTTAATGATCGGAGGAAGCCTGGGAGAGAGGCTGAGCCCCAGGTTTTTTATTACAAGGATATGATGAACTTGGCTTCTGACGGGGGTGGCGCCAGTTTATCTGCAAGAGTGCGATACTTTGGGCCTCGACGAGTCAGGGGACGTCGAGGTCTCTCGCACTAAGCTGACTAGGAGAGTATCTTTGGGGGGATCGGTTGGGGCGTACTCTGTTAAAGGCATTCGCCACAAATTTGGCCCCAACTATCCTTCTGAACAGGCAAGGGAGCCGAGGCCGTGTGAGAGGGAGTGTGACTTCATCATTCCTCCCGGCACAGACTTTCTGACGAAACCTGGCCATTTGGTCAAGGTGACGTCCAACCTGATTGGCCCTCGCGAGGAGTGGAACATGCGCAGCATGAACGAAGAGCAGTTGGCTTACGCAATTGCTGAGGACACTGCTCGGGTAATGCTTCTTTCTTTATTCCCTTTATCTTTTATCAGCAACCTTAATTCTAACTACTTGCGTATTTTCACTTATTGCTAGGCGGGTATGATGGCTGCCGAGCTCATGCTTCGCTCCAGGTTGAATAACCAGGAACAAGTCCTTGGCCTGAAGAGAGACCTATTGGAGGCTCTTCGGGCCAATCAGGCCCTGGAGGCGGAGAAGCAAGCCCTGGTCGGGGAGAAGCGGGTCTTGGAGGGGAGGTGTGGCTTCTTCGAGGATAAAATAGACAGGTTGGAAAAATCCAACACTGAAGCCAACGACAAGATACACGCCCTCCTCGAGGAGAATGACCGTCTTCTGGATGAGAGGGAAAGGTTTGCTCTGTCCTTTGAAGAGCTGAAGGCCAAGATGGATGAGCAGGGTCGCCAGATCTCCCAACTCGCCCATGAACTTAATATGAAGGAAGTTGCTCTGGAGAGCATTCGCAGCGCTTCCGACTTGATGTTGAGGAACATGAGCAAGGCGGAAGCTGAATCTCAGGCTGCTCGAGGAGAACTTCAGGAGGCTAAGAATCGGGTTGAGGAGTCTGTAAGGACCCAAGAGCAACTGAGGATGGATCTGGCAAACTTGAGGGATCATTACACAATTGAATCTAAACTGGAATCCCTTGAAGCTAAGAAGAAGTTGCTCATCCAGATGCAACGTGGGCAAGTTGACGTTGACTTGGTCCTCGACCAGACTATAGCATCTATCGTCACCGTTAAGCAGGCTTTGGGCATGGAGGTGGGGACTGCTGAAGACGATGATGATGATGATGATGATGAGGATGATGGAGGCAGTGATGACAATGGAGATGAAGATTTGGGTGGGGATCCGACCGATGAGGTTAGTGCATCAGGTCGAGACCCTGGCCCAAATAATGATTAGAGCCTCATCTGGTCCTTCTTGTAAATTTTTATTGAATATTGTTAACTTCTGAACTTTTGTGACTGAATGCACATTTTGACTGTTTCTTTGTTTGATCTAGCAAAGCCTGATGATCATTTTTGACCTTAAGTCTCGCTTAGATGAATGATGTCGATGTCTATTGTTTGATAAGGTTTTCAGAAGTCAGGATTATATTTCAAATCCTAGTGCCTGAGTTCCCTCTTTGGTGTTAATCTGCGCAGATGTACAAAACCAAATTTGACCATAATTAGGTTGAGTTATCTTTAGTTAAGATAAATGAAGTCAGGCTTCCTTGGCTTAGACGAAACTAGGCCGTTGAGGTTGACTGAAGCTTGGCCGCATAAGATGGCCTTGCGATAAACTTTGCTTATCATATTTGACAGTCGAAAGTTTTCGCAGAAAAATTCTGTTAACTGAGTGAGTTCTACCCTGTTATTTCTATTGAAAAGGATAAGTAACCCAATGACTCAGACACACGACTGTTTGGTCGTAACGTTATAGAATTTGGGCGAATATTTGGCCGCAAAATGTAAAAGCAACATAGCGCAAGTAAAACAGTTCTATTGAACTTACTTGATTCTGCTTCAGTTGTGGACTTGGCGGATGACCATGACTTTGCTCTGCTCGAAGATCACTTATGTCAGCCGAAACTTTGGCCTACTGGGGCCCTCACCGCCCCCCTGTTTTTATGTTGAAACTCCGTGATTTCAGACATAAAAAGACAATGGGTGAGACGCTGAATCAAGGAACACATGTAACCACAAGAGGAGTGTGTCCGTTGTGGGACTTGAACCCACAGCTGCGAAGCACGAGGACTTCGAGCTCTACCAGTTGAGCTAAACGGATCTGGCCTTTTTAAGACCGTTAGTACCATTTAGACAAAGATAAGGAAATAACTTAAAAGAGAACAGTAACAAGTAAACAACAAAGAATGGATAGAGACACTAACCCACGTACTACTTAGAAGTAGTACCTCTTTAAGTGAGTCACGTTCCAACTGCTGGGTAGAAGTGACCCATCTGGTCGTGCCAAACGATATGAGCCCTTGCCAACAGATGCAACTACCTTGTAGGGACCTTCCCAGTTTGGACCGAGTTTGCCGACGTTTGCTTCTTGTGTATTCTGGGAAACTCTACGCAGTACAAAGTCCCCGACTTCAAAGTTACGCAGCCTAAGTCCTCGATTATAATATTGTTCTATCCTTTCCTTCTGAGCCACCACTCGTATAAGGGCTAATTCTCTTCGTTCCTCTAGGAAATCCAACTCCTCGGAGAGGTTGATCGAATTAGACTTTTCAGTTGCATGAGCATATCGTAGACTTGGTTCGCCGATTTCAACTGGAATCAGCGCATCAGAACCATGTACTAAGGAATAAGGCGTCTCCCCGGTGCTCATTTTTGTAGTTGTTCTATATGCCCAAAGAACCCCGGGGAGCTCTTCTACCCAACACCCTTTGGCTTGCTCGAGGCGCTTTTTGAGAGAATCCACTATTATCTTGTTGGTCGATTCTGCCTGCCCGTTTGCCACTGGGTGGTATGGGGACGAAGTGATCCTCTTGATATGTAAGTTCTCAAGGAACCTTGTGACCTTCTGACCAACGAACTGAGGACCATTATCCATTACAATCTCTTTGGGTGCACCAAAGCGACAAATGACATAACGCCAAAGGAAATCAATTACTTCCGTTTGACGTATCTTTGAATATGCTGCAGCTTCGACCCACTTTGTAAAATAATCGGTAATAATTAATAAGAAGCGTACCCCTCGAGGTGCAGTGGGTAGTGGCCCAACAATGTCCATCCCCCATTTCATAAACGGCCACGGGGAGATGATTGAATGTAATGGTTCTGCTGGTTGATGAAGGAGATGTGCGAACCTTTGGCACTTGTCACATTTTTTGACGAATTCGTTGGTATCTTTTTCCATTTTGTCCCAGTAATAGCCTGCTCGTATAAGCTTTCGTGCAAGCGCCTTACCTCCCAAGTGGTTTCCACAACAACCTTCGTGAACTTCTCTCATCACATATTCAGTTTGGCTAGGACCTAAACACTTAGCGAGTGGGCCTGCAAAAGTCTTACGATAGAGGATATCATCCAAAATTGTATACCTGGCAGCTTTTATTTTTAGTTTTCGGGCAGCTTTAGCGTCTGACGGCAGGGTTCCATGCAGTATGTAATTGATTATCTCATTCCTCCAATCCCAAGTCAGACTGGTTGTGTTAACCTCCATTGCATCTTTATCTATTGTTGTGCGCAGAAGATGAGCCACGGCCGCCGAACCTGTTGCTCCAATTTCTGCCACCGAGCCCAAATTTGCTAGGGCGTCAGCTTCGTGATTCTCTTCTCGTGGGATCTGCGTGGCTTCCCAGTTGTCGAATTGCGCTAGCAAACCTGTGACTCGGGCAAGATATCTTTGCATACGAGATTCCCTTGCTATGAAGCCACCATTTATTTGATTGACAACCAAGGCAGAATCACTCTTAAGGTGGATTCTGTCTGCTCCATATTCACGAGCCAATTTTAATCCTGCAATTACGGCCTCATATTTGGCCTCATTATTTGTAATAAAGGGACATTTTATGGCTTGCCTAATGGTTTCCCCCGAGGGGGTGGTAAGGACCAACCCTAGACCTGACCCTTTAACACTCGAGGACCCGTCAGTGTGTAAGGTCCATGCCCCTGACTCCGATCCGGCGAAAAGAACCGCCTCACGCTGAGCGTCAGGGTACATAGTAGCGCTAAAATCCGCAATAAAATCTGCTAAGGCTTGGGATTTTATAGCTACCCGGGGTTGATAAGATATGTCGAATTCACTTAATTCTACAGCCCATTTTACTAACCTGCCTGAGAATTCAGGTTTATGCAAGATATTCCGTAAAGGGAAGGTAGTAACTACAGCTATTGAGTGACTTTGAAAATAAGGCCTTAGTTTACGGGCGGCTATTACCAAGGCCAGTGCTAATTTTTCCAAAGGTTGATAGCGTGTCTCAGCATCTAATAAGGATTTGCTAACGTAATAGATTGGGAGTTGCTTACCTTTGTCTTCTCGAACCAGCACTGCACTTACCGCAGACTCAGATACGGCCAGGTAGAGTAATAGTTGTTCACCGGGTTGGGGCGTTGAAAGCAAAGGGGGGTTTGACAGGTATCGCTTCAAATCCTTAAGCGCCTGCTGACACTCAGGGGTCCAATCGAACTCCTTGTTCTGCTTTAGCACGTCGAAGAAGCTCTTGCACCGATCAGATGATCGAGAAATGAACCTCCTCAATGCATCTACTCTCCCAGTTAGACGCATTACGTCTTTTCTGTTATGAAGCACGTCGGGGATGGCTTCTATAGCTTTTATCTAGGCGGGGTTTACCTCGATCCCTCGCTGGGAGACGATGAAACCAAGGAATTTCCCTGAACCCACTCCAAATGCACATTTCTCCGGGTTGAGTTTCATGTTGTATTGATCAAGGATTCGAAAGTCCTCCCTCAAATGCGTTAAGTGATCTTCTGCTCGCTTGGATTTAACCAGCATGTCGTCGATGTAGACCTCCATGGTTTTGCCAATGTGGTCGTGAAACATCCGATTGACTAATCGTTGGTAAGTCGCACCTGCATTTTTAAGTCCAAAAGGCATTACTTTATAGCAATACGTACCTCGGCAAGTAATGAAGGAAGTTTTCTCCTGGTCGTTGGGATCCATTAAGATATGGTTATAGCCTGAATATGCGTCGAGGAATGTAAGCACTTCGTGCCCGGCCGTCGCATCGATCAGTTGGTCAATCTGGGGTAGTGGGTAAGAATCTTTAGGGCAGGCTTTGTTCAGGTCAGAGAAGTCGATGCATACCCTCCACTTGCCGTTCTTTTTCGCCACTACGACCACATTGGCCAGCCAATCTGGATACTCGACTTCTCGGACGGAGCCAATCTTGAGCAAGCGGTCAACTTCGTCATTTATGATCTGGTTCCTGAATGCTCCTTGTTGACGCTTCTTTTGCTTTACCGGGCGATGGTATGGATCCACGTTCAACTTATGACAAATAATCTCCGGGGAGATTCCTGTCATATCTGCATGTGACCACGCGAAAGTGGTGTGCTGCTCCTTGAGGAAGTGCAAGATACCTTCGCGTAAGTCCTTGTTTATCTCTGCTCCCAAGTATACTTTCCTTTCAGGCATGTTGTCGAAAAGTTCTTCTGGTTCCAAAGCTTCAATAGTTGGCGCGTACTCTCCTCGTGCGTCCAATTTTGATAGGAACTCCGGGACCTGGTAGTCTGATGCTTCGTCACCCGGCTCTGATCCCGGGTTCTTTGATTGCTATTTTGCCTCCTCGGGGAGTTTGACTGCAACTGAGTAACAATCTCTAGCGCAGCGCTGCTCTCCCCGAACTTCCCGTATTCCCCATTCTGAAGGGAATTTCATCACCTGGTGATATGTTGATGGGACTGCTTGCATATCGTGTATCCATGGCCTTCCAAGGATTATGTTGTAGGCCATGTCCCCATCAACGACGTGAAATGTTGTTCGTCTCTTGACGCCTTCGACCAGAGTCGTCAGAGTAATTTCCCCTAACGTCTTCTCGCTGGAATTGTTAAATCCTGAGAGAACACGAGAAATTGGTATGATCTTGTCGTATAGCTTCAATTCCTGCACGACTCGAGACAACATGATGTTTGCTGAACTGCCTGGATCGACGAGTACTCTCCTGACATCGAACTCCTCCACTCGCAATGTAATCACCAAAGCATCCATGTGAGGGAACTGCAAGCCATCTGCATCTGTTTCTTCAAAAGTTATTGTATCCTCGAGTCGTGGCCGTTTGGTCTTTGTAATTGACACTTTGGCGTATTTCTTCGCTGTATACGTGACTGCATCAACCTCAATACCACCAGAGATGACGTTTACTGTCATTTTTGGGGATGATGCTCGGGGAGGCTCTGATCTACTTTGCTGGGCCTTTGCGTGTGTTTGCTTCCCTTTCTCTGTCAAGTACTCCTTGAGGTAGCCCTGTTTCAATAAATTAGCGACCTCGTACCTTAGAGCCTTGCAGTCATCCATTGTGTGGCCGTGATCGCGATGAAATTCGCACCACAAGTTTTTGCTGCGCTTGCTGGGGTCACCCTTCATGTCTTTAGGCCATTTGACTTTTTCGCTCATCCCTTCAAGCACTGCCACAAGCTCCACCGCTCCGATACTGAAAACGGGCAGGGTTGGAAGTCCACTAGAGGTTGAAGCGGAATCATTGCCCCTTGCGAGGCCTTTGTTGTTGCGACCACGTCCGTTTGAATTGTTGCGTGATCGATTGGGATACGGCTCGTGCCGCATGTCTGGTTTTTCTGCTTCGACCTTTCCCCCAGCGCCGCTGGTGCGAGCTTGGCTCCGTCCCCGGGCACCTGTGCCAATTAACTTATCTTCGTCTATACGTACCTTTGAATTATAACGATTGTAGACATCCGACCAGTTTGCCGCAGGATATTCTCGCAAGGATTCATACAATCGTCTGGTCGCTTCAGAACTCTTGACGTCCAAGCTCTTAGTAAATGCAATAGCCGCCCATCGATCTGGAACTTTGGGTAGCAACATGCGTTCACGCTGAAAGCGATCCACGTATTTCCGGAGAGACTCCCCGGGCAGTTGTTTGATTTCGAAGATGTCTTCAACTCTTGTTTCCGTTTTCTGAGCGCCTGTGTGTGCTTTGACAAATAACTCTGCCATCTCGGCAAAGGATCCTATTGAATTCGGTGGTAGCATTGAATACCATCGTAGAGCGCCATCTGCCAATGTCTCCACGAATTTCTTCAATTGTACTGACTCGATCTCCTCGTCGGTGAGATCGCTTGCTTTTATGAAATTGCTAAACATCATCAAGTGGTCGTTGGGGTCAGTTGTTCCCCGGTATCTTGGTATGTTTGGCATTTTGAATGTTTTGGGTATAGCCTTAGGCGCTGCTTCTTTTTTCCAAGGCCTTTGAGTATACCGCTGAACATCAACTTTCTTCAGAGTGGGTGGTGCGCCAGGGATTTGATCAATCCTCTCATGGAGGGAGCGCTGTAGGGCCTCCTGGCTTTCTTTGAACTGCTTGGTGAGGGTTTCCATGACCTCGCTCATTTCCGTTGGCACCGCCGATCCTGCATTCTGATTTTCAGCGCGCCTTGAGGTGTGGGATGGTGAAGCATCCCTTGGATTTCCTGCATTTGGCATGTTTTGTCCTCGCAGGCCGTCGATAGCTTCCCGTATCTGCCTGTTGACTTCAGCCTGTTGTCGTATGAATTCAAGGACAGCGTCTCGAGAATTCCTAGAATTCCCAGGGTCGTTGGGTCTTCTGGGTCCTTGATCGGAGTTTCTCCGGCCAGGGAGGTGGCTATGTCTGCTACTCCGATGGCTGTGCTCGTCTTCCTGTTCCGCTGGGAGTGCGCCCTCGTCTTCTGCGATGGGGATCACGTTGTCATCTGCAGGCACGTCGTCTTGCTGTCCATCCACGGCCGGGTTCAAGTCTACCTGCTCCGCAGCGTCGTGTTGCCCATTAATGGCGTCGTTGTTGTGTGAGTTGTTATCTGCCATTTTAAAGAGAAAACGAGGAGAACCGGCGAACAAACAGAAAGCGAATAAAGGATAAAATACGATAATTAACCTATGGAAATTATTGACCGGCTCCCACTGTGGTCGCCAAATTGTTTAACCGTAATTTCGTTTATTAGGTTAATTTACAATTAAATTTGTAAAGCGGAGTCACGATCAATAATCCAGATTAAACGCCTAATGTGAACAGATGTAAATGCGTATGAAGAATATAATGGAAGTAAATGCTCCAAGTAAATGACGGCAATAAAAGCAAAGAAATAAGAACACAATTAATGCAACGTAATAAAGGTAAATTAAATAGAAGGAACCGTATTCAGGTCGCGTGGATCTGATTAAATTCCTTCCTCGTACTCTCTATGATATTGGAATAGCAGAATAATAAATGAGATCGCTTGATTGCGAGCAAAAGTAATCAGTGTGGACAAGAGGTAAAGATTTTCGTATTAATGATTGGAGTACAGATGTGTGTTCAGAGAGAGTCAATTTTGATACAATGTTTGTGACTAGAATTACAATATATAGATGGCTATACGCCCGTTCGCGAGCAGTTGCAACTCCTCAGACGAGCAGTTACATCACTTAAGGATAAGGCTTCTATTTTGAACGGATTTGATGGGGAGTTGCGTCGGCCGCTGCAACTGTTCATCTGCCCGTAGTAACTGTTCACCCTTGGTCTTATCCGTTGTCTTCATGCCTACTCATAGCCACGTGTCACCCATACGTCGTCCTATGTAGATGCTTAGTCATTAACTTTGGTGACGATGGATTTAACCCAATACAGGTCTATTTGTAGTAATGTATGCATATGTTCTCCATTAATAGTAACAATAATATTTTTTATGCTATATCAGATTCTGCAGGAAAGGGCTATGATATACAATGGAGAGGGATCGTATGCCTCAGAACACAACGTACGATACACAAAGAAGGAAGCCGAACCATCTACAACGATTTGATGGTTTTGAGTGCTTAGAAGATCTGTACTCACCGTAAAACTCCAACGCTGACGACGAAATCGACACTACTAGAAAAAGAGTAAAAAGCTACATAATGGTTGGAGACGGAATTCCCTCTCAAATCAGTTAGCGAGTGAATTCCCCCTCCAATCAGTGTATTGCGGTTAAAATAAATTAAATTAAAAAAGTTGGAGATGGAATTTTGTCTCCAATCAAAAAGTAAAAAAGGTGTCAGGTGTTGGAGACGAAATTCCGTCGCCAATCACCTGACACATTTTTTACTTTTTGATTGGAGATGGAATTCCGTCATCAACCCTAAACAATTCCCAATTACTACAGCGGGCTCCCAAAACTTTCACAGACTCAAAAATATTCAAAACGTCCCAAAATTCTCCACAGCGGCACCGAGCACCAGCGGGACCCCCATTTTCTTCGGCCACCACTTTCGTATGCAAGTAAGTTCCCCTTTCGTCTTCCCCATTATTTTCCCCTTTCGTATCCCCCATTATTTTCCCCTCCCTATTTTCCCCTCCCCATTTATTTTTTGAAATAAATTGTATTGAAATATTTGTATGCATATCCGTTTCTAGCTTAAAAATAGTGTATTTGCTGCTTAATAGAAAAGTTGCATATGGCAATATTGAATCTTGATATAAATAGGGGTTTGAATTGAATCTTGAATAAATGGTTCTTCTCAAGTTTGTTTGGCTTTTGGTGGAAATGATGATGATGATAGTATTGGAATTTTTGGTAATGTACAGCAACAAACACTGGAAGTAGTATATGATGTTGCGGGTGGGAAATTAGGATTTTGTTTAGAGGATGTTCTTGACAACTTAGTGAATTTTATTTAAAATTGTAATACTGCAAAAGTACTGGAAAATGTATATTCTTTTATAGTTTATGAAAAAATAATTACCTAAAACAATTGCAAGCTGGTAATTATTTAGTAATAGCAATTAGTATTTGCTATTGCTACATCATATTTTACTTCTCCTTTTTCATAGACAAAATTAGCTATAGACTATTTCTATCCTCCTCTGACGAATTTAGTTTTGGTGTGATTGCCAGCTCTATAGCAAATAAAATAAATGTAGGGAGTTTGATTTAGTTAGTTAATTAAAAAGTTAATATGCAATATAATTTAACAAAAATGTTATACGCCTATAGTTTGCTAGAAAAATTGCTATATTCTATTGCATTGATTTATATTTATTTGTTTGTAACTTTTGTAGATGGAACATGATGAAAATTGTAGTTGGATGTACAATATGTTCTATAAAAATATGGGTTTGAGGAAAAGTTATGTAGATGGGGTTGACGGGTTTATTGCTAAAGCTAAATTACTTCCTGAATATATACGGGGGGGAGGGGGGGAGGGGGATTCAATCAAATGTCCTTGTGTGAAATGCAAGTGTAGCCACGTGCAACCAATTGAAAATGTCGTGTTGCACCTTTATAGAAAAGGATTTATGCCAAATTATTTTGTGTGGAATGCACATGGAGAGTGTAACCCTAGTGTTCATAGAGAAAACTTCCAAAATGACTATGTCGGGTATAACTATCCTATGAATGAGATGTTGAATGATGCATTTGGAATCACTACAACATTATGCATTTATAACTACTAAATACAGCGTAGCTAAATATAAAAATTTCTGTGGCTAAAGCCTTTAGCTACAATTATTTTTTCCGTAGCATACCGTAGCAAAAGGTGGGGTGGCTAGAAGTTAGCTACGGACGTTACGTATACCGTGGCTAAGAACTAGTACTTATTGCCACAAATTTTTTTATGTTGTAGCTGAGATGGTGGAACCTTTTGCCACAATAAATATACTCGTAGCAAATAATTTTATTGTTTTGCCATGAAAATTTTATTTATAGCAAATGATTTTATTGTTTTGCTATGAAAAACTAAACATGTAGATGTAGCCACGAAATATTATATCGTAGCAATTTTTTATGGTGGTGAATATAATTACAAAATTAATATAAAATTTTAAATTATTATATATCATATCTGTTGTGTCTGGTATTCTATATCTATCTATTCTAATCTAATTTAAGATTCAATTATCAATTTGATTAAGATTGCACCGTAATAACAGAGCCTAACACATGACATTTATTCTATATTCCATATCTATCTATCTAGTAGTATAAGAGTTAAGTACTATATTGAATTGAACATGCTAAAGAAGCAAGTCGCCCATTTTATGAGGGGGCAAGTCATTCAAAGTTGTCGGTGGCAGTTAGGTTGCTTAGTATTAAATCAGATTATAACATATCTCAAGGAGGCATGGATGGGATCACTGGACTTTTGAATGAACTAAACATAAGTAAATTAGGATTGCCTTCCTCGTACTACGATGAAAAAATGTTGGTTTCGTTTTTAGGGCTATCTTCAGAAAGAATTCACTGTTGTAAAAAAGGTTGCATGTTATACTACAAAGAAAACAAAGATAAGGAATTTTGTACGTTTTGCGGTGAGGCTCGCTACAAGCCAGTCAAAAATGCTAAACAGAAACAGGTCCCAGTTAAAGCGATGCATTACGTACCTCTTATACCAAGGTTAAAGAGATTGTATGCATCAATGAGTTCTGCTCCTCATATGAGATGGCATCATGAACGTACACGACAAAATGGTATTCTATGTCATCCGTCTGATGGAGAAGTATGGAAGCATTTCGACAGAGTGTATCCTGAATTTTCAAGTGAACCTAGAAACATTAGGTTGGGTTTAAGTTCTGATGGGTTTACTCCGTTTGCTGTCTCTGCTGCACCATATTCTTGCTGGCCTGTATTCGTCACACCATATAATCTACCCCCAGAAATGTGTATGACAAGTCCATATATTTTCCTGACTTGTATTATCCCTGGTCCTAGTAACCCAAAAAGCTCTATTGATGTATTCTTGCAGCCTTTGATTGATGAGCTACAAATATTGTGGCATGATTGTGTTGTAACATGCGATTGTTCCTTGAAACAAAACTTTAGATTGCATGCTTGCTTGATGTGGACAATTAATGATTTCTCTGCATATGGCATGTTGTCTGGTTGGTCCACTGCTGGTAAGCTATCTTGTCCTATTTGTATGGAAGATACAAAAGCATTTTATTTGAAACATGGGCGTAAGCACACATGGTTCGACTGTCAGCGCCAGTTTCTGCCAGATGACCATCCCTTTAGGAGAAACACTAGTGCATTCATGAAGAACAAGGAGGATTTTGACGATCCTCCACAGAGGTTGACGGGCCATGAATTTTGGTTCCGGGTTCAGGGGTATCCCAAGGCAACGGAGCAGCAACCATTGCCTAGAATAGCAGGTTTTGGTGTTACACATAATTGGACAAAGCAGAGCATATTTTGGGAACTTCCTTATTGGAAGGACAATCTTCTTAGGCATAATCTGGATCCAATGCATATTGAAAAAAACTTTTTCGATGCTGTCTTTAACACTGTGATGGATGTCACTAAAAAAACAAAGGACAACTTAAAGGCAAGGTTAGACGTTCAGGCATACTGTCGGCGACCTGAATTGCACCTACAATCAGATAGGGTTAAGGTGCGCAAGCTATCAGCGAACTACACTTTTGACTTAGAGGAGAGAAGAATGATTTATGAGTGGATACAGAATATTAAGTTTCCTGCTGGTTGTGCATCGAATATATCCAAATGTGTGGACATGACAGAAGGTAAGCTTACGGCAATGAAAAACCATGACTGTCATGTTTTCATGGAAAATTTGTTGCCAATTGCGTTCAATGGCTTGCCTGATACAATTTGGAAACCACTCACTGAAATGAGTGTGTTTTTCAAGGACTTGTGTTCTAGTACATTGAGGAAAGAAAATCTACAATTGATGGAAAGTAATATTCATGTGACCTCTACTAAATTGACCAAGATATTTCCCCCTGGTTTCTTCAATGTTATGGAACATCTGCCTATGCACCTTGTTGAAGAAACAAGAGTTGGAGGCCCGATTCAGGGAAGGTGGATGTATCCTACTGAAAGGTAATGCATATCAAAGATTTCCTCCTATATTTAATATTTTTTAATTCATTATTAAATTATATGGTTATCTATGTTATACAGGACTATTGGCAAATGTAAGCGGACTGCAAAAAATAGGAATAGAATTGAGGGGTCGATATGTGAGGCTTATCTTGTTAAGGAAACGTTGCATTTCTGTTCTTATTATTTTGGGGCCGAGGTACCTTCTCTAAGTCGCAGGCTTAATCGGCATGATGATGGTGGGAGCGGCAATGCACTGTATCCTCATTTTTCCATATTCAATCATCCCGGTCGAGGATCAGAAAAAGGTTGCACAAAACCATTCAGCGACATCGATAGACAAGTTACTACGACACATGTACTGCTGAATTGCCCAGAAGTGCAACATTTTTATAGGTATTTGGCACTTTCTACAAATAACAAAAAAGGTTAATACATATATTAATTTTTACATCCTGAATATTATTTTGTGCATAGCAGTTTATTTGTCAGTAACTTTGGGCACGATGCTGTGACGGACAAATTTTCAAAGTGGTTTAGAGAATACGTAAGTAATTATTTAGTGACACATATCCCGTTGGTGAAAAAGATACGCAAGTATGTTTTAACTTATAAATTTAATTGTATGCATGTTAGGTGCACAATCCTGAAAACGGCGTCAATCATCCACTGTTTTGTGATTTATCATTGGGCGCTGTTTATAAGTACAGACAAATGTCTAAGTACTTCATCAATGGCTTTAAGTTTCATACTGAAGAATGGTCCATGGGGAAGAAAACATATAAATGCGGAGTGTGGGTGAACGCAGGCACTGGTGATGGAGATTTTGACTATTATGGTGTAATATATAAAATATTAGAGCTAGAGTTTAATGGTCATCCAAGAAAAAAGTTGGTGATCTTTCGGTGTAAGTGGTCGAAACGACCTCGGTCAGTCGTTTCAGAAGTTAAGACTCCGATTGGCGTGCCGATAATTTAAAATATTCGTAACGTCCTTAGGACCTGTCTGTAAAATTTGAGCTAAATCAGACCTCGTTTGGTAGGCATCGGAATAAGGTTTCGGTTTTATTATCGATAAGTATTAAAAAGAAATTTTCGAGCTCGGTTTTGGCGAATGAGCTCCGATTCGAAATCTGAAAGCGCCGTTAGGTTCGTATGATTATTTGTGACTTTTGTGAACTTTCAAAAGTGAATTTTGATGTTGTTCGGCTAGTTTCCGCTAAAATGCCGAAAGTTAAATAATTTGACTTTTTTCTATTTAAATTCGCATCTTGAGTTTCGGGAACCCGATTTGAGATCCGCCTTAGCGAGTATGCTATATATATTTTGTATAAGTTGTATGGAAAAGTTTGAATTATTTTGAATATCGTAGGGTACCGTTTTAATTTTTGTCACGAAAAGAAAGAAAATAAAAGAAAAGAGAAAAGAAAAAGACAAAAGACAAAAGAAAGAAAGGATAAGATATAAGGCAGTGGGCTTAGTTATAGATATAAGTAGTATAGAGAGCAAAACAGAGTCTGAGACGGAAACAAGAAAGTGCGAGAAAGCAGAGGCGAAAAAATGCCAGAAAATGAGAAAAGAGCCGGGAAAATAGTAGAATTTTTACCCTGAAACATTCAGGTAATGATCTTAATGCATTATTTGAGCTTATTACGTGTGTTTGAATATGTTTTAACGGTAAAAATTGGGAAATTAGACATCGTTTTAATAAGTTCAATTAATAGTTTAAAGGGTCAATTGGACCCCGATAGTGGAATTGATTATATATTCGTACTCAGTGAGTTATGGGCAACATATAAATGTAATTTATTTAGAGTTTGGTTATGTGACCTTAAACCCTGTACATAGGCCTTGCCTGCGCATTGCGTATACGAATAGGGTATCAGGTTCCTAACCGGATTGCCCTAAGATGTGAGGAATGAAGTCTTTAGCCTAATTTGATATATTTTTCTGCTTATTGAATACAGTGGGATCGTTTGGCAATGAATCCAAAGGACAAAACGGTTATTGAGTGGCTGTGCTAACTTTGTAACGAGGTAAGTGTTTATATCCATTTCTTTGGACGCGCCTGGCCTCGTGGATTTTCTACCACGTGTTCCTTACATGTGTAGCTGCTGATAGGCGTACTCATTACGCCTTAGCTTTGGATTCACATTGTATATTATATGTTATGTCCTGTTGTTGGTGTTGCATTGAGGATCTGAGCATTTTACTATGGTTGTGAGTTGGCATCTACTTCACGGCTGTTGATGAGAGTCCCGCGCCGGTGAAGGGTTATTATTGCATCACATTGCATTCATGTGCATTATATGTCATTCATATGCATTACATTGCATATCATATTGGGTGCAGGAGTATTCCGCCCCAGGAGGAGGAGGATTTCGCTCCATTGTATCATATTGAGGGTAGGAGGATTCCGCCCCAGGAGCAGGAGTATTCCGCTCTTATGTCAGATATTGAGTGCAGGAGTATTCCGCCTCAGCTTTACATTATATCGGGTGCAGGAGTATTCCACCCCAGTGGAGTGCAGGAGTATTCCGCCTCTGGTTTATATTATATCGGGTGCAGGAGTATTCCGCCCCAGGAGCAGGAGTATTCCGCTCCAGTTGGTTATCGGATTGGATTCCCCTCGAATGCAGGAGTATTCCGCTTCGGGATGGGATTATGGGAACATGTGACCCTTTGCATCATATTTCATTTCATCTCACTTCATTTCATTTCATCTCAATTCATACCATTGTGTAGACTTGTGGTACATAACTACTGTTCTGCTTATATGTGCATTGCTTATTTGTTGATATGTTTCTGGCTCGCATCCTTGGTTGAGTTTATAAGTTTCTTACGTGTTTTCGGTTGTTATCTGGCTCTGCCTTTTTATAATTTAAATAAAAGGAATTTGGTCTATCTGTTTCTTTTCTCCCTGGCTAGCTATCCTATTCTTTGAGGTGGCTAGTCTGCCCCACTTATTGAGTCCTTTTAACTCACCCTTGTTTGTTGTTTTCTTCTCGTCTATCTATTTCGTTTCGGCAGGTTCGCTCCAGGATTGAGTTCTCCACGTTGTGAAGGAGCGAAGACGACTTCAGCTGTCAGGGTGAGCCAACTTTTATTCCGGATGGCCACCAGTTTATTGGTTATCATTTCGGTTTCATTTTGCTCCCTTCAGGAGGTATCTGTCTTCTTTTGTACTCTTAGATGTCTTGTCTGGATAGCCCTAAACCTAGTATGTTGGGTAGTCAGCTGTAATTTCTTTTGTACAGCATAGAGGTATCAATATGTCTGTGCTTTTGTTTTAAGTCTTGTCCTTATTTATGAATTGTTATATTTATTTTCCTAATTTAATTGGTAAGGGTTCGCCCGACGGGTCTAGGGGAGGATGTCGGGTGCCCGCACGGCCTAGTCGAAATTCGGGTCGTGTCAGTTGGTATCAGAGCTCGGTTTAGTGTCTATCCAGACTAAGATAGTGTCTGGTAGAGTCTCGTTGATAGGTACGTAGACATCCCTACTTATCTACGAGAGGCTATGATGGCATTTAGGAAGTTTCACTTCCTTCTTTTCTGATCGTGCGTCAGTCTAGGATGCAAAAGTATTTTCGTTAATTCTTTTGTGGTAATTGTGAACCCTCGTGCGATAAATCAGCAAAGTGTATGAGTTCAAGACGAAGCAGTCTAGCCTGGGCTAGTACTGACGAAGTACCGAGAGTTTTGATCGTGCTGACGATCTAGTTATGGAGGTCGCAGCTGTATGAGCTCGCGATGGGCAAGGGAGCAGGGCCTTGTGGTTCCCTTGGCTCTACGATGCTTTTACGAGAATCTTGGCGATGCAGATACCGTAAGAACCTATTATTCGCTAGGCAGCTTATCAGGTTGCCGCAGATGAGATGTTCGGACTCAGGGAGCTCCTATTCCAGTTCTTAATATTGTCGCAGTAAATTATGTTCCGGAGACAGCATTTGTTGTGCCTCTAGTTATTCTGGCTGGTTAGTTAGCCTGATTAATGGCTTGGTCCGAGTGTCCGAAGAGGTTGCATTATTTTACGCGGTTGAACCTTCCGATATTCTTAAGCAATGCATCAGATAAACCCCGTGAATTTTTTTTTAAAAAAAAATAATGTCAGGGTATTTGTATCCTTCAGGCTCTTGATTATATCGAGTGGTATGGTGTTGATTAGTTTGCTCTCCAGTTTTAAGGTCCAGCCCTGGATTGGTGGACCGTATTCTTATTAGCTAACTTGGTTCGATTGTTCTTCTAGATTCGTGGAAAAGTTCCTTTCGAGTAGCGAACGAGATGAAAAGTGTTGCCAGTTCGAGTGGATTGGACAGGGTAGCCTGTCGGTTAGCCTGTTGGTTTCAGAATATGAGATTGAATTCTAAAGAATTGCTGGATATGCGTTAGAACTAGTCCATGAACCTTTTGAGAATGTTCAAAGATTTATTAGTGACCTTTCTTTTTCCTTGAGATCCCAGATGGCTCAAGAGATTGAGGTTGGAACTTCATTTGATGTCGTTGTTGATATTGCTCAAAGGTATTAGGCATACCATAAGTTAGAGCGGAAAGAGTTAGAGCGGGAGAGCAAGAGATCCCATGGCCCAAGTGGGCAACCATGGTACCTCCTTTGGAGGTAAAAGTTCTGATTATTTTGGGAGGTCACCTTCCAGGTTATCTAAGCTTGTGTCACGTGATTCTTAGAGTGCACCAGTAGCTCGTCAAGATCAGATTCAGTCTTCTCTTTACAGCTATCAACAATCTTTCCAGCTTCCATTTTTAGTCGAAAAGGCGTTATCATTGTCGTGAGACTGGTTATCCTTTGAGGAGTTTTTCGTTACTCCGACAAGTAGGCAGTCGTCTTTTCTCTCGTCATCAGGCACCTGCACAGTCGCAGAGGATTTCCTTTAGATCTCAATCAGCCAGCAAAATGCCACCATCCAGTAGAGTTCGAGCGCGTGGTGGCAGTGGTTCTTCAGAAAGTGATTGTCAGGGTAGTGGCTCAGCTCAGCTGCAGAGGCAGTTTTATGAATTGCTAGTCTGGCGGGATGCTGAGGTTTCCGATATAGTAGACCCTGAGATTTCTTCTCTTAAATGTGAGTAAGATTTGATTCTTCTGATCGATCTGGAAATGGTTTGTCTTGTCATATTTTCATGGTTTCCTTAGATGTCATTTCTATTAAGAATCGGTTGCGGTAGAGGGCTGAGCTTCTAGTATGATCTATACAGGGCATTTCTGTGACCCCTACTAGTTTATCTGGTCTAAATGTGAGAGATTTGACAGTGAGTGTTGGTATTTTCTACTTGGAATCTTATTGTGCCACATCCTGTTATTATGTCAAATTAATTTACCTCTCTTGTCGAAATTCAATGTTGGTAGGATAATGGGATCCTAATTCGTCACCATCCGAAAGTAATATCGTTTCTTCCGGTGCAAAGTGATTAGTATGTAATATTCGATCTACGTATCTCCTCTTGGTCTAAAACGCTAGTAAAGTTATGTTATCCTATGAGCTTGTCTGGGTTATAAAAGGGTTTCTAGTAAATTGTCAGAGTTTTCTTCTTATTGGGAGGTCAAATTGGCATGGATGTTTTTCCATAAAGCTCATTTAATATCTTTTTTTTTAATTGTGATTCTTGGGCTACTTTGACTCGTAAGTAGTCTAGCTCTGGTAGCCAAATAAATAAGAAGATGAGCTTTCTAAAGCATTAATTATTCCTATCCTCAGTCCATTGTCATCTCTTCTTCGTCCGACACTAGTAAGTTTGGGCGGTTAGTAGCCACTCATGATGTTCCCTATGTTGAGCCAGATTGCGTGTCAAGGTAGTTGGATAAACACATTGTTGTTTTTCTAAGGCTACTAAGGGTATTGAGAGGCGTCATTTAAACTTTTGATTTGATCCATCAGGCGGTGGTGCTTATAAAAATGTATGGAGTTGTGACTCGAGATTTGCAGCTGTTTGGCAACTCAAGAGAGTAATTTGGTAACTCAGGTCTGAGCCGCATTCTCTATTTAGCTAAGTCTTCCTTAATCAAGCAGGTTGTGCGAGGATGACTATTTCTATTCAAATTAGTTGTATGAGTTTATGCTCTAAGTGGAGGAGTCTTCCTCCAATTGATACTGAATCATAATATTAAATCTCTAAGGCGTTGCTGAAGCGTAAGATAATTCTTTGTTTCATCGACTTGTTCTATATCGAAAAGTATATCGACGAGATGATTCACCGGCAGAATTATGTTAATCCATCTAGAGTTTCGTGTATCTTTACTTCAAAAATGTAAAACTCTCTTCTCGTAATCGAGGAAGAATCAGCTTAGTCAGAATAAGTTGTGCAATGGTATTATCATATTATCCAGATATATTTTATTCCAAAAGTTCAATATGCATGTTATAATTCTGATCCTGTAATCAGGAGATAATGCCATTGGAGTAGCTTATGAAGGTCGTGCAAGTTCTCTTGTTATCCATGCGAATTTTTTTTCTTTAGACTTAGGCTCGTTCGAGGACGAACGAGAGTATAAGTGGAGGAGAGTGAAACGACCTCGGTAAGTCGTTTCGGAAGTTAAGACTCCGATTGGCGTGCCGATAATTTTAAAATATTCGTAATGTCCATTAGGACCTGTCTGTAAAATTTGAGCTAAATCAGACCTCGTTTCGTAGGCATCGGAAGAAGGTTTCGGTTTTATTATCGATAAATATTAAAAAGAAATCTTCGAGCTCGGTTTTGGCGAATGAGCTCCGATTCGAAATATGAAAGCGCCGTTAGCTTCGTATGATTATTTGTGATTTTTGTAAACTTTCGAAAGTGAATTTTGATGTTGTTCGGCTAGTTTCCGCTAAAATGCCGAAAGTTAAATAATTTGACTTTTTTCTATTTAAATTCGCATCTTGAGTTTCGGGAACCCGATTTGAGATCCGTCTTAGCGAGTATGCTATATATATTTTTTATAACTTGTATGCAAAAGTTGGAATTATTTTGAATATCGTAGGGTACCGTTTTAATTTTGTCACGAAAAGAAAAGAAAATAAGAGAAAAGAGAAAAGAAAAAGACAAAAGACAAAAGAAAGAAAGGATAAGATATAAGGCAGTGGGCTTAGTTATAGATATAAGTAGTATAGAGAGCAAAACAGAGTCTGAGACGGAAACAAGAAAGTGCGAGAAAGCAGAGGCGAAAAAATGCCAGAAAATGAGAAAATAGCCGGGAAAATAGTAGAATTTTTACCCAGAAACATTCAGGTAATGATCTTAATGCATTATTTGAGCTTATTACGTGTGTTTGAATATGTTTTAACGGTAAAAATTGGGAAATTAGACATCGTTTTAATAAGTTCAATTAATAGTTTAAAGGGTCAATTGGACCCCGATAGTGGAATTGATTATATATTCGTACTCAGTGAGTTATGGGCAATATATAAATGTAATTTATTTAGAGTTTGGTTATGTGACCTTAAACCCTGTACATAGGCTTGGCCTGCGTATTGCGTATGCGAATAGGGTATCAGGTTCCTAACCGGATTGCCCTAAGATGTGAGGAATGAAGCCTTTAGCCTAATTTGATATATTTTTCTGCTTATTGAATACAGTGGGATCGTTTGGCAATGAATCCAAAGGACAAAGCGGTTATTGAGTGGCTGTGCTAACTTTGTAACGAGGTAAGTGTTTATATCCATTTCTTTGGAGGCGCCTGGCCTCGTGGATTTTCTACCACGTGTTCCTTACGTGTGTAGCTGCCGATAGGCGTACTCATTACGCCTTAGCTTTGGATTCACATTGTATATTATATGTTATGTCCTGTTGTTGGTGTTGCATTGAGGATCTGAGCATTGTACTCTGGCTGTGAGTTGGCATCTACTTCCCGGCTGTTGATAAGAGTCCCGCGACGGTGAAGGGTTATTATTGCATCACATTGCATTCATGTGCATTATATGTCATTGATATGCATTACATTGCATATCATATTGGGTGCAGGAGTATTCCGCCCCAGGAGCAGGAGGATTCCGCTCCATTGTATCATATTGAGGGTAGGAGGATTCCGCCCCAGGAGCAGGAGTATTCCGCTCTTATGTCAGATATTGAGTGCAGGAGTATTCCACCTCAGTTTTACATTATATCGGGTGCAGAAGTATTCCGCCCCAGGAGAGTGCAGGAGTATTCCGCCTCTGGTTTATATTATATCGGGTGCAGGAGTATTCCGCCCCAGGAGCAGCAGTATTCCGCTCCAGTTGGTTATCAGATTGGATTCCCCTCGAATGCAGGAGTATTCCGCTTCGGGATGGGATTATGGGAACATGTGACCCTTTGCATCATATTTCATTTCATCTCACTTCATTTCATTTCATCTCAATTCATACCATTGTGTAGACTTGTGGTACATAATTACTGTTCTGCTTATATGTGCATTGCTTATTTGTTGATATGTTTCTGGCTCGCATCTCAATTCTTACGTGTTTTCGGTTGTTATCTGGCTCTGCCTTTTTATAATTTAAATAAAAAGAATTTGGTATATCTGTTTCTTTTCTCCCTGGCTAGCTATCCTATTCTTTGAGGTGGCTAGTCTGCCCCACTTATTGAGTCCTTTTAACTCACACTTGTTTGTTGTTTGCTTCTCGTCTATCAATTTCGTTTTGGCAGGTTCGCTCCAGGATTGAGTTCTCCACGTTGTGAAGGAGCGAAGACGACTTCAGCTGTCAGGGTGAACCAACTTTTATTCCGGATGGCCACCAGTTTATTAGTTATCATTTCTGTTGCATTTTGCTCCCTTCAGGAGGTATCTGTCTTATTTTGTACTCTTAGATGTCTGGTCTGGATAGCCCTAAACCTAGTATGTTGGGTAGTCAGCTGTAATTTCTTTTGTACAGCTTAGAGGTATCAGTATGTCTGTGTTTTTGTTTTAAGTCTTGTCCTTATTTATGAATTGTTATATTTATTTTCCTAATTTAATTGGTAAGGGTTCGCCCGACGGGTCTAGGGGAGGATGTCGGGTGCCCGCATAGCCTAGTCGAAATCCGGGTCGTGTCAGTGGTTTGATCCAGCACCACTTCGGGGTACAAAGGTGCATCCAGTATATAATAGTTGAAGTCAATCACAAAAGAACGTATGCACATTATGATCCATTTATCATTGCTCAAAATGTGAAACAAGTGTACTACGTTCCTTATCTAAAGTGCAAAAATAAACTGAAGAACAAGGCAAAAGCAAAATGGTGGGTTGTTTTAAAAGCCAAACCGGTTGGAAGAATTGAGGTGGATGATGCATTAGATGAAGCATACCAAAATGACATTTCAACTGTTCAAGAAATTATAGATGAAGAATTACCCGACGAGTTGCATCAGGGTGTGGATTATTTTGAAGTATTTGATATGTCGGTGTTCAAACAAACCATGGAAACATCTTTAGAAAATGAAGAAGGGGAGTACATAGATGAAAATGAATCAACTGAGGATGAATTAGAAGGAAGCAATGATGATTGATGTTAGTAGTTGAATATTTGTGCATTATATTGGTTGTGTGTGGTATTTGTGACTAATATTTTGCATAATATTTTTTTATTAATGATGATACACTTTATTAAATATCTAATTCTATTGAATTTAATATTACTTTGTAGATATGGCATCTCGAGGTAGGAAAGGACCTAGCACCCGTGGTGGCCATACTTCCACAGGTCATACTACTTCTCCACTTCCGGCATTGACCCCTACCTCTGCCTTGCTCTCACAGTTAGGTAATTATCCGAGTACATTTTTCGCTGGTCTCCCTAGTACCCCACTATTCCATCAGCCACAGGCCCCTGGTATATCTGCACAGACCATGCCACATCTGGCGCCACACTATCAGTTTGGCCAGCCTGCTAGTCCCTCTTTCCATTCAATGCCTATAGTAGGCACATCCCCTCAGTCTGTGCATGTACGGGCCCCAACATTTCAGTCATCCGGCGCACCGGGCCCTTCACAGCTGATGATGATACCTACTCCTAGTATGCATCCACATAGTTTGCCATCTGCTACACCTTCCATTTCGAGTACTGTTCCATCTGCATCATCATTGGCATGCCCCAGTTCGAGTACACCCTCAAGGTCTGGATTCCCGTACGAGAGTGATGAATATAATTTATTCGTGTATTTTCTTATATAAAAATATATATTTTAAATAAAAGCATGAATAAATATATTCAATTCTCCTATATTTTCTAACAAATCTTGCAGAGAAAGAATATTTGGAAAGAAATATATCATGAATAAAGTAAATAACAAAGGAAGAAGAGTTTTACGTATGCAAGAAGAAGTCCATGACATGTCTTCCTCACTATGCAAGAAAGTTGTTACATATCTTGGCTACAATATTTGCTCCTTATTATACATATTGGTAATATGGAATTACACATTTAGTAAAAGAATATTGGAATTAAAGCAAAGAAAGGAGCAAGGGAGGACTTCACGTATCCATGTCACTTTGAAGGAAACTTGTTACACATCTTCATCCTTGACATAACAACAATTGGTGAAGAAATTATCCATCTATAAATAGAGGACAATTCTCCCGTAGTTGAACACCAAGTTATAGAATAGCTATAGCTCTTTAAAGTTTCTCTTTCTCTTGTCTTTCTTTTGCTAGTAGTAAAATACTCCAAGTTTTAATTATAAGTCTTTTAAATTCCCTTTTTATATTTTCATACTCTATAATGAAGTAATTTCTTTTTGTTGGGATAGTTGATGAAGCTTGATATATTTTAATACTTATCTCAGTTTTAATACATACTTGGCCTGAAATTATCTATTTCACATTTTACACTGTGCGGGAATGTTAGTTTTATTATTCTTTATTATCACTCCTACATATTTTATCTCGAGGTTATTATCATATTAATTCTGTAACTCTCACGGAGCAAAATTAATATGTGGTAACTGATGAGTAAAATAAGTAGAGTAAAAATAAATTTTAGTAATCTACCATTTCAAGTCCGTAGTCTTGTTTGCCTCAGTTTTAATTCTCACGGAGGAATTGTTGTAGGCAAGATTATTGATTTTTAGTAAAAATATTCTCACGAAGTTTTCACTACTTTTTAGCACAATTCAGGCAAGAAAAATATTTCGGTTTAACTGTCACTTGTTATAACTCAATTAATTTGCATAACCTCACGGAGTGTTATTAATTGATTATTTTCTTGTGAGCAAAATATAATTGAATTAGAAATAAGCAATTATTCTTTAGAGAAATATATGTCAAAATTGAGATTTTTATTATAAATATTATCAAGTGAATTCAATGATTCCCAACTCTTTTTAAATTGAAAATATTCCACAAGTTATTTTCTTTTAGTTAAAGTTATTTAAAAGTTTAAAAACTCACTTTTCATCAATTTGATTCTCTCAAATAGTAGTTGGAATATTCAAAGTCTGTAGCATAGATTTCCCACTCTCTGTGGGACGATATCTTAAACTATACTATAATTTGACAAAGCACGAGCAGGAAAATCCTATACACTTTGGCCTCGTCAAATTTTTGGCGCCGTTGCCAAGGATTGGCAGACATCTACTTCGGACTAAATATTTGGTTACTAATTTGAGAACTTATTAATATAATTAATATTTATATAATCTATAAAATACTACTATAACTACTGATACTGACCTTTAATCTCTAACAGTATTATATCTGCTTCTAACATTTTTTTTCTTTGTTTCTAGCATTTTTTATTTTTTTTATTTTTATTTTTATTTTTATTTTTATTATTATTATTATAAACTTTCTCTAGTATATTACTTTTTGTTATTATATTATCATTTTTTACATTATAGCCACTAATATTACTATTATTTACTAATATATTAACTATAACATTTCGTTGTTACTTAAGTAATTGTTCTAATATTTCCTTGTTACTCAAGTATTTCTTCTAATATTTCCTTGTTACTCAAGTACTTCTTTCTAATATTTCCATTACTACTTCTAACATTTTCTCTTTTTCTTCTAACACTTATATTTTCTTTTGTATATTTTATTATACTATTATTTTTAGTTAGCAAGTAATATTAAAGTGTTTATCTAATAGTCCATGTCACTTCTTTCATCTATCATTTTATTTTCCCAACTACTTTTATTATAACGTCTACTTTAGTATATCTAAGTTTTATTATAATTATTATTATTATAAATTTTCTTTACAGTATTTACCATTACTAATTACTATAGTCTATAATATAATATATTAGTAGTTCTCTATATTAAGTATTTCTTATTGTTATTATTATTGCTACTAACCTTTTTAAGAAAAAGTTAAAAAAGAAAAAGAAAAAAGAAATTGTTGTATGTACTACTACGTAAGTACTATTTTGACATAACAAGTCTTCTTTTAATTATTTAGTATTATTAGTAGTATTACAAGTATTATTATATTAGTATTACTTTTATTGCTACTATTACTTCTACACTATTTTACTTTCTTTTTCTTCTTAAGTTTCTATAGTGCTATTACTAATACTACTTCTATTTATATTATAGCACAAATATTTTTTTCCTATTTAAATTATAGTTATTACTATTATTTTCTTAATACTATTATTAGTTAGATATAAATAATAACTTATGTCATCTTACTATTTTTGTTCTATCACAAACTAGTACTATCTAATCATCGTTATTTCTTTTCCATTGCTCAAATAACAATAGTATTGTACTACCTCATTGTTATTTCTTTTCTATTGCTCATATAACAATAGTATTGTACTATTTTTATTTTTCTTTTTCTTTTTCCTTGAAAGGCCTTCTACCAATTTTTATTACTTTTACTTTATTACAACTACTACTACTCCACTTACGTACTACTTTCCTTCTTTTCAAACTACTCAAGTGTTATCTATATTTTGCACTACTAGTACTACTTACTAGTTGCTATTTTATATATAGTACTTTTGTATTTTTATTGTTAGTACTAATTCTCCCCTATTTTTTTATTTATTATTATATTATTATTATTGTTAACTAGTTTACTTTATACCTACTATTTTTATTATCTTTAATTTTTTTCCTTATACTATTTTCTTTCTGGTACTAATATTACTACTACTTTAAAATATTTTTTTTTTAAATTTAATTATTTAAAAATTTCAAGTAGTTTATGACCCGCTCTTCTAATAAAGAGTTGGTCATTTACGATCCTGAAATTGAAAAATCTTTACGGTTGCGTAGGAAAGGACAATCATCATCTTCTCAAAGCGCAACTTGTGACACAATGGAGCAGCAACTAAGAGATGACAATAACCAACTGGGAGTAGATCCACCAGTCATTGTAGAAGATCAGTTTGACGAAGTGGCGCCAAGACCAGCAAACAGAATTCTAAGGGATTATGCTAGACCAGACCGTTTCAACTGTGAGTCTAGTGTAAGAAAACCCCCAGTTGCAGCCAACAACTTTGAAATCAGGACTGGCCTGATTCAAACAATTCAACAATCATGTACTTTCACCGGTGATCCAAGTGAAGATCCACATAGTCATTTAATTGATTTCTTGGAACTAGTTGAAACTGCTAAATATAATGGAGTATCTCCTGAAGCAATCAAGTTAAGGCTATTTCCTTTTTCTTTAAAAGGTGATGCCAAGACTTGGTTGCGGAGTTTACCTCAAGGTTCTATTACTACATGGGACCAGATGACTCAGAAATTTTTAAATAAATATTTTTCCCCTGCTAAAACAACAAAGTTAAGACAAGATATTTCTAATTTCTTGCAGACTGACACTGAGTCAGTTTACCAAGCATGGGAAAGATTAAAAACAATGCTAAGAAAATGTCCACATCATGACATTCCTGAGCATATGCAGCTGTACATTTTCTATCACGGGCTAAAACCATCTTCTAGAAATGTGATAGATGCAGCTGCAGGAGGTTCCATAATGGGAAAAACCACTGTTGAAGAATTGCAATTGTTGAATGAAATTTCTGAAAATGCTATTCAATGGCCATCTGATCGTGTAGTAATAAAAAGAGCTGCTACAGTTAATCAGGCAGATGCTTTAAATACACTAACACAACAGATTGTTTCTTTGGCACAAAAGTTTGAATCTTTTCAGGTTAATACACAACAATCAAGCCAGTCTGAGAATTGCGACATATGTGGAGGAAACCATCTGAACCATGAATGCCAAGCAACCAATCAGAATGATGAACATGTCAATGCCATCGGGTACAAACCATACCCTTTTGGAAGTCCAATGGCACAAAAACATCCAGGATTTCAATGGAGCAATCCAAATGGTGCTGAGAATTCTCAAAACTTCCAGAAGCAACAGGTACAAGGACCACCCGGATACCAGAATCACAATCGTGTGCAACCGAATTTCAAGCCATATCAGCAAGCAGCTCCATATCAACAAAGGCCTCAACAAGCCCATCAAAGTCTAGATGACCTTTCGTACAAGTACATTAAGGCCACTGACGAGAAAATGGAAAGCCAAAATTCTGCCCTTAAGAATTTCGAAATTCAGGTAAGCCAATTGGCAACTCTTGTTTCAGAAAAGATTCAAGGTCCCTTACCAAGCAATACAGAGAAAAATCCAAAAGAACACCTTAAGGCCATCGCCTTACGGTCAGGTAAGAATCTTGATGATCCATATGCTGACAGACAGGAAAAGAACCAGCCAGAGCAACAGGTAGACAAGGGTAAGAATGTTGAAACACCCAATGAACTGTCACAAGAGAAAGAAGTCCAGAAAAAAGAAAAAAATATTGAAAAAGTAACTCCTCTCCCTGTGACAATTCCTTTTCCACAAAAAATGAAAAGAGAAAAGCTTGATAATCAATTTGCAAAGTTTTTGGAAATTTTAAAGCAAATTCACATTAATATTCCTTTTACTGATGCTTTGTTGCAAATGCTTTCATATGCCAAATTTCTAAAAGAAATCTTGTCAAGCAAAAGAAAATTGGAAGAAGTTTCTGTGGTAATGCTTACTGAAAAATGCAGTGCTATACTTCAAAATAAGCTACCACAAAAGCTCGGTGATCCAGGAAGTTTTACAATTCCATGTACCTTGGGAGGATTACATTTTGAAAAAGCACTTTGTGATTCTGGAGCTTCAATTAATTTGATGACATTTTCTATTTTTAGGAAATTGGATCTTGGTGAGATGAAAAATACAGTTGTTTCTCTTCAATTTGCAGATCAAAATACTAAAAAACCTAAGGGAATAATTGAAAATGTTCTTGTGAGAGTAGATAAGTTTGTTTTCCCTGTAGATTTCATAGTACTTGAAATGGAAGAATGTCCTGATGAACCAATAATTTTAGGTAGACCTTTTCTTGCTACAGGTAGAGCAATCATAGATGTTCATCAAGGACAACTGATTCTAAGAGTTGATGAAGAAAGAGTCATTTTTGATATGCAAAAGATTCTAAAATTTTCAGGAGATGAAACATCATCTTCTTGTTTTTCAATTGACATGATTGGTGATCTTGCAGATGAATTTAAAGATGATCAATTGATTTTAGACTCAATGGAGAGATGTTTGGCTAAATCTGGCACCACACAGGATGATGATCTTGTAGTCAAAAGTGAAGCAAAATTATTGGAACATAATTCTAAGGAAGAGGATGAAATGCAATCAGAAGAAGTTCACACAAAAATTGAACTCAAAATTCTCCCTTCCCATTTGAAATATGTTTATCTTGAGCCTGAATTATTTTCAGTAATAATTTCATCTTCTCTGACTGCTGAACAAGAACATAAATTGATTGAAGTACTCAGAACACATAAAGGAGCCATAGGGTGGACTATAGCAGACATCAAAGGTATTAGTCCAGCAATTTGCACACACAGAATCCTCATGGAGGATAGTTGCAAGCCAATAGTCCAACCCCAAAGGAGATTGAATCCAGCAATGCAAGAAGTGGTAAAAAATGAAGTTATTAAGCTTCTCGCAGCAGGTATTATTTACCCCATTTCTGACAGCCCTTGGGTAAGTCCTGTTCAGGTGGTACCAAAGAAAGGAGGTATGACGGTAATAAAAAATAAAAATAATGAACTCATACCTACCAGAACAGTTACAGGATGGAGAGTCTGTATTGATTACAGACGTCTCAATGATGTCACCAGAAAAGACCATTTTGCTTTACCATTTATTGATCAAATGTTAGAAAGAGTAGCAGGATATGGTTTTTATTGTTTTCTTGATGGATATTCAGGGTATAACCAGATACCAATTGCACCAGAAGATCAGGATAAGACAACTTTCACATGTCCCCATGGAACCTATGCATATAGGAGAATGCCATTTGGTTTATGCAATGCACCTGCTACATTTCAGCGATGCATGTCTGCAATTTTCTCTGACATGACTGAAAATTTTTTGGAAATTTTTATGGATGATTTCACCCTTTTTGGTAAAACATTTGAAGATTGTCTCCACCATTTGACCTTAGTTCTTAAGAGATGTGAAGAGACAAACTTGATTCTTAATTGGGAGAAATGTCATTTTATGGTTACTGAGGGAATAGTTTTAGGACATAAAATCACTGCTAAAGGGATAGAAGTTGATAAGGCTAAAATTGATCTTATAGCAGGATTACCCCCTCCTACAACTGTTAAAGGTATTAGAAGTTTTTTAGGCCATGCAGGTTTTTACAGACGGTTTATAAAAGATTTTCAAAAATTTCAAAACCTCTGACTAACCTTTTGATGAAAGATGTCAAGTTTGATTTTTCAGGTGATTGTATAGAAGCTTTTGAATCTCTTAAGGAGAAATTATCATCTGCCTCTGTAGTTGTATCCCGTGATTGGAGCCAACCTTTTGAGGTCATGTGTGATGCTAGTGATATAGCTGTTGGAGCTGTTTTAGGCCAGAGAAAAGATAGGATTTTTTGTCCCATATACTATGCCAGTAGGACTTTAAATGAAGCTCAGCTGAATTATGCCACAACAGAAAAAGAACTATTGGCAGTAGTATTTGCTTTTGATAAGTTTCGTTCTTATTTGATAGGAACCAAGGTCACTGTTTTCACTGATCATGCGGCTTTAAAATACCTCTTAACAAAAAAGGATGCCCGACCTAGATTGTTAAGATGGATTTTACTTCTGCAAGAGTTTGACCTTGAAATAAAAGACAAAAAGGGAACCGAAAATCAAGTAGCTGACCATTTGTCTAGATTAGAGAACCCTCCTTCCGAGTCTTGTGAAATAAAAGAAGAATTCCCTGATGAACATATCTTTTCTGTCAGCCCAGTTGTGACTCAACCACCCTGGTTTGCAGACATTGCAAATTACTTGGTTGGAAAGTGGACACCCCAAGATCTCTCTTACCAACAAAGAAAAAAACTCATATCTGATGCTAAGCATTATCTTTGGAATGATCCTTACTTATTTAAATATTGTGCAGATAATATTATTAGAAGGTGTGTGCCTGAAGAAGAAATGGGCAAGATTTTGCATCATTGCCATGATGGAGCAATTGGAGGACATTATGCTGCAAATCGGACAGCCTTTAAAGTTTTGGAGGCTGGATTCTTCTGGCCAACACTTTTTAAGGACGCCCATGCATATGTTGCACAATGTGACAGGTGTCAGAGAACAGGTAACATCACTAAAAGATATGAAATGCCACTGCAATCAATTCAGGTATGTGAGATATTTGATGTCTGGGGTATAGATTTTATGGGTCCTTTTCCTTCATCTCATTCATTTGAATATATCCTTGTGGCTGTTGATTATGTTTCATGATGGGTTGAAGCCATTCCCACAAGAAAGAATGATGCTCGAACTGTGTGCAATTTTCTTAGAAAACATATTTTTACCAAATTTGGCACACCACGAGTTATCATTAGTGACCAAGGCACTCATTTCATGAATAGACAATTTTCTGCCCTTCTATCAAAATATGGCGTAACTCACAAAACAGGAACACCATATCATGCTCAAACTCAAGGGCAAGTTGAGGTGTCTAACCGCGAATTAAAAAGGATACTTGAAAAAACGGTTGGAATCTCAAGAAAAGACTGGGCTTTAAAATTAGATGATGCATTATGGGCATACCGAACGGCATTTAAAACGCCAATTGGAACATCCCCATATAGATTAGTCTTTGGAAAAGCTTGTCATTTGCCAGTCGAATTAGAACACAAAGCTTTTTAGGCATTAAAAGCACTGAATTTTGATTTAACATCTGCTGGTAAAAATAGATTTTTTCACATTAATGAATTGGAAGAGTTGAGGTTGGAAGCTTATGAAAATTCCAAGATTTATAAAGAAAAAATAAAAAAATGGCATGACAACTTGATCCGACAAAAAAGCTTCAAAATTGGAGATCAGGTACTTCTGTACAATAGCCGACTCAGGCTATTTCCTGGAAAATTGAAATCCAGATGGACAGGTCCTTACATTGTTACAAATGTTACTCCATATGGAGCAATTGAAATTCAACAGATCAATGGAGGAGACAATTTTAAAGTCAATGGTCACAGGCTAAAATTGTATTTTGGAGGACATTTTGAGCAGCAACCATCAGTAACCATGATAGACTGATGAGTTTCACAGTTACTATGTCGAGCTGGCGACGTTAAACTCAGAACTAAGGTTTCTTACCCGTAGCCATTGAGGGTGAAGCAATGGAGCCTTATAAGTCCAACATAGATCTGACTAATTAAATGCTTAACCAATTGATCTGGTCAATATCCAGATTATTGTACAACCGGAACATCTCATGAAGGCCTCTACAAAAAAAGTGTCACCTAGATATGAGTAACTCCATGGTGATCGGTATGCCTAAGTTACTGGTTGGTTAACCATTCAATTGTGAAAATCTAATTTTGGCACAGGTAATTTTCTAGTTTATATTTAAACTAGGACCTTATGACTGTTAAGGTGTTAAAATAATTAGTCTATTACACATAGAATATGTGTAGTCGCAGTTTCTTTCAAGCTTTCTTCTGTGATCGTAATTTTGAAAGCCAAAAATATTTTTTTTAAAATTATTAAGTAGTATTTTCTATTTTAATTATCCTAGTTTTAAAAAAAAAATCTTTTACTCCCTTTCCACTCGTGTTGAAACGTGTTTTCATTCTGGAGAATGAAATGTTCAAGTGTGGGGGAGGATTATACTGATTTATATATTTTAAATATAATATCTTCTTCTAAACTGTAATTTTTTGTAGGTATTTAATTAACAACATAAATTCTTTACATTATGCTCAATATTATTTCTTTTTATTTTTCACCATATGTTTTTCCATGAACGATTTTGATTTTGTGAAAACAGTAGCAAGCATCTTCGACCCAGGAAATCATTGGGATTGAGAAAAGTTATGATCACAAAAGCAGGAAGAATCAATAAACTTGGCTAGAACTTGCTCTAAATGTTTTTCGAGGCGAAATAATAGATGACACTGATTTTTGAAAAATGAACTTAGGCCTTCTTTGATTCCCAATTCTAGCCTCTTTATTTTTCATCAAAATATACATATTTTACCTCTTAGAACCTTTTTAGCCTTGATCCTAATTTTTTTTTAACACCGTATTTCTCTCTAAGAAAAAAAAGAAGAGAAAAAATATATATATATTAGTCGTATATATGTATATATCTCTATATTGATATCAATAAGAGGAAGTAGTACACAAAAAAAAAAAAAAAAAAAAGAGAATATATGATTGTTAATGATATTGCAAAGGCAGAGAATGTAATAAGGAGGAGTGCTTAAAAAAAAAAGATGAAAATACTAAGAACCAAGAAATGTTTGTTCAAAGTTGGAAGTAGAAAAGTCACTATAAATATATCCTTACCCTACCAGCCTATAGCCTGACATTACAAGCCAAGAAAAGTCCTAAAAGATTTTAAAAATTAGTGTTGTATCTATATTAGTGGAGATAAACATGAAAAGCAAGCATATGGACTCGGCTATGATACTTACTGAATAAGTGATAAATTTATCAATTCTGAAAGATTCAAGGGACGAAGAATGCTAGCTTTTGTTGATCAAGTCAGAATACAGACATAAGGTAAAAGATTTGGTGAATTTAGAAAGGATAATTGCATTGAACATAATGAGAGATATTTATTTTGAATAAATTGCATATCCTACAAAAGTCGCAATTTTTGAAGAAAATCATTTAAAAAAAAATCTTTTTACTCGAGGATGAGCAAAAGTTCAAGTATGGGGGAATTTGATGAATATAATTTATTCGTGTATTTTCTTATATAAAAATATATATTTTAAATAAAAGCATGAATAAATATATTCAATTCTCCTATATTTTCTAACAAATCTTGCAGAGAAAGAATATTTGGAAAGAGAAATATATCATGAATAAAGTAAATAACAAAGGAAGAAGAGTTTTACGTATGCAAGAAGAAGTCCATGACATGTCTTCCTCACTATGCAAGAAAGTTGTTACATATCTTGGCTACAATATTTACTCCTTATTATACATATTGGTAATATGGAATTACACATTTAATAAAAGAATATTGGAATTAAAGTAAAGAAAGGAGCAAGGGAGGACTTCACGTATCCATGTCACTTTGAAGGAAACTTGTTACACATCTTCATCCTTGACATAACAACAATTGGTGAAGAAATTCTCCATCTATAAATAGAGGACAATTCTCCCGTAGTTGAACACCAAGTTATAGAATAGCTATAGCTCTTTAAAGTTTCGCTTTCTCTTGTCTTTCTTTTGCTAGTAGTAAAATACTCCAAGTTTTAATTATAAGTCTTTTAAATTCCCTTTTTATATTTTCATACTCTATAATGAAGTAATTTCTTTTTGTTGGGATAGTTGATGAAGCTTGATATATTTTAATACTTATCTCAGTTTTAATACATACTTGGCCTGAAATTATCTATTTCACATTTTACACTGTGCGGGAATGTTAGTTTTATTATTCTTTATTATCACTCCTACATATTTTATCTCGAGGTTATTATCATGTTAATTTTGTAATTCTCACGGACCAAAATTAATATGTGGTAACTGATGAGTAAAATAAGTAGAGTGAAAATAAATTTTAGTAATCTACCATTTCAAGTCCGTAGTCTTGTTTGCCTCAGTTTTAATTCTCACGGAGGAATTGTTGTAGGCAAGATTATTGATTTTTAGTAAAAATATTCTCATGAAGTTTTCACTACTTTTTAGCACAATTCAGGCAAGAAAAATATTTCGGTTTAACTGTCACTTGTTATAACTCAATTAATTTGCATAACCTCACGGAGTGTTATTAATTGATTATTTTCTTGTGAGCAAAATATAATTGAATTAGAAATAAGAAATTATTCTTTAGAGAAATATATGTCAAAATTGAGATTTTTATTATAAATATTATCAAGTGAATTCAATGATTCCCAACTCTTTTTAAATTGAAAATATTCCAGAAGTTATTTTCTTTTAGTTAAAGTTATTTAAAAGTTCAAAAACTCACTTTTCATCAATTTGATTCTCTCAAATAGTAGTTGGAATATTCAAAGTCTGTAGCATAGATTTCCCAATCTCTGTGGGACGATATCTTAAACTATACTATAATTTGACAAAGCACGAGCAGGAAAATCCTATACACTTTGGCCTCGTCACAGAGACTCAGCCAGAATCTTCTCCATCTGTCACCACTACAGCGCGAAAGGGTAAGAAAATGTGTACAAGTGCTATAGTTCAGTTACCTGGTGGTATTGGATCTCTCGATGAGTCTGGTAGGTTGATTATCATGGCTGACAGCAAAGAAGGGTAAGATTTATTCATTAACCCTTAAATTATAAACTTTTGAATTGAATGCAATATATATTTATCAACATAATTTTGTATGTTAAATTTAATGCAGGTTTATTCCATCGGACAAGGCAGTGAAACTTGTTGTTGAATCTATGACACCACACTTTACTGATGGTTGGTCGTCGTGGGGAAAGGTGCCAGTACCTGTTAGAAACCGCATGTTTGAAGCTTTTATGGTATTAACTATACTTATGTAGCTTTTGTCAGTTGATTATTCCATGTGTTTTATTAGTTTTTACTTGTTATTGTTTCAGCACAAGTGTTCGTGGGATGCTATATATGATGATGAAATCCGAGCAGTTTTTGAGAAAAAGGCTGCTAAAAGGCTAAGTGATTCCTTATCAAAACACAAGCAAAGGGGTAAAGTTCCCAAATGGATTTATCAACAGAATTGGGATAAACTCAAAATTTATTCGGAAACACATGAATTCTTAGCCCAGAGCGAGCAGGCTAAGAAAAACAGAGCATCTGCAAAGGGAGGATCGAAGCACACTTGTGGTTCAGTTAGTTTGGCCACCCATCGGGCACGATATGTAAGTCAATCTAATTTTTATTTAAATTAAAAACTTAACATCATTTTGATTTAGCATTAACACATTTGCATTGTGTAGGAAGCGGTACATGGAAAAGTTAGTGATTATGAATTTTTTCCCTTCGTTCCATTATTTATATGATGAACAAGGAAATGAGGTGGGATGGCTCGAGCCACGCGCACAACAACTAGAGGTGAGATATCATAAATAATTTTATTTTATTTTAAATTATTTTTTAATTAATTATTCTAATCGTGTCTTGTGTTTTAGGAAAACTACAACGCTCTACATCAAGAATGGCTTGAGAGCCAAGTGTCACAGGTCGTTGAAGGCTCTCCTAAACCCACCCAGGAAGAAGAAAATGCAATGTTCGTTCAGGCGGGGTGGTGGCTATACTAGCAAAAATTGAGCCTATGGCCTTGGTCCTTCGAGGTACAAGAAGCGTTCTCGTGTATGTATTGTCAATGCTAATTCCTCTTCTTCTTCTTCACCTGCACCACAAGTTGTGGATGATGAGTTGCGCTCTAAATTGGCGGAAATGGAGCAAAGGCTACTAGATAGTGAAAGGCAACGGTTGGAAGACTGTGAGAATGTAAAGAAATTAGAGGAAATTGTGGCAAAGATTTGGAGGGATAAGGAGCAAGGCAGTGGCTCCTCCCAAAGGGCGGATTAGTCTCATGGTTTGTTAAGTTTGTCGAACATGTTACTAATTAAATACTTTAGTTTTTATTTGTGTTGAATGCTTAATGATGAAACATGTATGTAGAATTGTTTAATTGGCCGTGGTTGCTTTGTTTTATGTTAAACAGGTTGTATATAACTGTTTTAGTGGTGCGTATCTGGTTTTGGTTGCTTTGTAGCGAGTTTCTAATGTTTTTATTTAGCAGGGTTAATATAGTTAGAGAGGGAGTTCCGTCTCTAAACAATAAAAATAAATTTTAATTATTTTCTTGGAGAGGAAATTCCGTCTCTAAACAATAAAAATAATTTTTAATTATATGCCTGAAGAGGGAATTCCGTCTCTAAACAATAAAAATAATTTCTACACTTCATGTTGGAGACGGAATTCCCTCTCCAAGCATTAAATATTAATTTAATGCTTGGAGAGGGAATTCCGTCTCCAAGCACTCACTGACACAATTGGCAGTTACTTTTTGAATTGGAGACGGAATTCCCTCTCCAGCGTGACCAACGACGCGCCAAATGGCGAAGGACGCGCAGAGACAGAATTCCGTCTCCAAACTCCTTTTAGAGAGGGAATTCCGTCTCCAAACTGTGACACAAAACAGATGATTTCTAGTAGTGCGACCACAAAGGCCAGGGGGAAATCAATATACGCTTCCGTTGCGCTTTCCACTCTTCTTATGTGTTTAGACATGGCATAATATCTAACATTTTTGTCGTGGACAGAGACGGTTGGTTTAAGAGACAATACACACAATCATCATATCATATCATATCATATCATATTACTGTAAAAGCATGTACTCAATATAACAAAAGAAAGATTACCAAAAAGCCCTTCTAAAGTCTAAAAATACCCTACTTTAAAAAGAAAGACCCCAACCTCTTTTTGGTCCAACAAAGAAAAGACACTTAGTTTTAGCACAAAATGAAATGTCGCTTAGTTTAGCACAACGAAAGGACACTGCTCTTCACATTGAACTTCCTCTCGGCAAGAGAGTTGCCACCGTTTCCCGATGGCTGATATATATAAGTTTATGATGCTTTCTTCCATAGTAGTAGTACTCTGTACTTTGTTTCTTCTGCTCCTATTCATACCTTTGCTTTTGGTTTCGATTCAAAAAATCTCCAGTTGCATCTCAGTTTATGTCTATTCTTTTATTTTTTCTTGATCTATGTATGTGTTAGTTTCATGTCTTTATGCTCATTTGTTAGCTGATTCTGTAATGCATGCCACTTTAAATTCCTATGCTTTTTAAGCCATTTAGAAGTTCTTCCTTTTCATACATTTAATTGATGAATTCTTTAGTTTTTCCTTCATTTTGTGTTGAATGTGAAAGTTGGAGTGATGATATATCACTATCTCTAAACAACTACCAATTAGAAAGGATTCAGATTCTTCATCGACGGTGACGACCCTCAACTCCCAAGTAGCAAAAGCCTCATATTTGAAAAAATTAACATGATTTTTTGCTTGGTACTGTCACGATTGGAGCATCAAGATATTGACAGGTTTGGGAACTTCCTCTTTAAAGACACTTCTAATTGCTTGATAATTTCATTTCCGGATTATTTTAATGTTCTTTTAGTAGTCAATGAAATAGCTAATGCTCAACATTTTGATATTTTGAAAACACTTTGCTTATCCAAACTTTATAAGTGTAGTTCCTAGATCTAATATTACATGCTAACAACTGGTTTGGTATTTTTGGTGCTCATGAAACGAGCCGTAAGCTTTATTCAAGCTCTATAAATAAGTACCCTGAGAATGAAAAGATGCTAAGAACTAGCCTCATGCAATCAATTCGAGATCGGTTTTAAGTAATTCAGCAAATATTTTTTATCTAAAATATGTAAACGTGGATTTGGAGTAGTGGTGAAAACGTTGGCATTTAGTACTTCCAACATGGGATTGGGTCATACTTGACAAAAGAACGAATATTTTTCGGTGGACTATATTATTTATTAGATGAAACTCTTACTCTACTCAATTGTATACATGAAATAACTCTGTGTTGTGTCAAGACTCTAAAAGAAAAATTATTGCATGGCAAAGTTATTATCCTACAAATACTACAATCCCTAACATGAAATATGGTATTGACAAGAAATTAATCAGTTTGAACAGGTCTCCAACATCGTCGAAGTCAATGGACAACTACTATTCAAGGGGGTATGTTTACAAGATGCGGACCAATGGAATAAGACCCCAAGTTTGCAGGTACAAGTTCTACAAGGACATATCGGACCTGCTCTAGGAGCATATAGTCAATATATGGATTGATAAGCTATTTTATTATTCATAACATGCTAAAAATTCACTTGGTCATTGACTATATATATTTGAATAGTCTTACATGATGTTCTCCATTTATTTTGTCAACTATCTAATTACGGCTTATTAGAAACAAAGGAGTTCATGCGAGTTTAGTATATTTTCTCTCGCTACACATTGACGAGCAAACTCTCAAATGTTCAATTGAATAAAAGCATGGGATCGCAGGAACGTCGCCAATTATGTTTGAATAATTGTTCTTGCACCCCCTATGCAAGTGCCAATATTAGTACGACAGGAAAGTGGATGCCATCACTTGGTATGGTGACTTGATTGACACAAGGGAGTTCACAGATAGAGATGAATTGTGCGTTACAAGAAGTGTTCCTTTTTTGCTCTTTCAGCTCAATTCTTGAAGAATACAAATGGCTGTCCCAGGAATAGACCATAGCAATACAATATAAGTGATTCACTATTTTCATAAATTTATATATCAACAATTGTCATTAATAGTTCTATAATATGAAGCATGATATCAATCAAAACCAATTGAAATATGAATACTAACAATTACTCTATGTTCATTTGAACACAATGAAATTCATCTTTATTGATCACGTCATTTTATCTGTATAATAAGACAAGAAAAATTATACATGATACTTGAAGATGGAAGAATATGTTGCATCTAATGTTGAATATCTGATATATTAGAAGAACTTTTGTCGTTAGAACATTTTTCCGATATTATTTCATGTATAATTTTCTACTCAATTCTGTGCTTTAATAATATTACTACTCATTATTTTACAACATTGTTTACTACAACATTTGGCATCCACGTGCAACGCACGTGTCGAGAACCTAATTATATTAAAATATCACTGCTTGGTTTAATAATTGAGTTATATTGGCTCAGCCATGTGGGACTGTGAGCTGTGACACTGCTTGATAAGTCTCAATTGGCTATACCAGTTTTGCCTATGTGTATTTCTTGATTTATTTTAATGTGTGTTATTCTTTCTGATTTGAATTTTTATTTAAAGAGCTAATTATAATAAGTTCAAAGTATATTATTATTAGAATTCACTTTGCTGATAAATTTAGATAATCTCAATTAATCTAACAGAATATGTTTGTACATTTGGCGAGCAAGGGAAGGCTGTGGTACAGTTGCTTTGGTGCTTTCTCTTCCAATGTCATGATTCGATATCACATTCGTCAAGGAATCTTAATTCTGAGTGTGAAATATCGTGCTTCTTCCCCGTGAATCTAGCCCGACAATAACAATTTGGTCATTTATTAGTGTGTCACTAATATCTTATAAAAATATCTTATGTAAAACCTTGAAGAAATTAAACTTTGCTTGAAAGAAATTTTTATTTTTATTTTTATTATTTGTTTTTTTTTTTTAAAAAAAAGGAAGAATAAGGGTGCTTAGGCAATTCAACAAATCATTTTACGTTTAATTTTTATATCTCTGTACTTAGATGCAAGCATAGATTCTTTCACCAACTTGGACAGTAACTACAACCTACTTATCACTTGCAGCCAAAGTGGAAGAGATTGATGCTCCTCTTAAGGTTGGTTTGTGGGTAACAAAAGTTTAAGGTTGAATACAATCAGAATGAGAGGTGTTTTCCCTAAGGTATCATGGAGGAAAATAGTGTGTAATAATGTTGGGGCTGCTAAATGGGTGTTCATCATGAGACTAGCGGCACATGAAAAATTACACACGAAGAATAGATTGGCACAATGAGGGATGGATGTCACTTTGAATTGCCCACTCTTCAACAATGGTAATGAGAGTATCACACATCTTCTTTCAATGCGAGTTGGCAGCATACATATGGAACAAGCTCCTGAAATGGCAAGGGATGAGCAGATTAGCAATGGATTGGCAAGGAGAAATATAATGGGCTGAAGCAAATGCAAGAGGTAGAAGTGCTGAAACAGAGGTTTACAGAATGTCTCTAGCTGCCTGTGTGTACTACATCGGGAAGGAGAGAAATCAAAGAGTGTTCCAAAACTAACAAGAAGATTCAGATTTCATTCTTAAACAAATCATCCGAGAAGTTGTCTGTAGAGGAACAATGAAGAGAAGGTTAGCTAGGAAGCTTGAGCAATTAAATTTTTATCCTTAGATGTTTGGTAACAGGTAGATGCTAGGCTGGTAATAGTTGGTAGGTAGTTGGTTGGATATGTAGTATCTGAAGTTGGGGGCTCTTGTCCAACAGTCAGTATTTTCTTTGTACATAAATACTCAGTTTGGTAATAAAATTTGTTTTTTTTACCCAAAAAAAAAAGGTTTAAGGTTGATTTGTGGGTAACTAAAGCTATCATCCAAATGTATATATTATTTCTCTATTTCTTCCATTAAATTATCAGGGATTTGATTATGCAATTGATGTAAAGGTTTAGAGAAATTGATGTAAAGAGAAAACTTCAGTTGTAAACAATTTCTACCATCTTATCAACAACCAGTTCTGCTAATTTTGGGGAACGAGGCTATGCCACTAAGTTATTGACAAGTGCTTCAACTCTTTCAAAGATGATTTATTCTCTTTTTAATTGAAAAATCATATTCCCTCCATTTCAAAAAGGATGAACCTTCGCGGAGTACGAGGGTCAAATTGACTAATTTTCAATGGAAATTTGCACTTCAAATTTACAAACTTTTTTAAATAAAATTTACATATTTAGAAACTACATGATGCAATATAATCTAAGGAAAGCAAGAAACAAGATAAAAAGAAAGACACTCAATGATCTACCAAGAATTGCAAGTAGGAACTAGTCTACTTACCTTCTTGATGAAGCCAAGGAAGACCTATTCTATGCAACAACCCTCAAGACAACTAGGAATTGAAAGTTGAATGATCAAGAATTGGAACAAGTTCAATTTTGATTTCACCAAATTGGACAAGTTCACAAGATTTTGTTTTGAGAGCATAAAGCTGCGTTTTTCTATTATCAAAGGTGCTGAATGAAAATAAAGTCTAAGTGGGGCTTATATAGATCAGCCCTTAAGCCTAAAACAACTAGAAAAAGAATAACTAAAGGCCAATAATTTGGCTAAATTTAAAGTGACCACGCAGGGCCCAACAACTACGATGGTCTATGTAAAGTATCAAATAAGAGCTCGGTGAGAAGCTGCCCGAGTATCCTAAGTTGCTGCCCGATTTGAAGCTCCCCAATGCCCAAGTATGAAGCTGCTCGTTGAGTAGCTCGCCGAGCTCTCTAAGTCTCGGCCTCAACTATCAACCAATGCCCCTCTTCTCCAAAGCTCCCACGAACACGAACATGCATCTAGGATTCACTAACATGCTGCCAAGATAGCCAATTTGGCTTGCATCATCCTTCCTCCCCTGCTTGGAAGGATTTCGTCCTCGAAATCACAGCATCAACATCACGGCATCTATGGCTCATCATCAAGGTCTCTCCGTTATGGATTAGATCTACATTATACTCCCTCTCTTGAAAAGGATTCGTCCTTGAATCTGATTCCTGCAACACACGGACATGAATAAGTACAGATATCTCCCAACTCTCAACTAGGCAATAGCTAAGTATCCTCACAATCACATGAGCAAGATATGGCACAAAACCGCTACCAAACTGCCCAAAGATAATTATACAAACCTTCATGGCTTTAGAAAACCTCAATATAAGCATAAGCCAAGAAAACATACCGTCCTCATGGAGTTTACAAGTTCGGGTTGCATACCATAATAACTCCCACGGAGTATCTTTCCAACAGTCCTCCATTTGCATTACTTTCAAACACACGGAGCGCTTTCCAAGGTTACACATAACACTAGTAGGACATATCAAACCCAAACGCATGAACATCTTACCAGCCCATTCCAAAGCCACTAAGTCAAGCAAGTGACCAATTTTTAGCTCAATTCCCGGGTCAAAACCCAATGAGGTTATCACATCAAACATGATACACGTCTCACGAAATTTATATTGTAACAACAAGCTGTAGGAACAAGGATGTATCCAATCACAACAACAGTATCCCAAAGAAGCATGAAACATGAGATACAAGCATTTCCCATCCTCTATCCTAGAGTAAGCAAAAGCATCAAGACATGTGTAACAATCAGAATTTTCATCCTTCTCACAAGAACTCCTAACACCCTCTTGACCCTCATCATAGGCAAACAAATAGCAAAGAAAAGTGTTTCCTAGCGTAACTTCATCAATGGTGTCCACTTTAATAAGCATACTTTTAAATTCAGAATTACAACCATGCTCAAAGCTATCATTTGGACAACGCAAAGAAGGAGCTAGAGTTAAACAAAGATTCACACTTCCCTTCCCATGACAATGCCCTCTACCAAGTGAACTACTATCAAACAAGGAGTTACTTCCATCACAAGAAGTAATGTTAAGAAATTTAAATTCACTATCTAAACAACAAGTATCTCCACATAAGAATAGATTCACAAGAAAGGTCTCACTTAAATTCACATCACCAGTGACGTCAAAAGTACCAAATGCATCACATAATTCAGTCTCATTACAATGGTCCATTTTGATATCAAACGAACTCGTAAAGGACTCTACACCTTCAATTCCAGGATCAAACAAGTGATGTTTAAATTCTACTTCAAGGACAACATGCAATCTTTCATCATTGACATCCCTAGAAGCATTATTTTTAATACCTAGACCCTCAACACAAGTGTCAAGACTAGTTTTCATTACATCAATCACACAAGTAGTTTCAATTTTAGGAGAACATTCAAGAACAACTAGTGTATCACCACAAACCTTATTTAAATTTTCATTGCAAGGCAGCGACGACATAAGGTCCAAACATGACTTACCACTGCTCATACTCACATCATTAACTTGTTTTTCACTAGCTCTAAGAGTATTGAGTGTAGTAGACTTACCTTGGAGGTCACAAGATTGACCTTGTTTACCTTCATTGTCTTCCTCAAGCTTAGAGTCAACACGGGCAGACCCTACATCACCATGGGCAGCCCCTAAAACGCCTTCTTCTTGCACTTCCAATAAGTGGTGTTCACTCCCAAGCTTGTTTCCAATGGTACCTGTAAGAGAATTTAAACAACTAGAGGAAAAAGAAGAATTAAAAGTGTTAGAGGGAAGAACTTCCCCTTCTTTCTTTTTTTCTTTCTTTTCTCTCATATTCCTTTCATCTACATCCTCTCGTCTCTTCGGTGGCAGCCCAACTACATTATTCACCCCAAACTTTCCCTTCTGATGATTACACTCCTCCACGTGCATAAAAGATGCATAGGCACTATTGGGACTTTTCTTCGTAAGCGGGAATGGCATTAGAGGCCACCCTTCATCGTCCACCACATGCCTTATCCAATCTCGCACATATGGAACATTGCGATGTAAGAACCATGGCTGCCCGAAATACAAGTCACATATTTGAAGAGGATACACATCACACCAAACCGTTTCAAGGTATTCTCCTCGTGACACTATCACTTTGACCTTCCACTCAACCTTATATCCATCATAGAGATATGGATACCTTCGTCTCACCCATGTTAAGTGTAAAAGATTAACAACTTCAGGTGAAATAAGTGTGACTTCACACAAGTCATCAAGCTCAAGATCGAAGCCCCTATAACCATAAACATTCACCTTTAACTTGTGGAACCACGGTATTGGCATAGATACTTGGGGATTGCCCAAGTTTGACTCATTACTAGAAGATTTTGGAGTCAAAGAAGGCTGCTCCTTTTCAAGATTATCAATTCGTGTCCCAATGGTAACAATGGAACGTATCAAATCAGCCCTCATTGCTTTCATTTCGGTGAGAAGATTAGTCATGTCAACCTCGGGAACACCCTCACATTTATCTGCTACTCCGGCCACGTACCTGCACAAAATCAAAGACTAGAGAACATGTTAAGGTTAGTAAAATACCTCGCCCGCTCCCTTACTTTGAATGACACTCGGGTTCACTCAAATTTTAAGGTAGGATCTCACAACTCGTTCCAAATGGTTTCCTCATAATTGATCAAGTTTCTCGATGACCTTCAAGTTCACAAGTTCACAAGCTCTCTTCGGGAAGAGTGAATTGATGTGACTCTATAGGCGGACAGCTTTTAAAGTGAGCACGGGAAGCCAAAGAATTAAACTACGAAAGTTGGAAATTCTGAGTTTTAGCACGAAGTCCTACAAGCTCAAGGATTAGTAATTAACTTAAGTAGAAGAATTACCTAAGAATTACTAATTAGAAGTGATGTTCATAAAGAAATAAGGAAATCCTACGAAAATCTGATTTTTCTACCCTTAAATAGGCGCTTAGAACAAGCCCTTTTTTAGTAGGATAAGTTTTCCCTCTTTCCCCTTGCTTTCCAACTCTAATTTGGAGAACTTTACCCTTTTTTCTACACTCCAAGGCCGAAATTCCCACTCCCTTTTCCCCTAGGATCAGCCGCCAAATACCCTCCTAAAGCCAAAAGGAAAACTAATTCCCTTACTTGGAAAGTGGGTAAACTTCTCCCCTTCGAATTGGGATTTGTTTCCCTCTTGAATTAGGCTTAGGATTTCCTCTTTATTTCTCTTATGTGCAGCCCTCCAAGCTTCTTAAACAACAAAGAGATTCAGCAATCAATCTCTCCAATTCAACGTGCAAAAGCTAGGAATTTCAAGATCAAATCAAGTTATTTTTCAACCTATTCAAGAATAGCACGTTGTTGATCAAGAACTACCAACTTCTAGCCAAGAATCACGTTTCAACGGCTCATGGGAGATCAAGAACATGCTGCACTTCTATTTGTTTCAAGAACTCAACTTCGTTTCAAGAATTCAACAATATTGCTTCAAGAATCTTACTACACGTTTATTCTTTCACTTGTTTCTAACGTGTTCTGGTACTTTTGTCAAGAACTCTCAAGAACTCAATCAAGAACGTCCTAAATTGTTCAAGAACAATTTAAGAACTCAAGAAGATTAGTTCTACAAGTCCACGAACGCAGCACCTATTCAAGATTCCAAGAAACAAGGCCAAATTCTTCAAGAAACAAGCCAAGATTCAACTAAAACTTCAAGATTTCAATCCAAATCAATCGAGCACCCAATATTATCAAACCCTAGATGTCTCACAACAATTCACACGGCTGTTTTTGTTTCTTTTCACGTTTTTAATAATTTTTTGTTTTAATAAAATGAAAATTTAATGGAAACCTAAACTAAGAACCTAAAACTAGGGCACGAAGAACAGGATTGGGGTTATAGAAACAAACCCTTTCCAAGCTCTGATACCAACTGATGCAATATAATCTAAGGAAAGCAAGAAACAAGATAAAAAGAAAGACACTCAATGATCTACCAAGAATTGCAAGTAGGAACTAGTCTACTTACCTTCTTGATGAAGCCAAGGAAGACCTATTCTATGCAACAACCCTCAAGACAACTAGGAATTGAAATTTGAATGATCAAGAATTGGAACAAGTTCAATTTTGATTTCACCAAATTGGACAAGTTCACAAGGTTTTGTTTTGAGAGCATAAAGCTGCATTTTTCTATTATCAAAGGTGCTGAATGAAAATAAAGTCTAAGTAGGGCTTATATAGATCAGCTGACACGACCCAAATTTTTGACTAGGCCGTGCGGGCACCCGACATCCTCCCCTAGACCCGCCGGGCGAACCATTACCAATTAAATCAGGAAAATAAATATATTAATTCACAAATAAGGACAAGACTTAAAAGAAATCACAGACATACTGATACCTCTAAGCTGTACAAAAAAAATTACAGCTGACTACCCAATATACTAGGTTTAGGGCTATCCAGACTATACATCTAAGAGTACAAAAGAAGACATATACCTCCTGAAGAGAGCAAAATGCAGCTGAAATAATAAATAATAAACTGGTGGCCATCCGGAATAAAAGCTGGCTCACCCTGACAGCTGAAGTCGTCTTCGCTCCTGAACAACGTGGCGAACTCAATCCTGGAGCGAACCTGTCGAAACGAAATAAATAGACAAGAACAAACAACAAACAAGGGTGAGTCAAAAGGACTCAATAAGTGGGGCAGACTAGCCACCTCAAAGAATAGGATAGCTAGCCAGGGAAAAGAAACAGATAAACCAAATTTCTCTTATTTAAATTATAAAAAGGCAGAGACAGATAATAATTAGAAACACGTATGGAATCAAAAACTCATCAACAACCAGGAACGTAAGATAGCCAGAACATATAGGTATCCCGAACATATCAACAATCAGCAATAAATCCTGTTGCGGCGTGCAACCCGATCCATATATTCATCCCGTTGCGGCGTGCAACCCGATCCATATATTCATACCGTTGCGGCGTGCAACCCGATCCATATATTCATCCCGTTGCGGCGTGCAACCCGATCCATATATTCATACCGTTGCGGCGTGCAACCCGGTCCCCGCAACCCAGAATACGAGCCAGAAATATATAGGCAAACTGAGATATGTCCACAACATGGTATACATACCGCATACAAAAAACACAACACAGTACAAATAATAGTCAGTATGCGGTGCAATGAGATGTGATGAATGCGGTATGATACAATGCAGTCACATATGCCTGATACCTATCTCCGGCGCGGGACTCTCATCGTCTACCAGGAGATATATGGAATAATGACCCTTCACCGGCTCGGGACTCTCATCGATTACCGGGAAGTATATGAAATAATGACCCTTTACCGGTGCGGGACTCTCATCGCCAACCGGGAAGTATATGAAAAAATGACCCTTCACCGGCTCGGGACTCTCATCGATTACCTGGAAGTATATGCAATAATGACCCTTCACCGGTGCGGGACTCTCATCGATTACCGGGAAGTATATGCAATGCTCAAAACCAGAGTGCAATGCTCATATGCTCAATACAATACCAACCACAGGGCATAACATATAATATACAATGTAAATTCAAAGCTAAGGCGTAATGAGTACGCCTATCGGCAGCTACACACGTAAGGAACACGTGGTAGAAAATCCACGAGGCCAGGTGCCTCCAAAGAAATGGATATAAACACTTACCTCGTTCCAAAGTTAATACTGCTACCCAACAACCGCTTTATTCTTTGGTTTCATTGCCAAACGATCCCACTCTATTCAATAAGCAGAAAAATATATCAAATTAGGCTAAAGGCTTCATTCCTTACGTCTTAGGGTAATCCGGTTAGGAACCCGATACCCTATTTGCATACGCAATACGCAGGCCAGGCCTATGTACAGGATTTAAGGTCACATAACCAAACCCCAAATAATTTACATTTATATGTTGCCATAACTCACTGAGTACCAATATATAATCAATTTCGTTATCGGGGTCCATTTGACCCTTTAAACTATTAATTGAACTTATTAAAACGATGTATAATATTTCAAGTTTTACCGTCAAAATATATTCAAACACATGTAATAAACTCAAATAATATATTAGGATCATTACCTGAATGTTTCAGGGTAAAAATTCTACTTTTTTCCGGCCCCTTTTCTCATTTTCTGGCATTTTTTTCATTTCCTTCTGCGTATCTCGTTTGGTTTTTCCGTTTCTGTTTTGTGTTTCGTTTTCTAGAATATACTCACGCTAAAGATTAGATGAGCTAACCGACATAGCTCATTTCTTTCTTTCATTTCCATTTTGTCGTTTTCTATTTTATTTTTTTCTCTTATTTTCTTTTCTTAACGAAAATTAAAATAGTATCCTACGATATTCGAAATAATTCTAACTTTTGCATACCAGTTATAAAAAATATATGTAGCATACTCGCGAGGGCGGATCTCAAATCGGGTTCCCGAAACCCAAAATGCGAATTTAAATGGAAAAATGTCAAATTATATAACTTTCGCATTTTAGCGGAAACTAGCCGAACAACATCAAAATTCACTTTCGAAAGTTCACAAAAGTCACAAATAATCATACGAACCTAACGGCGCTTTCGGATTTTGAATCGGAGCTCATTCGCCAAAACCGAGCTCGAAAATTTCTTTTTAATATTTATCGACAATAAAAACTGACACCTTTTTCCGATGTCTACCAAACGAGTTCTAATTTAGCTCAAATTTTATAGAAAGATCCTAATGGACCTTACGAATATTTTAAAATTATTGGCATGCCAATCGGAGTCCTAACTTCCGAAACGACTGACCGAGGTCGTTTCATTCTCCTCCACTTAAACTCTCGTTCGTCCTCGAACGAGCCTAAATCTAAAGAAAAATTCGCACAGATAGCAAAAGAACTTGCACGACCTTCATAAGCTACTCTACGGGTATTATTTCCTGATTACAGGATCAGAATTATAACACACATATCGAACTTTTGGAATAAATTATATCTGGATAATATGATAATACCATTACACAGCTTATTCTGACTAAGCTGATTCTTCCTCGATCATGAGAGAAGAGTTCTATATTTTCAAAATGAAGATACACGCAACTCTTGATAGGCTAACACGATTCCACCAACGAATCACCTCATCGATATACTTTCGATATAGAACAGGACGATGAAACAAAGAATTAGCTTACGCTTCAGCAACGCCTTAGAGATTTAATATTATGATTCGACATCAATTGGAGGAAGACTCCTCCACTTAGAGCATAAACTCATACAACTAATTTGAATAGAAATAGTCATCCTCGCACAACCTGCTGGATTAAGGAAGACTTAGCTAAAAAGAGAACGCGGCTCAGACCTGAGCTACCAAATTACTTTTTCGAGTTGCCAAACAGCTGCAACTCTCGAGTTCACAACTCCATACATTTTCTATAAGCACCACCGCCTGATGGATCAAATCAAAAGTCAAATGATGCCTAACATTACCCTTAGTAGCCTTGAAAAACAACAATGTGCCTACTCTGCCACCTTGATATGCACTCTGGCTCAACGCAGAGAACATCACAAGCATCTACTAACTGCCCAAACTCACTATTTTCCGGACGAGGAAGAAATGGTAATAGACCGAGGATAGAAATAATTAGAACTTCAGGAAGCTCATCTTCTTATTTACTTGGCTACCAAAGCTAGACTACTTCCGAGACAGGTGAACCAAAGAATCGCAATTGAAGAGATAGACATTAAATAAGCTTTATGGAAAAAACATCCATACCAATTTAACCTCCCAATAAGAAGGAAACTCTGACAATTTACCAGAATACCCTTTTATAACTAAGACAAGCTCATAGAATAACATGACGCTACTAGAATCTCGAACCAAGAGGAGACCCATAGATCGAGCATTACTTACTAGCCACTTTACACCGGAAGAAACAACAACACTTCCTGATGGTGACGAATAAGAATCCCATCATCCGAACAACACTAATTTCCGAGGAGAGAGGTAAAATGACTTGACATAATAACACAAGGTGGCGTAACAAGATTCCAAGCAGACAATACCGACACTCACTCCCAAATCAGTAGGGTCATCATAAATGCCTGGAATAATTCATACCAGAAGCTCGCCCCTCTACCGCAGCCGATTCTTAGTAGAAACGACATCCAATGAAACCATCGAGACATAATAAGACACACCATTTCCAAATCGATCGAAAGAATCAAATCTTACTCACATTTAACAAAAGAAGACATCTCAGGGTCTACTACATCGGATACCTCAACATCCTGACAGACTGGTAGTTCATAAAACTGCCTCTGCGGCTGAACTAAGCCGCTATACTAATAATTACCTTCTGAAGAATAATTTCCATCACGCTCTCAACCTTTACTGGATCGTGACATTTCTTTAGCTGATTGAGATCTAAATGAAATCCCTGCGACTGGGCGGGTGCCTGAGGGCAAGAAGAAGGACGACTGCCTACTTGCCGGAGTAAGAGAAAACTCCTCAAAGGATAACAAGACTCACGACAATGATAACAGGAAAACTCCTCAAAGGATAATTAAACTCACGACAATAATAACACATTTTTGCTGAAAATAGAAGTTGGACTGATTGTTAAAAGCTACAAAGAGAAAGCTGAGTCTAATCTTGATGAACTACCCGCGCACTTTAAGAATCACGTGACATAAACTGAGATAACCTGGAAGGTGACCTCCCAAAATAATCAGAATTCTTACCTCCAAATGAGGTACCATGGTTACCCACTAGGGCCACGGGATCTCTTGCTCTCCCGCTCTAACTCTTACCGCTCTAACTTATGTCTAATACCTCTGAGCAATATCAACCACGACATCAAAGGAAGTCCCAACCTCAATTTTTCGAGCCATCTGGGAACTCAAGGAAAAAGAAAGGTCATCAATAAATCTTTAAATCTCTCGAAAGGCTCATGAACTAGTTCTAATGCACATTCAGCCATTCTATAGAATTCAATCTCATATTCTGAAACACCAACAGGCTAACGGACAGGCTACCCTGTCCAATCCACTCAAACTGGAAACACTTTTCATCTCGCTGGTTACTCAAAAGGAACATTCCCACGAGTCTAGAAGAAAAATCGAACCAAGTTAGCTAATAAGAGAGCGGTCCATCAATTCAAGGCTGGACCCTAAAACTGGAAAGCAGAATAATACACAACATATTGCTCGAGATAACCAACAGCCTGAAGGATATGCTGACATCAATTTTTTTTTAAAAAAAGAATCACGAGTTTTATCTGATGCATTGCTTAAGAATATCGGAAGGTTCAACCGCGTAAAATAATACAACCTCTTCGGACACTCGGACCGAACTGATACCTTGGCTGGCTAACCAACCAGAACAATTGGAGGCACAATACATGCTGCCTCCGAAACATACTTTACTGCCGCAATATTAAGAACTGGAATAGGAGCTCCCTGAAATCAAACGTCTACACATGCGGCAACCTGATAGGCTGGCCAGCGAATAATATGTTGTTACGGTATCTGCGTCGCCAAGATTCTCGTAAAAGCATCGCACAGAGCCAAGGGGACTACAAGGCCCTGCTCCCTTGCCCATTGCGAGCTCGTACAGCGGGGGCCTGCGCAACTGGATCGTCAACACGATCCACAACTCTCGGGGCTTGAGTAGCTCTAGCCTCAAGCTAGACTACTTCGTCCTGAACTCCTACCATTTGCCGATTTTTCACACGAAGGTTCACCATTACCACGAAGGAATTAATGAAAATACTTTTGCATCCTACACCGATGCGCGATCAGAAAAGAAGGAAGTGAAACTTCCTAAATGCCATCATAGCCTCTCGTAGATAAGTACGGACGTCTACGTACCCATCAGTGAGACTCTATTAGACACTGTCTTAGTCTGGATAGACACTAGACTGGGCTCTGATACCAACTGACATGACCCAAATTTTTGACTAGGCCGTGCGGGCACCCGACATCCTCCACTAGACCCGTCGGGCGAACCCTTACCAATTAAATTAGGAAAATAAATATAACAATTCACAAATAAGGACAAGACTTAAAACAAATCACAAACATACTGATACCTCTAAGCTGTACAAAAGAAATTACAGCTGACTACCCAATATACTATGTTTAGGGCTATCCAGACTAGACATCTAAGAGTACAAAAGAAGACATATACCTCCTGAAGAGAGCAAAATGCAGCTGAAATAATAAACAATAAACTGGTGGCCATCCGGAATAAAAGCTGGCTAACCCTGACAGCTGAAGTCGTCTTCGCTCCTGAATAACGTGGCGAACTCAATCCTGGAGCGAACCTGCCAAAATGAAATAAATAGACAAGAACAAACAACAAACAAGGGTGAGTCAAAAGGACTCAACAAGTGGGGCAGACTAGCCACCTCAAAGAATAGGATAGCTAGCCAGCAAGAAGAAACAGATAAACCAAATTTCTCTTATTTAAATTATAAAAAGGCAGAGCAAGATAATAACTAGAAACACGTATGGAATCAAAAACTCATCAACAACCAGGAACGTAAGATAGCCATAACATATAGGTATCCCGAACATATCAACAATCAGCAATACATCCTGTTGCGGCGTGCAACCCGATCAATATATTCATCTTGTTGCGGCGTGCAACCCGATCCATATATTCATCCCATTGCGGCGTGCAACCCGATCCATATATTCATACCGTTGCGGCGTGCAACCCGATCCCCGCAACCCAGAATACGAGCCAGAAATATATAGGCAAACTGAGATATGTCCACAACATGGTATACATACCGCATACAAAAAACACAACACAATACACATAATAGTCAGTATGCGGTGCAATGAGATGTGATGAATGCGGAATGATATAATGCAGTCACATATGCCTGATACCTATCTCCAGCGCGGGACTCTCACCGTCTACCAGGAGATACATGCAATAATCACCCTTCACCGGCTCGGGAATCTCATCGATTACCGGGAAGTATATGCAATAATGACCCTTCACCGGTGCGGGACTCTCATCGCCAACCGGGAAGTATATGCAATAATGACCCTTCACCGGCTCGGGACTCTCATCGATTACCGGGAAGTATATGCAATAATGACCCTCCACCGGTGCGGGACTCTCATCGATTACCCGGAAGCATATGCAATGCTCAAAACCAGAGTGCAATGCTCATATGCTCAATGCAATACCAACCACAGGGCATAACATATAATATACAATGTAAATTCAAAGCTAAGGCGTAATGAGTACGCCTATCGGCAGCTACACATGTAAGGAACATGTGGTAGAAAATCCACGAGGCCAGGTGCCTCCAAAGAAATGGATATAAACACTTACCTCGTTCCAAAGTTAATACTGCTACCCAACAACCGCTTTATTCTTTGGTTTCATTGCCAAACGATCCCAATCTATTCAATAAGCAGAAAAATATATCAAATTAGGCTAAAGGCTTCATTCCTTACGTCTTAGGGTAATCCGGTTAGGAACCTGATACCCTATTTGCATACGCAATACGCAATCCAGGCCTATGTACAGGGTTTAAGGTCACATAAGCAAACCCCAAATAATTTACATTTATATGTTGCCCATAACTCACTGAGTACCAATATATAATCAATTTCATTATCGGGGTCCATTTGACCCTTTAAACTATTAATTGAACTTATTAAAATGATGTATAATATTCCAAGTTTTACCGTTAAAACATATTCAAACACATGTAATAAACTCAAATAATATATTAGGATCATTTCCTGAATTTTTCAGGTAAAAATTCTACTTTTTTCCGGCCCCTTTTCTCATTTTCTGTCATTTTTTCCATTTCCTTCTGCGTATCTCTTTTGGTTTTTCCGTTTCTGTTTTGTGTTTCGTTTTCTGGAATATACTAACGCTAAAGATTAGATGAGCTAACCGACATAGCTCATTTCTTTCTTTCATTTCCATTTTGTCGTTTTCTGTTTTATTTTTTTCTTTTATTTTCTTTTCTTAACGAAAATTAAAATAGTACTCTACGATATTCAAAATAATTCTAACTTTTGCATACCAGTTATAAAAAATATATGTAGCATACTCGTGAAGGCGGATCTCAAATTGGGTTCCCGAAACCCAAAATGCAAATTTAAATGGAAAAAGGTCAAATTATATAACTTCCGCATTTTAGCGGAAACTAGCCGAACAACATCGAAATTCACTTTCGAAAGTTCACAAAAGTCACAAATAATCATACGAACCTAACAGCGCTTTTGGATTTTGAATCGGAGCTCATTTGCCAAAACCGAGCTCGAAAATTTTTTTTTAATATTTATCCACAATAAAAACTGACACCTTTTTCCGATGCCTACCAAACGAGTTCTAATTTAGCTCAAATTTTATAGAAAGGTCCTAATAGACCTTACTAATATTTTAAAATTATCGACACGCCAATCGAAGTCCTAACTTCCGAAACGACTGACCGAGGTCGTTTCATCCGCCCTTAAGCCTAAAACAACTAGAAAAAGAATAACTAAGAAAAGGCCAATAATTTGGCTTAATTTAAAGTGACCACGCAGGGCCCAACAACTATGATGGTCTATGTAAAGTATCGAATAAGAGCTCGGTGAGAAGCTGCCCGAGTATCCTAAGTTGCTGCCCGATTTGAAGCTCCCCAACGCCCCAAGTATGAAGCTGCTCGTTGAGTAGCTCTGCTCGTCGAGTAGCTCTGCTCGTTGAATAGCTCTGCTCGTTGAGTAGCTCGCCGAGCTCTCTAAGTCTCGGCCTCAACTATCAACCAATGCCCCTCTTCTCCAAAGCTCCCACGAACACGAACATGCATCTAGGATTCACTAACATGCTGCCTAGATAGCCAATTTGGCTTGCATCACTACATGAAAAATACTATAAGTCACAATAGTTAACAATTCAAAATAGTTAGAAAATATTTATAAGACATGTGGTCAAACATAATCTTGTTTGACCCTTCAAAAAGTAATAGGTTCATCTTTTTTGAAACGGAGGGAGTAATATTTTAGCATCTTTTTCATATATTATTGTTGAAACTCCAATTTGTTGTTCAAGTTATACGTTGTCGCCAATAAGATTTAATTTCGGTTTTCTTTTACGTTATTTGAATTCTCTGTATTTACTTTCATGTCCCGAAGTGTGAGTTAAAATCTCAAATGGTCACTCAACTTTGAGAAATTAACCACCAAAGTCACTTTGCTTTGGTTGGTCCCAAAAAGGTCACTCAACTTAGGGAAAATATCTCCAAAAGTAATTCTTCCCGGTTTTTGCACCGTCACCCACCGGAAATCTGACATGGCTTTATAAAATATTTTTATATAACCGTAGGTCCCACTTTCTTTGCCATGTAGGACTTTTTTAATAGTTACTTACTAGTTTTCCGACAAGTGCGATGCACGTGTATTCCTAATAACTAGTACAAAAATTATAAATATTTAGTAATAAGCGTGTATAATTGCTAGTAAATTAAAAAAAAATATAAATAAAAAGTATTGATATATCCAATCCTTTACAATCTTTTTTATTTTCGCAATGCATAATCATTCTAATTAAACATTACTATTGTACGAAGGCCGGTAATTAATATTTGAACAATTTTAATCATATAAATTTTATAATATCAAGTATTTAGCTTGATATCAATACCTTTTCTTGGTTTTTATTTTTTTGTGCTAATGACAAACTGTTATTATGCACTAGGAATTAGGAGTACGGCAAATAAATTATTTGGCCTTCGAACTTGATATATTATAAAATTTGCATGATTATAATCGTTCAAATATTAATTACCGGCCTTCGTACAATAATAATGTTTAGTATGATTATACATTACGATAACAAAAAATATCGAATGGAAAGGATTCGATATATCGGTACTTTAAATTTATATTTGTTTCCTTTAATTTACTAGCAACGATACACGCTTATTACACAATATTTATAATTTTTGTACTAGTTATAAGGAATACATGTGCATTGCACTTGTCAGAAAACTAGTAAGTAACTATTGAAAAAGTCCTACATGGCAAAGAAAGTGAGACCTACGATTTATAAACATATTTTAAAAAGCCATGTCAGATTTCAGGTGGGTGACAGTGCAAAAACTGGCAAGAATTACTTTTGGAGATATTTTCCTTAAGTTGAATGACCTTTTTGGGACCAACCAAAGCAAAGTGACTTTGGTGGTTAATTTCTCAAAGTTGAGTGATCATTTGAGATTTTAACTCTCCGAAGTGTTGATCGAGTATAGTAGGTGTTTTACTTTTAGACGTCCTACCATTTCAGTTATAGTTTTGTATATATAATATTGGCTGCCTGTGTAACTTAAAGGTTGGTATCTTAGAGTATTTTTCCTGTAAGCGATGGAACCCTCGATCTTTATTAATACTCTCAAATTTCTCTAATTGGGAAATGCAAATCAGAAATATTGCTAAATAAACATGTATTCTTGAAATTTTTGGACACTACTAGAAAAGTGCTATTTAGGTGGGGATTTTACCTAGGAATTTTTTTGGCAAGTAATTCCTATGAATTTTTATGCAGATTTTTAAGAATTCGTGAGACTTTTTATTTTTACTTGCGGAAATATATACCTCAGGTATTTCCGTAGGTATAATTGGCTTCCCATGATTTTACATGAGAAAACTATTCGCAGGTATCAATTAAGTATATAAATCCCCAGCTATGCCACTTGAAAATTGGTAAAGCAATTTTCGTATAGCATCTGCATGAAATTCCGTAGGTAAAATTATCTGCGGATTAATTTGGGATTAATTACATGGGAATTTACCTGGGGATAAACACACATGGGGATTTACCTGCGATGTACATACCTGCGGATTTATATGGGAATGATTTCCTAGGGACTTACCTGCGGATGTAGTTACCTTGGGATTCTGCTGGGATTTCCTACTTGCGGATTTACATGGGGATTGTGTCCTGGGGATTTACCTGGGATATAGTCACATGGGGTTTTATCTGGGAAACAACTTGTTTAGCTCGATTGATCAAAGAGTTTAATTAGGTCGATTTATTATGTAACTTAATTTTTCTCTTATCTCAATTGATAAAACAACTTGTTTAGCTCGATTGATTAACGAGGAGTTTGTTTAGGTTGATTTATTATGTAATTTAATTTAATTCAATGACTTAATTTACCTCGATTGAGTGTGTAATAACTTGAGTTGTTTCATATCCCAATCTATAAAATAGATCATTTAGCGCAATAAAATAGTTCATTTAGCTCGATTTATTGTGTCACAAATTTAGTTCATTTACCTTAATTTTAGCTCGATTGATCGTATTATTACTTAATTTTTCTCTTATCTAAATTGATAAAACTGCTCGTTTAGCGCGATTGATCAAAGAGTTCATTTAGGTCGATTTATTACGTAACTTTATTTAATTCAATGACTTAATTTACCTCGATTGAATGTGTAACTTAAGTTGTTTCTTATCCCAATCGACAAAATAGTTCATTTAGCGCAACTGATAAAATAGTTCATTTAACTCGATATCGTATAATTTAACTTTGTCCATTTAACTTAATTTTAGCTCGATTGATCGTGTTACTTAATTTTTCTCTTATCTAATTGATAAAATTACTCGTTTAGCTCGATTGATTAAAGAGTTCGTTTAGGTTGATTTATTACGTAACTTAAATTTAATTCGATGAGTTAATTTACCTCGATTGATTGTGTAACTTGAGTTGTTTCTTATCTATAAAAGAGTTCATTTAGCGCAACTGATAAATTAGTTCATTTAACTCGATATCATGTAATTTAACATAGTCCATTTAACTTAATTTTAGCTCGATTGAACGTGTTACTTAATTTTTCTCTTATCTAATTGATAAAGCTGGTTTAGCTCGATTGATCAAAGAGTTCGTTTAGGTCGATTTATAATGTAACTTAATTTACCTTGATTGATTGTGTAACTTGAGTTGTTTCTTATCTCAATCAATAAAAGAGTTCGTTTAACACAACTGATAAAATAGTTCATTTAACTCGATATCGTATAATTTAACTTTGTCCATTTAACTTAATTTTAGCTCGATTGATCGTGTTACTTAATTTTTCTCTTATCTAATTGATAAAATTACTCGTTTAGCTCGATTGATTAAAGAGTTCGTTTATGTCGATTTATTACGTTATTTAAATTTAATTCGATGAGTTAATTTACCTCGATTGATTGTATAACTTGAGTTGTTTCTTATCTAAGTCAATAAAACAGTTCATTTAGCTCAACTGATAAAATAGTTCATTTAACTCGATATCGTGTAATTTAACATAGTCCATTTAACTTAATTTAAGCTCGATTGACCGTGTTACTTAATTTTTCTCTTATCTAATTGATAAAACTGATTGTTTAGCTCGATTGATCAAAGAGTTTGTTTAGGTCGATTTATTACGTAACTTAATTTAATTCAATGACTTAATTTATCTCGATTGATTATGTAACTTGAGTTGATTCTTATCTAAATCAATAAAAGAGTTCATTTAGCGCAATGATAAAATGGTTCATTTAACTCGATATCGTGTAATTTAACTTAATTTTAGGAAGCTTATACTTTATAATTATTTTTTAAAATTTTCCTTGGTAGTTTTTCAAATTTTACTAATCAATGTCTCATGAAATTAAAAAAATTAAAATGCTAACTTACAAAAGAAAGGTGGGAAAATTTTATTTCATGAAAAGGAAAATTGCAGTAAAATTGACCAAAAAGAAGAGGGAAAAGCGTTCTAAGTGTAAAGAAAACGCGGCATCAGATTTTTCTAATATTTTTCAAACCTAGTAAAACTTCCCTGGCAACTCCTAAATTCCCTCCTAGGGCAAATTGCAGGCACCGCAGAGTTACAGCCAAATTCCTTCCTAGGCGTCCCTGCATCTCTTCTCCGCGAGTAGATCAACCAGCAAAAGTAAGTTTTCTTTTATCAACTTCTTTTATTTTGGAATAATTGTGATTTATTTTGGCATATGGATACTTTCATGATCTTTGGGTAAAATATGCGAACTCCAATGTGAAAATAGCATGAACATACTCAATATGGACAATTTTGTTTGGATTTTGTGAAAATATGCGAACTCCAATGATAGAGATGTTATTTGTGAAAATATGCGAAGCCTTCCATTTAGTTTGTGCTATTTTGGCTGTAGACTGTGTTCAGGTTGAATTTAGTTTTTTTCTTCTACAGGACAAAGCCTTCCACTAGTTAGCGTGTCAAGTTTTCTCCCTTTTGAAGAAACAATGTTGTCATTGCTACACCAAAACAAAAGAAGAGGGAATTTTTTGTAGATGAAAATATGGAAAGCACTGCACCTTAGGGTGAGCATGGCATCAATGAAATTGGTAGAAAGCCTAAGAGACCAAGGTTCAAATTTCAATTAGAGACAACATATTGATGAAGGAAAAATAGAAATCTGGCATGGTTATTTCATGCTATTTACTAAGACGTAGAATTAATAAGTAATCAGGAAGCTGCCAAAGAGTATCGTGATCATAACACAACCATATCCTTTGCCTATAAATTCATAGTTTCTTTCATTTGGCCTAAACACCAGAAAGTTCCTATAGTAGTCATTTTTTGCTGACTGCTTTGTTATTCACTTCATATACGAAGAGTTAATGGCATCAGGTAGTGAACTTAAATCTTAATTTTACAATAATGATTTTATATGTAAGTGTAAATATTGTTCTCTTTTCTCTTCGTCTTACAAATTTTAAATACATGTGTTTAATTTGTTTATATAGACAATGAAAATTCCTGAGCATCGAAAATGGATGGAAAATAGAATTCTCCCCGGTCGAGCGGGGTATAGAGCTGAATTTATAAGTGGCATGAAGGAGTTTATTGCCTTTGCTTGTAGTCAACATAAATACTTGTCTGAGGGAGTAATAAGGTGTCCTTGCAAGCGCTATAAAAATCAAAAGCACCATAAACCAGATGTAGTTAATGTGCATCTCTATCAAAAAGGATTTACACCAAGCTATTGGTATTGGACATCACATGGAGAGGAAGCACCTCCAATTGATTTGGAGGAACGTGATAATTCTACTGCATTTGAGATGCCTTCAAGCAGTCAAAGTACCATTTTAAGAGAAGACTCGAAACACGTAAATAGATATCAAGGTATGGTCTATGACGCTGCTGGCTTAGAATTTAGGCATCAAATTGAATCCGATGTAGAAGAGCCTCCGAATATGGATGCTGCTAAGTTTTATGACATGTTGAATTCAGCTCAGCAACCTTTATGGCCAGGATGTAAATATTCGGAGTTGTCTACCGCAGCTAGAATGATGAGTATCAAATCTGAATACAATATGTCCCAGGGCTGTTTTAATGCAATGGCGCAACTGATGAATGATACGAGCCATCCCGATAATAAGATACCTCTTGATTACTACCGCGTAAAGAAGCTAGTTGCTGGACTTGGTCTAACTAGTCAAAGAATTGATTGTTGCGTTAATGGATGTTTGTTGTATTACAAGGCTGATATAGACATGAAGGAATGTAAAGTTTGTCATGAACCTCGCTATAAAGAACAACATGTGCGCAAGAAAGGCAATAAGAAGGTTTCAAGAAAGGCAATGCATTACCTGCCGCTTATTCCTAGACTTCAATGACTATATGCTTCTATGAGATATGCGGAACACATGAGGTGGCACTAAGAAAATCGCAGGGAAGAAGGTGTGTTGTGTCATCCTTCGGATGGAGAAGCGTGGAAACATTTTGATCAAACCTATCCGGACTTTGCTGTAGAGCCAAGGAATGTTAGACTTGGTCTATGTGCTGAAGGATTTATACCTTATAGCCAGTCGTCTACGCCGTACTCTTGTTGGCCAGTGATTGTTACTCCCTATAATCTTCCTCCTAATCTATGTATGACTGCCCCATACATGTTCTTAACATTGATTATTCCAGGTCCTCATAATCCCAAGACGAAAATTGATGTTTATCTTCAACAACTAATAGATGAGCTGCAACAATTATGGAGTGATGGTGTACTAACTTATGATGTGTCAAAAAGGTAAAATTTTCTTATGAGAGCAGTATTGATGTGGACGATTAATGATTTTCCTGCTTATGGCATGCTGTCGGGGTGGAGTACAGCGGGTAAATTAGCATGTCCAATTTGCATGGAACAATCAAAAGCTTTCACTTTGAAAAATAGAAGAAAAGTTAGTTGGTTTGACTGTCACCGTCAGTTCTTACCTCATACTCACGCTTTTAGAAGAAACACAAATGATTTCTATAAAGGAAGATAAAAGAAGTCTGTACCTCCTCCTAGATTAACTGGGGATCAAGTGTGGGAAAAAGTTAAAGGTTTTCCTAAGATCACTGAATCGGGTCCACATAATTTTTATGGCTATGGGACATCCCATAATTGGGCAAAGAGAAGTATATTTTGGGATTTACCGTACTGGAAGACAAATCTAATTCGCCACACTCTTGATGTAATACATATAGATAAAAATGTCTTTGACAATATTTTTCATACTGTCATGGACAACAGAGACAAAACTAAGGATAATGAGAAGGCCAGAATGGACTTGAAAGAGTATTGTCGTCGAAATGAATTACACTTATATCGTAACGATAAGGGAAAATGGAAAAAACCAAAGGCAAACTATACTTTAAATGAGAATCAAAAGAAAGATGTATGTGAATGGGTGAAACAACTAAAGATGCCTGATGGCTATGCTTCCAATTTGGATAGATGTGTTGATATGAAAAACTTAAAGCTATTTGGAATGAAGAGTCACGATTGTCATATTTTTATGCAATGTCTTCTTCCAATTGCTTTTAGTGCACTTCCTAAACCGATTTGGAAAGGTTTAATTGAACTAAGTCGATTTTTTAAACACTTGTGCTCAACAGTGTTAAGGGAGGATCATTTAATACAAATGGAAAAAAATATTCCTATATTCCTATGTAAGTTAGCGCGGATATTTCCACCTGGTTTTTTTTGATTCGATGGAGCACTTACCAATTCATTTACCTTATGAAGCACGGGTTGGTGGGCCAGTTCAATATCGATGGATGTATCCATTTGAAAGGTGAGAAAACTTTCTTTTGAGAATTTATTATTTGTCATCTTCACTATATTAGATAACTTATTTCTTAAAATTGTTGTAGGTTCCTAAACAAAATTAAGAAGACGGTAAAAAATAAATCTAAAGTTGAGGGATCAATTTGTCAAGCATACTTGCTTCAGGAAATCTCTTACTTTTCTTCCCATTATTTTGAATCGCATGTTCTATCTAGTAATAATAGAGTTGGTCGAAATGATGTTGTTATTGAAAGAGATACAATTCAACCAACTCTATCAGTCTTTAGTCCTTCTGGACGAACTCATGCCGAGGAAAAAATTCGATGGTTAAATGATAAAGAAGCTGATGCAGCACAACTACATGTTCTTATAAATTGTGATGAGGTCAAGCCTTACCTCAACTAAGTCTTGAGCACTTTTTTTAAGCATTAAAAATTATTCATTAATATTTAGATTGTGACTAATGTACTAATGTGAGTGATTGTAGTTTGTATGAGCAAGCCTTGAGAGATAGTTATGGTGATCTTAGCGATGATGTCATTGATAAACAAATTGAAGCAGACTTTCCACGATGGTTCAAAAATTATGTATGAATCGAAATAAACTATTTATAATCAAAGAATATCATAATGCTTATCTAACTCGCTTTAACTATCTGATAGGTCAATACTAATCCACAAGAGACTTTGCATAATCCACATTTGCAAGCCTTAGCAATGGGACCATTAAGAAAGGCAAAATCATTGCCTGTTTATTTTGTGAATGGGTACAGATTTCACACTTTAGCATGGGGTGAAGGAAAAAAAAATTTAATAGCGAGGTATGTGTCGGTGGCACTGGACAAGATGGCACTATAAGTGAATATTATGGTGTTATTAAAGAGATCCTTGAACTGGAATGGCCAAGGTCATCTTTGCTGAAGTTAGTTTTATTTTATTGTGATTGGTTTGATCCCTCTAAACATGGCATGAAAATTGATGGCCAATTTGGTATTGTCGAGGTTCAGAAAAGGAGAAGATATGCGAAATTTGACCCTTTCATCTTTCCGGAAACGACAACTCAAGTTTATTATGCAGATCATCCCGAAAGCAAAGGTGATAAGGTTGATTGGTGGGTGGAGGTAAAGACAAAGCCAAGGGGAGATGTAGATGGAAGACATGATTTGGAAATTGCTTACCAAGAGGTGCAGTCACATGTTAATGCAAGTATAGAGGATGAAACAATCGATTTTCTACAAGATGACCAAGTTGATGGCGAGGAGGTCGACGTAAATATTGTTCAATCGGATTTTAATGATGTCGGACATGATTTCATTGAGGAAGAAGACGAGGAGGCAGAAAGTGAAGATATCGATAGTGAGGATTCACAAGAGAGTCAAATCAGGGATGAGAGTGGGGATGAGGATGAGGATGAGGATCATGAAGACGAGGAATGAGTACAAGATTTGTTTTATTATATTTTATATACCTATTAAGAGGACTCAGACTATTAATTTTTCATTTAACTTTTATTTTATGTGTCATTGGATTGTTTTGAACTTCTAGATAATTTATTTATATTGATTGATGCCTTATTTGTAGTGAATGATGTCTTATTTGACTCTTCAATTTGTTTTTCATTAAGAACTATTTAGTATTATGAGTAAACTTTTTGTATTTGGATTGGTTTCTGGATGAAATGGAATTGCAGATTGATTGCTGCTTAATCTTAGTGAATGTACCGGCTGGTTTCTCCCAAAAAATAATAAATTAGCATTTGATTACTCGTGGATTTTCCAGTAAAAGTATATTTCATGGGAATTTTCTTGCAAATATTATTTTGGGATTTTCCTACAAAAACTATTACCTAGGGATTTTTGTAGGGAGGTCGAATAGAATTTACGTGCGGATTTACCTGTCAATTATTACCTGGGGTTTTCTTACCAAAGTTTCATGGAGATTTTCTTACGAAATGGTTATATAAATATCCCTAGCAAAATTCCTTTTTGACAGCGAAAATCGCTTACAATTTCCTGGGGCTTTACATAGGGAATTACATGCAAATATTTTCCTATCTAATTCCCCAAGTAAATTTCATTTTTTTCACAATTTGCATAGAAAATTTCCTGTGAATTCGGGCTAATTCGTGCGAAATTATCCCCATGTAACTTACATACCAATATAAAATCCCCAGGTAAATATTTGCTGGGATATAATATCCGCATGTAAGTTACCTGCGGAATGTTAAAATCCCCAGGTACTGATTACCTACGAGCATATTACCTGCGGAATTTTATTTGTAGGAGAATCCACGGGAAGTATCGTTACCTGCGAATTTCACTTTGAAATTCCCAGAAAAATCCTCACGTAAATGGCACTTTTCTAGTAGTGGGAATGCGAAAAGAAGATGCTTTTGCTTTTTCTCACATACATTGAATCATCAGCTTCTTCATTGGAATGCCATATCATGCGACTGACGAAAAGATGACAGCATGTCTGAACAATCAAGAACTCTATTCTTCGGCCCCAGTTCATGTTGTTGTAATTTAAAGTTGGGGCCTTTAGCATTCTGCGCTAATTTTCAAGAAACGCATGGTCATCTGATGTTTGGCCTTTAGTTAGCACGAGCCATGGTCCATTTAGTAGTTAAAAAATGGGCCAGAAGACGAGAAGATATTATAATTATCCGATCAATTCATTGGACAAATCATACTGAACGATGAGGACTTCAAGTTTGTACCAAAGCAAGTCTTGATCCACTTGCAAATCATACTGACCGATGCATACATTTGCTGACAAAAACGTCGCATAAGAAATTCCTAGAAGCAAAACATTCCTACGCAAAGTAGACCCCGAATATTTGGAATGAATTCCTGGAGTTCATTGGCTCATGCATTACGACTTCTAATTAGGGGTCCGATATATCAGTGTATCAACCTGACATGCACTAATTATGTTCTATTACCACCAAAGAAAATATTGAGGAAAATTGTTAATTAGTAGCTTAAGTATTATAAATTCTTTCGCGACCGTATGGTTTAAAACCCAAAAAGAGAAGAGCTTACACTTCGTATTTAAACAATAAGACTTAAAATTCCTAGGTCTCCTAGAAAGTTAAAATAGGTCAATTTTGGAAAAGAAAATCATATAACTTTAGTCTAATATCAATGTCGAAGGGGGAACGAAAATCTGAATACTTTTCTACAGAATAGTTCTCATTACCTGTATATAAATTCTGTTAAGAGGTATGCTTATTCATTCACTCAGCTTCTCTATCGTCTTTAAGATAGTTACTCCATATCTTGAAGATGGCTTTGAATTTTTTCCTCAAACTTTGTGTTTCCATTTTTTTCATTCTTAATCTATGTGCTTTTGGAGTTACTTCTCGTGACCTACAAGAATTATCCTTGCTTGAAAGGCATGAAAAATGGATAATTCGTCATGGACGTGTATACAAAGATGATAAAGAAAAAGAACATCACTTCAGAATATTTAAGGAAAACGTCGAGTTCATTGAATCATTCAATAGCAATGGAACTCACCGTTATAAGCTAGCAATCAATAAATTCGCCGATCTCACGACTGATGAATTTATTGCAGCATATACGGGGCATGACACTTCAACATCCCAGCAAAAATCAACTGCTGCAACATCCTTTATATATGACAGCCTGACTGAAGTTCCAGATAGCATGGACTGGAGGAAGAGTGGCAGTGTTACAGGAATCAAGGATCAAGGTCGATGTGGTAAGACAGTTCAGTTCTAGCTTAACCCTTGTTTGTTGTCCAAAAGTTTTAACTAATACAAACGTGTACTTTCATGTACTCCATAACGATAGTTTTAATTTATAAATCATAATTTGACTTGTCAACAATTTTAAGAAAGAAATAAAACCTTTTGAAATGTGTAGTATAAAATGAACAATAAATATTTGTGTTATTATAAATCCTCTCATTAAAGTTAGGTTAGCAATGTACCCATTTTTTACTTGACCAAAATGCCCATGCCAACTCATAATTATTGGATCTTCTTTAGGCTTTTTTGTCCTTTCACCATAATCTCCCCAAATTCACCTAAAACCCCTAACAATACTTGTGGAAAATCTGCAACTTCTTCCCCCTTTGTACATTCCATTTTATGGCCAAATTTCAATTACTCCCTCCGTCTCAAATTATTTGTTATCTTCACTTTTGCAGTCCTCTTATGAAATTATTAATGAGGGGGGATTATTGACTATTTTACCCACCTTATTATTCTATCTTCCATAAATATTATCTCTAGTTGTATTTTTAAGAACAATAATTACTAAGGGTTAAATAGAAAAAATAAGAAAAATTTTACTTTGAAGTCCTAACTGGACAATTATTTTGAGACGACCATTTTTAATAAGAAGGAAAAATATTTTGAGATAGAAGGAGTACATGTTTTAAAAGTTTCTAGATGATACAAGTTGAAATGATTGAAAACGAAAATCATTTTAGAGACTGAAGCTTTGTTACAAATGATTGATACAAGTTTTGTTTCCATCTTTTTCTACTAAGTTTATGAGTTATGATTTGTTTTTTCATCAAAGATAAGAAGGAATCAAGTTATGTACAGAATTATTTGTAACTCATACTTTGATCTATAAATGCATTAATCAGTACCAACCACAACTGGGTAAACAAATCCTGAAAAAAATTGAGAGGAAAATTACTATTATTTAAAGAAAAAACAATAGTCCAATTCATTAATGAAGAAAAAAATACAAATGAGAAAAAAATTTCGTCTACGAATCCCAGAGAAGAACCTTGGCTGCTAGCTTAATTGGTCTCTTTTTCACGCAGAGACTAAGCTACTGTGAATGGATTCTTTTAGGTGTTTCGGGGAGAAGCAAAAGAATTGGAGTAATTTAGTTTGAAATGACACAAAAGTACTTACTTTTAATGAGCTTATAAGAAGTGGCAATGGCATTTTAGTCAAGTGAAAAATAATGGGTATATTGCTAACCTACTACACTCATATAGTAGGTTAGAAAAACCAATATACATATATATTTAGAAATGTCTTTTAAACGAACTAATAAGAAAACTATGATAAACAAAGTAACACATTTGTTTTAGTTTTGTTGCAAAGATAATGACACATTTGTCACTTTTATACTCCCTCCGTTCCAAAATGATTGTCACAGTTCGGATTTCGAGAGTCAAACGAGTTTAGCTTTGACCGTAATATTTTTATATGTCTTTTAAATATTTTGAATTATTAATTATTGTGACTTATAGTACTTTTTATGTAGTTTCTAAATATATAAACATCGTTACAAAAAACTTAAAGATTATATGTTTAAATTCACGGTCAAAATGAACTCGTTTGACTCTCGAAATCCGAACTGTGACAATCATTTTGGAACAGAGTGAGTAAATTATTTGATTTTAAAGTGATGAGTTATCAGAGTAACACATTTTTTTTTATTTTGTTGCAAAGATAATGACACATTTGTCATATTTATAAATTATTTGATTTTAAAGTGATGAGTTATACTTATCCACATGATTATCAAAACATATTTTCGATGAAAAATTTTAGACTTCTTGTTAAACCTCATGCAGAAATCAAACACAGAAGGGAAAGAAAAAGAAAAAGGAGGAAGAACTCAACGAAAAAATGAACCACACTCATTTTTCTTCCTGTTCTTTGTTTTGCCCGAAGCATAAATATAAGATCGTCGGCGTTGGTATTAAACCACTATCTATGTATATATTTTCAGTCTGGACTCTAGAATATTTTGCTTCTCAGGTGGTGTCGAACAAGACCGGAGAGAAGAAATTCTCGCGAATAAAGCAGTATTTTCTCTTTCAATTGTTGCTCCGAGGAAAGAGGTGATAACCGTCACGTGTGCGAAGGAGATGGCGATTGACATTGAATTCCCTCTTCTGCTTTTCCGATGAACCGGCTATTGAACTTATAACGTACAGAAACTTTTGGACTACCTTCGTCGCAACAAACGAATTTTCTTTAGATCATTGCAAAGCATTATAAACAACAAGAAAAAATTTTCTCCCTATGTGCATAGTTTAATTTTCAAAAATACACTCTGTATATTAGTTAAACTAACTACTCCTCGAACTTCTCAAATTTCCCATCTCACAAAAGTGCCTTGAATACCCTGGCAGGATGTTGTTGGGCATTTTCAGCGGTTGCAGCTATTGAAGGAGCATATCAAATCGCAAACAATGAACTAATCTCACTTTCGGAGCAAGAACTTTTGGATTGCAGTACACAGAATAGTGGTTGTGATGGTGGACTAATGACTCAAGCCTACGACTTCTTACTTCAAAATGGTGGTGGAATCACCACAGAGACTAATTACCCTTACCAGGAATTTCAAAGTGTTTGCAGTTCGGAACAATTATCCTCACCAGCAGTGAGAATCAGTGGTTATGAAGTAGTACCACCAAGTGAGTCTGCATTATTGCAAGCTGTAGCTAATCAACCAATATCAGTTGGTATTTCTGCTAGTCAGGATTTTCATTTGTATGGAAGTGGGATATACGATGGAAGTTGTTACCCTAATCTGAATCATGCAGTCACAGTCATAGGGTATGGAACAAGTGAAGATGGTACAAATTATTGGCTAATCAAGAACTCCTGGGGGACTACTTGGGGTGAGGAAGGATATATGAAAATTGTTAGAGATGTTGGTGTTGAAGGTGGCCATTGTGGCATTGCCAAGGCAGCATCTTTTCCTACTGTTTGAATTGTTTTAGAAAGGGCATATAAATTTTATTATGTATAAGAAAGATTGTTGTCTATTGATATATAGTTTGTGACACCAAAAGAAGTTAAATTGCAACTAGCTTGATGTATGATATGGATCTAGTTGTATAGTTACACCGTCAGCAATAAAGTGTGTTTTTTTCCTTAGAATTGCCATTGCCAAGGACTTGCTTTTCTTTGTTGTTATTGTTCGGTGTCCTTTGACTGGTATGAGTATATGGGCGTAAAATGCTCATCCTTGCTCAATTGCAAACTTCGTCTTCCAACCCTTTCATTGTTATTACCTATTAAATGCTCATCCTTGCTCAATTGTCAAAGTAGGGTATGTTGCTCGGAAAATTTTATGGGAAAATTTCATATCTAACCAAATATATACCATGACCCTACATTCAAATAGCCATAGAACATCTTCATATATGCTAGCCAAAAATTACCCAATATAAATATGTCTATGTTGATTCTATTTCTAAAAAGTAGTTAAGAAAAGGAGAAAATTAAGGAGCTCAACTCCCACCCAAGAAGGAGAAAATTAAGGAGCCCCTAAAAAAAGTAAAAAAGTCTTCCTATTATCTTCCTAATATATATCCAATATCACCCAAAAATTAGGAAAAAAATTTCATTATAACCTTTTTGTGCGTTCCAGTCTCATACAAGGTAAAAGAATTCGATTTTTTTCTCTATTTTTGTAGCATATAATTAAAATATGCATAGAGTATCTGATGCACAATACTAAGAGAGCTATTTTTTTCATATGAAAATATATAATAGACGTGGTGGGGAAGTTATGCATCTAAAGTGCATACTTTATGTCTATATGCAGCATATTCTTTGCATATAAGCTGCATAATGAATACAACTAATTAGTTGAAGTGATATGTCTATAATGTACGCTTTATTGATGAATATGCAGATGCAATCTAAGATATGTGGTACGTATTCTAAAAATATTCTAGATATAACTAGTATGCATATTTAACAATGACAACACTATATCTATTATATATCATTAATATGCATCGTGTATCAGTAAAGTATATGTCAAAAGATACATTTGTAATAAAACAAAGGTTAGGAAATTGGAAGAGATCGGCAGAGGAGGAGAAGAAAGGTTAGAAAATTGAAAAGTTCTCCCCAACACAATAATAGTTAGAATCATAAAATGGAAAGAGAGAACATGAAGTTACCGTGTATAATACTTAGTATTTACCGTGTATAATACTTAGTATTTACCGTGTATAATGCTGGGGTGGGGATGAATACCATAGTATATTCACTAAATCCAAAAAAAATTGTGGAGATTGATTAGGTTGGGGATGAAGCTAGCATTTTTAGGGGAGAAATGGGGAGACTGTAAGGGGGATTAAGTATATTCAATGGTGTTTTACTTGAAGAGGATGATCTGAGAAGGAGAAATGTTGAGGCAAAAAAAGAGTTTATAACTTCCCAATATAGTTTACAAATATTTAATAAATATCTTTAATTAATAAGATAAGTTCACATTTAAAAATAACTAACATGATCTTTCAATTTCCCCAAAAATAGGCATTTAATGGACTAAATTCCCCAAAAATATTGCCTAAAATGTGGACGTAGATTTAGTTAAAGTCTTTTTTAAAAATGGCTATAAAAGTAGAATACCAAGGGGTAAAAACCATAAATTTCAATAAATGTGTTTATTTTATTTAAATAACACTAATAAATGTCTATACACTATAAAATTTCAAAATTTTATCGGGTGTTCGTTTGCTCGAAAATTTTTATTTGGTGTTCATTTTGTTAGCTGGTGTTTAACTTTACTGTTATAAAATTTTGAAACATACATCAAAACTTTATCTTTTCTTCTCTACCAAGTGAACCGATAAATTTAGATATGTGTCACACAAGGTTTATTGTGAGAGGAAACACATTTTATTAAGAATTTCTTCTTTTCAAAAAATATACTACTCTCTCCGTCTTATTTTAAGTGTTAATTTTTAATTTAGCTCATTTTACCTCTATTAGAAAAAAATATTAAATATAATTTGTTATGTACTTAAATTATTCTTATTTAATTAGTGATTATTAAATGTAAAAAAAAACTGTTCGGTGCACAAAACATTTTCAGTTGTGAAAAATGAGTAAACTTGTTATTAGCTCTTGAAAAGCGAGGGTTAGATGAAAAAATTAATTAATGTTGCATTGATTTTCTAAAGTAATACGTATGCACGAGCCTAACATGCTAAACAAATAGCTCATACTATAATGTATTTTATTCAGCATATTTTTACCTGATATTCCTTTTATGACAGCGTGTTTTATCTTTATTTTTCATATTAAAAAGTTTTATAAATACATACGGACCGTACTTCAATCCTTTAAATTTTTTTCAACCAGTCCTCCTGTATTCACAGAAGCTAAAATATTTACATGTAAATTTATGTGCATACCTTATTTTGCTCAGTAAAGTATCTTATAATGTCTTTCTTTTTTTCTGTGTATATCATATCATACTATTCTAAAAGAGCCAATTCCTTAAGTAAAAAGTAAGTGACCATTTTACCCTTTAGATGTTGTTAGACGTTTCAATTAGTATTTACAAGAAATAGTTCAATAAAGAAAAAAAAATGTATAATCAGATTAAAGATTAGCTATTTAGGAAGTTTGTAACTCAAATCTAATTTAATTTAGGATTTTTTACATAAAAGTACAAGTTTTAGAGATTAATTACCAAACATAGCAACATTTTAGTAAAATTACCCTATATAGAGGAAAACACAAGATAATTACAAACATAGCAAAAACATAGCAATATTTTCCCATAACATACCAAACCCTTACATTCTTCCTTCTATTTCTCCCACTATCATTTTTGCTCCTCTCATTTCCTCCCACCATTTCCCCCCAATTTCACTTTTACTCCTCTCATTTTCCCCAATTTCACTTTTCCTCGTCTATCCTCAATGTATCTCGTTGAATCTCACTATTTATGCACCGTTTCAACTATTTCTGCACTGTATCTAACTGTTTTTGCACCGTTTCAACTATTTCTGCAGCACCGTTTCAACTGTTTCTGCAGCACCGTATCTAACTGTTTCTGCACCGTTTCAACTGTTTCTGCAGCACCGTATCTAACTGTTTCTGCACCGTTTCAATTGTTTTAAACAGTATCAACTCCCGTTTCAGACCGTATCAGACTGTTTCAGACCGTATCATAGTGTTTCAATGTTGTTTCAGACTGTATCAGACTGTATCAGACTGTTTTAAACTGTATCAACTCCCGTTTCAGACTGTATCACTTCTGTTTTCAGTCTGTATCAAGTCCCGTTTCAAACTGTATAAAGTCCCGTTTCAGACTGTATCAACTCCGTTACAGGCTGTATCATATTGTTTTAAACTGTATCAACTCCCGTTTTAGATAGTATCAGCCTGTTTCAACAACTATTTCAGATTGTTTCAATGTCGTCTCAACCGTATCATACTGTTTCAACGTCGTTTCAGATTGTATCATACTGTTTCAAAGCCGTTTCGGACTGTATCAGATTGTTTCAATAGTTGTTTTAACAATGTTTTACTGTATCATATTGTTTCAACGTCGTTTCAGCCTGTTTTAACCGCTGTTTCAAATTGTTTCAACGATGTTTCAGTTGCTCAAATGGAAAAAATAACACAGTATTAAACCCAGAAATAAAGAAAACAGATCTGTCATTTCGTTTGATGGTGTTAACTATCACGCCCTAAAATTTATTAATTAAATAAATAAAAGGTAGGTTGTGACTTAGGTGTTTAAAGGTACAAATTTATTTAGAGATTTTTCGGAGTCGCCACTTGACATAGTTCAAGGGTGTGCCAAGTCACCAAAGAGGTACCTTAGAACACCTATGACTCGTAAGTGGTCTGCGTCAGAGTTCCGGGTAAGGATCTCGATTGACTCGCGGGAAGGGGTTAGGCACCCTCGAGTCCTGTACTAAGTACAGTTGCTTTATTGACGCTCTCCGGGTTTGTGAATTATTGTTTGTTTGTTTAATTGCCAAATTATTTTTTTTGTTACGCTTTGATTTGTTTGAAACAAAAACTGTGTCAAGTAACCCACAAGGTATACTTGAAACAAATTTATATATATTTTGTCTTTACATAATAAGTAGATCACAAATCATACTTATAATTGCCTAATCGAATTTACTCCTATTAATTTGCCTAATCGTGACGCTTACTATGATTTTATCAAAATTATTACTCCGATTTTTAATGTTGATTGTCACTTCTTATCGCGATGGATTATGATTATTTGCACCTAATCTTGATAATCCCATTTCCAAATAATGAGCTTCCAAAACTGACTTCGCCAGTTGGTTTCCTTATTAGCAAGTTGCACCCTTTTAAACATGCACTGTTATATTTAGTTCAAAGCAAGCCTGAAGTTTTGCCTATTTTGTCCAAATTCTTGTTTTTAAGAGTTGGTGTGCATGTACTTGTATATGTTACAGTAATGAAAAAAAGTGGACGATTTAAAGAATCTCACCTTTTTTTTTCTCGTTTCATTATCCCTTATATCACTAGAACTAAATTTCTAATGTAATGCCTAAAGTCTCGCATTACCCAGATTCATCAAGTCAAGTGATGCATTTCTTTTTCCCTTTCTTTTTCTTTAACAAAGAATAAGATAAATCTAAGCTTTGCCTAACTTTACAACTAGAATAAATGGACCAAATACTTAATAATCTATATGTATATAATGTTTTGATAACTCAAACAGAAGTAGTAAAGCATGATGTTCATACAAGAGTAATAAATACAATAACAGGCTTGCAGAATTGAGTTTCAAATTTGGACCTTGACTTGCCTCTTTCATTCCATTTCTCTTTCAAAAAAAAAAAAAATTTAACAAAAACAAATTGCTCATACAAAGTTTAAAGAAATACCTATTAAACCAAAGCTCAGCAAGGAGAAACCATGAACCAAAGTGCTACCAATCCAACCATAAATAGAAAAGCCACAGCGACCAGCGAAGACCTTTATAAACCTCAGAGGTTTCAAACTATAATTAAACTTTCTAATCCCTCTCTTTCTTTCTTTCTTTTCCTCACCCTATTTATTTATTTTTTTACCTAAGACTCCCAGTCTAAAAGTCTTTTTTTTTAGTAGTATTTTCTTTAGATGTGAAGTAATGCCAACAGAGAAGGTGTTTCTCTGAATTTTTCGTGTGTGTCTAATGATAGAGGAAAGATACTATTAATAGAGAAAAGATGGGGGAAAAAGGGAAAAATTCGGGTGAAAATGATGGAAAGAAGCGGGAAAAATGGGCTGGCAAAGAGCTATTAATGCAGAGCCAAATTTTAGCCATTTTTGTGTTAAGCTTTTTCAACAACCAAAAAGCAAAAGCTGAAAATATGCTATCTTTGTGCTAAGACACTATGCCAAAGTTTTGACTCTCTTTTCTTTTTCTATATTTTATTTTTTTTTCTTTTCCCTTTTTACTTTTCAGATTTTCAGATGTACTAAAACCACACATGATTACTATCATCAACTCAATTGGTTTAGGGCCAACAACGCATTGAAATTATTCCTCCATGCTAATGATGGACAAAACTAAACAGAAAACGTTATCAAGGAACTAACAAACTAAATTAAAACTTATTTTTCCTTACTTGAAACATGACCAACACAATTGTAATGTCAAAAACCAACTTGGCAACCTCTGAATCAAAACTCTAGAGCATTATCAACACACTCATCCTCACAGTCCTCGTCCTCAACAAAACATCACCATCATCTCAGCCATAACAAAGAAAGAAAAAATAAAATAAGAAGAAAGAAGCAGAAAAAGAAAAACAGAGACGGGATGAAGAAGAAAAAATAAAACGGGGAGAAAAGGGCGGGTATTAGGAGATGGGGTATGAGAGTGAGAGAGGGGGAGTAAGGAGAAGAAAAGGAAGCCAAAAACTCACCGGAAAAAGTCAAAATGGCCGGAGTTAAGCTTTGACCGAGTCTTTGACTCCCGATCTACGCCAAACGGTCCGCTTTTTGGAGAAACCACTAGCGGAAATGGAAAGAGGGGGCCGAGATCTTTCTATTGGTGTATTTTAGTATTTTTCCGGTAGCCGGAGGTGGTGGCCGCCGGCGGTACAGTGGCGGCGTGGTGGTGGAGATACGGCGGTCAGCGGCAGAGAGTGATTTCCGGCCGCCCATGAGAAAAATTGGCAATAGTTTGCCTATTTTCTGATTTTGTGTGAAAATTACTCAAAATGGCAAATTTTGCCCTTATAAACAAAGGGGAAACGGGCCGGGTCATAAGGGTATTGGGTTGGGTCAATGAAGTGGGCTATTCCTTTGTTTCACAAATGGCCATTAAGAGGTCTACTCTATTTAAAATACACACAATCAGCTAGAATTAAACCACACAAAATTGTAATATTATCACAATTAAACATAAAATTATAACTAAACATATAAAAAGTATTTTTGTTAATTTTCAGTTTCCTTTTTCATTTAAAGACAAGTTTTAGCTAAAATAAAAGATAAAATTCTAGAAAAATTCGGCAAAAACCCTAAAATGTCAGCTCGGCTGTTTTGAGCTATTTCGAGCTATTTTTTAAATTTTCGTGCCAAAATTAGGTGATTACAGCTGCCCCTCTTTGTTCGAGAACATCGAAGAGTTTTCGGACAAAGATATAATCACAACTAATTTTGGCTTTTTGGTTCTAGCCAAGAGCATGCAAATGGTGACCGTACCCTGACTTTTGGTCCTAACCAAGAACAAGGCTACCTACATATCCCCGGACTAAGGAATCAGGTCAGTGTAGTTCCTCACGTGCGATAGCTGGGACTACCGCATTCTGACAGACACTGGACTCTTCTAGACTAACACTAAGCACTTTCTAGACATACACAAACTAACTCTAGACACTTTCAGAACTAACTAGGACTAACTTGATGCTCCTGGACTTACCCGGACTGACACAAGACACTTTGACACACTAGAGTTGTTGCTGCTGGTCACTGTCGCTGGTTGCTGGCTAGCTGGCTGGTGGCCACTGATTTACAAAGAAAAGAAATGAAAATACAACACTTGAAATGTAAAATTACAATTCCTAAGCTAACTGCTTCATGCTTCCCAAGCTAATAAACTGGTCCGAAGCTCCCACTACCAAAGTAGTCTTGAAAACTTGAAATTGCCGCTCGGACGGGCTTTAACTTGAAACTTGAAATTGCCGCACGGGCGGGCTTTAACTTGAATGTTGAAATTGCCGCTTCGACGGGCTTGACTTGAATTTTGAAATGCCGCTTTGACGGGCTTTGCCTCGAATGTTAAAATTGCTGAAGTTTGAAATTTCCGCTCGGGCGGGCTTTAACTTGAAGCTGGAGATGGTTGCTATCTTTGAGCGGGACCAACTTGAAAAGTAAGTGGTTGCTATCTTTGAGCGCAAATGACTTGAACTGAATGTGAGTGCTATCTTCTAGCAAAACTGACTTGAAAAGAAAATGATCGCTATCCTTCAGTAGATCTTGACAATGGAAAGGAAACGACGCTATCTTTTAGCAGGAATGACTCGAAAAGGAAATGATCGCTATCTTTTAGCAGATCTTGACATGAAAAAGAAAATGACACTATCTTCGAGCGAACTGACTCGAAAAAGAAATGATCGCTATCTTTTAGCAGATCCCGACATGAAAAAAAAGGAAATGGTGCTATCTTTGAGCGAACTGACTAGAAAAAGAAATGATCGCTATCTTTTTGCAGATCTTTGACGTGGAAAACAAATGACGCTATCTTTGAGCGAAACTGACTCGAAAAAGAAATGATCGCTATCTTTTAGCAGATCCTGACATAAAAAAAAAAAGAAATGATGCTATCTTTGAGCGAAACTGACTCGAAACGGAAATGATCGCTATCTTTTAGCAGATCTTGACATGAAAAAGAAATAACGCTATCTTTGAGCGAAACTGACTTGAAAAGAAAATGACCGCTATCTTTTAGCAGATCTTGACATGAAAAAGAAATGATGCTATCTTTGAGCGAACTGACTCGAAAAGGAAATGATCGCTATCTTTTAGCAGATTTTGACATGAAAAAGAAAATGACGCTATCTTTGAGCGAACTGACTCGAAAAAGAAATGATCGCTATCTTTTAGCAGATCCCGACATGGAAAAAAAGGAAATGATGCTATCTTTGAGCGAACCGACTCGAAAAAGAAATGATCGCTATCTTTTAGCAGATCCCGACATGAAAAAAAAAGAAAATGATGCTATCTTTGAGCGAAACTGACTCGAAACGGAAATGATCGCTATCTTTTAGCAGATCTTGACATGAAAAATAAATGACGCTATCTTTGAGCGAACTGACTCGAAAAGGAAATGATCGCTATCTTTTAGCAGATCTCGACATGGGAAGGAAATGACACTATCTTTGAGCGAACTGACTCGAAAAGGAAACTGACGCTATCTTTGAGCAAAGACTGACTTGAAAGGGAAACTTCCGCATTATCTTGGGGGAGTATGTTATTGTGGTTGACATCTTCCTGGTGAGTTATGTCCTCTCTGTTCATCCACTCATGATTAGCCCATGTCTGGAAGCTGTACAGCCCACACATTTTTCACATGTGGCTTTGACTTGAATGCTGAAATTGGCCCGCTTTGATGGGCTTGACTTGAAAATTAAAATTGCCGCTTTGACGGGCTTTGACATGGAATGTTGAAATTGTTGAAACTTGAAATTGCCGCTCGGGCGGGCTTTGGCTGTTGAAAGCTTGAAATTGCTGCTCAGCAGGCTTTGATTTGAAATTTTAACTGCATCTTGAAATCTGCATATCCTTTGATGATCTATTTCATGGTGCACTCCTTGGTGTGTCATTCTTTGTGCCGATGTGAAACATTGGGCTCCAATTATCAAGGTTGGTCCTGACTTGCTTTAGTACAACTATGAAACTGTAACAAGTTTTGCAAGACTTTCTTTGCTCGTTTGATGTTGGAAAAACTGAAACGAACTGAAGTAAGACAAAATGATGGAAACGAAAAAGCTTCCAACCAAAAGATGAAAAAATGACATCCCTTACGGGAGAGGTAAAGGACTGAAGAGATGACGACCTTATTAACATGACATGTATTTTGGAATCAACTCTTAATCCGCTCACATAGTCTGTCCCTGATTTTGCTCCCATTTTTCCAATCTTGCTTGATGGTAAATCTAACGACCCTCATTCGACTAGTAGTGCCCTTTCGGGTTTTCACCGACTAGCCTCTCTCTTTGTTCTTTTAACTCACCGTTGTCTTGCAGCGCCCTTTCAGGTTTTCACCGACAAGACTTCATTTTTTCCTTTCTCTTTTTTTTTTTTTTTTTTAATTTCTTTCATTTTTGCTCTTTCCCAATTGACCTCTGATCTTTCCTTGCTGCTCGACCCCGTCTTTTCTTTCTTTCTTTAATTTTGGCCTTTATCTTGATTCTCCGGAGGATTTCTCCTTTAATGAACTCGGTGCTCCCAGCTCCTAAGTGCGATTGTCGGCTCATAAGAATGCGACTTTACAGCGTGGAACTTATCCCTTGATACCCTACTCGGCTTGACATTCTCAATGATCTGTCAGAAGGGTCTTTATTTGGACTGTAACATTGGATTTGGTTAGGCTATGAAGAAAAGAGTTCAGCATAAAAGCTCAGAAACATCTCATGAGACGATCAGATGAATATCACAAACTATGAAATCACCGCTTTTTGAAAATAAAACAAATTCATTTCCCCAGTTTAGGCAAATTGGGGACTATTTCTCTTCTTTCTTTTTTTTCCTTTCTTTTTTTTTTGAATTTTCTCTTAGTTTGAAAAGCGGTATGAAAGCATCTCATGAAATGACTTGGTGAATGATACAACCCTTGGAATCATTTCTTTAAAAATAACAACAAACTGTAACCCCGGTTTAGTGAAACCGAGGAATTATCTTTTGAATTTTCTAATATGAAAACATAGGGAATATTGAGATTATCCCCCGAGATGAACACAATGAAAGAAAAGGGATGTTGACTTTCTCCTCTCTTTTTTTTTTTTTTTTTTTAAATAAACTTCTGCCCAGGTTAGGATAAACTGGGGCGCTTTGAGTTTTTTCCTCGACTTCGAGACTGATATGCCAAACATCCCTTAAAACATGTGAGTAGATGGTACAACAAAAATAGAAGTTTGTTTTTATTTTATTTTATTTATAAAATAAAATAAAACAAACTTCTGCCCCAGTTTAGCATGGAATGGGGAACAAAATTTCTTTTGACCTTGGCCGCAAACTTGGAGGCAAGTTTTGTGTCAATATGAACAGGGGGAAAAATATGAAAATTCCCATGTTATGACCGCACCAGAATGGTTGCCTACGTATCCTTTTGAGAGGAATCAGGTCAGACGTAGCTCTACCGCTGAGGTAGATTTTGTTTTGTTTTCTTTTGATGATTTTTTTTTTCCTTCTTTTCTTTAATCACATCAAATTGATTCCAAAGGAGGGTAGGCCAAAGAAAACAACAAAAGGGCTGACAAAGGATATAGTGTTTGGGTAGAAGAAACGAAAGCCGTTCGTCATCCCGACCCGAGAATGCCTCGCACAAATAATGATTCAAAGAATTGACCTAGACTGATCCACGCGTGTCATCGACTTCTGCTTTACTGATGGTTCTCAAAACTGGTATTTCAAATTCGGTCAAAGTGACCGTGCACGATTTGAACTTCTCATCGATATCCCTTATCAGATGACTATTGATTAATTCCCAACTTAATTCACTCCCTCTTTATCCCTCACTATTCAGATAGCTCACAATGTCAGAGCGTGTTTTTTAGATCAAGACGTAAGTTCAGCACGCATGTCATGTTATTAAGGCCGACAAAACATAAAACAGAAAACTAAGGACAGGAAACATAAAAGACCGGATGTTAGGACGAGATGGATCTCTCTTTCATTGAATTAGAGATATAAGGGTTTGAACAAACAAAACAAGCAAAATAATGCACTTGGATTACAACCCTTGAGTAACCAAGTACACAGAAAGCCTTCTTGAGAAAATGGCAATCCTCAGTGTCATGCCCCGGTGCACCTGAATGGTAAGCACATTGACGAGAGTCGTCAACCCTATCCCTAGGATGCATTCCTTCATTGATCGGTCTCAGTATGTCCAAAGCTTGCAACTTCTGAAAAAGTTCGGCATAAGATTCTCCAATTGGCGTGAACTCATTCTTTTTCGCTTGATGCACCTTTTTGTACTCAACTTTTGGGCGAAAGCCTGGAGGACCTCTTGGCCGGTGGGGAAGGTTCGGTGGAGACTGGAATTGGTTATGTAGAGCTTGGTGAATAGGATATATAGGATATGGGGCTGGAGCGCGCCATTGCGGATAAGATGATATTGGAGCATATGGCTGCGCTGTATGGATTAAGTATTGGGGTGGAGGGACGGAATACTGCGGATTTTGTGGGGTGTAGTAGTGTTGTGGAGGGTGTACTTGTGGAGCTTGGTATGAGTGAGTTTGATTGTATCTTTTCTCGCTCCACTTTTGTGAACCCGAACCCACCATGGCTACATCATCTTGATTCTTCTTCCCAAAGGCTCCTGCCTGAGCTCGCAAAGCTGTTTGGCTGACAATCTTTCCAGTCTTGATTCCTCTATCAATCATTTCACCAATTCTTACTGCTTCACTGAAGTGCTTCCCAATGGCAGAGGTCATTGCTTGGTAGTAGGTCTCATCAAGCACTTCGACGAACTCTTCAACCATCTTATCATCTGGGATCAAAGGGCTCACACGCGCCGCTTGTTCGCGCCACCTGTAGGCATACTCTTTGAAACTTTCACTTGGTTCCTTTGTGATCGTTTTCAAGGAAGAACGATCAGGAGCAGCCTCCATTTTGTAAGCATAATGGTTTAGGAAAGCGCTGGCCATGTCATCAAAGGCGACCCACTTCGAAACATCTTGTTGTACAAACCATTCTGTTGCCGGTCCTCCCAAACTGTCAGCAAAGTATGCCATCAACAATTCATCCTTCTCAATGCCCCTCATTTTGTTAAGGTAGATCTTCATGTGGATCCTTGGATCACTTTGTCCAGTGTACGGATCGAATTTGGGCACAACAAAACCTTCAGGCAATGGCACATGAGGGAACAAACACATGTCTTTGTATGAAATATTGGTTTTACCCCCTTGCCCTTGTATGTTCTTCACAGTCTGCTCCAAACTTTTCAATTTCCGAGCAAAGTCATTCTCTTCTGTTTTTCCCAACCTCTCGATATCAGCATGTGACTCTGGGTGGTGTCCCTGATCATACGACTCGGTTTGGCGGCACATATTACCCTGAGCTTGGTCAAATTGTCGATCACGGGCTCTTAACTGTGGGTCCCTGTTCGATCTTTGCAAAGTGTGTCCTGCAGGAACGGTGAATGCTGCGGCAGGAACCTGGGGTTGGCCATGTTGTCCATGCTGTGGGAATTGTACCCCAGGTTGTACAGTAGAAGGTCCGGCTGCATCGTCAGTTGCCGGATGTGGACCAAATCCCGGAGGGTAACGAGGGTCTCCTACCACTGTGGATTGCCCTTGCCCTGGTGGCTGAGTATCTGCCATGAAACCAGCAGCACCTGGCGGAACAGGAGGTGCCTGAACTGCTGCCAAGTTGCGAGTTAGCTGCATCATCATTTCTTTCATGGCTGCAAAGTCCTCGGCCATCTTGGCCTGTTGCTCAGCTAAGCGAACCAGCTCAGTGTTCTCAATTTCCTCAGCCATCATTGTTTGAGTGCTTTCCTGAAGAGGAGCTTCAACCACTGCTGGTACAGGCGGTGGTCCCTTGATTCTGGTGGAGTAGGAATGTGGGGCCAGCACGGCAGTTGCTCAAGCTAGTGAACCAAACAGGTTAGCATAAAGGAAGCACAGATTGCAGCCTAAGGTTGTTATGCGTCATCCCGAAACGGTTAACGGCGCGAGTGTAACGACCGTATCCCCCAAAGATTGCTTACGTGCCTTGAGAAAAATCAGAACAAAATTGTAACTGACACGTAACAAGGACAAACATGGATGATTTTTTTTTTTTTTGATTTTTTTTAACCTCTTTTTCTAACACAAAACATAATTTAGACAAACGACACGAGACAGACTCAAAATAAACTGCTTAAAGTGATACACTAGCCAAAAGATATGTACGAACTGACACATTGGGTGGGTACACCCGGACGGTGAAAATAATGAGACTCGATATTTTAGCGGAGTCAGATTATTCCACGAGGATCGACGCAAACTACAACTTAGCTAATTGCAATTTATCGTCTGCAACCTGACTTGACCTTAAACAAAACAAAATAAAGCGGGACCCTAAAATAACATTTTTTTTTAAATAAAATATTAAGACTCAACCGAAGATTCGAAATGGAACTTAAGAACGGATTATGAAACAAACTATTATTTTTTTTTTTATATCCGAAAGGTGACTCCAAAATCGGACATTACGGCAATGCGAAGATAGACACGAAAAATTGATTTTTTGAAATAAACTCCTCGATCTAACTTGAAAATTAATTTTAGAGTATTTACAAAATCTGGCCATTATAACGGCGTAAAACCCCGATAAATTACTTTCAAAACTTGGTCTTGATTTGGACACAAACTCAAATACAAAAGGGGGCCCAAAATTTTGCCATTATAACGGCACAAAACTATGACAAATTATTTTCTAATATTGGGACCAAACCCGGACACAAAACGAGATTCAAAAAATTCTTGAAAATTTTTGCCACTATAACGGCGTAAAATAACAACTAAAGATATTTTGAGACACAGGACTAAACCCATTTTTCATTTTTTCCCCCTTTTTTGTTTGTTTTTTTTTTGTGACACTCGCCCCCGGTGATCGGTTAACATAACAACCTTTGGAACATATGCAGCACAGAAAATGCCATAAATGTGTCTTTCTAGGACGTGGGTCCCATCCTGACACGAAGGAGGTCAGCCTAGACAAGTGCAGTACCGGTGTACCGCACCTCACTAAGTCATCAAATGAAATGCAGATAAATCGGGCCTAAAGGTTCAACTCTAGGTGACAAAATTGACTCGGTGTCTAGACTGGCTGAAAAAACCCGGTGGACAAACCGGGCGGAAAGCGCATCGGGGCCATCCGGAGACAGTGTATCCGGCCTAAAACCCCGTCACGCCTTCCTCCTAAATCATAGGCAATTTAGTAAGAAATCCCAGATGCCACAAGCAATCTGGTATATATATATATATATATATATATATATATATATATTAGAGACTCAAAGGGGTTGTGCGAGAGGAGACAGTTTATATACAGTTCAGATAAATATTAAAGCAGTAACATTCAAAACATGGTAAACAAACAAACAAATATTCACAAGAGTAAAAAGCGACAATGATTAAAGCCTGAGATTCTAATTTTCCCCAGCGGAGTCGCCAAGCTGTCACGCCCTAAAATTTATTAATTAAATAAATAAAAGGTAGGTTGTGACTTAGGTGTTTAAAGGTACAAATTTATTTAGAGATTTTTCGGAGTCGCCACTTGACATAGTTCAAGGGTGTGCCAAGTCACCAAAGAAGTACCTTAGAACACCTATGACTCGTAAGTGGTCTGCGTCAGAGTTCCGGGTAAGGATCTCGATTGACTCGCGGGAAGGGGTTAGGCACCCTCGAGTCCTGTACTAAGTACAGTTGCTTTATTGACGCTCTCCGGGTTTGTGAATTATTGTTTGTTTGTTTAATTGCCAAATTATTTTTTTTGTTACGCTTTGATTTGTTTGAAACAAAAACTGTGTCAAGTAACCCACAAGGTATACTTGAAACAAATTTATATATATTTTGTCTTTACATAATAAGTAGATCACAAATCATACTTATAATTGCCTAATCGAATTTACTCCTATTAATTTGCCTAATCGTGACGCTTACTATGATTTTATCAAAATTATTACTCCGATTTTTAATGTTGATTGTCACTTCTTATCGCGATGGATTATGATTATTTGCACCTAATCTTGATAATCCCATTTCCAAATAATGAGCTTCCAAAACTGACTTCGCCAGTTGGTTTCCTTATTAGCAAGTTGCACCCTTTTAAACATGCACTGTTTTATTTAGTTCAAAGCAAGCCTGAAGTTTTGCCTATTTTTGTCCAAATTCTTGTTTTTAAGAGTTGGTGTGCATGTACTTGTATATGTTACAGTAATGAAAAAAAGTGGACGATTTAAAGAATCTCACCTTTTTTTTTTTCTCGTTTCATTATCCCTTATATCACTAGAACTAAATTTCTAATGTAATGCCTAAAGTCTCGCATTACCCAGATTCATCAAGTCAAGTGATGCATTTCTTTTTCCCTTTCTTTTTCTTTAACAAAGAATAAGATAAATCTAAGCTTTGCCTAACTTTACAACTAGAATAAATGGACCAAATACTTAATATTCTATATGTATATAATGTTTTGATAACTCAAACAGAAGTAGTAAAGCATGATGTTCATACAAGAGTAATAAATACAATAACAGGCTTGCAGAATTGAGTTTCAAATTTGGACCTTGACTTGCCTCTTTCATTCCATTTCTCTTTCAAAAAAAAAAATTTAACAAAAACAAATTGCTCATACAAAGTTTAAAGAAATACCTATTAAACCAAAGCTCAGCAAGGAGAAACCATGAACCAAAGTGCTACCAATCCAACCATAAATAGAAAAGCCACAGCGACCAGCGAAGACCTTTATAAACCTCAGAGGTTTCAAACTATAATTAAACTTTCTAATCCCTCTCTTTCTTTCTTTCTTTTCCTCACCCTATTTATTTATTTTTTTACCTAAGACTCCCAGTCTAAAAGTCTTTTTTTTTAGTAGTATTTTCTTTAGATGTGAAGTAATGCCAACAGAGAAGGTGTTTCTCTGAATTTTTCGTGTGTGTCTAATGATAGAGGAAAGATACTATTAATAGAGAAAAGATGGGGGAAAAAGGGAAAAATTCGGGTGAAAATGATGGAAAGAAGCGGGAAAAATGGGCTGGCAAAGAGCTATTAATGCAGAGCCAAATTTTAGCCATTTTTGTGTTAAGCTTTTTCAACAACCAAAAGCAAAAGCTGAAAATATGCTATCTTTGTGCTAAGACTCTATGCCAAAGTTTTGACTCTCTTTTCTTTTTCTATATTTTATTTTTTTTCCTTTTCCCTTTTTACTTTTCAGATTTTCAGATGTACTAAAACCACACATGATTACTATCATCAACTCAATTGGTTTAGGGCCAACAACGCATTGAAATTATTCCTCCATGCTAATGATGGACAAAACTAAACAGAAAACGTTATCAAGGAACTAACAAACTAAATTAAAACTTATTTTTCCTTACTTGAAACATGACCAACACAATTGTAATGTCAAAAACCAACTTGGCAACCTCTGAATCAAAACTCTAGAGCATTATCAACACACTCATACATGTTTTGAAACAAGAAGAATCAACTTGGAACTCATAGGATCCATAAATTTTCAAAATCACATAAATCCATTGATTATCACTAAACTTGCACTTATTTTTTCATATAACTGGTATCTAAACAAAATATTAAAACACTAATCAAAGAAAGAAAAATGATCTGAGGATTACTTTCCAACCATTAAGCAAATGCACCAACCGAACACATTTACCATACAACCACTACCAAACAAAAATCCCCGCCATGGCCTCAAATCTCTACCACCAAACTGCTCACTAATAATCATCCTCACAGTCCTCGTCCTCAACAAAACATCACCATCATCTCAGCCATAACAAAGAGAGAAAAAATAAAATAAGAAGAAAGAAGCAGAAAAAGAAAAACAGAGACGGGATGAAGAAGAAAAAATAAAACGGGGAGAAAAGGGCGGGTATTAGGAGATGGGGTATGAGAGTGAGAGAGGGGGAGTAAGGAGAAGAAAAGGAAGCCAAAAACTCACCGGAAAAAGTCAAAGTGGCCGGAGTTAAGCTTTGACCGAGTCTTTGACTCCCGATCTACGCCAAACGGTCCGCTTTTTGGAGAAACCACTAGCGGAAATGGAAAGAGGGGGCCGAGATCTTTCTATTGGTGTATTTTAGTATTTTTCCGGTAGCCGGAGGTGGTGGCCGCCGGCGGTACAGTGGCGGCGTGGTGGTGGAGATACGGTGGTCAGCGGCAGAGAGTGATTTCCGGCCGCCCATGAGAAAAATTGGCAATAGTTTGCCTATTTTCTGATTTTGTGTGAAAATTACTCAAAATGGCAAATTTTGCCCTTATAAACAAAGGGGAAACGGGCCGGGTCATAAGGGTATTGGGTTGGGTCAATGAAGTGGGCTATTCCTTTGTTTCACAAATGGCCATTAAGAGGTCTGCTCTATTTAAAATACACACAATCAGCTAGAATTAAACCACACAAAATTGTAATATTATCACAATTAAACATAAAATTATAACTAAACATATAAAAAGCATTTTTGTTAATTTTCAGTTTCCTTTTTCATTTAAAGACAAGTTTTAGCTAAAATAAAAGATAAATTTCTAGAAAAATTCGGCAAAAACCCTAAAATGTCAGCTCGGCTATTTTGAGCTATTTCGAGCTATTTTTTAAATTTTCGTGCCAAAATTAGGTGATTACATTAACAAAGAATATTTAGAAGATACCCCTAAAAAAATACAGAACCAGTGATGCGGGAGAGATTCAAGGCAGAAACACAATATACTGAGGTTCGAGGAGATCATAATATCAGACCCAAAAGAAAAGAAACGGAAGTTGAATGTCACCAACCAAGCTCAGACACCAGAAAATAACAGTTCTCTGTCAATAATTATCAATTTTCAGCCAACCGCACACAAAGAAATTAGAGTATCCAATAAAGCATCAATTTTGAGCAGTATCGTATTCCATTCAAACCTTGAAAAACCCGTATCAAACTAAAAAGTTTGGTTTCTACCAATTATATATGAAAATAGAAATTATGTACAAAAACCAAGCATCGCCGTTTCCTTCCGTTCCGAAGTCAGTTTCTCCGTTGCCAGAAACTTACCGGATCCGAGACCAAAACCTCCGTACCAGATCCATCTCCGGCACAGTCATCGTTAACATCTGAGGCTCGATCTACGCAAATTGGAGGAGATTTTGGGAAAATCAATTTTGGAAATGAAAAGAGGTTGATGAGATGCACCTGAAGATGTAAAAATTTTGGCCAGGGACGGTGGTTGGTGGGTCGTGGTGGTGGCTTGTGGCGGAGCACGGCAGGGGTTAGGGAGATGTTTCATTAACTGATGTGGGTTCAATAGGAATTGGATGAAATGAAGGATTTGGGAGTATTAGTATTGTTATTTATCTTGTTTATTGTGAAATGTGCTAAAATAAATATTGCTATGACTTGTAATTTAAAAAATATTGCTATTTTTTTGTAATTAAGGTTGAAAATTTGTATATTTGTGTAAAAATCTCATTAATTTATAAGGATCCACGCGCAAAGCCCGTGCCCAAAAACTAGTATATATATATACACACACATACTCTTTTTGGTTCATTTTAGTTGTAAGGTATTTCCATTTATAGAAGGTCTAAAATGTTTTTCAACTTAGAATATCTAGGTAAAATTTATCATTTCTTTCCCAAAATACCCCTAATATTAAATGTTATTGAAAAATACAAACAACTCAATATTAGTAGCTCTTTCTTGAAAATATCAAGAAGATAAAAAGGTAAATTAGTAAAAAATATTATGCTTATTTATGATTTCTTAATGTGTGTGCAAAGTCAATCCTTACAACTAAAATGATCCGGAGAGAGAACCTCATAGTATTGTTTAGTATCCAAGTGGCTATGCACGTGAGGGATATAAGTATAACGTTGAAATATATATAGGTCCCCATCCCTTTTAGTGTTTACTTGTAAATGTTGCGTAGCTTCTAAACAGTTTTCATAATCATGTTCGAGATTACTTCAAACCAACGGTCTAGATTGTTTCATTTAATAGATAGTAATAGAATCCGGCGCCAAAATGGGTCAAATACTTAAGAATGCAACAGAAATGGGGTGCTCAAATATATTATAACAATAATGGGTATATCGGTATTACTTCCGCCGACTTACATCTTTTAGTAGACGGCGCAGGTGATGAAAGTAACGGAATAAATATTTTTCACAAGTCGGCATTTGTTGTGTCGACTTACTAGTCGGCACAACAAATGCCGACTTGCTGTTATGTTATTATTAACAAATTGGCATTTGTTTTGCCGATTTACAAGTCGGCAAAACTTCTGCCGACTTATGCTGCATTTTCCGCTCTATATAACTCTTGCTTCACATCTTTCATTCTCCACTACCGATTACCTCTCATTTCTTATCTCTTATCATATCTCTTATCAACAATAAGAAACAGTTTTTTTTTCGTCATGGCCAAAGTAAATGTATCAATTTATTGGGGTGGCGAAGTGTTACATGAAAACAATTCAATCAGATATAGCTTACCTCCTAAAAGTAATTCCAAAGTGCCTACTACTATTTCGTATGATATGTTTCTTGGTATTTTATTTAAGAAAATTAATATTTATCGAACACGGAAAAATATTTTAATTTTTGGTAAGTATCCACACTCATCTACTAGTCAAGGTGTGCCAATATATTGTGAGTGAAATATATATGACGATGACACATTGATGCCTACTACTATTTCGTATGATATGTTTCTTGGTATTTTATTTAAGAAAATTAATATTTATCGAACACGGAAAAATATTTTAATTTTTGGTAAGTATCCACACTCATCTACTAGTCAAGGTGTGCCAATATATTGTGAGTGAAATATATATGACGATGACACATTGATGGAATTTTTAAAGTTACCGGAAGAAATGTCCATAACTCGCTTGAAATTTATGTCCGCACTGAACCACACATGATGAATGAAGTTCCTTCTCAGCAACATTGTGTTGATCTTAATGTTCCAAGTGAATTTACTCAATTGCAAGTAAATAGGCTGTCAGAGAGGCCTTCTAATCAGTTCGGACAGAATTCTAGGTACGTGTTTAAAATATTGTTATGAACAAAAATATATAGTCCATATAATATTTTTAATGGTATATTATGTTTTAGTCATTTAGTTTTCAATGTGACGATAACCTATACATTAAATTATTTATGCAGCTTTTCTCCACTAGAGACTACGTACTCGTATGATGCGTCAAGAGGTTATGAACAAATACGTTATGATGGCATTCACAACAGTCCGGTTACTTTGATGGGTAATTGATAGATTTTTTTTAATTTAAAAATTGTCGATTGGCTAAAATATGAGTGTATTTCTGTTGTAGTAGAATTAATAGTTATGTATCCTTAATCTTGCAGGTGTTATCAGCCTGAAATGGTTCCTAGTGAAACAATGAGAGGAAACGAAGTTGCTCATATTGATGAGTTGGCTACCCATCATGACTGGTAATATATGCACCTTTCTTGATATATTCAAATATTTTATATTTTCATTATTTTTAATTATATTTTATTACTTTAATATTTGTTAGGCTGCATCAACAAGAAGATGACTCATTTTTTATAAATCTCAATAATCGGGTGACAAATAATGATGTTGCTGATGGAGGTAGTGAGGAATCGGAGAGTGACATCCCAAATGATGCCGATAATTCAGATGATGAAATGTCATTTTCGGGAGAAGAAAGTGAAGAGGAGCACCCCTACAAGTGTATGATGAGGGAAATGTGAATTATCATGCCGACCATACTGAATACCTAGATGACCTACCGGAGGGGGATGATGTGTTTGCTTTAATACGAGAGGATGACCATATCCGTACATCAATGTTGTCAGCAGACAAGCCAGATCTTCAGTCAGGTATGTCATTCTCTACCAAGGAAAAATTGAAAACGGCGATGAAGATATGGAGCATTCGTAAGAATAGAGAGTTCATTGTTGACGAAGCAAAGGGTGATTATTGGAAAGTTGTTTGTCGACAGTCCCAAGAAGGTTATAGTTGGATGTTGCGTTCAAGGAAGGTTGAAGGAGGGATGTGGAAGATTGGGAAATACAAGGGCAAGCACACTTGTGATATGGGAGAAATACATGGAGATCGTTTTAACTTGGATACTAAAATAATTGCAAAAGCGTTGACTGGTTTTATCACAAATAACCCGCAATACAAGATAAAGGACTGCACCGTTGCTGTTAAAACAAGATATGGTAGTGAACCATCAATAAGGAAGGCGTGGCTTGGCCGTAGGCGTGCCTTCGAGAATGTGTATGGTAATTTTGATAAGTCATTTGCACAACTTCTGAGATACATGGCTGCACTACAATATTTTAATCCTGGGACCATTGTTGAATGGTGGCACGAGAACACTCCGGCTTCTATTTCATTTAAAGTATTCAAATATGTATTTTGAGCATTTAAACCATGCATTGATGGATCTGAAAAGTGTAGGCCAGTGATTTCAATTAACGGCACACACGTGTACGGGAAATACGATATAAAATTGTTGATTGTTGTTGCAGTTGATGCGAACACTAATGTGTTTCCACTTGCTTTTGCAATTGTTGCAAACGAGAGCACTTAGACATGGACATGGTTTTTGCAACTTTTGAAGAAGCATGTTGTCAAGGATACATCAGGTATTTGTTTGATATCAGACCGTTATAAAGGCATTCTTTCTAGTGTGGATACCTTGCCTGAATGGAATGAGCCTGCAGCAAGCCATCGGTATTGTATTAGGCATTTGAAGAGCAATTTTATGTCGAAGTTTCAGAAAAACACCTTTAGAACCTAATGTGGTTGGCTGCTACGGAGCATCAAGTAAGAAAGAATCGTAAGAGGATGATGGAAATTCATGAATGCAATATCAAGGCATATAATTGGTTAGCAAAATTTTCAGTAGAGAAATGGTCATTATGCATGGATGGTGGTAAAAGGTGGGGTATTTTGACCACTAACGTGTCCGAATCATTCAACGGGGTGTTAAAAATGGCTCGAGGATTACCTGTCACTGCAATGGTTAGTTTGTGTTTTAATCAGGCTGTTAAGCGCTTTTATGACAGAAAACAATTGGCAGAAGCTTTAGTTTGTAAAGGTCAAAGATATCCTAAGCGACCAAAAGATTTGATAAGAAAGTATGAGAAGCGTTCGAAATGGCACACTGTCCGTGATCGTTTTGATAAGGAAACTGGACTTTATGAGGTGATCACAGGTATTCACGGTGACAAAGGTAATAACTTGCACAAGGTTCGCATGCAAGAAAAAAATGTGATTGCAATAAGCTTATGTCATACCATCTACCATGTTCTCATGCAACGAAGGTATGTGAATATTTTGAAAAAAATGCAAATTCTCTAGTAAATAGTCATTACACTATGGCGAACTATTTACAAACATATAGTGGGTTGTTTCAACTGCTCGGGCACGAGGCATACTGGCCACAGGACCCATTCAAGATAGTCTTGAACAAAAGTTATTTGCGTAGGATAGGTGTCAACAGAAGGTCCAGAATTCCTAACCAAATAGATGTAGGGCCTTCTCGATATGTTAGGAAGTGCGGATCATACAAGGAAACAGGTCATGATAAGCGCAATTGTCCAACGCATGCAAGCGGAAGTAGTAGTGCTAGGCACTAAATTTATTATTATTGTTTTAGCAAAATTTCTATATTTCTTACTGTTGTATTAACTCTTATTTTAGAACTATCCATGTTCATTTAAATATAAATCTATGTTTTATTTATACGTGTGTTATTATTACTATTATTTCTTTTATAATGTGTAGTCTTGTTCTTTGTCTTAGTAGTGACTTAATCGTTCCCCTTATATTTGTAGACAGTCACCAATATTTTTTAATCCACTTGACAAGTCAATTACATCAGCCCACGTGAATATAAAATCCTAGGTCCGCATTCCAATTAGATAGGGTAAGTGTATAGACACTTCACAAGCTTTCATGGAAAGTTGCATTCGAGGCATTGCCGACACGCCTCTTTAGATTCAATAATAATGTTTGTAGTAGGTTACAATAATTTAACATTTGATTTGACGAGTCTATGCGCCAAGCCGCGTGCATATAATATCTAAGTACTTATTTATGGGGTTGAAATAATGGTCTGTATGCCAAGTAGATAGGGCCCACTTGTGAAGGGTGATTTGACAATTCCTTTTGGTGTTGTAGAGAGTAATAATGCTATCAATAAGTACGAAAAATATCTCCGGGAAGATAAGAACAAGGCTTGACATTACACTGAATTGAAGACCAAGAAGTCATTTAATGTTTAGAAGATGTACAAAAACTACTAATGTCTTCTCAACCTTAGTTGGCATCCTCCAGAATGGTATCTTTAAAATACAATAATTTGTACAAATAAATATGATC